>CM032456.1:111979934-112206476 GCA_019049505.1 Pachyrhynchus sulphureomaculatus | reverse complement strand
TATTGTTAAAGCATATTAAGATATCATTCACGTATAAACATTTCTTGAATAACTGATGTTCCGTTATTTTCTTTTCTGTATTGTCCATAAATATCTCCGCTAAATTAGGGCTCAGAGGGCTTCCCATAATGATCCTTCTCTGGCAGAAAAATATTCTTGATCAAATTGGCAATAGTTTTGGTTTATACAGACTCTTAATGCAGTGTTTATTTCAAGGAAGTTAATCGGATTTGTGTGGTTTTTGAGTAGCATAAACTATTACATTTCGTGGGTGTTAAGAGGTTAATATTATACAGGCGGTCAAGTAAGAACGAGTCGCTCATTGTTCATTACAAAATGTATATATTTACAGGTTTTTTACATTATTCGACAGTAAAGGACTGCCATTAAAATGTTAGTAATTCAGTATTACGTCCATTCCTTCCTCATCAGCGTCGATGATCGCCTAGCATCTCCGGGGCCCACTTTCGACGAGATTTTCCGCATATTTTTGGGGAAAAGATCTACTATTGCCCAAACTTGCCATGCTGCTGCACTGTGTACAAATTTTTAATACGAAGCTTTTGTTTGACGTATGACCACACTGTCTCGATTAGATTTGCATCAGGCGACTGGGATGGCCGACCTAGTGTGACAATACCGAATTCCCCTTTCCACTAACTACACCTGTTATTCCAATGTTTATGGTCGTTATTCTCTTGAAGAATTCACTCCTCAATTTTATCAACAAACTAACGTTTGACAGAAGGTCCTAGTGCGTCCTTGTAAATTTCGAATCGGAAAAAATTACATTGCTCGAATCTCGATCTGTGTTTCCTCTGCCCACGCGAGTTGTTTGTCTCTGTGTTGTTCTCTGAGCAATGGTTTTCTTGATTGTATTCCGCCACTTCAAATCGTTAGCCGGAAGATGAGTGTGAATCATTTCATACGATATATCCAAATCTTCAAAATCAAACCGCCCTTGAAAGGCCACCATTGCACTAACTAGCTCAGGTGCAGGCCTGTCTTGCCAAACACACGATTTTCTTCAGCAGTTCCAGATTTTCAAATTTCAGGTAAAATTAGTCTAATAAGAAATGAAAATAGTAGAAGAATTTTTTATCCATTATTTGAAAAGAAATAATTCCTTGGTAAGTAAAGAGAGACAAAATTTCATGAAACAGAGACAACTATTAAGAAATCATTCTACAAACTGCAGATTAGAACTGGCAGAAATAGACCCAAAAAAAATAAAGAAAAAGATCAGGGAATTCGTCAGACAGTACAGAAACTCGAAAATAGACGAAACTTTGAAAGAAGTGAAAAGTTTAAAACCTAAACAAACAAATGAATGAAGGGAGACATCAAATAATAAAACTTATAAATAACGACAACCAAGAGATTACACAAATGAAAGAGATAAAGAAGCTATAAAGAAATATTACACAGCCCCACAAAAAAAAAATGGGGTATACTTTTGATGCGATATATCAGATCCGTAGTATTTTTACCCGCTGATCACGAATCTGACGTCAGAATATCGCCATCACATCTCAATTTTTTTCTAACCTCAAAAAATAGGTAAAAATTAGTAAAAATTAAGAAAATATACTCCTAAAAAATTGATTCAAACTTTTTCATGAATCCAAAGATGTATTAATATGTATTCGGACACGCTAAGCTAATATTCATCGGTTGGATTAAGCCATACAGTTCTGTTTTCTTTCTAACCTCAATAAATCAGACAGATATAGTGCTTCTCGAATGCAAAAACGAATTCAAATTAAAATTCAACCGATCCTTACCAAATTTGGTACACGGGGATTTTTTGGGTCGCTGATCACGAATCTGAGGTTGGATTTGCAAAATTCAAAATGGCAAATGTTTTCGCGCCATTTTGAACGCCGAGAAAATTCATCGGTCAATTTTTATTCTTCTACCTGCATCCAGGGCATCTCCACGTGGTGACGGTGGGCAACGGTGTTACTCCACTAGCCGGCAGAGTCCCTGGATAACGGCTTAGATGCCGTCATGGCAGGTAGAAGAAAGAGAATTACGATGCAGGGACTCGGAAACCCAGTATCGGCGGTTGGTCAGGGTGGGAAAGCGGGCCCGCAGCCGTCGTCATCCAGCGACCGTAGCTCTTCATGTGTGGGTGACTTGGCTCATGTAGAGAATAATGCTACAAGAAAACGGTCTCACGGTACAAGGACTTTTCATAAGTGCGATAAAAACAGTGATTCATTTTGTTATATTTGCTGTCAACACGTATTGAGTAAAATGGGGTCACCGATAACGGATAAGATTAAAACCTTATATAAGTATTGTTTTTAACATTGAAATACAGCACCAGGATACAGATTGGGTTCCCCACATCATTTGCAGTTCTTGCAAAATAATGTTGTACATCAATAAGAAGGCGATTAAATATTCCAGACCAGCAATATGGAATAGACCATACAGTGAAAATGATTGCTACTTTTGTATGAATGTTGTATCTAGGCATAACCGAAAAAAATAAAAAGCACTATTACTTATAACGATGTTTCGACAGTAACAAGACCAACTAAACTAATTCCGCCTCCCGAACCACTTGATGCTGATGTTATGGAAACAAATGATTTCACCTTATCAGTTCATGCCGAAAACATTGAGACTGTCGAAAAAGATTCAAATACTGTTACTAATGAATGTTCTAGTGACAACCTATCATATACTAGTGACACAGATAAAGAATTTCTACCATACAACCGTAAACCAGAACCAATACTCGTATCACAGTCAGAACTTAGTGATCTAGTCAGAGATTTAGGCTTATCCAAAGATGGTTTCAGAGCATCTTGCTTCCTTTTTAAAGAAAAGACATTTACTTAAGCCGAAGCTACGATTTCTTATTATAGAAACAGAGATGAAGAATTTCGAAAATGTTTCACAATGGACGAGGAATTGTCACTTTCGTATTGTACCGATGTAAAAGGTCTAATGGATGAATTTCAAAATAACTCATACGATCCTGAAGAATGGAGACTGTTTATTGATTCTTATAAACGGAGCATTAAGGCAGTTTTGCTGCATAATACCAACGTTTACGCTCCCATTCCGATTGTTCATTCCACAGTTATGGAAGAGCAATATGAAAAAATGAAGCAGCTTTTGATAAAAATAAAATATGCTGATCATAACTGGAAAATTTGTGGAGATCTGAAAATTGTAACAATATTGCTTGGCCAACAGTCAGGGTTTACACTTTATCCCTGTTATAAATGTCTGTGGAATAGCAGAGACAGGGAACGTCATTATAAGAAAAAAATTTGGCCAACAAGAGAATCGTTCACTCCTGGTGAAAATAATGTATTGTTTCCACCATTGGTAGATCCAGGAAAAGTTCTTATTCCCCCGCTTCACATTAAGCTTGGACTTATGAAGCAATTCACGAGAGCATTAGATACAAACGGCCCATGTTTCAAATATTTGCATAAAAAATTTCCGAATTTTCTGAAGCTAAAATTAAGGCAGGCGTATTTGACGGGCCACAAATAAGAAAATTGTTTCAAGATTCATTATTTGTTACTAAAATGAATAAAGTTGAAAAAGCTGCTTGGGTTAGTTTTAAAGAAGTCGCAACAAACTTTTTGGGAAATAACAAAAGTCCTAAGTACAAAGAAATAGTCGAGAAAATGGTAAAAAATTTTCAAACATTAGGTTGCTTAATGAATCTAAAATTACATTTCCTGGACTCCCACATCGATGATTTCCCAGATAATCTTGGTGACTACAGTGAGGAGCAAGGAGAACCTTTTCACCAAGATCTGAAAATCATATAAAATCGGTATCAAGGATGATGGGATGACCATATGCTAGCAGACTATTGCTGGTCGCTAAAAAGAGAAACAAGTCCTCAAAAGCGTTTGGGCAGAAAGCCTTTGAATAGGTCATTCGCGGAAAAAAGAACAAGATACAGCCAAAAAAAGGAAAGTTAGGCGCGGGTCTAACCTTCGCAATTCTAGGGCTTAAGAGTCTACTATTTGAGAGTATATGGTTTAAAAGTCCTGGTTTTGAGTTTATTGGGTCTCATTTTTAAAGTTACAGGGTTATTGAGGTCTATTTTTTGAGGTTACAGGGTGTGGGAGTCTAAGGTTTCAGGGTTTAGGGTTTAAGAGTATCAGGTTTGAGGATTCCCCAACTGTATACCAAATTTGGTAGGAATCGGTTGGTTTTCAAAAATTTTGTCCGCCATCTTGGATTCGCCATTTTGAATTTTGCAAATCCGACCTCAGATTCATGATCAGCAACCCAAAAAACCCCCGTGTACCAAATTTGGTAAGAATCGGTTGAATTTTAATTTGAATTCGTTTTTGCATTCGAGAAGCACTATATCTGTTTGATTTATTGAGGTTAGAAAGAAAACAGAACTGTATGGCTTAATCCAATCGATGAATATTAGCTTAGCGTTGCCGAATACATATTAATACAACTTTGGATTCATGAAAAAGCTTGAATCAATTTTTTAGGAGTATATTTTTCTTAATTTTTACTAATTTTTACCTATTTTTTGAGGTTAGAAAAAAATTGAGATGTGATGGCGATATTCTGACGTCAGATTCGTGATCAGCGGGCAAAAATACTACGGATCTGATATATCGCATCAAAAGTATACCCCACTTTTTTTTTGTGGGGCTGTGTTATCAAACACTATAGGACACGAAAATATCGCCACCATCCAGGAAAGAAGAAGGAAATGGAGTGATAGTAAGAAATGTGGGATCTAAAGAAATTCCCGATGTAATAACGGATGAAATAATGAACGCTCTACAATATATGAAGAACAACAAAGAACCAGGGGACGATGAAATAACTATAGAAATGATAAAGTACATCGATAATACAATCTCTTCAAGCTCTATTTTAACAGGTGCCTTATAGAAAGTAAAATACCAATACCTTAGGTAAAACGCCTTATATTTAAAATGAAAACAAATTTAAATTGGAGAATTAGAGACCCATCAGCCTGTTATCGGTACTGTACAAAATCCTCACTACAATCATAACATATAGATTAACGAACAAAAACAATAGTTATCAACCACGTAAACAAGCGGGATTTAGACAGCACTTTCGACCATCTTCAAATAATTAGATTACTAATGGCAAAAGCAAATGAATATAAGGTCACCTTGTGGATAGCAATGGTTGACTACGAAAAAGCATTTGATTCGGTAGAGATATGGGCAGTCCTTAACGCCTTAAGTAACAGCAGAACCGATGAAGGGTACACAACTCTTCTTAAAGACATATATAAAAATGCCACATCACAAATAATGCTTGAAGAAAAAACAAATAAAATCAAAATTAAAAGAGGAATTAGACAAGGCCACTCGATATCCCCAAAGCTGTTCACTTTGACTCTAGAAGATATATTCAAATCGCTAAAGTAGGAAAATAAAGGGATCCTAATGGCCGATGAACGGTTAAATCACTTAAGGTTCGCAGATGATATCACTCTAATCGCCAACACAAAAGTAGAAATACAAGGAATGCTGATGGAATTAAATAATAAGTCTTGAGAAATAAGTTTAAAAATAAACTGCACCAAAACCAAATATTTGAACAACGAAAGTGTAGATAACAGCCAGGAACTATTAATAGAAGGTGAAAAAATAGGAAAGGTACAAACATTCATATATTTAGGACAAAAAATCGAAATGTCAAAAAATAATTTAAAGGCTGACTTGGATAGAAGAGTCTCGTTAGCTTGGTCTGCGTTCGGAAGGTTACAGTTTACATTTAAATTCGACATCTCAAATGGTAACGCAAGAGAACAGCTAGATCATTGCCCCTTATTAGTTGATTTTGACTTTTACGGTGAATTTACGCAAATTCAAAATAGATTTTGCAAAAATACATTTTCTCTTCAAAAATATTTAACGTTGATGAAAGTGGATTTTTCACCGTTCAGAAAAAAACAACACAAAAGTCTTAGAGTCAAAAAGGAAGAAACAAATTGACGCAATCACAAGCGGAGAAAATGGAGTTAATACGACACCCTTGTGTTGTGTCATTGTGGCTGGACAGCTTATGCAGCCAATGTTAATATACAAAAAATGAGACCAAATCCTGAATTGGGGAATGGCATACCTTTTGAGAGTGTTGTCAGTTTTTGTGCCCCTTGACGCAAAGTTAATAATCATTTTTTTCGTGTTTGTCTGACACTTTTCTTCTCGAGCCACGTTCTGGTAGATCAACATTTTTTAACTGAAAGTATCGTTTCACCCACTTGCTAACGAATGCCCTCGAAGCTGGAAGCATATGCAGCACTCATGTTCCATAATGTACTATTTAACCATAAATAAGGTTAAAAATGAATCTCTTTCGATAAAGCATTGTCTGCAGAGGTTCCAACGATAACCTCAGAAAAAAAGGAATTTCTTTTACCAACTACAAGTTATAGGCGACACGTTTTTACTTGACCGACTGTAGTTTTTCTTGTTAAAGTTGACTGGCCAATAATATGCAAATTTCAACAAATAACCTATATTTTAGAAGACATGGGGCCCCATTTGGCATTACATAATATCAATTAAAGTATAGAATAATATTCTCTGGAGGTCTTGGGTGTCTAATGTAGTTTTTGGATAATTAATTATTTTAATCATAAATTATTAAAATGGACTGAAATAATAGAAACACATTAAAAGGTTCACATAAAAGAACGCTGTCATTTTTTAAAGGTTCATAGATTCCACCATGTAAAACCTATAAACCAGTTTATATTTAGTAATAGAACAGTTCAAAATTCTTCCTAGAGACTATACAATGTATCTTTTATATTGGAACAATACTTTTAATTAAATAATAAGTACGCACTCAATAAAATAATTTGGCTGAATAAAATCTATAAAAAGCTGTTTTAGAACCCAATACTAAAAATATAAGTCCGATCTACAAATTTTCAAAATTTCAACCGTCTTATTATAAACACAAGCGTCGCTTATGTATCTAGGGTTCCGTGCGTATGGTTAATGGCATCGAATGGCCATTGCGTTATTGGTATTAATTTCGGTTAAAACTTGTCACGTAATCGCAGGGGTAAATATCACAAAGACAAGAATCCGATAACGTTAGGATCAAGATACAGGTTTATTTCGTTTTTACTCATCTGTTTGGAAGCTTAATATTTAAATAATGGCCTACATCGCGCCGAACATGGGAGTTATTCGTCCAGTTAATATCATTAAAAGTGGTTGACAGTTTTAAACTACCACAACATGAATATTTTGAACTCCCTTTACTTTGCTCCCATTTATGTTCTTTTACCCACTTGCAAAATGTGACTATGCATCAGAAAAAAAACTATTTACGCACACAGTAGGAATATAACGAAATTCAGCTTGAACGAGGAGCAAAAAATATGTGATGTAGTGCCATCCTGCTGAAACCAGGTTCTCTGGCGTTGACTTGAGAAATCCACCTACGAATACATACCAAAGGGAGTAAAAATTTTGAAAAAAAATATCTATTTTGAATTTTTATCTTAAATGTGTCCCTTGCTACTTGCTTTTTGATGGGAAAAAATACAGCCACAACCCAAGAGTGGCTTGAGAAGTGTTATGGCACATCTGGTCCGTCAAAAGCAACTATATGTCGGTGGTTTAATAAACTTAAACGCAGTCCTACAAGCCCCGATGTTACACCACGTGCCGGACATTCAAATGAGGCAGTTACTTCAAAAAACACGAAAAAAATCCACCATATTGTTCTGAATGACCCCAAAGTGAAAGTGAGAGAGATAGCTGACATTGTGAAGATAGCAACCGGAAACGTGAAGTATATTTTGCATGAATACTTGCATATGAAAAAGCCGTGCCCGATGGGTGCCGCCCAGGGGGGGGGGGGGGGGGGGGGGGGGGGGGGGGGGGGGGGGGGGGGGGGGGTGTTGCTCTCACGATTGATCAAAATCAGCAACGTGTCGAAGATTCAGAACGCTGTTTAGCACTGTTTCGGCGTAATCCAAAGGAATTTTTGCATCGATTCGTAACAATGGACAAAACATGGATCTAAGACTACACCGGGAGTCCGAGGCCAACAGGCAGTCTGCAGAGTGGCTGGAAAGCCGACAAAAGTATCCAAAAACACAAACATCAGCCTGAAAGGTTTTGGCAAGTATTTTTTGGGACACGCATGGAATAATACTGATCGACTATCTTGAGAAGGAACGAATAATCCCCGGTGACTATTACGTTGGTTTATTTGACCACTGAATTGGTGAAATCACGAAAAAAGGACCACATTTAGCGAAGAAAAAAAGTATTGTCTCACTAAGATAATATACTAGCTCATAACACCATAAAATCGATGGTAAAATTGTACCAATTGGGCTATAAACTGCTTCTTTATCCACCGTATTCATCAGATTTGGCCCCCAGCAATTATTATCTCTTTCCAAATTTGAAAAGGTGTCTCCATATAAAAAGGTTTATTTTAGAAAGCTCGACAAATCGTACTATATAAAAGGTATCCAAATATGGGAGATCGCTGAAATAAGGGTATCGTTCTTGAAGGAAGCTATGTTAAATTATAAAATCGGTCTTTGGCAAAAACATTATTTTTTTTTTCAAAAGTCCCGGGACTTTTCACCCCATATAAGTATCTACAATTCTCCAAAAAATGTCCTGTTCAATAATTTTCAATTTTTAACGTTGTATCTCGTCCAAAAATCAATATTGAAGAAATATTGTTTCAGAAGTTACCAGTGCCAGCCAAATCAACCCAAGAAAACTGATTAAAATCAGTTACGTTGTCTACAAAAAAGTATATCGAACTCCCCATGGAATGACCCTGATTTATTATAAATCTAGACGCAATACTAGCAGAACGTAATCGACGGTATAAGTTACACTCCCAAAAATCTTATCGACTGTCGCAATATCGTCCTAACTATCTAATATTAGACTGTGTGGAACACCAACACCGCTTTAAATTTGTTTGTGAATCTAAAGATAAATTATGGGGGGACATATTTTCTAAGTTATTTGTGTTATTTTTACGCATCGCTTAAATTTGAAAAACAAAACGTAGGCAATTTAACTTTGTCCTTTTTATTATTATTTATTGAATATTGGAAGAAATACACCAAGGAACTAGAATATCATCTCTGTGGCATTCAGAAGACTCTATGAAGAACGCTGCAGCGCCAGAAAAAGCAAATTAATGAGAATATATGAATCAATAATATAGAACCAATGGAAACGCGACTTTGAGGCAGTATACAGAACAGAGGAAAACTTCACTCCAGAGGTGGAAATATCAAGGACAAACCCAATACAGATCACTTTGAAAGAGGTAGAAGACACCATGAAAAATTTGAAAAATGTAAAGTCCGCAGGGTCAGATGAGATATATAATGAGCTACTTAAATATGGTGGAAGTATACAGAACATCATATTTTGTACACTTTTTAACAAGATTATGAAGGATGAAATGGTACCAACTAAGGATAGTTACACCATTTCATTTTTAAGAGAGGAAATAGAAAAATACCAAACAATTATCAAGGTATCACATTACCCAGCGAACAAATAAAAACTTCAATTTTAAAAAACCGTATAGAACAGCAAATCCATATAAAGGGAAAACAATAGGGCTTTAGGCAAAATAGAAGCACAATCGATGCTATACGAATAATTAGAGAGCTGGTTGAAAAATGTATAGAATATGACAAACCAATGTACTTCGTAGATCTAACTAAAGCATTTTGTCAAAGTCAAAACAAAACGGATATACTGAAAATACTAAACAAGGACAAAATTGCTGCACAAATAGTAACCATAACCAATAACATAAACACAAACAGAATATTAACCAACAAAGAAATAACACTACCTATTAACATCAAATCAGAAATAAGACAAGGAGACTTACTCAGCACGGTGTGCTTGAAACAGGTTTTAATGACTACTTGTTACAATTGTTTTGAATTTTTCCCAAATATCGTCTACATTTTCATCTTCTAAAATGGGATTTAATGCTATTTTTTCTTCTATCTCGTGCTTGTATACCACGTGTACAAGTATAAAATGCGGATTTTTTTTGTAAAAAAAACATGTTAAATTCGGGAGAATGATAAAAAGTGCTTTATTCAAAGTATGCTCCATCGCTTGTTATACATTTTTTCCGATCTTTCGGGCAATCTGTGAATACCACGCAAGTAAAAATCTTCCCCTTTTGCTGCGAACCATTCATTGAACCATTTTTTCACATCTTCGTACGAATCAAAGCGCTGCTCAGCAAGTGCGTGACCCATCGATGCAAACAAGTGGTAATCGGGAGGAGCCAAGTCTGGTAAGTAACCGCATGGGATAGAACTTCCCAGCTGAGTGCTTCCAAAGTTTCGCGAACTGGTTTTTGCGAATGTGATAGAGCATTGTCATGAAGAAAAATGACTTTGTGTTGCCTCTTTCGGTATTCTGGCCTTTTTTTCAAGCCGCGAACGGTTCAAATCGATCAATTGTTGTGGGTAATGTTTAGTATTAACCGTTCCCTAGGTCTGTTAAAACCAGCTCATAATAGACCACGCCCCTCTAGTCCCACCAAACACAGAGCATCGTCTTTCTGCCAAAGCGATTCGGTCTTGCAATCGATGTGTATGGTGCGCCTGGGTCTACCCATGATTTTTTACGCTTAGGATTCATAAAATAAATCCACTTTTCATCCCCTGTAACTATACGATGCAAAAAACGACTTTCTTTTGGACCGAGCGAGCAAAATGTCACACGTGTTTTTGCGCTTTTCCATTTGCCTGTCTTTCAACTCGTGTGGTACCCATCTACCGGTCTTCTGAATCTTTCTCATCTCCCGTAGCCGATTGGAAACAGCTTGTTGACTAAGGCCCAATTGCTCGGCGAGTTGTTTTTGTGTTTGCGAATCATCTTCGTCCAACAATGCTTGCAATTCCACATCTTCGTATTTTTTTGGCGGTTTTCCGCGTTCCTTGTCTGCAACATCGAAGTTACCACTTTTGAAACGCCGAAACCATCGTTTCACACGTATCGTGCGATGGAGCATGTTCACCATAAGCTTCTCGAAGTAATCGGTATGATACAACAGCAGTTTTCTTCAAATGAAAACAAAAAATTAATGCTGTCCGCGAATGCTCTTTGTTCGGTATACATTTCGACATATTGAACACAACAACACAATACTATGCACACACTTTTCCAATTTGTCACTAGTGCGCGTCTGACACTTGCTGATGATACAATAAAATGGCGCAGTGTCAAATCTTTATAGCACAAACTGCATTGGTGCACCATCTGTTGTCTGAAATCTGCATTTCATACTCGTACACCTGGTAAAGTAATTCATACGTATAAATATTTATGTATAAATAATGCGTAATTAATACATCTCTCTAAGGAAGCCATGCACTTGATTACCGATTTAATTTATCTAATGTCGTAAATTATATCAAATAGATTAAATTCGATAGGTAGGGCAAATTAAGTCCAAGTAAACCATAAATTTAACGACATAATTATCAGTCATGTCTAAGAAAATTTAAACGACTTTCTTTTAAAATTTAAAAGGTATTATAAAACACTATTAAAGTAAAAAATGAACATGCATTTAATAACACGCTGTCTGAAAACAATATTGGTTTTTATTTACTGCACAATGGGAATAGTGTGGGTAGAAATCGACATTAGACTGTGAAACAAGGAGTTCAGGTTAGCAACCATTTAATTAATTAGTTGTAATGATAGAAGTTTCAGTATAATACCCTTCTTCTTCTTCTTCCGTTATATACTAGGACTCGCATCCTGTTGCCTGTTGTTTTAAACTTCTGTGGATCCGTTAGGTCCTAACATATTCTTGCTAATTTGTCTTCATTTATTCCTTATGCATCGTCGTGCCATCCTGTCTTTCTCCTCATCAACTTCACCACATCTTCCACCTGACATCTTCTGCTCACCCTGCACCCCGCTATGTTATTCCCAACATTGCTTGCAGTCCAAATTGGACACGTTTATCCTTTATCTAAAGAAGATAGACGAAAACTGTTGTCAATGTCTGAGGCTCAATTTTCAAAATAAACTCAACGGTGAAACCCGCATATCGATATCTAGTATCGCTTCAGATATACAGGGTGTTTTTCAAAACTCTGCATTTTGGAAAAATGTTTGTAATTCTTTTCCTATTGAAAATTTTTGATTTCTGTAAAAACATTCTCAAAGCATTTTTTCACGTGGATTTCAACAGTATAAGTTACATTTTTTCCAACTAATATTTAAATAGTCGTTAACTCAAAAATATATTTTTTAAATGGGATACCCTGTATATTTTTCCTTATCCGAATAGAGCTTTAAATTACCATTCTAAAAATATAGCATGCTTTATATTTTGCTTAAATTTACTTCAAAATATAAAGGTTTTCACTTTTTACGCGAGTTTTAAATGCACATTTTGTGAATTAATCTTTTTACGGAGCGGCCATATGGTTTAATTCAATTGTTTACTCCTAGTTATCAAATTTTACTTCAGGATTAGTTATTGAATTGTCAAATAAATCGCAATGAAGTTTGAAAATTACGAAAAAATGGGATATGATAGTGTGTTTCATACAAACCGGAGAAAATTCGGAAGCGGCTAGTAATTTGTACTACGAACGGTATCCAGAGAGAGGTCAACCCTTTAAGGACATATTCGCTCGATTGGGACATAAGTGAGTTAATAGTGGCCAGTTTGAAAAGAAACTACTCAAAAATTATGCATCAAACAGGGATAAGGAGTTAGAAGAAATAGTAGTTTTAGGAACTATCAGAAATAATCCCAACACTTCAACCCGACAGTTAAAAGAATCCACCAGACTACCAAGAACTAACGTAAATCGTACTTTGAAGAAGCATAAATTCAGGCCATATAGGACAAGAAAAGTTCATCACCTTAGAGACGGAGATTTTCAACGGCGTATGGTTTTTGCCAATGGTTTCTGGAGAATTGTAACCATATTCCGAATTTTTCATTAAATCGCATTTGGACAGACGAAGCTTATGTAGGTAATGCAGGTATTTTTAACCGTTACAATTCTTATACGTGAGCACCAGAAAATCCTCATTTAGTTGTGGAACAAAGAAATCAAGGCAGATTTGGATTTAATGTGTGGGCAGGAATTTTTAGAGGCAGGGTTATAGGTCCATTTATTTACGAAGGAACACTCACCTCTTAGAGATATTTAGAAATTTTAAGGCAGCAAATAAAACCTCTTGTTGATGAACTGCCGTTAATGGAGAAATATATTTTTTCAACACGACGAGGCAGTTATGAGTAATTTTTTATCGGTCAATTTCGATAATAACGAGATAGCCAACCAAGGTCCAAACCGTTGGTCGGCAAGATCACCGGATTTAACACACTTGGACTTCTATCTCTGGGGAAGATTGAAATACCTACACCAGGCAAGAGTTAGAAGTCACAGTAATACAAAGTTTTGCAGCTCTCACTCCTTTTGAACTAATCAACTCGGTAAGAACTGTCCAGAAAAGGTGCCGCCTATGTGTAAATGAAACTGGTCGACATTTTGAACATCTCTTATAGAAAATTGGTTTGTTTTAATTTGCTCTACTCGGAATAAATTGTTTAATTGTTGTTTTGCTTTATTTTCTACATAGTTTAAAGTACTATAGCATTTAGTAAATTTCATTGTAGTTATGACTCTTAGAGTTACTTCTGGGAATTTTTTTTACGATTTGACTGCTATCGGTAAACAATTGATATTGCCGCTCCTTCCAAAGCCTACTTCACAAAATGTGCATTTAAAACTCGCGTAAACCTGAAAACCTTTATATTCTAAAGTACGTTTAAGCAAAATATAAAGTGTGCTATATTTTTAGAATGGTAATTTAAAGCTCTATTCGGATAAGGAAAAATATATAGGGTATCCCATTTAAAAAATATATTTTTGCGTCAATAACTATTAAAATATTAGTTGTAAAAAAATGTAACTTACACTGTTGACACAGAAATCGAAAATTTTCAATAGGAAAAGAATTACAAACATTTTTCCAAAATGCAGATTTTTGAAAAACACCCTGTATATCTGAAACGGTACTAGATATCGATATGCGGTTTTCACCACTGAGTTTATCATAAAAATTGACCGACATCAGTTTTCGTCTATCTCCTTTAGATAAAGGGGTTTACTTTCAAAAGTGTCCAATTTGTACCATCCTGTACATGTGCTTCGTAGATCTAACTAAAGCATTTGACAAAGTCAAAAAAAAAAACGGATACAATAAAGATACTAGGCGAGAACACAAACAGAATATTAACCAACAAAGAAAAAACACTACCTATTAACATCAAATCAGGAATAAGACGAATAAGACAAGGAGACTCACTGAAACAGGTTTTAATGACTTCGGCAACCACTCCAAATTTTCCGACGGTAATCGATGAGTATAGTAATACAGAGCATGTGTGAACAATTTTAAAATTTTTTGCAGAGCCGTTTTGAAAAAAGTGCAATTAAAAATGGAAAAATTTGAAATAAACTAAATTTTCGACGTTAATAATGCTCATTGAATTTATTTAAAAGATATTTACATCATATTTATGTGATATTATTGCCACTGTCTATAATAGTATACGTTAAAACCATTACTTTGAAACGTTTTAGAAGTTTGTTGGTGCTCTGGAACCAAAATGATGATAATTTTTTGAGATTTCTTAAAATTTCAGGGCAAAAAATCAAAGTTATTTTCTCGACATTGTATAAATGTGCATGTGATAGATATATGATAGATTTTAGTTTGAGTGAGGTCAATAATGTTATTAGTTGAATTTAAGTTGACTAGGTATAAAGTTGTAGAAAATAACATAACAGTTGTCAATTTCTTTGCCTTAGTATATTATTATTTAATTCAACAAAATGTTCAAAGAACCAAGAGATAGTGGCCTTACCCATGAAGAAAATCAAGAAAAATTATGTTTATTATATTTGAAAAAAAAGATTCGATCCATAAAATTGCTGGATTTTTAAAAGATAATATTTTAAGTCATAAATTTCGACTCAGACGAGAAATGTCTTCCCACAGTAATTTGCACTTCTTGTAAAATCTTAGTTTTATGAGGCTGTTAAAAAAATGAAACAATTAGATCCATCGAGTTACCTAATTATTCAACATTACACAGCATTTCATAGAAATACGAAGTATCAAGAATGCAGTTTGTGTGATTTAGCGCGAAAACCAGGACATACTAATTTTTTAAATAGTGAATCTAGAGTGGAAACAAAAGAAATAGTTGCAAGGTATTGTCCAAAATATACTATGGACTTGACATGGGGAAAGCCTCATTTCTGCTGTCGCTCAAATAATTTTGAAAGTTTAAAAAACTATGTAAGTGATACTCTGCTTCCGAAAAGAACATTTAGAATATTTCTTCATCTCAAAAAGAGGGAAGCCATTCAATGTTGTATTAAAGATAAATCATATTATTATTTTTACGTAACATGTTCATATTGGATTATGAAACTAGAAGTTAAACCCTTTAATATTATTTTTTGAAGAAATTTCTAGATGATATAGAACTAAAGTCAAAAAATTTTAAAAAATACGAAAAAATAAGTAAAATATGTTTTAACAGATTTTGGACCTGGAATTCTAAAAAATCTTAAAATTGCCATAATTTTGGTTCCAGAGCACCAATAGACTTCTACCACAACACAAATTAATGATTATCTCGTATACTATTATAGACAGTTGCAATAATATCACATAAATATGTCGGAAAATTTGGAGTGATCGCCGAAGTCATTAAAACCTGTTTCAGGCACACCGTGTTGAGTGAGTCTCCTTGTCTTATTCCTGATTTGACGCTAACCGGTAGTGTTATTTCTCTCTAGATTAATATTCTGTTTGTGTCATTGACTATGGTTACTATTTGTGGAACAATTTTGTTCTCGCTTAGTATTTTCAGTGTATCCGTTTCTTTTTTGATTTTTTCAAATGCTTTAGTTAGATCTACGAAGCACATGTACATAGGATTGTCATATTCTATAGATTTTTCAAACAGCTGTCTAATTATGCATCTAAACAGGAAAATAAAATGAGAGTATTTCAATCAATGTTGGGAATAACATTGCTGGGTGCGAGGTGAGCAGAAGATGTCAGGTGCAAGATGTGGTGAAGTTGATGAAGAGGAGGAAGAAAGGATGGCATAACGATGCATAAGGAATCAATGAAGACAGATTAGCAAGAATATGTAAGAACCAAAGACTTAACGGAAGGCGACCATCCAATTGATGGTTCGAAATTTGGGAATCATCATCCACAGAAGTTTAAAACAACAGGCAACAGGATGTGATCCTAGTATATAACGGAAGAAGAAGAAAGGTATTATACTGAAACTTCTATTATTACAACTAATTAATTAAATGGTTGTTAACCTGAACTCCTTGTTTCACAATCTAATGTCGATTTCTACCCACACTATTCCCATTGCGCAGTAAAAAATGTCCGATATTGTTTTCAGACAGCGTGTTTTTAACTATATGCTCATTTTTACTTTAACAGTGTTTTATAACACCTTTTAAACTTTAAAAGAAAGTCATTTAAATTTTCTTAGATATGACTGATAATTATGTCGTTAAATTTATGGTTTACCTGATTAATACAGACTTAATTTTCCCTACCTATCGAATTTAATCTATTTGATATAATTTACGATATTTCTATATTAGATAAATTAAATCGGTAATCAAGTGCATGCCTTCCTTAGAGAGATGTATTAATTACGCATTATTTATACACACATATTTATACGCATGAATTACTTTATATCAAGTATAGAAACCTAAGAACAGCAGAAGAATATGAAGCGTACAAACAGGTTACAAACAGAATCAATGAAGCAATAAAAAACATAAAGAAGACATATTGGGAGAAATTTTCCACAGAGGTGGAACACGATCTTTATGGAGGATACAAGAAAATCTGGAATGTACTCAGGGAGTAGAAAAAGAGCCGTCAGTGAAGAAGTACAAGTAAATTCTATATCACCTAACAAATGGAAAACTCACATGAACAAACTATTCAGTAGCCAGCAAGAAGAGACTGACGACAACCAGGTGGAACCAGATGGTGAAGAAGGGCCATTAGATGAAGAAGAGAATACATCTCAAAAGGAAATACATGAAGCACTGAAAAAACTAAAGAACAGAAATGGTCCTGGGCCTGATGACATCACCAACGAAATGCTCAAGTATGGAGGTATTGAATAGAAAAAGTCTTGACAACTTTACTTCAAGAGATAATCTTAAGCCAGAAAATTCCTGAAGGAGGAGGAACAGTATTACGATGCCAATATTCAAAAAAGGAAATAAAAATGACTCCGACAATTATAGAACCATTACCCTGATAAATAGCACCAGTAAATTACTGACCAAGATCGTGACTGCAAAAATAACAAAAAAGGTGAAAATAAGCGAGGAACAGCAAGGATTTAGAGAAAATAGATCGACAGAGAATGTTATATTTACAACACGACAATTAACTGAAAAATCATTATAATTCAATAAACCTTTATTTCTGTGCTTAGTTGCTCTTAAAAAAGCATTCGATAGGGTATGGTTGAGAAAGGTGCTACAAGTGATAGAACAGTTCAACAAACACAATAGGCCATGCATAAACACACAGCAAGGACTAACTGAAGAAGTGTCAATATCAGATGGAATTTAACAAGGCGATAGCATGAGTCCTACAATTTTTAATTTAATAATGAACAAAATAATAAATAGAGTGTATTGGGCCATAGCGGATACAAAATGGGACAAAAAACTTTAAAAATATTGTGCTTTGTTGATGATGCAATATTGACAGCAGAAAATGAATGGCTTACAGCAACTTATACATCGTTTCCAAACCACAGCGGAAACTTACAACATGAGAATATCAGTGGAAAAAACAGAATCAATGGTTATAGCTAAGGACCCCATTAGTTGTAAATTAGCCGTCTACAACAAAATAGTAGCACAGAACATGCACTGCACAGCTACAGCTATCGAGCTCAAAAATCTATATAAAGAAGTAAATAAAGCATCGAGAATATCTGTTGGAAAAATGCCTACATGTCTACAGAAAGCACAGTGTGTATATATAGAACCGTGGTGAGACCAAAAAGCCTCATGAGAGCTATAGATATGAAAACGCTGCGTACTATCAAAGTAATAACCCTGAAAGAGCAGATACGAAGCACAACTATACGAGAAGAACTCAAGATTCAAGACATCGTCCGTTTCGCAAGATCAAGACGTCGATATTGGAGGGACCACGTAGGTAAGATGCCAGTTAATAGCTGGCCAAGACGGACAAAAGATGAAAAACCAGAACCAAGGAGACTTCCCAGTCTACCACCAAAAAGATGGCACGAAAGCTTGACATCTACCAAAACAACAGCGGAGCGACAAAAAAAGGAGAAAAAAAAACGTTGCAATTCCACAGGAATTGATATTAATACTTATGTATATACAACCAAACCGAGATCTTCATCTTACCCTATAAAAAATAACAATCAAAAAGTCATAATAATAATAACAGTGAGTAAGAAATTACTGCGCTACCGCGACGCTGATCTAATTCCAAAATTTCTTAAACTTAGGAGATCTTTCAACTCGGGACAAACACACAGAATCTATAATTGCCCGCACAGAACATCCTTTACTCCGGGAACGCATTCATGAAATGAGACAAAAAACTAGCAGATTTGGACAAAAAAACTGATAAACCTTCATCTGAATCTGGGAAACTCACTATATTTCAACGACTGGAACAAAATTGACCGGCTAACATACACAACAATGGAATCAACTTTGTCATCGACAACAAATAGACAGAAGAACAAATCTGAGTCACTGTACAAGAAAAAGAGGCCAGCACCGCACCACGCACGGTCATCAACCTATCCCAACGAGAACTATCACAAGACGAGATAACAGTTCTTGCCAGAGGTGAAAATTTTGCGATAACATCTCCAATGATGCCTGTTGAAGATATAATAGTTAATGTAGAATCAGGAATAAAAACATTACCGTCGGAAATTGCAGAAGAAATCCGCTTAGAGACGTCGAGGATTCTAAATCATGCTAAAACACCAAAAAGCAACATAAGTGGAAATGAAAAACGAGCCACTAAGAACTTGAATGCAGACACAAGCATCGGAGTCTTGCCAGCTAACAAGGGAAATGCGACAATGATTTTAAATATAGACGATTACAATAACAAAATTGAAAATCTCTTAGATCCAGCCACTTATAAGAAACTTTCACAAAATCCAACGTCGAGCATTCTGCGAAAAACATCCCAATTAATTAAGAAATCATCAATTGAACCAGCACTGCATTCAAAATTATGCAAAACTGAAGCTTTCCCTCCGCGGCTGTATGAACTACCAAAAATCCACAAACACGACGTGCCGCAAAGACCAATAGTCAGCGCAATTGGCTCACCTACATATAATATCGCAAAATATTTGACAACAATATTGCAACCTTTCATCGGCCAATCGGATACCTACGTAAAGGATTCGACACATTTTCTGAAAAAAATCACAGACATCACACTAACACCAGTTGATATACTAGTAAGCTTTGACGTGGTTTCACTTTTCATGATGGTACCTATTGGCGAGACTCTATAGCACATCGGCCACCACTTTCCAGAGGATATTAAGGCATTGTTCAAGCACTGCTTAAGCAATACTTATATCCAGTGGAACCAGAACTTCTACGAGCAGACCGATGGACTGGCAATGGGAAGCCCATTAAGTCCAGTTGTAGCCAATTTCGTTATGGAAAAATTCGAGCAACATGCACTGAAAACAGCTAGCAAGCGGCCATCTCACTGGTTTCGATATGTTAATGTTACATTTGTTAGATGGAGCCATGGGGAACAAGATCTGGACGAGTTTTTCAGACACCTGAATTCAATTAACAATAGAATCCAATTCACCATGGAGAAGGAAAAGGACAAACAAATCGCTTTTCTTGGGTCACAGAGTGTACCTTAAACCAACACACACTGACACATATTTAAACAAGGACTCGAATCATCACCCTAAACAAAAAAAGAGGGATAATAAAAACTTTGACAGACCGAGCAATCTGAATATGCCAACCAAAATACCTTCCAAATCAATTAGAGCATCTAAGAACAGCCTTACAGAATAACGGTTACTCTCGGCAAGAAATAGAAAGAGTTGTCTTGCCTTTTGTGAAAAATGTAACAGACCACATTGCAAAATTACTATGTCGGCACGACATTAATACCACATACAAGCCAACACGGACAACAAAACAAAGTCTAAGATCCACTTTCGTTGCAGGCGTATATCGAATCCCATGCAGCTGTGGTTCAGTCTATGTTGGTACAACTAAACCTAGCATTAATACACGGCTAGCTGAACACAAAAGGAGTTGCCGGCATACAGACAAATCTGCCGTAGCCGAGTACACGTTGGTCCAGAAAGACCACAAAATACTGTTCGACCAAATTCAAGTTCTAGCCAACGTATCGAGCTACTACCCGCGGTTATACAGAGAGGCTATTGAAATCCACAAACCCAAACGGAATTTCAATAAAAAAGACGAAGGGCTTAATCTCAGCAAAACTTGGACGCCCGTAATTACGACAAACAAAAACATTAAGAAACAGGGAAGTGTCGCTGGCGCCTGATTGGCCGAGAGTTCAAATGGCCACGCCTACTCCGAACCACACAAAATCAGACAGCGCTGCATCGTCGAGCACAGTTGACACTGTGAATAGCCAAGAAACCTTCGATCACTGCCACATCGCCTTTGAAAATGTTGACCGCCGTGTCAACGTAACGTCAGAAAGTAACTAACTGGAGAACACTGCCTCAACTCCCGAAAGAAACTCATATTAACAATGAGTAACTCAAAAATAATATTTCCTTCAGCTGTCTTCTAAAAGAACATTCAGACAGAACAAGCAAACGTCCAGGAATACCATTCAGAAGTTTAACAGACGTATAGCAGAAAGACTGCTTAAAACGCATTTGTACGATACTTAGGTATTTGAAAGCGGTCGTTGTACCTAGTATTAGGCTGATATACCGAGCTTCGCTAATGCAGCCTTCCACACAGATACTCCGGCACTTCGGTCCTCAACAGTCTATATAGAAAGCAGCCCAGCCTTCCTTTATTCTTAATACGCAACCATTTAAACTCCTTCAGCCTGCCACTCACATGATCCCTCTCCCTGCCTAATGAACCGTACACAGAAGTTTTGAAATTTTTGCAGTTAAAGCCAGACACGGACCATGAACAAAATTACAATAATTAGCGTAAGAAAGGACAAGAGTCTTGCACAAATATTTTTTTAAGGTCAAATTGAGGATATGCCGATTCTTATACAAATTCCGTAGTGAACAATGTGCCCTTTGAGCTACCAAAGAAATCTGCTTTCTAAACCTGAGCTTACTATCAAATAATAATCCCAAATTTTTATATTCAGTAACAAAAGGAATTCTCTCCTTGGCCATTCTTACATCAAGATTAGTCGAAGCCCAATCATTGTTTTTTTTCCAAAACACATCACTGCCGATTTCCTTGGATTTATCCTTAAACTATTGTTATTAGAGTAAATAAAGATTGCAGATAGGATCCTGTATTTCAATAGTATGTAAAATTCATCACAAGCTGTACTATGTACTACTAATGTATTCATTTATATTTTATCCGTTATTGAAAACACCTGGTAAATATATAACTTAATTTTTTTGAATTTCTGTTCCTAATTACGGAAGCCAAGCCAATATGAGTTTAACTATTATTGTCTACTTTGTAAGCTTATTTTCGAAGCTAATAGTGTTAGTGTTTTTCTAGCCCATTCAAATAGGTAATAAGGAAATGCTTACTGGACGCTTAGTTTTTAACGTAGCATCACTAAGCGGGGTATAATTTTAGAACTATGAAAAATTTGAAAATATTCTGGAAACAATAATTAGCCGCATCGCGTTTGGAGACATTCGTGTTTGTTGAGTCTAAATTCAGTAGCGTCTGAAACTAATATACCAGAAATATATAAAACTTTATTAATGGTTAGGATAAATACAGTCTGTCACGTAACAACGTGACCGCTCGTATTCTTGAAAAACTGTGTTTCGAAAAAATTTTTTTGCAATCAATGTATTCTTTGGTGTGCTACCAACGGATTAATTACCTTACTAAGTTGTCCAATCGCCTCCTGCATCAGTAACAGCCTGGCATCTTCGAGGTAAGTTGTTGTTGAGGTTTTCTACCTAATCTGCATAAGATGGCCCCAGTGTTATCTGTCTGGAAGGGTTCAGTCTGTTCGTATAGTGGGTGCAGTCTCTGAGGATTTTGCTGTGACCTCGGGCGTGCCTCAGAGCAGTCATTTGGGTCCTCTTTTGTTTTTATTAATGATGTAGGTACTTGCTTAGAATGTCCTTTCTTACTTTTTGCAGGTGACTGCAAGATTTATAAAATTGTGAGCTCTTTAACGAATTGTGGCCTTTTGCAGAACGATCTTGATTCCTTCACTGTGTGGTGTAAGTCCAATAGCCTGGACCGCAATGTTGACAAGTGTCAGGTACTGTCTTTTTGTAGAGCTGGTGTTGCTGTTGCATTCCCCTATAGCATCGATGGACGGGTTTTACAGTTTGTGAATGAGGTTAAAAATCTGGGTGTAATCCTTGACCCAAAATTAAGTTATCACTTGCATTATGACTACCTCGTCAATAGAGCCTTTAGAATGCTCGGTTTTATCTGCAAAGCCGGTAGGAATTTCTCTAGCATTGACACATTTAGACTATTATATCAATCCTTGGTGAGATCATTATTGACATACTGTTCCCCGGTATGGTCACCTTATTATAAGTGCCATATTCACTCAATTGAATTGGTGCCGAACAGGTTCTTGCGTTTTTTGTTTCTAGGAAGTTCAAATTCACCATTCAAATTTTTCTGCAACAGCCATGAGGTCAGTGATCCGGCTCCCTAGGCTATCTGTGAGACGGTCTAATGAGGAACTGTTGTGATCTCTTTGCTCAAATTGATTTTTTTTGTTCCACCCAGAAATACAAGGAGTCATTGCACGTATTCACAGTCTGTTCATAGATCCAACTATGCCTTACATTTCCCCATCGCACGGCTTCACGCCAGAGGCAATATGGCTGTGGTTGATTTTTTTAATCTGTCACTTGGCGGCCTCAGGCGAATATTGTGGGATAACTCTTTGCGGCAGCTATGACACTTGTGGATGCTTGTGCATTGTGTTTTGTGCCTAAGTCTCTTGTTTGTTATCTTTCGGTTGTTGCTTTCTAGGCTTTCATTTATATTTACTCTAAGTTTTACTTCTTTACTCTTTGTTTAATTTTTTTTTGTTTTTATTACCCTAGTTAAGTTAGTTAGTTGGTTGGACAGTATAGGTAAATTTTTTTATTGTTGATTTTTTATTTGTCCAATTTTTATTATACTGGGTTACCCGTAAATTAATAAATAAATAAATAAATAATAGCGCGGCAATTTTTCGAATTTCGCGAGACAACTGAATCAAAGTCCTCAGAGTCTTTCCTCTGAGCTTTCTCTTCACGAAGGACCAACCGTTTTCAATATGGTTGACGTCCGGCGATTGTAAGGGCCACTCTAATATCTTATCGTGGGCCCAAGCGACCCGCTTCGCGACGTGATTTTCGCCCAGCAAAGGTTTCTTCAACGTGCTTCGGAATTTGACATTATGAGCACGAAGATGTTGTCGAATGGTCTCATGGGACTTATTCAAACCCTTGACGCAGCGTCAATTTCAGGTCCGTGAAAACAAAGACACAATTCGTTTTTCGACTGTCTTAGTGACTTTGCCTACCGAGTCACATTTTGGCAAGTCATCGACATTTTTCGCCTCGTTAAAATGATTTACCCACTTCTTCACAAACGTTACCGACTTTTTAATATATATAGCGGACGCGGAATGTGTCATTTTAGGCCCCCTTGGAAGGGAACAAAGAAAGATTGCCTCGAACCCACTCGCAAACAAGTTACTCATTTTGGATTTTACGAGATTTCGACGAAAGTTCGGAATCGACTGAAAGACAAAGACTATGCCGATTTTTTGTTGAATAGCTAGAATCGCATCTACCAAAAATGAATTATCGCGGACACGTTCTTACTTGACAGACTGTAGTACGTACTTGTTAGGGATGTAACGGACAGTACATCCGGATTCAGCAAAACCAGGTACCCGGCTAAGTAGGATCCGGTAAAACCGGGTATCCGGTTGGGTAGGTTCCGGCAATATTATATTAAGCTCGTTCTTTTACGTTTTATTAACATTTGTTGCCAGTACTATCAACTTTAGGTAATTTTTTATGATTTGGCAATATTGTGAAGAGGCAATAAATCAGCGCCTAGTTGACTATGCGTCTGGTTGCTTTGTGTTAAACCCCGTATTTAGCGGTAATACGATGAATTCCCGAGAGAAATAAAAATATGATTCCCATATTTTCTACGGTAGAAGATTTTTTAAAGATTGTTGGATTTAAAAATAACCTGTCAAGTGCAAGTTGAACTTGTACAATTAGTGTTCCGTACGTTGATTGCTTTTAAAATAAAAAAAATTGTTAGGGTGGTATAAAATGACAGTAATGCACTCGCGATAATTCTCGTTCAATATATAGAATATTCCAGAATTTTTTCAAAATTTTTTGATCAGTACTTTTCGAGATAAGGTGGGGGGACAGCGATTTTTCGCGATTTTTTAAAAATAATACAAAGAAAAGTGTGCGCAAGTATTACATTATATATATTTTTTTTACTCGTGTTTTTACAAGCTTTCATGTGACATCACACTCGATGATCTAGTAAAAAAAAAATTTTTTCACTTCCGATTTCACCCCCAAAAACTAACCCCTTAATCAAAATTTAACTTTTAAAACTACACGGCTCTGATGAGGCCATCAATTCCTATATTAGTACCAAATTTCAACATTCTATGTCAAATAGTTTCGGAGAAAGTCGGGTGTGACAGACAGACAGACAGACGGACGGACAGACGGACACCGAAGTAATCTTATAAGTATTTCATACGGAACACTAAAAATGAACAATGTCTGGAACTACTTTTTACTTAATGAGGAAGATGAATTAAAAGCAGTATGTGGGTTGTGTAGCGTAAAAATTACAGAACGTTTAGGGAAAAAAGCTAGTACTTTATCTTTATGGAAACATTTAAAATTTAAACATCCCACTAGTTTGGTCAATGAAGTTAAGGACGAAGCAGACCCATCAACCACCTCTGGGAATTAAAAACAAGTTAATATTACAAAATATTTTGGGACAACCAAACAATGGAATATAAATGATCCTAAAGCAAAATTTGTGCACACACAGCCTTTTTCGTTTGTTGTTATTTGCTTTTGTAGAGTAAAATGCATCTCTAACTTAAAGGATAAAGGTAACAATAAATTACTTAATAATATAATAATTTTCTTTCTCTTTCTTCGTCAAAAAATAAGTCGCAAACGCAAAAATTCTAAATATTTATTTTTTAGGGTTCAAGAGGCCTCCTGCTCTACTTGAGGCGAAACATAATATTCCAAACCGACCATTTTTTAGCCAAAGCTTTATTCTCGAAACATATGAAAAATGCTTGACTAACTAAAGATTTTAAACCAAAATATTTTGTGTTTAATATCAGAAGCCTAGAAGGCAGTTGCACTAGCGAAAACATCAAGAATACCTTAAATCAGGTGCTCAAAGAAAACAGTATAAATAACACAAGAATACCTTACATCAGGTGCTCGAAGAAAACAGTATAAATAACACAAGATTCTACCTATTTATTAGAGGCTGTGGAGCTAACATTAAAAAAGTTGCAAGAGACTTAGGTGTAAATAATGAATCATGCTTGATACATACCAAACAACTGGTGGTAATCGACCTTCTAAAAGTGCAAAGATGTGTATTGGACTGTATAAGTGTTGGAAGAAGAATTGTAACTCATGTGAACCACTCATCTCCTTCTAGAATGAAATTAGAACAAATTGAGGATTTTCACATTAGAGTAAAGAAAATGGTACAAGGTGTATCTACACGTTGGAATTCCACATACAAATATAATCTATTGGTGATTTGAATAAAGAAGAGCGATCAGCTTGCTTGTTGCTGAATATTCCCTTTTTCTTTGAAACCAAATCGGTGGGACTTAATAAAAACCGTTACTGGAGCTTTTACAATCATTTGAACAAACTACCAAATATTTCAGTAGTTCACTGTGTATAATATCAGAAGCGATTCTAACAATTTTATCCTTAAATAAATATTTCACGGAAATCGAAGTTCCTTGTTTGGGATGCATGCGGGATAATTTACTTGAAGGTTTTAGTCAGAGATTCGCAAATATTGAAACCAATAACAATTATATAATATTCCTTAAACCTAACTGACTCCCACCGAACAAACATAAACCTCCCCCCAAATTCAATTCCTACAAGAATCAGCAACCTAATTACATTATACAAATTTTCTCCAACCAAAATACGAATACCTCCTTTTCTCCACCTTCCCACCATGGCTCTCTCCACAACCAATTGTAAATCTAACCATGAGACAATATAACAAGACTGACTTCTCCAATGCAACGCTTAATAAACTAATGCTGGAAACAATCTCCAAAAACTATCCTAACCACACACAAATCTTTACAGATGGCTCAACATCATAAAAATGTTCAAACCCCCAAAACACGCTACCATTTTTTCAGCCGAACTACTAGCCCTAATAACACCCTACAAGAAACCATAATCTCAGACTCCCTCAGCACCCTATCGGCCATCAGTTCAAGAAACTTAGATTACAACTATATCAGACACATCTATGATCTCTTATACACTGCATCACTGAAACGCAGATACATCACACTACTCTGGGCCCCCAGTCATATCAGCAATAAAAGTAATGACAGAGCAAACCATTTTGCAAAACGTTCCATCGAGTGGGGCATTCTAATCATGGCAGAAAATCACTACTCGGACTTCAACAAGTATCTTAGTTCCTTCCACAAAACACTGTTTCAACTAGACTGGGACTTACAAGATCCTAATAACAAGCTTTGGTCCATTAAGCCTGAAGTCTACCCCCCACTCGACTCTACCAACATGGGAAGAAGGGACAAGGTGCACAGAAGAAGACTAACGATAGGTCATACACACGCCACCCACTCCCATCTCATGAATAGGGAACCATCTCCTATATGCTCAGGCTGCCACGCGCCCCTAACTATCCTACATATATTTGAGACTGCGCATTACAAGAGTACGAGAGACAAACACAACATACCTTCAAAGCTAAAACGCGTTATAGATTCCTACGAACAGATCAAAGGAAACATCAATAATTTCCTCCAAGAAATCCATTTTAGAGTTTAAAATATTATACACAATACTTTGTGGGGCGCTAAATGACGTCTGTAGTCGATGCGCCCGGACTCAATAACAACATCATCATCATCAATTATATAATTGGGGTTTTGGAAAAAAAAACTGTCATAAATGGAAAGAGTTTTATAGCAAAACCATCTTTATTTTTTTTTTGTTATAATAAAAAAGTTATACTAAATTGAAAATAAATTTTTAAACTTAGTACCGATGATGCGCCAACAGTTCCCGAAAAAAAACTGAGCAAGTGTGACGTCACAATGTTTATTTCTCCTCAACATCACAGACAGCTGATACGAGTGTTTTAGTTTTCAATCGATTTATTCTTGTTATTATCATCAGTATATTGATAAATTTACTGAAAATTTCTAATATAAAAAGTTATCGTGCCTGTTTCGTGCCATTTTGTACGAAAGTTAAAAACAACTTCCGAAAAATAATTTTAAATGGGCCACAAGATGTTAAACGTCGAAAATCAATGGTTCCAAACAGCACGACGTATTAATCATAACAACATCAAATTTTCTCTGTTGTGAACATCACTTCGATGTAAACATTTTAATATAATAATGTATTTATTAATCGTTCATATCAGAATATAAATATAATATATAGAGTTAGAACATTTTTAAGGAAACCAGCAAGAACCAACAATTACAGCAGATATATTATCAGAATTGGCCTTTATGAACCCTTTGTCACACATTCCTGAATTAAATTAGAAACCTGAACTAACCTGAACCTGATGAAGATGTGCTATCAGTATATAGTTTAATAAGAAAAATAACCGGCCAATGCAAGTCAGACTTGCGCAATTAGTGATCCGTACGTTGATTGTTTTTAAAACAAAAATTTTTGTTACGGAGATATAAAATGATCAATGACTTCACAAAACACACCCCAAATGAATTTTCAACAAAGTTTGTTTCCGATCTTTGTTGAAAACTGATGTCCTCCTTGAAATTTGGTTTTTTATATACTAGATAAATTATTAAAGGTAATGCACTCGTAATAATTTTCGTTCAATCAACACCCATTGCAGAATATTCCTGATTTTTTTTCAAAAATGTTTTGAACAGGACTTTTCAAGATAAGGGGGAGACAGCACTTTTTGGCAATTTGCGCAAGTATTACATTATATATATTTTTGGACTCGTGTTTTCACAAGCTTTCATTTGACACTCCACTCGATGACCTGGTAATTTTTTTTTTCACTTTTGATTTCATCCCCCAAAATTAACCCTTTAAGCCAAAATTTAACTTTCAAAACTACACGGCTTTGATGGAGCCATCAATTCCTATATTAGTGTCAAATTTTCAACTTTCTACGTCAAATAGTTTCGGAGAAAATCGGGGACGGACAGACACTGAAGTGATCTTATAAGTGTTCCGCACGGAACGCTAAGTTGTGCAGAGCCGGAAGCAATCTATTGAAAAACAGGTCTAATATCTCTTTCGAATATACTAGAACAGCATTGTTCATTGCCATATTTTTATGGCATGGTATCACTATTTGAAATCATATCTATTTGATGGCTAAAAATATTAAGGCTCTACTTGACGATGTTTAACGCTACAAAAACTCAGGCGGCAGTTTTTTTTCTAAAAAAAATCAGCGTTGCTGAACCCGACATAGTCATGTCGGGTCATACCATTCGTCTAACATCGTCATTCAATTTGTTGGGCATTCATTTGGGAGTAAATATGTCTTGACATATACATGTTGCATGCATAGCAAAGGTAACTGTTAACTCTGTAAAAAGCTCAAAGTCCCATGTTGGGGCTGTGCTCCCAAAGATACATTGTATTTATTGGAGTCTATTCAGAAGAGAGCTGTTCGTCGTCGTCTTCGAAATCAAAACCCAACATCTCGATTTTTCTACACAAACTTTTGTGTAGAAAAATCGAGACGTTGAGTTTTGATTTCGAAGATTAACTCACATTTTCTAACTCTTGAAGAAGTCATCAAACGATAACGAAATACTGAGTATTAAAAGAAGAAAATAGTTTTATTTACAGTCTAGACAGATTCCCGATAGTCAAACACGAATCTACTTTATTCATCATCATCATTAGCTTATTCCATTCATAGTTGGATGTAAGCCTCCCCAAATTGTCTCCAATGAGCTTTGTTTGCTTTTTGCATCCAATCGTGTCCCGCTAATCTTTTTATGTCATTCCGTCCATCTTGTCTGTAATCTGCCTCTGCATCTTTTGTATTCTCTAGGCCTCCATTCGACTATACGACGTGTCCATCTGTTATCATTCGACCTTGCGATATGCCCCGCCCATTTTCACCTTAATATACATATTCGTTGTATTACATTTCTCACTTTTGATCTTCTTCGAATCTCGATGTTAGGAATACGATCGTGGAGTCTAGTATTTAGCATTTTCCTCTCCACTGCTCTTTGGATTACCTATACTTTTATTTAAATCCCACGTTTCAGTGTTATATGTTACTACCGGCAGTACATATTGATCGAATACTCTGGCTTTTACTGTATTTGGGATGTCCAATTTAAAAGTATATTGACGCAGACCAAACTAATGAGACTAATGAGACTCTTGTATCCAAGTCAGCCTTTAAATTATTTTTTGATATTTCGATTTTTTTGACCTAAATATATGAATGTTTGTACCTTTCATATTCTTTCACCTTCTATTAATGGTTCCTGGCTCTTATCTTCATTTTCGTTGTTCAAATATTCGGTTTTGGTGAAGTTGATTTTTAGACCTATTTCTCGAGACTTATTATTTAATTCCATCAGCATTTCTTGTAATTCTTTTGTGTTGGCGATCAGAGTGACATCATCTGCAAACCTTAAGTGATTTAGTCGTTCGCCGTCCATTAGTATTCCTTTATTTTCCCACTTTAATGATGTGTGTCTTCTAGAATAAACGTGAACAGCTTTAAGGATATCGAGTCGAGTCTAATTCCTCTTTTAATTTTTGATTTTATTTCTTTTTTCTTCAAACTCAAACTTATTAATTGTGAAGTGGTATTTTATATATATATATATATATATATATATATATATATATATATATATATATATATATATATACATATATATATATATATATATATATATATATATATATATATATATATATATATATATATATATATATATATATATATATATATATATATATATTATGAGTCTAGCACACGTGCTACAGGGAAATCTCTAAAGCGCTACAGGAGCGACACGTGTGCGGAGAAAGCGATTCACGTTGTTCTTGAATCGCTGCAAATTGTACTAGGTGGGAAACAGAGTCCTGGGCAAACTATTCCAAAGGGATAATGTTCTCCATATAAAAGACTGCTTGAAAAGCGTTGTACGACGAGTAACAAGCTGAACCTCATACGGATGTGAAGTATTAGCGCGACGTGTACTTCAAACATGCACGGGTCTGGAAAAAATTAAGCGGGCCACATCCTGTACTGTGGGAATAGTAGGTGGTGTTTTTCCTTGGAATTCGATAGTAGAATGTGAAGCAAAGAGTTCAAGTGGCCGTGTGAGTGGTGGTATGGTGGATTTGGTGATATTTTGACTAACTGCTTTAGCGACTGACCAAAAGGACCTGGAATTGTTGAGACAAGCGAGGAGTTTGTTTCTAATGCGTTGATTGTGTGTCTCCTTGGTTTCGTCGATAATTTCTTTGCATCTGTTCCTGGCACGAATAAAGGTGTTACGATTTATGGTGTTAGGATTTTCACGCCATTGTCGATATGCAAGATGTTTAGAAGCAACAGCTTCTTTGCATTTTCGGTCAAACTAAGGCTTGCCGTTGTAAGGGCATATATATATATATATATATATATATATATATATATATATATATATATATATATATATATATATATATATATAAATTAAATTGCATTAGATTTCAGTATTACGAGGTAACAGTGTATTGTACGCCTCTGGTTTGAATTCCTGAGTTCTGTAAATTCGGACAGTATTCTATTTTAACGCTGGCACACTTGAAACAATACCTTAAGATAAATATAAAAAGTTGGAGATGGCTCCGGGCCAATTCGCCAGACTTTTCCAGTCTTTTATTTCAACTATATCAGATTTTTTATTTGGATCTCAGTTTATATTTGATTTTATTAACTGTTAAAAATAAGCTTCACTACTGTGTTGTTTTAAGGTTATTTTATTTTGACATTATCTTTTTTAATTGGTTGAATTAGGCATACTGCTAATACATAGAATGGCGTAGTTATGCGAGGATGGTGTCATTCAATTTTTGATTTAAGGGTAGTATCCAGTTAAAAAAATTATATGAAAACATTAAAAAAGGACCTAACCACACTGTCTAAAAATCTTTCATCTTCAAAAAGTATTTAAAATAATAACCGGTCAAGTGCAAGTTGAACTTGTACAATTAGTGTTCCGTACGTTGATTGCTTTTAAAATAAAAAAATTTGTTATGGTGGTATAAAATGATCAGTGACTTCACAAAACACACCCCAAATGAGTTTTCAACAAAGTTTGTTTCCAATCTTTACTGAAAACTGATGACCTTGAAATTTTTGTTTTTTTTATATACCAGATAAATTATTTAAGGTAATAATTTTCGTTCAATCTACACCACGTGGAGAATATTCCAGAATTTTTTCAAAATTTTTTGATCAATACTTTTCGAGATAAGGTGGGGGGACAGCGATTTTTCGCGATTTTTAAAAAATAATACAAAGAAAAGTGTGAGCAAGTATTACATTACATATATATTTTTTACTCGTATTTTCACAAGTTTTGATTTGACACACACTCGATGACCTAGTAAAAAAATTTTCTTCACTTCCGATTTTATCCCCCAAAACTAACCTCTTAAGTCAAAATTTAACTTTCTAAACTACACGGCTCTGATGAGGCCATCAATTCCTATATTATTACCAAATTTCAACTTTCTGTAACAAATAGTTTCGGAGAAAATCAAGTGTGACAGACAGACAGACAAACACCGAAGTCATCTTATAAGTGTTCCGTACGGAACACTAAAAAGTCTTGAAAACGATTACCTGTACCCATAAACCAAAGATTGCTTCAGGGTAGCATTGGTAAAAGCAGCATTCGATAAAGGTCGTCGCAATGCTGGAAAGGATAGGAAATTTGGAAAATGGTATTTTGCAAATGGAGAAAGTAACTTTTAAGATGGGCGGTCTTGAAAGCTTGGCAGACCTACTAAAAGACTAGCATTTTCCACACATAGCGCGCACAAATTTTTCACTACATTCGTATGCATAATATAAAAAAATAAGAAATAAATTCGAAATATTAGGAAAAAGTCTTTGATTTTTTATGGCCATAGCAGACGTGGCAGGTATCAATTAGAACAGGAGTGTCTGTCTTCGAAATTATTTAATACGTAGATGGAACACCTTTTTAAGGGCTTTCAGAGGCAAAGTATAGGCATATATGCGAACGGAAGGAAACTGAACCACCTGAGATATGCAGATGATGTTGTTCTAATATCCGACAATAGAAAAGGCGAGAGAAGATTAACCTAAAAATGAATGTAACGAAGACTACAATTATGATGCCAGCAGAAAAAAACAAGAAATTCAAATAGACCATAAAACCACCGACAAGTCACAGAATAAAAATATATATATATATATATATATATATATATATATATATATATATATATATATATATATATATATATATCTATATATATATATATATATATATATATATATATATATATATATATATATATATATATATATCTATCTATATATATATATATATATATATATATATATATATATATATATATATATATATATATATATATATATCAGGTGTACAAGTATGAAATGCGGATTTTTTTTCTAAATAATCATGTTAAATTCGGAAGAAAAAGTGATTTATTCAAAGTATACTTGTTATACATTTTTTCCCATCTTTCGGCAATTTATGAATACCATGCCAGTAAAAATCTTCCCCTTTTGCTGAGAACCATTCATCAAGGCATTTTTTCACATCTTCGTACGAACCAAAGCGCTGCTTAGTAAGTGCGTTTCCCATCGATGCAAACAAGTGGTAATCGAAAGGAGCCAAGTCTGTTGAGTAAGCCGCATGGGGTAGAACTTCCCAGCTGAGTGCTTCCAACGTGTCGCGAACTGGTTTTGCCGTATGTAATGGAGCATTGTCATGAAGAAAAATGTTTTTGTGTTGCCTCTTTCGGTATTCTGGCCTTTTTTCAAGCAGCGAACGGTTCAAATCGGTCAATTGTTGTTGGTAAAGTTTAGTACTAACCGTTTCCCCAGGTTTTAACAGCTCATAATAGACCACGCCCCTCTGGTCCCACCAAACACAGAGTATCGTCTTTCTGCCAAAGCGATTCGGTCTTGCGGTCGATGTGGATGGTGCGCCTGGGTCTACCCATGATTTTTTCTGCTTGGGATTCTCAAAATAAATCCACTTTTCATCCCCTGTAACTATACGATGCAAAGACCGAGCGAGCAAAATGTCACACGTGTTTTTGCGGTTTTCCATTTGCCTGTTGTTCAACTCATGTGGTACCCATCTACCGGTCTTCTGAATCTTTCCCATCTCTGGTAGCCGATTGAAAAACAGCTTGTTGACTAACGCCCAATTGCTCGGCGAGTTGTTTTTGTGTTTGCGAATCATTTTCGTCCAACAATGCTTGCAATTTCACATCTTCATATTTTTTTTGGCGGTTTTCCACGTTCCTTGTCTGCAACATCGAAGTTACCACTTTTGAAACGCCGAAACCATCGTTCACACGTATCACACGATGGAGCATGTTCACCATAAGCTTCTCGAAGTAATCGGTATGATTCAACAGCAGTTTTCCTCAAATGAAAACAAAAAATTAATGCTGTCCGCGAATGCTCGTTGTTCGGTATAAATTTCGACATATTGAACACAACACAACACTATGCACACACTTTTCCAATTTATCACTCGTGCGCGTCTGACACTTGTTAATGACACAACAAAATGGCGCAGTGTCAAATCTTTATAGCACAAACTACATTAGTGCACCATCTGTTGTCGGAAATCCGCATTTCATACTGGTACACCTGGTATATATTATATATATATATATATATATATATATATATATATATATATATATATATATATATATATATATATATATATTATTTGGATCAAGCTGGACAATAAGCTGAGATAAAGAGAAGAACTAAACTGGAAGACTCGGTTTTATACTTAGATCAAAAACCATTGAGTAACACCTAAATACGAAGTTATTCAACGAGTGTGTTTTATCGATGCATAAAACTAGAGTTTTACTAAAACCTATAAAACCCAACTACCCCGACTAACAGTCACCCAAAGAGTCATGCAGAGATCAATGCTTGGTTGTACACTAGCGCACAGGAGAACAAACGCATGGGTCCTCCTAAGAACGAAGGTCGTGGATGTCCTGGGGAAGGCAGCAAGTCTGACGTGGAGCTGGGCAGGTCACATGGCAAGGGTGCGAGGCAGGGGCAGACAACCTAACGGGTGGCCTAGTGACATCAAGATGACTGCCGGACTATTGTGGATGAGGAAGGCACAAAGCTGACGTTGGAAGTCTATTATTGTAGCGAAAATCCCAAAAAAAATCTCATTAAAAAGACATGACTCCACCTCAAACATACAGATCTAGTTCATAATTTTATCTCGGACTGCAAACTGGTTGCTTATATTTCAAACTGTGACTTTTAAAACTCGATTTACCAATAGCTTTTAATTTGGACTTGATTTATGACTTAAACCATAAAAATAGTTTCAAAATCACACCTTTAATAGACCAAATAAAAAAGTAAGTTGCCATAATTATATTACGAGTATATTCCGTACGGCTATGCATGACACCATAAATCACTTCAGGATTTTGTTTATACCAAACAAAAGTCATTTTAAATATAATTTATTGCTGTTAGCCAATAGTGTGATTGCTGATTAATATTGTGGAAAGACAAAGTGTTATGTTACTGTGAAGCAATTTGCGGTTTTAAATTAAACAAATTAAATCGAAAAATAATTGTATTTAATATTAATTAATTATTAAAAGTGTAAATTATTCTATTAGCTAGCGACTGATTATCAAATATTGTTTACAACTAACAGTCAGGCTTAAACCCCGAGGATTATGTTTCTATAAAACTATACAATGATGCCATAGCACCTCCCTGCTTATTTTAGTGGTAAAAATGGAAAGAACAATATTCTAAAATCCTCAAGGCCAATAAGTTATTATAAAAAATCAAACGATTATATTGCAGATTCAATAGCAAAATAGACTGTACCATTTTTTTATGGGTGTAGCACACGTGCTACAGGGAAGTCCCTAAAGCGGTCCAGGAGCGGCATGTGTGCGAAAAAAAAGCGATTCACGTTGTTCTTGAATCGCTGTAACTTGTACTCGGTGGGAAACACAGCCCTAGGCAAATTATTTCAAAGGGATGATGCTCTCCATATAAAAGACTGCTTGAAAAGCGTTGTACGCGGAGTGACAAGTTGAACCTCATACGGATGTGAAGTATTAGCGCGACGTGTATTTCTAACATGCACCGCTCTGGGAAGAATTAAGCGGACTACATCCTTCGAACACTTTCCATGAAAATATTTGTAGAACAGACTCAAGTCGCCAACAGGTCTTCGATGTTCCAGCGAATCAAGGCCGCCAGTCAGTTTCGGGTCTCCAATCATACGAACAGCTCTTCTCCGAACAGAATCCAACAAATGCAGTGTGTGTTTGGGAGCGGAGCCCCAAACATTGGAGCAGTATTCCATAGTTGGTCGAATTTGAACTTTGTAAAGAATTAACAGTTGTTGTGGAGTGTAAAGCTTTCTGGTTCAAAATAATATTCCCAACTTTTGAGAAGCTCTCCTTGCTATGCCTGCAACATGTTCATGCCAGGACATATTTGCTCCTAAATTATCGCCAACAAATTGAGTGACGATGCTAGGGGAATGGAGTGCCCCGACCTGACTATGTCAGGTTCAGCAACGTTAACATTTTTAGAAAAAACTGCCGCCTGGGTTCTTATAGCGTTAAATTCCACTTGGTTACCGTCAACCCAAGATAGAATTTTTTCCAGGTCTTTGTTAAGTTGAACGACCTCTTGCTATCTGCGGATATTCGCCTGAGTAGCCGATGTCCGAGCGTTCAAAGTGAATGAAGAGATAAGTGTACTGTCATCTGCACAGCTGTAGATTCGATTCCCGGTCTTCTCCAGCAGATTGTTAATGTAAATGAAAAAGAGAGTAGGCGACAGTATGGAGCCCTGGGGCACACCGGCGTTGATAGTGAAGGTGTTAGAAAGAAATCCATCGACCGCCACTCGTAAAGAACGCTCTCTGAGGAAACATGAGAGCCACAAACAGAACTTTTCAGACATACCATAAGAGAGTAGCTTAGCCAACAGTCCATCGTGCCAAATACGGTCGAATGCCTTAGATATATCAAAAGCAACCACTCGAGATTCTCCAAAGTGTTCAATTGCGTTGTTCCAAACATGTGTTACATAAGTCAAAAGATCTCCTGTTAATCTATATTTACGAAAGCCATATGGGTGATGCTAATAATGTTGAATCCTTCAAAATATTTTAGAAGATGCTGATTGATAACCTTTTCCATGACTTTCGATATTATTGAAAGCAGTGCGATTGGTCAGTAGTTATTTGGCAGGGTCTTCTTGCCATTGCCATTTTTAGGTATCGGCTGAACTGTGGCACATTTCCAGCATGACGGAAATATTCCCTTTCTGTAGGATAGTTTGAAAAGACTACAGAAAACTGGTGTTAGTTTCCCTCGCGCAGTTTTTGAGAACCATGGTAGATATTTCGCCAGCGGCAGAAGCCTTTTTGGTGTCTAGCTGCATTAAAATACGCTTTTTTTTTTTTTTTTTTTTTTTTTTTTTTTTATTGGTCTAGCACACGTGCTGCAGGGAAGTCCCTAAAGCGCTCCAGGAGCGGCACGAGTGCGGAAAAAGCGATTCACGTTGTTCTTGAATCGCTGTAAATTGTACTCGGTGGGAAACACAGCGCTGGGCAAATTATTCCAAAGGGATGACGTTCTCCATATAAAAGATTGCTTGAAAAGCGTCGTACGCGGAGTAACAAGCTGAACCTCATACGGATGCGAAGCACCAGCGCGACGTGTATTTCTAACATGCACCGCTTTGGGAGGAATTAAGCGGGTTACATCCTTCGAACACTTTCCATGAAAATACTTGTAGAACAGACTCAAGTCGCCAACCGTTCTTCTATGTTCCAGCGAATCAAGGCCGCCGATCAATTCCGGGTCCCCAATCAGACGGACCGCTCTTCTCTGAACAGAATCCAACAAATGCAGTGTATGTTTGGGAGCGGAGCCCCAAACGTGGGAGCAGTATTCCATAGTTGGTCGAATTTGGGCCTTGTAAAGAATTAACAGTTGCTGTGGGGTGTAAAGCTTTCTTGTTCTAAATAATATTCCCAATTTTTGAGAAGCTCTCTTTGCTATGCCTGCAACATGTTCATGCCAAGACATATTTGCTCCCAAACTAACGCCCAACAAATTGAGCGACGATGCTAGGGGAATGGAGTGCCCCGACATAACTATGTCGGGTTCAGCAACGTTAACTTTTTTAGAAAAAACTGCCGCTTGGGTTTTTGTAGCGTTAAATTCCACTTGGTTACTGTCACCCCAAGATAGAATTTCTTCCAGGTCTTTGTTAAGTTGAACGACCTCCTGCTGTCTGCGGATATTCGCCTGAGCAGCCGATGTCCGAGCGTTCAAGGTGAATGAAGAGACAAGCGTACTGTCATCTGCAAAGCTATAGATTGGATTCCCGGTCTTTTCCAGCAGATCGTTAATGTAAATGAGAAAGAGAGTAGGAGACAGTATGGAGCCCTGGGGCACACCGGCGTTGATAGTGAGGGTGTTAGAAAGAAATCCGTCGACCGCCACTCGTAAAGAACGCTCTCTGAGGAAACATGAGAGCCACAAACAGAACCTTTCAGACATACCATAAGAGCGCAACTTAGCCAACAGTCCATCGTGCCAAACACGGTCGAATGCCTTGGATATGTCAAGAGCAACCGCTCGAGATTCTCCAAAGTGTTCAATTGCGTTGTTCCAAACATGTGTTACATAAGTCAGGAGATCTCCTGTTGATCTATGTTTACGAAAACCATATTGGTGATCGCTAATAATATTGAATCGTTCAAGATATTTTAGAAGATGCTCATTGATAATCTTTTCCATGACTTTTGATATTATTGAAAGCAGTGCAACTGGTCGGTAGTTATTTGGCAAGGTCTTCTTACCTTTTTTAGGTATCGGCTGAACCGTGGCACATTTCCAGCAGGACGGAAATATTCCCTTTCTGTAGGATAGGTTAAAAAGTCTACAGAAAACTGGTGTTAGTTCCCTTGCACAGTTTTTGAGAACTATGGCAGGTATTCCGTCAGCGCCAGAAGCCTTCTTGGTGTCTAGCTTCATTAAAAAATACGCTTTATGATGCGCTGTCTGAAGACAACATCGGGCATCCTTGACTGCAATATGGGAATAGTAGGTGGTGTTTTTCCTTGGAAATCGACAGTAGAGTGTGAAGCAAAGAGTTCAGCCAACAAGTTCGCTCTCTCAACAGGTGTGGTTGCAATGGAATTATCTGGCCGTGTGAGTGGTGGTATGGTGGATTTGGTAAAATTTTGACTAACTGCCTTAGCGACTGCCCAAAAGGACCTGGAATTGTTGGGACAAGCGAGAAGTTTGTTTCTAATTCGTTGATTGTGTGCCTCCTTGGTTTCGTCGATAATTCCCTTGCATCTGTTCCGGGCATGAACAAAGATGTTTCGATTTAAGGTGTTAGGATTTTCACGCCATTGTCGGTAGGCAATATGTTTAGAAGCAACAGCTTCTTTGCATTTTCGGTCGAACCAAGGCTTGCCGTTGGAGGAGCATTTCTTCGAAAAAGGGATGTAAGCTTCCATACCAGCCAAAATAACATCGGAGACCTCCCTGGCGCAGTCAGATGGGTTATCGGATCGAAAACAAACGTCCATCCAAGGGAAAGTTCGAAAGTATTCCATGAGATCTTCCCATTTAGCAGATTTGTAGTGCCAAATCTTGCGCGGCCTAGGCGCCTCTCTGTCACTGATTGGCAGGATACTCGATGTCGAAAGCAGTTTATGGTCGGAAGAACCTAATGGCGGATTTACGGTGACCGTGTAAATCTCCGGATTGGTGGTTAAAAACAGATCAAGCAGACTGGCTTTATGATACGCTGTCTGAAGGCAATATCGAGCATCCTTGACTGCAATATGTAGGTGGTGTTTTTCCTTGAAAATCGACAGTAGAATGTGAAGCAAAGAGTTCAGCCAATAAGTTCACTTTCTCAACAGGTGTCGTTGCAATACAATTATCTGGCCGTGTGAGTGGTGGTATGGTGGCCTTAGCCTAGTTATAAGAATAAACATCATGAGCAACCACGTCAATATACATAAAACTACATCATTTACAGCAATCCAGTAAACAAGTTCTTTCTAAAACTAGATAAAACTTACAGTCTCCCAAGTAAGAACGTGTTTGCTCGGATTATTGAAAAAATATATTTCGAGAACCTTTTTGCCATCATTGTATTCTTTGGTGTGCTTACAATGGCACGATTACCTTAGTAAATTGTTCAATCGCCTCCTGCATCAACAATCGCCTTGCATCTTTGAGACATGTTGACGAGATTTCCTGCATACTCTGCAAATTTTTAGAATTTCGCGAGTCAAAGTTCTCAGAGTCTTCCCTCTGAGCTTTCTCTTTACAAAGGACCAAACGTTTTCAATGGAGTTGGCATCCGGCGATTGTGAGGGCCACTCTAGTATCTTATCGTGAGCCCAATCGAGCCGCTTTGCGACGTGATTTTCGCCCATTTCTTCAACATGTTCCGGAATTTAAGATCATGAGCAAACCCGATTTTCTTAATTTTGACGCTCCTTGACCCGCGAAAACAAAGACACGATTCTTTTTCGACTTTCGGAGTGACTTTGCCCACCCAGCCACGGTTTGGCAAGTCCTCAACATTTTTCGTCTCGTTAAAATGATTCATCCACTTCTTCACAAACGATACCGACTATTTAATATATTTTTGGATGGAAACAAAGAAAGACTACCTCGAACCGACGCGCAAACAAATGACTCATTTCGGATTTTACTTGATTTCGACAAAAGTTCAGAATCGACAGATACTTTTACTAAAATGCGTCGTAGACAAAGGTTCCCTCTACCAATTTTTTGTTGAATCGCTAGAATCGCATCTACCAAAAATGAATTATCGCGGACACGTTCTTACTTTACAGACTGTACATCTTTAAGGCTCTGTGATAGGTCTGATATTGAGAAATAATAGGCCAATATGTATTTAGAGCTATATTTGATGTTTCAGGAGAACTAACAGCACTTGTTTTATAGGCAGAGCACACGTGCTGCAGGAAAATCCCTAAAGCGCTGCAAGAAGAACGCCTGTGCGGAAAAAGCGATTACGTTGGTCTTGAATCGCTGTAAATTGTACTCGGTGCGAAATATGTCCTGGCATGAACATGTTGCAGGCCTAGCAAGGAGAGCTTCTCAAAAATTGCGAATATTATTTTGAACCAGAAAGCTTTACATTCCACAATTGTTAATTGTTTACAAAAGCTCAAATTCGACCCACTATGGAATCCTGCTCCCATGTTTGGGACTCCACTCCTAAACATACACTGCAACTATTGGATTCTATTCAGAGAAGAGCTGTTCGTCTGATTGGAGAGAAGTATTTTCATGGAAAGTGTTCGAAGGACGTAGCCCGCTTAATTCCTCCCAGAGCGGTGCATGTTAGATATACAATTTACAGCGATTCAAAAACAACGTGAATCGCTTTTTTTCCGCACACATGCCACTTCTGTAACGATTTAGGGATTTCCCTGCAGCACGTGTGCTAGATTCATAAAAAAAAAAACGGAAAAAGCCATATGGTGGTCTTGAATCATTGTAAATTGTATTCGGTGGGAAACATGATCCTGAGCAAATCACTCTAAAGGGATGAGATTACCCATATAAAAGACTGCTAGAAAAGGGTTGTAGAAGGAGTGAGAAGCTAAACCTCATACGGATGTGATGTATTGCGCGATGTGTGTTCCTAGCCTGTTACATACATGTATCACATAAGTTAGAAGGTCTCCTGTTTATCTTTGCTTACGAAAACCATATTGGTGTTCTCTAATATTACTGAATCATTCTATATACTCGTATTTTAGAAGATGCCGATTGATAGCCTTTTCCATAACTTTCGAGTTGTTTGGCACGGTCTTCTTGCCTTTTTTAAGTATCAGCTGAACTGTAGCATATTTCCAGCAGGAAAGAAATATTCCCTTTCTGAAGGATAGGTTGAAAAGTTTATAGAAAACCGGTGTTAAATCACAACATTGAACTTGCTAGGCGTTAACTTACTTAAATTTTAGGTTATGATATGTAACACTGACAACATCCAATTAAAATGCGGTAACTCTCCAATAATATAAACACATTATCGTGGGTGTTTTCGATACAGGTTGTATTTTTAGACGACACGAATGTTAGTTATTAGTGTGACACGATTTGGCACATGGGGCGCATTAAGAGGCTCTGAATTAAATAATAAATCTGTCACATGGGCATGATTTATTGCTTGTTTTACAATCTATCGAGATATTTTTTAAAACATTAAGTTGTTAAATTATTTGTAATGCCTCTTATGTCTTTGCTTTTCAAAAATCTGTTAGGATCTTTTGCTTTTTACTAATTTACCCAATTACTTTTCCTACCTGGAGAAGTACGAGGCTTGTCTTTAAAACGGGGCCATTATTTTAATAATTTTATTTTTACACGAACACCCGAACCTTAATCTATTTTTTAACATAATTTCCACCTTTATTAAGGCACTTGTATCATAAGAACAGCCTTTGTATTGCATTTTCATAGAAATCTGCCACGTGGCTTTCTAACCACCGCAGCACGTCGTTTTAGCGCCGTCGTCGGTGTTGTAGCGCTGACAGTCAAGGCTCTTCTTTAATTGCAGGACTAAATGGTAGTCCTCCTCCTCTATCCGTCATCCTACGTAAGGACGTGGTGATATCATTGTATTTGTGCCACTATTTTAGCCCATGTTTCTCGGTCTTGAGCTTGATGTGAAGCTTCCGGGAATGTGAGGCCAATTGTTGTTTTAATATGGTCCGACCACCGTGTGGGAGACCGTCCTCTCGGTCTTTTGCCCTCGATATTACCTTCCACAATCAACCCCTCACAATGTGTTTCTATTGACTGTAGTAGTTAGTCTTATTTTGATGTTGAGCTCATCTAGGATGGAAGCATTTGTGCGGTGAGGTATCCAGTGTATCCGAAGCATCCTTCTGTATACCCTTATTTTAAATGCGCTAATTCGTTTCAAGTCATTTTTTTTTAATGGTCCAGGTTTAGGCTGCATAAGTCGCAATTGGGAATATTAGTGTGTTGATGAGTCGTAATTTGGTATTCTGTGTCAAGCCACTGTCTCTCCATATTTTTGTTAGCTTGGCGGTCGCTGTTCTGGCCATAGGGACACGTCTGCGTATTTCATTCTCACATCCGCCGTTGTTTGAACCGAGGTAATTGAAGTGACTGACTGTTTCATACTGTGTAATGTTTCTAACGTAAGGCTGATTGTTTTGGACTATGTCAATTATCATCCCTATCGTCTTGGTTTTATTCAACTGTAGCCCATATCTGTTACTAACGATGTTAAGTCTATCCATGACGCATTGAAGTTCTTCTTTCGATGACGCCAAGACTACAGTGTCGTCGGCATATCGTAGATTATTTATTTTAGAACCACCTATTGTTATGCCGGCGTCGAACATCTCTCTTATGATGTATTCACTATATATATTGAACAATATAGGTTATACGATGCATCCCTGGCAAACTACCGCTTCGAGTTTGAAATCTTGCGAGAAAGTATTATTCAAACAAATGGTGGCTGTATTTTGTTCGTATAGATTTTGAAGAAGCCAAATTAAGTGATAGGATGTCCTCATCTGTGCTAAAACTTCCCAGGTAACGCCCCACTTTACAGTGTCAAATGCATTCGAGTAATCCACAAAGCAAAGATATGTCTCTAAATTGAATTCTCTGAATTTTTCCACGACTTGACAAAGGTTGAGGATCTGTTCGCGGGTGCCCCTTCTAGGCATGAAGCCCGACTGTATCCTTGAGATTTGAGGAAGTGGGAATGATTTTAACCGCTCATTGACGATAATCAGGAGGACTTTGCTGGCATGAGATATTAGAGGGACCGTTCAATAATTTCCACATTCCATAGGAAAGCCTATTTTATATATTGGAACGAAGATAAATTTGCTCCAGTCTGTTAGCCATATTCCAGTTCTCCAAATTTCTTGACATATTGTGTGCATCAAATCTGTTCCATTGTCATCTAATTCTTTTAACGCTTCTGCTGTTATGCCATCTATGCCACTAGCTTTCCCAGTTTTTTAATTTTCTCAGCGCGGAGGTGGCTTCAGTGTGATATCAGATTGGTAGAATTCTCTTTATCCCTGCTACTATATAATGATTGATAATAAGATTTCCATACTTCTGCAATACCTTCAGGGTTGCTGGTGATTTGTCCTTGTGTGTTTTTTTATGATCTGGGTTTGTGGCTTGAATTCTTTGATTAGGTACTTCACCCTGGCATACAGCTCTCGGGATTCGTGGCGATTCGCGTGGGTGTTATTTTCCGAACATATGTCATTAATGTGTTTGTTCTTGTCTCTCCGGCCGCATTGTCTAATCTGTCAGAGAGAGAAACAAACGAAATGGATATTTTTTGTTTATTTCTCATTTTGATCATTCAGTTCACATCTGACTTTCCTTTTTTGTTCTACTAGTTGTAGCGTTTCTTCCGTCATCCAGTTTTTCTGTTTCAATCAGGTTGTTTTTGTTTCATTTGTGTTGTCTATGGCTTTTGTGATCCAATTTTTCGTGTTGTTCCATGTCTGATCAGGGTCTCCTGTTTCGGTGTGGTATGTTACTATTGGTGAGAGTTGCTCGGTATTTTTCCGGGTCAGATGGTAATTTCCGAGTTATTTTGGCTGTTAATAAAGAGGCATGTAGTTTGATTTTGAATTCTGTTCTTAGTAGTTTATGATCAGATCCGCAATCAGCACTGAGTTTCGCTCTAACTAAATGGTAATCACTCAGGGCTATAGGGAGAGTGATCAAGTTGTTCTCAGCCATATGACGCGATGTGATTTTGGGTTCGATGAAACACGCGTGGATGAGCATTGTCATGAAGCAAAACTATTCCTCTACTCAGCATGCCACGCTTTTTGTTTGGATTGAACGACGCAGTTTATTTAAGACCTCACAATATGTTTTAGCAAATTCACAAGTAACACCCCCTGTCTACTCCAAAACACTTCTTCGCTCATCGTGCACGTTTGTACGGCCGATTTAAATGTTGTAACCCATTTCATCGGTTTAGCGTTTTCACCATATACTTCACTAATCTGCGGATAAATTTCGGCCGCTTTCATGTCTCTTGCATTTAAGAAACGAGTTACAGAGCATCCGCGGGATTTTCAGTAGTCTGGTATTTTAAACTCGTACAAACAATCGTAAAATTGGGTGAATGCTGCCCTAATAACCCCTTGGGTTAGCCAATAGATACAGGCACTAAGCGCGCATACGCGGAACGGCGTTCACAACGCTGAAGCGGCTATATTTCAAAATGGTACTCACTTGAAAAACGCGCCTAGAATATCATAAACTAGTAGATGAGTGGGATACGATATTTTATTTGACAATCAAAAAGTATCACTGCAAACATTATAAAATAGGACAAAATAATTGTAATTAAATTCCTGCAAATACCACAAGAAACATTCAGTGGTCCCATTGGTTGATTTCTAAATGACGGTTAGGCAACTTATTCTTACTAATAACCATTAATTTTGTTTTATTTATGTTAATATCAAGACCACATCTCTGGCTGCAGTTCGTCACTCTATCCTTTAGTAATTGCAGGTCCTGCAGACTGTCAGCGAATATGACCGTGTCATCAGCATATCAAATATTATTCATTTTCTCTCCATTCAGTTGAATTCCGGCATCGAGATCTACCAGAGCCTCTTCGAATATTTGTTAGGAGTAAATATTAAATAATCAATCTATCTATCTATCTAATAAGCCTTCTTCCATCCAGTGTCGGACATAGGCCTCCCCTTTCTTTTTCCATCCTTCTCGATTCTGCGTCATTCTGATCCATCCTAAACCAATCGTTCTTTTCAGATCATCTTTCCATCTTGTTTGGGGCCTTCCTCTGGATCTTTGTCCCAACTATGACCTCTATTCTTGAATTCTTTTATTCCATCTTTCATCTTGTTGTCTTATTGTGTGACCTGCCCATCTACGTTTTAAACCTGCTACCTATTCTCTTACGTATATCACTTTGGTCTTTTGTCTGATACTTTCCTTTCTGATTCTGTCTTGTAATTTTATATTTAGCATCTGGCGTTCCGTTGCTCTCTGTGTTTCACTCAGTTGGTCCATCATCTTCCTAGTCAATGTCCATGTCTGGGCAGCATAGAATGCATTGATCGAATACCATCTTTCTTAGTTTCAGAGGAATTCTGGTATTTTCCTTTATTTGCCAAATGCTGCCCATGCCAGTCTAATTCTTCTCTGTACTTCTGCTGTTTGATTTGCTTTTTCCCACAATTTATTACTTGTCCTACGTAGATGTATTCATCTGATTTGTTTTGTAATTCAGTAATCATTTAGTGTATGTCATCAAAATTATCTGATATTAGCACTACATCATCAGCATAACGCAGATGATTTAACTTTTGTCCACTTATACTCATCCCCTTTTTTCCCATTCGAGTTCCTTAAAAACTTCTAATGCTGCTATAAATAGTTTTGGGCTCATGGAATCTCCCTGTCTTACTCTGCGTTTGATGGGTATTAGATTTGTTTTAGTATCCGTTTCCACTATCATTTCAGCCTTGTTGTAAATTGTTCTTCTGAGCTGAGTATATCTATACTCTATCCTGCTGTTATACAAGGCTTTTTTGACGGCCCAGCTGTCGATACTATCAAAAGCCTTTTGATAATCTATAAATACCAGGTACAACTTTAAGTTATATTCTGTTGCTTTCTCTATTAAAGTTCTGATAGTTAAGAGATGATCACAAGTACTAAAACTCTGCCTGAAGCCAGCCTGTTCTACCAATTGGTTTAATTCCAGCTTGTTTTGCAATCTATTAATTATTATTTTGATAAACAATTTGTATATTTGTGAAAGTACTGATATTGGACGGTAATTGTCTAACTTACTCTTATCACCTTTTTTAAAAAGTAAAATTGTTGAAGCTGTGTTGCAATTTTCAAGTATATTCTCTTTTTCTAGACATTTATTGAATGAGAGTTTCAGCACCTGTACCACCCAGTCTCCTCCTTCTTTCATTAATTCTGTTAATACTCCGTCAGGTCCTGGTGTTTTTTGTTTTTCATAGTTTTTAGTGTTGTTAATATTTCTTCATTTGTTATCTCTGGTATTTCTTCTGAGTTAACATTGATTATCTTTTGTGTTTCGACATGCTTTAAGATCGTTTGGTAGGCAGTTTTTTTTGTTCATACAAGTTCTGATAGTATGTTTGAATCATGTGTGTTATTTTTTTCTCGATCTTTCACATCTTCTCCATTTTCATCCTAAAAGTTATGTATTGTGGTCTTTCCTAAGCTTTGTCGGAGTGCTTTCATGTTTTTGTTCTATTCTACAATTTTTGCTATCTTTGTCTCTAACTGCTGTCTTTTATCTTCTTTAATGGACTTTTTAAGAGTGTTGTTAGTCTCTACAAACTGAATAGTATTTCTCTTTCCCGGGGCTAGTAGTTTACGTCTTTCTTCAAACAGTTCTTCCGTTTTATACTCCATATTTTTATTTTGTTGCTCTTAAATATTAAATAATAGTGTAGATAATCCTCGAAGGATTTTATATCACAAAAGCAGACTGATTCCAATAAAGGTTTTTAATAATTCTCAGATCTTTGTCATTCAGTCCTATATTCTTTAGAATAAGCTTCATGCGTACCAATAGCGTCTCTAAAATCGAACTGGGATGGAAGTATTAGTTCTTCACAGTGTTTGTATATTCTTCTGTGGATTATTTCAAGAAATATTGTTAAGAGGAGGCTCATCAAACTGATTGTTCCACATGATTTAGCTCCGAATTTTTTGGGTAGAGTTATGAATTCAGCCTTTAGCCATTGAAGAGGGATGATTCCAGAATTGTAAATATGATTAAATAATGAAGACAGCCATTTTATGTTTTCTTCATTTAGAAGCTTTAAGAATTCTGTTTCTGTATTGTCTGGGCCTGGTGCTTTACCTTCTTTCATTGTGCTTATTGCACTTCTGACCTTCCTCCTCAATAATGAGCGGTCTCATATTCCCACCTACCTAAAGGGGTCCACTGTCACAGAGTAGTTGTTCAATGTATCTTTTCCAATTTTTTTTTAATTTCGTCTTTATCTGTTATCTATTAGTCTATTTCTTCTATTTGTTTTAATATTGTCTAGTCACTTCCCTCATATTTTTACGATAAACATTCAGGCTTTCTCTGTAGGGTTTTCATTTCGTCACATTGTATTTTTAATTCCTTTCCCTTTGTTTCTTGAACAATCGAACAATAAAAATAATTTTTCCTTAAAAATCTTATTTATCTTGGCTAAAGATTCTTCACTTCATATAGTGTATTAAGTTTCTATAATATTGTACATACATCATTTTTCTGAAAACATTTTACGTTGCTGGGTATCATTTTCCAAAAACTGTAGTAATTTTTCCAAAATTTTGGTCAAAATTTTACGAAATATGTTTACCGATAATACCTATATAATACTTAATATTATAATATCATATATAGTCAAATCCAGAAAAAAAGCACGTTTCGTTACCGATCTAAAAATCAAACAAACTTATCAGTATAACAGATTAAGTTTCAAAAAGAAAAGACCTGAAAATTACCGTAACATAGTTAACATAATAAAAAATCGTTAAGAAAAAACGCACACATGTGTTCATATCCTAACACTTATATAAAATTTAAATTTATTACCACATTTTATTTATATAATTTCTTTTCAAGCTATAAAGACAAACAAGTCGAAAAGTGTACGTAAATAAATCTGATAACCTCTATGTTTAAAATTTATATGATTTGATCTCTGTATAAATAAATAAATCGGACGAGAAATATTAAAATAACATATTCTCTGATAAGTTTTAATGTTAAAGGTTACTCTAAAAACATGTACTTTAATCTAACTGATAAACCTTATCTGGTGCGGTCTGAATATCATTAACTTATTTTTTTTCCTTTCCTAATTATAAATTTTCAGAAATTGTTTATCTTTTAAATTTACATATATATGTTTATATATATATATATATATATATATATATATATATATATATATATATATATATATATGTGTGTGTGTGTGTGTGTGTGTGTGTGTGTGTGTGTGTGTGTGTATTTGCAACGTAATTTGTTCTACTAATAAGTTTATTTTACTTTTAGATTGGTGAAGAAAAGTTATTTGTTTCTGGAGTTAACTGTGGTAATATCAACTATATGATAATATTAAGTATTATATCACCGGTAAAAATATTTTGTAAAATTATCATCAAAATTGTGGAAAAATTACCACAATATTTCGAAAATCGTCCCCAATAACGCAGAAAAATAATTTATGGATATACAGTGGCGAACAATCCTTTTGCGTCATCTTCTGCCTATAGAGTCAATAAGCCTAGCACAAAAATCGGGTGGTATTTTTTCCCATTCTTGTTTTAATGCGATCTAAAGTTCGTCCCGGTTTTTTTATTTCTTTTCCTAATTTGTTTATCCAGATAATGCCAAAGATTCTCTATCGGGTTCAAATCAGGTAACTGTGAAGGCCAGCGCATCACCGATTCCTTTGTTCAGAAAAAAATCTTGGCCAAGCGAGATGTGTGTTTGGTGAGCTGGCGTGAGATTGCTGAGACTGTGAGCATCTCAATTGAATGGGTGCAGAACATTTTAACAACTTATTTGGATATGAGAACGCTTTCGGCAAGATGGCTGCCGTAATTGTTCACAACTGACAATAAACACGTACGTGTGTCAACTTCAAAAGAATGTTTAGCGATATTAAAGCGCAATGATTTTTGGCATCGATTCATAACTTTTGACGAAACATGGATTCATTATAGCACACCAGAGACCAAAGAACAGTTCAAACAGTAGGTTTTCCGTGGTGAACAGGTTAACCAGAGAAGGCCAAGGTGACTTTATCGACCAACACAGTCATGGCCAAAGTGTTTTGGGATGCACGTGACATAATCCACGTTGATTACCTTGAAAAGGACAAAACGATTAATGGAGAGTTGGATCGTTTCAACCATGCTGTGAAAGAAAAACATTCGCATTTGGCGAAAAAAAAAAATCTTTTTCATCGAGGTAATGCACACGTGCATACTTGTGTCGTCGCCATGGCAAAATTCCATGACTTACGGTACGAACTGCTTCCGCATCCACCATATTAGCCAGATTTAGCCCCCAGCGATTATTTTCTATTTCTGAAGATGAAAAAATGGCTCGTCGGAAAGAACTTGAACCAAACGATGAGGTGATTGGTGAAACAAACGCCTATTTTGAAGGGTTGGGGAAGTCGTATCTTTTAGATGGGATACAAATGTTCGACTAAGTGTATCGAGCTAAAAGGAAGTACCTTTTAGATGGAATACAAAAAAATAAAAAAACGTTCGACTAAGTGTATCGAGCTAAAAGGAGACTATGTTGAAAAATAAATTTTACACATAAAAATGTTTTTTTCTTGTCAAGGCCAGGTACTTATCATACAATTCTCATATATACAATATTTTCTTCGGCAAAGTTTTAAAGTACACAACTTCTGATATTTCCCACAATATGTTTTGATAATGAATTGAATTCGTTTAGTAAAAACATAGGATCGATAAAAAAAATCATGCTAATGATGAGAAAACGACACAAAAAATGTCACAGGCCGTACTAATTTCAATACAAAGCTAACTTTATGGTAATCCACTATAAAGAATGGTAAAATATTCGATTGAACGTTGGTCGTTTTATCTACCTAAAAGTCGCCTTTCACCGCATATGCTCATTAAAAAACATGTTTTGTAAATTATTTTTACGTGTTTCGACAAGGCAATTAATGATTACGATTTATTTTGTCATTGCTCCGTTCCTTTATAGAAAATTTTTACCTATCTTTGTTATTTTCAAGAATTTTTAAACGTTCTCTAATGGTGAGTAGTCACATTATGAAATGAGCTAGTTCTAATTGGTGATTAGTATTAATGATACTAATAAATAACATTTTGTACAGGGTGTGATAGTGATAAGATTAACGATATTTAGGAGGTTGGAAGCACTCCCAATCTCTCAACGCATTTCAATGTTCATCTCAATTATGGAAATGGCGGTGCATTACTTAATTACGTAGTCTAGTGATTCATAAATTTTTAAAATATGTTCAAATTTAATAAAAATTAGATGTGTCTCCAACTGACTCGAGGAGTCATCTATTTCAATATAATAAACTATTTTTATTTCAACTACGTTGGGACTTTGAAATCTTTGACACAATAATACAATAGTTATCACCACTACTCCAACCATTTGATCTCTGCCCACGACACACGTTTCGCTAACGATATTAACATCATCAGGAGCGATGATTGACAATCACTGTGTGAAGTATTTTTATAACATATATATATATATATATATATATATATATATATATATATATATATATATATATATATATATATATACAGTAATACCCCGCTTAGCGCGACCCCCGTTACGCGCGGTTTCACTATAACGCGAATTTCAAATTTCGCGCTCATGTAGTCATTAACTTCTCTATGGTCGCGGGGGGATCCCCGCTTTCTCTGAATATTCTCTTTGAAGAATTGGGAATTCCCTGTCCTTCGACTTTGTTCTATGGGGATTTCCTCGTTCGTTTCGTGTGTTCATTTGTTCCGTAATGTTAGTTCGGTCGGCTGGCAGTTTTGTTTTAATATTTATTGGAGATACATACATACATAATTTAACCCTACGTTAAAAATGCCGCCTGTAAAGAAAAAAGAGCGTAAAAGCGTCACTTTGGAATTGAAGATGAAAGTGTTAAGAAGAATGGAAAATGGAGGCAAAGCAACAATTGTTGGGAGAGATTTTGGACTCTCAGAATCGACTGTGAGAACGATTTATAAAAATCGGGAAAAAATTAAAATCTCCAGCGAAGGTTCAACACCTATAAGTGCAACAAAACTTTCTCGTTCGAGATCATCTATCTTAGAAAGAATGGAGAAATTACTGTCAGTCTGGATCGAAGATTTGAATAAGAAGAACACACCACTAAGTCAAGATCTCATATGCACAAAAGCAAAATCTTTGTATGAGATGCTGAAAACAAAAGAAGGAGAAGGGAGTGCCACTCCGACTTTTGCTGCCAGCAGAGGCTGGTTCCATCGGTTCAAGCAGCGTTCTAATCTTCACAATATCCACATAACAGGCAAGGCGGCCAGCGCGGACATTCAAGCTGCAGCTGAGTTTCCAGACAAGTTTCAAGACTTCGTTAGACGAGAGAAAATTCCTGCTTGTCTCATCTTCAATGTTGATGAGACCGCACTTTACTGGAAAAAAAATGCCATCTCGAACATTCATTTCTAAGGAAGAACGTCAAGCCAGTGGTTTCAAAGCTGCGAAAGATCGACTAACACTTCTGCTGGGTGGTAATGCCACTGGTGATTTCAAACTGAAACCTTTACTAGTGTACCATTCAGAAACACCCCGTGCAATGCGAGGCACAGACAAGACAAGTCTACCAGTTGTGTGGCGATCAAACAGAAAGGCGTGGGTTACACGGGAAATTTTTCAAGAATGGTATTCTAATAGTTTTTGCCCATCAGTCAAATCATACTGTGACAGAAATGGGCTTGAACCTAAAGTTATATTACTCTTAGACAATGCCCCAGGACATCCAACCTCACTTGATACGCCCAAAGACTTAAAAGTGTACGTAAAGTTCCTTCCACCAAACACTACGTCAATATTACAACCTATGGACCAGGGAGCAATAGCAAACTTCAAAGCTTATTACCATCGCCGCACTTTTAGCCAACTAATTCATGAAACTGACGGGGAAGGAAGACAGTCTATGCGAGAGTGGTGGAAGTCATACAACATTATGAAGTCTATTCACAACATAGAAGAGGCTTGGAAGGAAGTTAAAATGAGTTGTATGAATGGGGTGTGGCGTAATCTTTGGCCAGATGTAGTGGAAGCACCTAGAAGAATTGTCCAGATGCAGAGACAAGTGCTTGAAGACATTGCTGCAATGATTGAGGGGTCTGAACTTGAAGATGTCACGGTAGAAGATCTCGTAGAACTTGTGTAGCAACGCACGACGATCCTATTAGCAATGAAGATCTGATCGAGTTACAGAATAATCCTATCTACGATGAGGGGAAGAACAAGTAGAAGAGAAAGTTTTATCTTCAGGGGAAATACAAAATGCACTTTCAAAAATTTATTCAGGTTTGGACATATTGCAGAGTATAGACAATAATGATGACCGTGTCTTGACCGTGTGTCAAACAATTAAAAACAGTGTTGGGTGTTATGAACGTATTTTACAAGAACGTAAACAAAACGTTACCCAAAAGACAATAGATGTATTTTTCCGTAAAAAATAAGAGTATGTATTGCATAAAGTGTTCTTAGAATTAAAGTGATTGATTAAAATGATTTGTATTTTTTTGTATTAAATTTTGACTATGTTTAATCATAAACCTCGATATACGCGAATTTCAGTTAACGCGATTTTTTTCGGAACGTATCCCTCGCGTAAAGCGGGGTATTACTGTATATATATATATATATATATATATATATATATATATATATATATATATATATATATATATATATATAATAATATATATATATATATATATATATATATATATATATATATATATATATATATATATATATATATATATATATGTAATATATATATAATACATTAGAATTCCGAGTTTCAATCCGTTCGTCTAACAATGAATTTGCACGACGTTTCGCCAAAATCTCATATATATATATATATATATATATATATATATATATATATATATATATATATATATATATATATATATGTTTGGTGATTTATTCTTAAATTTACGGATAACAAAATACATTAATGTGGATATAGTCTATTTACGTTTGCCTTCGTCAGAATAATGATGTACATCTAAGGTCAAACGATTTTTTAATTAGCTAATGTAGTAGCAAATTATAAATACTTTTTCTTGCCTTAAACAACACTCTTTTCATTTGGAAAATGCCAGAATTCTAAAAACCGAAAATAATACAAAAACCGAAAACACAAATAATGCAAAAACAAATACTAAACAATTCAGTAAAATATATTACATCCTCGTAGCTTTCACATTCACAAACTTCGTGAATAAACCCCGCAAATAACTAAAAAATCCAAAACCAATACAATTGCATATTCTTTTCCAAAAATCCAAAACATCAAAAGCTGTGTTCGGAGCCCGAACTATTTCACGTGTGCATCCTAAGAATTTAACCTGTTTTAAATCGTTGTCCGTTAAAAAATTTCTTCAAGGTAAAAAAAAGTATTTATCATTTGTTACTATATTAACTAATTAAAAACTTGTTTGACCTTAGATGTGCATCATTATTCTGACGAAGGCATGTATTGCCAAAACGTAATAACTATGCCCATAGAAATGTATTTTGTTATTTACGGACCGCAAGAGTAAATCATTAAAAAAAGTCCAAGAAAAAAAAAAATTATATATATATATATATATATATATATATATATATATATATATATATATATATATATATATATATATATATATATATATATATATATATATATATATATATATATATATATATATATATATATATATATATATATATATATATATATATATATATATATATATATATATATATATATATATATATATATATATATATATATATATATATATATATATATATATATTTATATATATATATATATATATATATATATATATATATACATATCTATAATATATATAAAATGCAACGTCTCTCTGTCTGTCTGTCCGTTAGTGCGCTTATCACTGGAGAACCACTTATCCGATTTACGTACTTTTTTTTTTTAAAACATACACATGTTCTCTGGCCAGGTTATAGGCTATATTTGATTACGATAGGTAGCATAAGGAATGAGTAGTAACGTAAAATAGTGAATGATGTCGGAAAAAAGCTCGCCGCTAGCGCATTGCCTTCCAATACACCGCCTAAAACCATTAAATATGGAACAATATTATGTAGCAGAGAATATCTATAATCTATAATCTATAATACAGAGGTGTCAAACTCAATTTTGCAGAGGGCCATATATTAAATTTAGAATGTGTAGGCGGGCCAGATTCAAATAAAAAAAATGTACTGAATTATTATAACATTTTATTTATTTAATTATATAGTATATGTTATAATATACGGTTGTTAAAAATTATGATTCTTCATTGCAATCGCGGGCCTTATTGATACATCCCGGGGGCCGGATGCGGCCCGCGGGCCGTATCTTTGACATCCCTGCATAATATATATAAAATGCAATGTCTCTCTGTCTATCTGTCTGTCCATTAGTGCGTTTATCACGCGAAAACCACTTATCCGATTTATGTGTATTTTTTTTAAATTCATACATATATTCTTTGGCCAGGTTACATAATAATAATAATAATCTATATCTATAATATATATAAAATGCAACGACTCTCTGTCTGTCTGTCTGCCCATTAGTGCGCTTATCCCTCGAGATCCACTTATCCGATTTACGTGATTTTTTAAATTCATACATATGTGCTCTGACCAGGTTATAGATATATATTTTATTACATCTATAATATATATAAAATGTAACGTATATCTGTCTGTTGGTCCGTTTGTGCGCTTATCACTGGAGGACCACTTATCCGATTTACGTGCTTTTTTTTAAACATGCTAAACCATTAAATATGGAACAATATCATGTAGTAAAGAATATCTATAATATATATAAAATGCAACGCCTCTCTGTCTGTCTGTCTGCCCGTTAGTGCGCTTATCACTGGAGAACCACTTATCCGATTTACGTGCTTTTTTGTTAAACATACATATGTTCTCTGGCCAGGTTATAGGACATATTTTATTACGTTAGGTGACATAAGGAATAAGCAGTGACGATAATAGTGAATCAAGTCGGAGAAAAGTTTGCCACTAGCGCGTTCTCTTGCAATACACTGCCTAAAGCATTAAATATGGAACAATATCATGTAGCAAAGAATCAATAATATATATAAAATGCAACGTCTCTCTGTCTGTGTGTCTGTCCGGAGTGCGCTTATCACTCGAGAACCCCTTATCCGATTTACGTGTTTTTTTTAATTCATACATTTGTTCTCTGGCCAGATTATCTATAATCTTCTATCTAGAATATATATAAAATGCAACGTCTTTCTGTCTGTCTGTCTGTCCGTTAGTGCGCTTATCACTTGAGAACCACTTATCCGATTTACGTGTTTTTATAAATTTAAACATATCTTCTATATAATTCGATATAAGCCTAGCTAATGAGAGATAAGGAGAAATAATGGGAGATAAGTCGAGATAAGGCTCGATAATGGGAGATAAGGTGAGATAATGGGAGATAAATATAAATAATGGGAGATAAGGAGAAATAATGGGAGATAAGCAAAGATAAGTCTAGATAATGGGAGTTATGGTGAGATAATGGGTGATAAGGAGAAATAATGGGAGATAAGGAGAAATATTGAGAGATAAGTCGAGATAAGCCTATATAATGGGAGATGAGGTGAGATAATGGGAGATAAGGAGAAATAATGGGAGATAAGGAGAAATAATGGGAGATAAGGAGAAATAATTGGAGATGGGCAGAGTTAAGCCTAGATAATCGAAATTATGTAGAGATAATGGGAAATAAGGAGAAATATTGAGAGATAAGGGGAAATAATGGGAGATATTTTTATTACGTTGGGTAAATTAAGGAATAAGCAGTGACGATAGTGGTGAATCAAGTCCACGCGAGCGGAGCCGCGGGCCCGGCTAGTATGTATATATATATATATATATATATATATATATATATATATATATATATATATATATATATATATATATATATATATATGTATATATATATAGGTATTTATTACAACTCTAGAAGAAGTATTTCAACAACTAGATTGGATAAAGAAGGGCCTAAAGATAGATGGTCTGTAAAGTCTGATCAATGGATCTTTGCAGTCATGTGATCAACGCGACGTCAAGAATATTCATACGATTCAATCGGCTGTCAATTCAGTGTCGGCGGTCTCAATTTTAAATGACAGTTTAAAAAATCACAATAGAATTTAAAAGTTTTCATCCGGTTTGGTAATTAACGAAAACTACGGATATATTAAATGTGTATGATGTGTAAAACACCCTAGTTCTTACTTGAAAAGGACATTTACCTCTCTGCATGAATCCAACGTCTAATATCACCTATTTTTATTTTTCAGGTTGCTATTAGATTATTTCGTATGTAAATTTACTTTATAAAACGTTTACAATTGTTATCTGTTAGTTATTTGAAGTTTGTGTAATGTTTGAAATGAAATTACAATACACACTTAACACAGCTTTATCAAATTTATATACAAGGCATTATAAAAACCGTAAAAAGTAAAAAGATGACGTAACCTCAATCCGTCAAAGAATTATCGATTATTTTTATTGCCTATAAACTCGGCGGAACTGGCTTCTAAAACATGAAACTATACTCAAATTCCAAGTTATTCGCTGTCTTTTCTTGCATATGTACATATAACCGAGGAAGATAAAATAGAGCGAATGTCGTAAATAACTTCAGTTGATAGAAGACCCACGTTTTTAAGTTTTTAAATATACTTAACATGTTGACAAGAAGAATAATATAGACGGATGTTTACACTATATTCAGACATTTATGAGGTGCGTGCAAAGAATCATTGATCGGACTAATTCTGAGTTATTTAAGGTTCGCAGACGATATTGTAGTCATCAGTAGTAATCAACATGAAATGATAAATGAATTAAATTACCACTCAAAGACATTCGGTCTTAAATGAATAAAAGTAAGACAAAAATATTAACCAACACTAATGACGACATAACACGTAGACTGAAAAGTTTTTGGTCTGACACATAGATGTCGCCCTTTTCAAAATAACCATATAATTTTTAGGAAGTACCAATCTTCAAACAATACGTGTCAAAATTTCATGACATTTCGACGATTAGTTTACAAGTTACAGTGGTTTTACTGATGGTACCTTTGATATTTTCAAAACAATGGAAAAAAAATCCAATTTCGTGTGTTGATTAAACACTGGTTTTTGATGGGAACAAATACCGTTCAAGCGAAGCAATGGCTTGATAAGGGTTACGGGGACTCGTACAGATACAAATGATGCTGAACGCTCTGTACGCCTAAATAAGGTGGTTACACCGGAAAACATAAAAAAAAACACAAAATGGTTTTGGATGACGGTAAAACGAAATTGCGTGAGATAGCTGACATCCTAAAGATATCAAAAGAACGTGTTGGTCATATTTTGCATGAACATTTGGGCATAAGAAAGCTCTGTTCGAAATGGGTACCACGTTTGCTCACAGTGGACCAAAAACAACAACGGGTTGATGATTCTAAGCGCTGTTTGGACCTGTTTAAACGTAATAAAAGAATTTTTTCATGCGATATGTGACAATGGATGAAACATAGATTCACCACTACACACCGGAATCAAATCGGAAGTAAGCTGAGTGGACAGCAGCCGGTGAAAGCCGCCCGAAGCGACCAAAGGCTGGGAAGGTTTTGGCCTCTGTTTTTTGGAATGCGCATGGAATAATTTTAATCGACTATACTGAGAAGGGAAAAACCATCAATAGCGAATAATATCCAAATTTATTGGAGCGTTTGAAAGCAGAAATCGCAAAAAAAATGGTCTTTCATCAAGAAAATGCACCGTGTCACAAGTCAGTGGTTACGATGGCAAAATTGCATGAATTGAAGTGCGATTACTTCCTCATCCACCATATTCTCCAGATTTAGCCTCCAGCGACTATTATCTATTCACAGATCTCAAAAAAATGCTTGCGGGAATGAGATTTGGCTCCAATGAAGAAGTTATCGCCGAAACTGAGGCCTGTGTTGAAGGCAAAGACAAATCCTTCTACAAAAAAGGTATAGAAATGTTAGAAAAGCGTTTGACTATATAGTCTATACTGATGAATAAAGTCGAGTTTCGCAAAAAAAATGTGTTTTAAGTAGCTAGACCAAAAACTTTTCAGCCTACATGTTAGTTATAAATTTAGAAAGAACGGCTTTCGAGATTGTTAAGAATTATGTGTATCTGGAGCAAAAAAATACTACGATGAGAGACAGCGTCTCGGATGAAAATTCAAGAGGGGGGCATTCGGGAAATTAAGTTATATATTTAAAGGTAAAGCCATTCAAAAAATGTTAAAGCCGATAGGGAGCACACGAAAGAAGATGAGCAGGATAAAACTTAAAGATAGAAAAAGAAACAAGTAGATACGTGAACAAACGAAATTAAAGGATATTATAGAGCACATAGCAGAAAGAAAGTGGCAATCAGCTGGACATGTAGCACGCACGACTGATGATCGATGGACCAAGCGAACATTAGAATGGAGACCACGAGGACAGAGAAGGAGAGTAGGACGTCCCAAAACAAAATGGCGGGATGACATACAGAGGGTTGCGGGTATTGGATGGATGCAACAGCTGCAAATAGATTGAGATGGAAATTCAGGGGAAGGCCTACATCCAGCATTGGATAGAACTAGGCTTATAGTGATACAGACATATGTATTTATATATATATATATATATATATATATATATATATATATATATATATATATATATACGCATATATATACACCTTTCTTTGTTACATTCCGGGTGGAGTATTACAGACGTTTTCGCCAAGGACTTACTTGGCATTTTCGAATGCTGACTCGTCGAAGTACGGTGGCATATATGTTATGTGTGTGTGTGTATTTTGGGGGGGGTGATATGTATTTAGACGAATTGTGAAAAAAAAAACTGATGTCAGTTTTGATAATAACCTGAATTCTTACATTATTGCAATGCTTAATTAACAATTTATTTTATTTTATATAAAATTAAAGGGATTTTTACCTTTTTGATTTAAAAAAAGGTGACTAATGCTGTAGAAATAACTTACTAAACGACGCGCAAAATGTTCGTTTCAATAAATAAAATTTTCTCGTGTCGCTCTTACATTCTGTACTTGCAATTTGCGCTGTCGTACTGGCTGAACCGGTGCTAATCATATGCTGTGATGTGATCTTCGAGATAATTCATACATTGCCAGTAGTTTAAAGCTAACTAGCATTAACATTGTCACTGCGACTACAGCTAGTATATATTTTACCATTTAAACATGCGATTTTGTTTTTATCATTTATTTTCGTAGTTTATTGTGTATTTCCTTGATATTTTCATTCAAGAAGATTATTTAAACCTAAAAAATATATCTAATTTCATTTGATGGGTTTTCAATATGGTATTTTGGTTTTAATAACGGCCGGTGTTTGATGCATTCAAGTGTTGTGAAAAGAAACGTTTTTTTTTTTCCTTTAAAGAGGTCTAGCATTTAATTATTGTTATTGACACGTGAGAATTCAAATGTATTTTGTTCTGACAGCATATTATTTAATAGTTTAATATGGTAAGGTTTTTTTATTTATTATGTTCTAAGTTTAATCTACTGTATTATTTAGCAATAGTTTTTATTCCCATACATCAGTTATCACCACTACACCGATTGTCTATCCCGTAGCAGAGTGCATAAGTGATATTTACGTTTTAAAAAAAGATCTTGAGGATCTAAATGACGATCAACATAGTGATAATCGAACAAAAAAAAAAACGAAATTGTCCGTGAAATTTTCGTTGCGATACACGGAAATGGAATTAGATACGTCCAACGCTTAAATTCATCGCATTTTGACTGAATATTTTGGACTTAGAAATGTTTGTGCACCGTTTGTACCACACAAAAATTGGCTCGACTTCAATATTGTAAAGACTTGATTAAAGAGTCGAAAAAGATTTAAGTATTCCATTGTAAGTGGCAGTGAGACGTGGCATTTTCAGAAAGCAACTCTGAATGGAAGCACGCAAGCGAAGAAAATTCCAAAAAAAGGCGTTTGGTAAAGTCAAAAGTGCAAACAATGTTTATTTCTACCTTTCGACGACTATAACGCACAAGGAATTCATTGCACTTGCACACCTGTTAATGACGAGTAGTATCTAGATGTTATGAAGCGTTTATTGTCCTGTTTTCGTCGTGTGCGGCAACAATATCGTTAAAGTGGAAGTTGGTCACTGTTATATCATAATATACATCTCATCAGTCGACATTTATTACTGATTTTTTGAACAAAAACGTTATTTTAACCATCAACCATTCACAGTAATCGCCTGATTTGTTTCCGTGTGACTTCTATCTATTCCCAAAAATTCATTTAACATGATTATTGACCGTGCAAAACCCTGTATATAGAGTCCGAAGGAGACTATCTTGAACATAATAAATGAATTTTACTAAAATAATATTTAATATATTTAGTCTAACTCACTTAAACGAAAAAAAGACAACAGGTTTGCAGACCTAACCAAAACGTATGTCTCATCTACTGTTTGTAGACCTAACCAAAGCGTATGTCCCAGTGAAAAAACTATGCCAAATATTACGATCAACCATAAACAGTACAGGAATCGCAGCTGTAAAACAGCTGTACGACCAGTCACGTTCCCGAATAAAGTGGGGAAACATTCTCTCCCAAAATTTTTCTGTAACACAGGTTGTGACCTACATTATTCAAAATTTATATAAATGAGGCATTAAAGAGATGGCGAAGAGCATGTGGAGGAATAGGAAAACAGCTGACCAACGAAACACTGTACAGGGTGGTCCAAATTGGACACGTTTTAAAGGTAAACCCCTTTATCTAAAGGAGATAAACGAAAACTGATGTCGGCTCAATTTTTATATGATAAACTCAATGGTGAAAACCGCATATCGATATCTAGTACCGTTTTTCAAAAATCTGCATTTTGGAAAAATGTTTGTAATTCTTTTCCTATTGAAAATTTGATTTCTGTAAAAACATTCTCAAAGCACTTTTTCATGTAGATTTCAACAGTGTAAGTTACATTTTTTTTATAACTAATATTTTAATGGTTGTTAACGCAAAAATATATTTTTTTAAATGGAATACCCTGTATATCTTTCCTTATCCGAATAGAGCTTTAAATTACCATTCTAAAAATATAGCACACTTTATATTTTGCTTAAATCTACTTCAAAATATAAAGGTTTTCATTTTTTACGCGAGTTTTAAATGCACATTTTGTAAAGTAGGCTTTGGACGGAGCGGCGATATGGTTTAATTCAATTGTTTACTCGTAGTTGTCAAATTTTATTTCAAGATCAGTTATTGAATTGTCAAATAAATCGCAATGAAGTTTGAAAATTACGAAAAATGGGATATGATAGTGTGTTTCATACAAACCGTAGAAAATTCGGAAGCGGCAAGTAATTTGTACCACGAACAGTATCCAGAGAGGCGTCAACCTTTCAAGGATATATTCGCTCGATTGGGACATAACCTAGTTAATAATGGCCAGTTTGAAAAGAAGCGACCCAAAAAATTATGCATCAAACAGGGATAAGAAATAGTAGTTTTAGGAACTATCGGAAATAATCCCAGCACTTGAACCCGACAGTTAAAAGAATTCACTGGACTACCAAGAACTCACGTAAGTCGTACTTTGAAATAGCACAAATTCAGGTCATATATAACAAGAAAATTTCATCACCTTAAAGACGGAGATTTTCAACGGCGTATAGATTTTTGCCAATGGTTTCTGGAGAATTGTAACCATGTTCCGAATTTTTCATTAAATTGCATTTAGACAGACGAAGCTTATGTAAGCAATGCAGGTATTTTTAACCGTTACAATTCTTATACGTGGGCACAAGAAAATCCTCATTTAGTTGTGGAGCAAAGAATCGAGGCAGATTTGGATTTAATGTGTGGGCAGTAATTTTTAGAGGCAGGGTTATAGGTCCATTTATTTACGAAGGAACACTCTCAGAGATATTTAGAAATTTTAAGGTAGCAAATAGAACCTCTTGTTGATGAACTGCCGTTAATGGACCTTAGAAATATATGTTTTCAACACGACGGGGCACCCTCTCATAACGCTGTAGTTATCACTAATTTTTTATCGGCCAATTTCGACAATAACTGGATAGCCAATTGTTAGCCGGCTAGGTCACCGGATTTAACACCCATGGACTTCTATCTCCAGGGAAGATTGAAAGACCTAATTTTTAAATTGCCGACAAATACCAGGCAAGAGTTAGAAGTCGCAGTGATACAAAGCTTTGCAGCTCTCGCTCCTCTTGAACTAATCAACTCGGTAAGAAGTGTCCAGAAAAGGTGCCGCCTACGTGTAAATGAAACTGGTCGACATTTCGAACATCTCTTATAGAAAATTGTTTTTTTTTTAGTTTACTCTACTCGGAATAAATTGTTTTATTGTTTTATTTTCTACATAGTTTAAAGTGCTATAGCATTTACTAAATTTAATTGTAGTTATGACTCTTAGAGTTACTTCTGGGATTTTTTTTTACGATTTGACTGCTATCGGTAAACAACTGATATTGCCGCTCCGTTCGAAGCCTACTTCAGAAAATGTGCATTTAAAACTCGCGTAAAAACTGAAAACCTTTATATTTTGAAGTAGATTTAAGCAAAATATAAAGTGTGCTATATTTTTAGAATGGTAATTTAAAGCTCTATTCAGATACGGAAAAATATACAGGGTATCCCATTTAAAAAATATATTTTTGCGTTAATAACTATTAAAATATTAGTTGTAAAAAAATTTAACTTACACTGTTGAAATCCACTTGAAAAAGTGCCTTGAGAATCTTTTTACAAAAATTACAAAATTTTCAATAGGAAAAGAATTACAAACATTTTTCCAAAATGCACATTTTTGAAAAACACCCTGTATATCTGAAACGGTAGTAGATATCGATATGTGGTTTTCACCAATGAGTTTATCATAAAAATTGAACCTCAAACACCGACATCAGTTTTCGTTCTCCTTTAGATAAACCTTTAAAAGTGTCTAATTTGGACGACCCTGTACATTTTACATTTTGCCAACGATCAGGTGGTTATTGCTCAAGACAAGGATGATCTGGTATTTATGACAAAAAAACTGTTTAAAGATTATAAAAACTGGAGTTTAGCAGCTACAAGAAAACCAAATATTTGTGTATAAGAGGTGTGAAGAGTATATATATATATATATATATATATATATATATATATATATATATATATATATATATATATATATATATATATATATATATCTCGGAACTAGCCTAAGTAAAGAACGGTAAAAAGAAGTGGACAGTAGAATAAGTAAAAGAGGGGCCGTCATAAGACTCCTAAACTCTGTTCTGTGGTCGAAGAACATAACATCACAAAGAAAGCACTTCATTTATAATGCAGTATTTAAGAGCATCGTGTTTATACGATTGTGAAACTTGGCAACTGACGAAACGACTGGAACAGAAACTAATAGCACTCGAAATGGATTATTGGCGAAGATCGGCTGAAGTGTGAAGAATGGATAGAGTCAGAAATAAAAGAATAAGGGAGTTGAATGAAAGTAAAAACCACGATTATTGCGGAAATTCAATAACGACAACTTATATGGTACGGACACGTGGAAAAAATGGAAGAACAGCTAATACTAAAGATGGTTCTAAAGTTCCAAGCGAAAGGAGGAGAAGAGGGAGACTAAGAGCGACATGGTTTGGAGGTGTACAGGGGTCAATATCAGAGAGAAATCTAAGACCGGGAGATTAGGAAGATCGAAGAAGATGGAAACTGGGAACCGGAAAGCGAAAAAAAATGGATTGATGATGACCAAAATAATAAGTTTTTGTTTTCATTTTAATAATGTCCGGTTTACTTTGGGTATATATAGCATAAAAGTCGGTAAAATTATATATCTTTTGCCCTCTTATACCGCCCATAAAAGTTTACTTCAAATCACACCAAATAATCTACAAATCCAAACCTACTTATCGCCATGTTATCAAAAATATATTCCGAATAATGTGCACTGCGTGCGATATGTTTACTATATATGGCTCACTATATAAAAAAACTTATTAAAATACTCAAGTAGGGTAACGTACTTAACCTATATAAGTAGAATTAAAATATTTTGCGTGTTCTTATTAAATCACGTAAGTAGCCCGTGGTAATAAATAAAAAAAAGTTTAACATCATAAAACATAAAAATAAATATTGTATGTTTAGCGAAAAAATTGGTAGCCATTTAAACAGTACTTTTCTGGCAAACACATAGTTCTAAAATAATTTGTCTATAAAATATAATTTAATCCAGGTATCAGTCGACGTTTTAAATCAGGGGTGCTCAAACCGTCGATCGCGATCGACAAGTCGATCGCGAGTGCTTTTTGAGTCGATCTCGAGAAAAAAATTCCGATATAGAACTATTCACAGATTTTGTTTTAGGTAACTAAAACAAAGTGTAATGAATAAACTACTAAAATTTATTCGATCCACAATTAGGCCAGAATAACCCCCTCATCACTTTCTTTTATCGTAATAACCCCCTGCTAGCGGCAAAAGGCGGCTTTATCAAAGGAACGCGCGGTACTTGTCAAAGAAAAGCCGCGTTTTTGATTCCCGCCGATTTTTCTAGAAACTTCGGACGGCGTATTTGACGGGAACATTCGAGACTTCGCTCGCGCCGATATAAATGTTGCGCCTGCAGGAATAGGAGTCAGTCTGAGTTGTAACTTGAAGGCGATACATCGATACAAAGTTTATTAATAAATAGTCCAAAATGAGTGCGGCGAAAAAAAGTAAAACTTATCATTTTAATAATGATTGGGAGGAAGAATTTTTCTTTTGTATGGTAAAGGATAAGTGCATTTGTCTCATTTGCCGTGCGTCAGTTGCAATACCTAAGCGTGGGAACTTAGAGAGGCATCATAAAACGGTTCATAAAAACTATGAAAAGGATTTTCCGTCACGGCGTGAATTAAGAAAACGAAAAGTACGTGATGTGATAACTTGTTTGAAAAAAGAACAAACCATGTTCACAAGACCAGCCAAACAATCAAAAGCTGCAACGATCGCGTCATTTAAAATATCTCATATATCGGCGAAACACAAGAAACCATTTGATGATGGATTGGTTGTGAAGGAAGCATTTATTGAAGCGGGTGAGACTTTATTTGGAGATTTTAAAAATAAAACAGAGATTATGTCTGCTATTAGAGAACTTCAGTTATCTCGTCCGACTGTCACAAGGCGTGTTGAAGTCATGAGTCAGGACATGGCAGATAAACTAAAACATGATATCATGGAATGTACATACTTTTCTTTACAGTTCGACGAATTTAGCGATATGACAGACACTACCCAGCTGTGTATTTTTTATTCGAATGGTATTCAATGACATGTCGGCTAAGGAAGAGTTTTTGACAATGATTCCTCTGAAAGGAAAGACCCGTGGCGAAGATATATATGACGTTTTCTTCAATTTTGTAACAAACTACAAGCTACCAATATATAAACTAGTGTGCATTACAACCGATGGAGCACCAGCAATGACTGGAAACAAAAACGGTTTTGTGGCATTGTGTCGAGCTAATGATGATTTCCCTTCATTTTTCTCCTTCCATTGCATTATACATCAACAAGTTTTGTGTTCAAAAGTTCTAAACTTGGAGGAGATTATGGGTATTGCAATAAAAATTGTGATTTCTATCGGTGCACGTAGCTTGCAACGACGGCTTTTTAAATTGCAGTTGTAAGATAGTGAGTCAGGTGAACACACTGATTTAGTTCTTCACACGGACCTCAGGTGGTTGAGTCGCGGAAAATTCCTAGAAAGGTTTCAAGAATTATTGCCCGAAATAACAGCTTTTCTGGACAAAAGAGGTGATGACACTCAGATGCTGAAAAACGGAAAATGGCTGACTGATTTGGCATTTTTGACAGACATCACAATGCATTTAAACACCATTAATTTGGAGCTTCAAGGTAAAGGAAAAACTATTATTAAGATGATTAGCGCAATAAACGCATTCAAAAGTAAATTGCAACTTATGATAGATCAATTGAAAAGAAAGGATCTGAAAAATTTTCAGTCTTTGAAAGCAAGGATTCCTCAGTTGAATTATGATATTTATGAGGCAGAATTATCAAATATTTTGGGCCAATTCGAAATACGTTTTTATGATTTCACTAAATTGGCAAATATCGCATCATTTATAAGTTATCCTTTTTCGTGTAAAAACATTGAGGAATTAGCTACTGAAATAGCAAGTCAGTTTAACGTGGACTCATGTTCTGTTGAAAATGAGTTAGTGCAGATTATATCAGATATACATCTCAAAGCCACAGCATCTGATATAAAATTCTGGTGTTTTATATCTGAAGATAAATATCCGAATCTAAGGCAAATCGCTCTTCAACTGACGGCAATGTTTGGGTCAACTTACTTGTGCGAGTCTGCATTTTCTGAAATGAAGATAATTAAGTCAAAATATCGCAATCGACTAACTGACGAACATATGTCATCATGCTTGCGATTAGCACTCGGTAATTACGTACCATCTTATGAAAAGTATGTTGAAGACATGCAGTGCCACGCTTCAACATCCAAAGTCACTCTTTAGTTAAGTTTAGACACTAGAACTCGTTTGTTTTGTAAGAACCAATAAACTCGCAATTTTGAATAATTATGAGTTTTTTTTCACTGATATTTTAGAGCAGACCTACACTTACCTTGACTAAAAAAATGCATATTGTGCGGAAAACTAATATCTATGCCACGATACACCCTACCTAGACGATAATCCTGCATCACATTTACTTGCAGCCTCTCAGAGTCGATCGATCGTAGTCTAACAATATTGAGGTAGATCGCCAGCAGTTCAAGTTTGAGCACCCCTGTTTTAAATAATCGGTATAACAGAACGAAAAAAATACCTAACCTTTTCCCTCCACATACCATTTCTGTTAAATTTAAAATAACGAATAAATGTTTGGATTCCTAGGCTCAAGAAAACCCAAAAAACGACATATTACACCATATATATGAAGCAACCCCTCTAACCTCCCACCACATTAAGCACATTAATAACACGTAGGCTGAAAAGTTTTTGGTCTAGCTACTTAAAACACATTTTTTTGCAAAATTCGACTTTATTCATCAACATAGTCTCCTTCAAGAGCGATACAATCAGTCCAACGCTTTTCTAACATTTCTATACCTTTCTTGTAGAAGGATTTGTCTTTACCTTCAAAAACAGGCCTCAGCTTCGGCACTAACTTCTTCACTGGAGCCAAATCTCTTTGCCGTAAGCATTTTTTTGAGCTCTGCGAATAGATAAAATAGTCGCTGTGGGCCAAATCTGGAGAATACGAACTTCAATTCTTGCAATTTGCCATCGTAACCATTGACTTGTGACACAGTGCATTGCGCAGATCTAAACAGCGCTTAGAATCATCAACACGTTGTCGTTTTTGGTCCAAGGCGGTACCCATTTTAAATAGAGCTTTCTCATGCCCAAATGTTCATGCAAAATATTACCAAGACGTTCTTTTGATATCTTTAGGGTGTCAGCTATCTCACGTAATTTCACTTTACGGTCATCCGAAACAATTTTGTGGATTTTTTTGATGTTTTCCGGTGTAACCACCTCATTTGGGCGTTCAGAGCGTTCAGCCTCATTTGTGTCTTTACGACCACGTTTAAATTCAGCATACTAGTAAATGATGAGTGATTTTCCAGGGGCAGAGTTCCCGTAACACTTATCAAGAGATTGCTTTGCTTGAACAATATAGTTTCTCATTAAAAAACAGTGTTTAATCAGCACACGAAATTCGATTTTTCCCATTGTTTTGAAAATATCAAAAGTAGCGTTGGTAAAACCACTGTAACTTGTAAACTAATCGTCGAAATGTCATGAAATTTTGACAAGTATCGTTTGAAGGTTAGTACTTTCTGAAAATCATATGGATTTTTTGAAAAGGGCGACATCTATGTGTCAAACCAAAAATTTTTCAGCCTACGTGTTATGTTCGGTAATAACTAATTAAAAATAATGAAAAAATAGCGCAATTTTCAGATTCCTTGACTTAAAGAATCTTAAGGCCCGTACTCATAGTCGTTCTTTGAGTAGCTTCTAGACCTTCAATTCAACATTCAATTCATCTTAAGCAATGTTTTTCGTTTGATAGTCGAAAAACCTAAAATTACATTAACGCGATACTTATAGTGGTTTCTTCACATGCTCCAAGGCGGTCAATTTATCTCAATAAAGTTTTTCAAGAAAGGAGTGCGACAGGGATGTATTTTGTCCCCGTTTGTCTTCAACCTCTATTCGGGGACTGTTTTTAAAAAAGCTCTAGCCCAGATTAAAAACGGGAATTAAAGTTAATGGCATCAAGATTAACAACCTAAGATATGTAGACGACACGGTCATTGTGGCTGATAATTTACCCGATCTGCAGAGCATGATGAATCTCATAGTTCGTTGGGATGAGCAATTTGGACTACATATAAATATCATAAATACCAAAATGGTTGTGTTTTCAAAATCACACGTTGATGAGAATCTTATTGTTAATGGACAGAGAATTCTGCAGTTTTTGTCTTTTAAATCCCTGAGAACACTAATTAATAGACAGTATAACTCAACAATAGAGATTAGATTGAGAATTGAGCAGGCCCGTAGGACCTTCATGAAAATGGAAAAAACTTTTCACTAGATCCCACCTTAGTCTAGAACTTCAAATGCGTATGATTAGATGCTATGTTTTTTTGGTAATCCTATATGGTTGTGAAGGTTGGGCTCCTAATCCCAGCACAGAAACTTTCCAAATGTATGTTTATAGAAAGATTCTACGGATATCATGGGTGGATAGAGTAACAAATGCTGAAGCTGAAGCGAATGAGCAAAACCACAGAACTGCTTCTGACTAAAAAGGAAAAAAAAAAAACTAGTTATATCGGTCATATAATAAGTGGAGCAAAATATGATTTGCTGAGACTGGTTATCGAAGGCAAAATACAAGGAAGAAGATCGGTTGGAAGACGTCAAAATTCCTGGTTAAAGGACATCCGAAGATGGCTTAATTGCTCATCAATAGATATTTTTAGAGCTACTGTTTCCAGGACTATGTTACCCATTTGGATCGCCAACCTTTGTCAGGAGAATTAAGAAGAAGAATAAAGTTCTTACAGCCCAATAATATAAAACTTTATAAGTAAGCTGAGATCCAACAAAGTTAGAGTTGCACAGGCTCTCGTGTTCTTAAAAATACCAAAATATCTAGGAGTGTTAATTTTTTTTTTAATTTAAGAAAGGGCCTCATTATAAAAAATGCTAATAGTATTAATTTTTAACACCAGGGAAATAAATTTGAAAATCGACAATTCAGCGAAAAATCAAGAATATGGCTGAAATTTGACAGAAAATGCAATATTGTCGTTTACTCCACAAGGAGACTGTTAAACTGACTATGAAATAGAAACGTGTAAAGATAGGTCGGGATAACATTGAATAAATCACATTTGAGTGTTACTGGAAGAAACGTCTATGAATACGGGCTTAATGGGAATCTCTCTAACCTCTCCCCCAGTTTATTAACTCGTTGTATGCTTGATCATAAATAATGAGAAAGGAAAATTATTTTCAGAAAAAATAAACGGCCAAGTGCAAATCGGCCTAGCGCAATTAGTGTTCCGTGCTGTGATTGGTCTTCAAATAAAAATTTTTGTTACGGAGGTATAAAATGATCAGTGACATCCCAAAACATACCCCAAATGAGTTTTCAACAAAGTTTGTTTCCGATCTTTGCTTTTATATACCAGATAAATTATCTGGTAGTAATGTTCATTCAATTTACGCCTTATGAAGAATATTCCAGAATTTATCGAAATCTTTATACTAGTACTCTTAGAGATAAGGTGGAGGAACATGGATTTTTGGCAATTTTTAAAAATAATATAAAGAAAAGTTTGCGCGAGTATTACCTCATATATATTTTCTCAAGGTTTCATTTGACACCCCACTCGATGACTTTGGAATTTTTTTTAATTCCGATTTCATCTCCCAAAAGTCAAAAATCTAACGTTCAAAAGAATACGGCTGTGATTGGGCCAACAATTCCTATATTTGTGACAAATTTCAACTTTCTATATCAAATAGTTTCGGAGAAAATTGGGTGTGACAACAGACAGAAAGACACTGAAGTGATCCCATAAGTGTTCCATACGGAACACTAATAAGCTAATTCTTTGCGCTAGTACTGTGATAAATACTTTCACTTTTGTGCTCTAACCTAGCTCGGCTGATGAATATACTGAACTTTGTTCAGTTTTAGTCGTTGATATTGATTTTTATGTACGTGGATCAGCACCCTGACATCAACGATGCCTAGCGGAAATTATTAGCATCTCGCTAAACAATTCCTCTATCCATCACGGGCCTTAAACAGCCCCCGATAGAGGGCAGTCGTACCTTCAAGATTAAGCTTTTTTTTTATGGGTCTAGCACACGTGCTACAGGGAAGTCCCTAAAGCGCTACAGGAGCGACACGTGTGTGAAAAAAAGCGATTTACGTTGTTCTTGAATCGCTGTAAATTGTACTCGGTGGGACACACAGTCCTGGGCAAATTATTCCAAAGGGATGATGTTCTCCATATAAAAGACTGCTTGAAAAGCGTTGTATGAGGAGTAACAAGCTGAACCTCATATGGATGTGAAGCATTAGCGCGACGTGTACTTCTAACATGCACCGCTCCTGGAGGAATTAAGCGGGCCACATCCTTAGAACACTTTCCATGAAAACACTTGTAGAATAGGCTCAAGTCGCCAACCGTTCTTCGATGTTCCAGCGACTCAAGGCCACCGGTCAGTTCCGGGTCTCCAATCAGACGAACAGCTCTTCTCTGAATAGAATCCAACAAATGCAGTGTATGTTTGGAAGCGGAGCTCCAAACAACGGGAGCAGTATTCCATAGTTGGTCGAATTTGAGCTTTGTAAAGAATTAACAGTTGTTGTGGAGTGTAAAGCTTTCTGGTTCGAAATAATATTCCGAACTTTTGAGAAGCTCTCCTTGCTATGCCTGCAACATGTTCATGCCAGGACATATTTGCTCCCAAATTAACGCTCAATAAATTGAGTGACGATGTTAGAGGAATGGAGTGCCCCGACATAACTATGTCGGATTCAGCAACGTTAACTTTTTTAGCTTCCGTAGCCAGAGATGCAACTTATTCTTTGACATTCAGAATTTATTTTGGGACTACCTATAAGCAAGGAAATTACCAGGTTACTAATATTCTTTATCGATTCCTAGTTTGTTAGTTCTACCATATTTGCCTTCATTCCGATACACAAAAACATTCAAAAATACTTAGCGTTTCGTCGAAAAAAAAGAATTATAATTTTCAAACTTAATCATCACGTAACGGTTTGTAAAAAAATCTGTAAGTTTAAAAAGGAAAAGCAAAAAATCCCCTTAAGACTAACGAAAGATTAGATTTTTCACACAGGCCGGGTGAGAATGACTTTGAAGGGTTCTTAACTGTTATTCCCACACATGTTGTCGCAATCTTGCCGATAAAAAAGTGTATTAAATTTCAACAAGTAGATACAACTAAATGGCTGATAAAATAGTCGATTAATATTCGATTTGTGGTGGTTTTTGGCTCGTTTTAATAACAATTAACCTCTTAATAATCAGTTATTTTTAATTAAGTTTAAATTAATTTAAAAAAAAAACTTCATAACCTGACGGTCGCATCTCTCGGAAAGGCAATGGCAAACCACCCGTAGTACCATGCCTAGTAAAGCCCTCTCACATTGGCAGTTCAGAATCGGCATTAAACTGTAAGTCCCCTTTGTCAGTGGAATACTTAAAAAGGCACCAGCCACATGCAAAAGCGAGAGGGTCGCCTACGTCCGTAGCGGATGTGGCATTTCAAGAAGAAGGTTTTTTATTTGACTTCAAAAGAGGAGGGTCTCAATTCAATATCTATGTATGTAATATTGTTCGAGTGTCGTAATATTTATGTATGTTAGTCAATACACCCTTTCGAACCGACATATTAAACTTTGTGGTTTAATGTAAAACTACTGAAAACAAAGTCTATTTCAGCAGTCTACCCACTCTCATTTGTCAATCCATCCCGACTACTCAGTATATATCACCACTACACTAAACACTTTAATTTTACACTCGACGCGCGTTTCGCTAACCATGTTAGCTTCATCAGGAGCGATGATTGATTAAGGTTAACTACAAATCTACCCTATTTATACTTAGCCTAACCCTTGAATTACTCAAGCGGAACTAATGGCACAGGCGAGGCCATCAGTTCCGGTCAAGTAACCAGTAGAGGGGACTATAAGGAATAGGCCCTCTATCTTTATTTAAACTACTTTTACATTTTACAATTTCCATACTTTCGTATGCGTTCAATAACCTCCTATCAGATACATTTTTAATTATTCTTAGATCATCTAATGTTACAATATGATCAGCTTCAAGGGCATATTCGGCAATGCTAGACTTTTCTGTTCTACTGTATTTTAAGTGTGCTAAATGTTCTTCAAATCGTGTTTTAATTGACCTTTTAGTTTGCCCAACATAGTTTTTGTCACAATCATTACAACTAATTTCATAAATTCCACTTTTCTCATAATTAGGAACCTTATCTTTGGGATTTCCTAAGATATTCCTCAGATTGTCTGATGACTTATAGACTAAAGTGAGGTCTACCTTATTGAGTCCCCTGCTATATTTCGGATTATATGGTATGGAAACATACTTGGAGTTGGATATTTAACCTGAACTTATGTCTATTTATTAGCTTGTTTACTAAGTCATCGTCATAACCATTAACTCTAGTTATCTTTCTAATACGATTCCTTTCATTATTGAAGTTTACTCTATTCAGAGGACAAGTGACCAAACGATGACTAAAAAATATTTTCATTGCAAACAACACAAATTAGCCGCAGGCTAATTTGTGTTGTTTGCAATGAAATGAATCATTAGGAATATATCTATCTGTTACTGTGTCATTCCTATAGATATCAAATTCTAATCTATTATTATTTTTAATAATTAAAATATCTAGAAAAGGCAGTTGTCCTTTGTTCTCAACTTTGTAAGTGAATTTAATGGAATCATACCGGCTATTTAATTTGGAAACAAAATCATCAATGTTTGCTTTCTTTGTAACAAAAATCGCGAAAATATCATCCACATACCTATACCATACCCTTGGGAAATATTCAAATTCTAGACTAGCTTCGGTTTCAAACTTACTCATGAATAAATTGGCTATGAAAGATGATAGGCAATTACCCATAGCTGTTCCTTCTTCCTGAACATAAAATTGACTTGTTATATTGAAAATAATTTTGTTCCATATAAAGTTTTAATAATGTTAAGTATTCATGAATAATTTCGTCCCCAAAGTCATTCATCCTAAGTAATTCTTCGAGATATTATATAGTTTGTGGTATTGGCACACTTGGGAACAAAGAACTGACATCAAAAGAAATTAAGAACTAGATTTTTTGTTTTATTAATGAATTCTAAAGAATTCTTCACTGGGAAAGTATTTAATGGTAATTGCTCAAGTTCTTTTGATAACCATTTGGATATTAAATATGTGGGTGATCCGACCGATGAAACAATGGGTCGCATTGCTTTTCCAGGTTTGTGAATTTTGGGTAAGCAATACAACTTTGGTGTGGTCGGATTACTCACATTTAATTTAAATTTTAGCGAATCGGAGATAAGGTTGGTGGGTTGTATCTTACCATTACGTTCCGCAAGTACCGGATAAGGATTAGTAAATTCTGTTCTCTGGTTTGTCGATCTTAGCCCAACTGGTGAGCCGTGATACAGCGAAACGCGTCTCGGAATGGACTGACAGTGGGTATACTGCTGAAATATGGAATTTGTCTGTTTTCAGTAATTTTACATTAAACCACATATGCTTGAGGGGTTTCCCTCGAAAACCGCGCCGCCTGCGTTGAAGTGTTCACTTTGTCAACCACTCTGTCAGCTTGTGGCTGCTGTATCAACCTACGATGAAATATTACGTGGGCGTACTTAGTAAAATTCGTTGTATCTCACCATAATAAACTTTGAGAATGAAAGAACATTCACCTGAAATTTTTAAAAAATACTACTGGGCCGATTTGAATGGCAATTTTTGTATCCAACCAGGTATTTAACAACTTAAAGTTACTGCCCTAGCTGGATCAATTGTTGATGTGTCTGTTTATAGCAACCATTAACGTACATGCTGAAAAAACATAAATCTTCAGAATTAATAGTCTCATTAGTTATAGAGTAAAGTCATTTATCATTAATTTTTCGCAGTTGCTTTTAATATAAAAATTTCTCAGTTCAATATATTAAATGATGTAGTAAGTAAGTATTTATCATATTGAAATGCAAATTTAAGGTTAGGCGACTATTTTCAATTCAATTCAGTTCAATATGGTTATTCATGTTATTACACAAGGTGTTTACAGTCATTAGATGTATAAATCCCTGATTGAGATGGGGAGTTCGTCAGTCTTCTTGATCTGTGTTTAACCACCAATCCAGAGATTGGCACAGTCACTGTAAATCCGCCGTTAGGTTCTTCCGCCCATAAACTCCTTTCGACATCGAGTATCCTACCAATCAGTGACAGAGAGGCGCCTAAACTGCGCAAAATTTGGCACTACAAATTTGCTAAATGGGAAGAACTCATGGAATATTTTCAAACTTTCCCTTGTTTAGACGTTTATTTTCGATCCGACGACCCATCTGACTGCACCAAGGAAGTTTCCGATGTTATTTTGGCTGGTATGGAAGCTTACATCCCTTTTTTCGAGGAAATAAACTTCCAACGGCAAGCCCTGGTTCGACGGAAAATGCAAAGAAGCTGTTGTTTCTAAAACATCTTGCCTACCGAGAATGGCGTGAAAATCCTAACGCCATAAATCGTAACACCTTTGTTCGTGCCCAGAACAGATGCAAAGAAATTATCGACGAAACCAAAGAGACATACAATCAACGAATTAGAACAAAACTTCTCACTTGTCCCACCAATTCCAGGTCCTTTTAGTCAGTCGCTAAGGCAGTTAGTCAAAATTTCACCAAATCCACTATACCACCACTCACTCATACGGCCAGATAATTCTATTCCAAAAACACCTGTTGAGAAAGCGAACTTGTAGGCTGAACTCTTTGCTTCACATTCTACTGTCGATTTCAAAGGAAAAATAACATCTACTATTCCCATAGTGCAGTCAAGTATGCCCCGATATTTTCTTCACACAGCGTATCATAAAACGTATTTTAATGAATCTAGACACCAAAAAGGCTTCTGGCGCTGACGGAATACCCGCCGTAGTTCTCAAAAACTGTGCGAGGGAACTAACACCAGTTTTCTGAACATTTTTCAACCTATCCTACAGAAAGGGAATATTGCCTTCCTGCTGGAAATGTGCCACAGTTCAGTCGATACCTAAAAAAGGCAAGAAGACCTTGCCAAATAACTACTGACCAGTCGCACTGCTTTCAATAATATCGAAAGTTATGGAAAAGGCTATCAATCAGCATTTTCTAAAATATCTTGAAGGATTCAACACAACTGACTTATGTAACACCGTGTTTGGCACGATGGATTGTTGGCTAAGCTACGCTCTTCTGGGATGTCTGAAAAGTTCTTTTTGTGGCTCTCATGTTTCCTCAGTTCCTCAGAGGGCGTTCTTTACGAGTGGCAGTAGACGGATTTCTTTCTAGCACCTTCACTATCAACACCGGTGTGCCCCAGGGCTCCATACTGTCTCCTATTCTCTTTCTCATTTATATTAACGATCTGCTGGAAAAAACCGGGAATCCAATCTACAGCTTTGCAGATGACAGTACGCTTATCTCTTCATTCACTTTGAACGCTTGGGCATCGGCTACTCAGACGAATATCCGCAGACAGTAGGAAGTCATTCAACTTAACAAAGACCTGGAAGAAAATCTATCTTGCGGTGACAGTAACCAAGTGGAATTTAATGCTACAAAAACCCAGGCGGCGGTTTTTCTAAAAAAGTTAACGTTATATCAGGGCACTCCATTCCTCTAGCATCGTCACTCAATTTGTTGGATGTTAATTTGGGAACAAATATGTCTTGGCATGAACATGTTGTAAGCATAGCAAAGAGAGCTTCTCGGAAGCTATTTCGAACCAGAAAACTCTACAACAACTGTTAATTCTATACAAAGCTCAAATTCGACCAACTATGGAATACTTCTCTCATGTTTGGGGCTCTGCTCCCAAACATATACTGCAGTTGTTAGATTCTATTTAGAGAAGAGCTGTTCGCCTGATTGGAGACCCGGAACTGACCGGCAGCCTTGATTCGTTGGAACATCGAAGAACGGTTGGAGACTTCAGTCTATTCTACAAGTATTTTCATGGAAAGTATTCGATGGATGTAGCCCGCTTAATTCCTCCCAGAGCGGTGCATGCTAGAAATACACGTCGCGCTACTACTTCCCATCCGTATGAGGTTCAGCTTGTTACTCCTCGTACAACCCTTTTCAAGCAGTCTTTTATATGGAGAACCTCATCTCATTCGAATAATTTGCCCAGGGCTGTGTTTTCCACCGAGTACAATGTACAATGATTCAAGACCAACGTGAATCGCTTTTTCCACACACATATCACTACTGTAGCGCTTTAGGGATTTCCCTGCAGCACGTGTGCCTAACCCATAAAAAGAAAAATACAGTAAAAAAATATATATATGTGATAATATGTGATATAAATATCACAGTGTTAACTTAAAATGATAAACATAAATATCATAATTAACATATTTATAAGAAAAATCCATTATAACTTAACACACACTGTAAATCGCCCGCTCAACCAGAAATACCACAATCTTTTTGGGGTAATGATTTTTTATTAAGTTTTTAACTATTTATGCAGTTTACTGTAAAATGAATACAATAGTCGTTTTTTTACCGAGTTTGCTTGAGTTTAAGGGGTAGGGCCTCTCCAAGTTCCAGAAAAAAAAGGCTAATTTCGGGAATTTTTTCAAAGAATATAATAAAAGCAGTCGAAAATTTATTTGAAATACTTTATTAAACAAATATTTAAGTGTACAAAAATATTTTTTTATCTTTTTAATTCAAAATGGTCGCTTTAGACTCCAAGACAACAAAACACCTTTTATGCGAAGTCTGAAACGGGAGAAACGATTGGTCCCGTAGATTTCAACCTAGAACAAACAAAAACAAAAAATTTTCATTAATAAATTTGAGTTTTTTCGAAAACTGATGCACATTTGAAAAAAAAATGTTCATTTTTCATCCAAAAATTTTACGAAAAATTGTTTATAAAAAAGAAAGTTTATAACTTATTAATTTAATATATCTGAAGAGTTACTCTCAAAATTCAAGCGAATCGATAAAGATTTGTGGAAACTGTCATTCCGCCTTGTGTTTGGATTACGAAGCGGCCATTTTGAATAAGTGTTCAAAACATATTTTTGTACACTTAAAAAGTTAAGTTGGAAATGTGGAATCTTTGGCACAATGATACTACTCAGTATATATCACCACTACACCAAACTCTTTATTTTTGCACTCGACGCGCGTTTCGCTAACCATGTTAGCTTCATCAGGAGCGATGATTGGCTCGATGATCATCGCTCCTGATGAAGCTAACATGGTTAGCGAAACGCACGTCGAGTGCAAAAATAAAGTGTTTGGTGTAGTGGTGATATATGCTGAGTACTTAAAAAGTTGTTTAACAAAGTACTTCAAATAAATTTTCGACTGCTTTTATTATACTCTTGAAAAAAATTCCCGACCTTAGCCTTTTTTCCTGGAACCTGCAGTGGCCTTACCCAAAAGATTCAGTTCTGTAGTAATTTTTTTCGTCGTGTTTTATGCAAATAGGAGTGATGTATAGATATATATTGAAGGGAATGATAAAACAGAGAGATTAATAAATTTTTGTTTTACGTCGTCGCGGTATCCGAAGCTTGTCATTATGCGTATCATTTTTCGTTGCAGCCCAAAAAAGCTGCGGCTAGTGCTTTAGTCCAGTTTATCAGTCCATATGACATATGAGAAGCGATTAATGCATAGTAGGCCGTAATGATAACCGGTGTGTCAACAAGCCTTGAGAGACATCTGATAACAAATATATATTTGAAGATTTTTGGAGCTAAATGTTTCCCACGTGAGGTCCAATTCAATTTTAGGTCCAGGTACATCCCGAGAAATTTAGCATCAACATTATCAGTGTCTCCAACGGGTAGCCAAGAAAAGAATTTTATAACCTGTACAAAGATAGCTATAACCAGAGACCTACAAGAAAGGCAAGAATATATTAGGAAATCTGAAAATAAGTTTAATTATTTAAACAACTATTGACTTTAATCTGGAATCTTCCGAATAGCTTTTAAAACTGATGAAGAGCAATTATTGATTGTAACAAAAAAAAGTATCAGAATTCTTCAATGCCATTAACGTCAACGAGATCGAGACGCCTCGAAAGAAACGCAACCGATGAGTAGCTAATTTTATAAAAGGAAACTCCGATAGTCGGGCAATTCGCAATCAATTTGCAACAGATAGGCGGAATAAATTTATGAAGTAACAGGGGAATGCAGCCAGGGAGTGGGTACGGACCAGTCTCAGAGCACGGACCGATTAATGTAACCGGTAAGTAGAGAGACTTTTTGCATAGCTGATTTAAGGTTAAAATTCTGCAAGCTTACAGGTCTAAGCTTTATTTGTACCCAACATTAACGAGCAACTGGAAACAATAAGTTACGATTTGGTTGAATTTGAAGATATCTAAGATTTAAAATATTCAATGGTTCACCGGCTTTCGTAATATTATTGACAGTCTAATTTAATGAAGTAAAATTATCGTGCATAGTTTTTGCTAATAGAGAAGAAAGTAAATAACATTATGTTTATAAGAAACAGCTGAATATTTTCTAAATTTATACTTTAATAAAAATAATAACCACATATAACCAGCTATTAAAATTAGCAAAGTTAAGTGACAACGCTGGTGCGTATTCCCAACAAGTTTTACTATTAGATCGCATGCGATCATTTAGGTTTTCAGCGGCGCGGGATACAGTATTTTTTTGCATAAGACAGCTTTGAAATTTTATCCAGTGTTTTCAACTTGTCCTTACCGCACTGATTTCGCGGGAAACGATACTATGAATGTCATACTCTACTGTTTTTTGTATCTGGGTAACTAACATTAGCGACTCGAGTAAAACGACAAAATCAAAACAGTAAGTAAAGTCGAACTTGCGCAATTAGTGTTCCATATGTTAATTGCTTTTAAAATAAAAATTTTTGTTACGGAGTTATAAAATTATCAATGACTTCACACAACACATCCCAAATCAGTTTTCAACAAAGTTTTTACAAGCTTTCATTTGACACCCCACTCGATGATCTGGTAATTTTTTTTTTTTTCACTTCCGATTTCACCCCTCAAAACTAACTCCTTAAGTTCAAATTTAACTTTCAAAACTACACATCTCTTATGAGGCCATCAATTCCTATATTAGTGCCAAATTTTAACTTTCTATGTCAAATTCTCGGAGAAAACCGGGTGTGATAGACAGGCGGACAGACAGACAGACGGACAGACAGGCAGACGGGCTGACAGACACCAAAGTGAGCTTATGAGTGTTCCCTACGGAACTCTAAAAGACAGCCTACAAGCGGTGGGATCCATGGCTGAATATAAAAATTAGCCAGTACATTTATATGGAGGTGTCCTTCGTAAAAACGGCACGTGGTTAACGCGGAGAGAGCGATTTTTAAATCGTCTATGGCGCCGAAATTTGCTTGTCAAAAGTTACAACCTGTCACAACAAGATGGGTAATGTAGAAATTTTGAAAATAGTACTGTACAAAATTGTAGAATTTTTGTGAGTTATGAGCCATAAAAAAACCCCATTAATTTTTCCAAACTGGTTAATTTTGAAAAAGATTTTATTTAGTCCGACATTGGTAGTCTAATATTAGTAAATCGATAGTTGAAAAAAAATAAAGCTTTATAAAAAATGTAAGAGATATAAATGGGACGAATATTATATCGAATTTTTTCGCTTGAGAGATATATCCAAGATTATAATTAAATAACCGGCCAAGTGCAAGTCGGACTTGCGCAATTGGTGTTCCGTACGTTGATTGCTTTTAAAATAAGAATTTTGTTACGGAGGTATAAAATGATAAATGACTTCACAAAACACAGCCCAAATGAGTCTTCGACAAAGTTGGTTTCCAATTTGATAACCTTGAAATTTTTGTTTTTTTTTATATACCAGTTAAATTAGTAAAAGTAATGCACTCGTGATAATTTTCGTTCAATCTATACCCTGTGGAGAATATTCCAGAATTTTTTCAAAATTTTTTGATCCGTACTTTCCGCAATAAGGGGGGAGGTGAGCGATTTTTGGTAATTTTTTAAAAATAATACAAAGAAAAGTGTGCGCAAGTATTACATTATATATATTTTTTAAACTAGTGTTTTCACAAGCTTTCATTTGACACCCTAGTTGGTGACCTGGTATTTTTTTTCACTTCCGAATTCACCCTCCCAAAACTAACCCTTTAAGTTAAAAATTTAACTTTCAAAACTACATGGCTCTGATGGAGCCATCAATTCCTATATTAGTGCCAAATTTCAACTTTCTATGTCAAATAGTTTCAGATGAAATCGGGTATGACAGACAGATAGGCAGACAGACAGACGGACAGACACTGAAGTAATCTTATAAGTGTTCTGTACGGAACACTAAAAAGATTTTGTCGAATATGTGAAAAGTGTAGAGACTGAATTGGCCGACAATAAGAAAAAATTTTGGAATTTTGTTAGTAGTACAAAGACAAGTCGGACAGCTGTATTTTATACTCTCCACCTTGAAGACAGAACAGCTAAGAATGGATTAGATTTTATGATCTTTTCGTTCAGTTTTTTCAAAGTGTTTTTTGTGCCTAATAATAACAACGTGCCAAATTCATGCTTGAGAAGGGATAATTGTCAAATTCGGGTTCACTATAATGCAATTCTTAAGTTAATTGACGATTTGAACGCTAAAAAGAGTGCAGGACCTAATTGTTTATTTCCATGTTTTATTGTAGATTTAATTTAGTCCGACCATTGCATTTTATCTTTAACTTGTCTCTGAGATCTGGAATATTTTCGAAAAAGTAGAAAATTTCATTTATAACTCCAATCTTTAAAAGTGGACAGAAAAACTAATGTAAGTAATTATAGACTTATGAATAAAATCTGTATTTTTTGCTAAAATACTTGAGGAATTTGTCTATCATAATATATTACCTACTGTCAGAAATATAATAACTGAATAGCAACATGGATTCTTTCCAAATAGATCTCTAGAGATAAATTTGATGTACCTACTCCTTTCAAGTGATATCTACTTGTTTGGATTCGAGAATGCAGGTAAACTGCATTTACACGGACTTCAGTAAGGACTTTGATAAGATCGATCACAAAATACTGATCAGAAGGCTTTCTGAGGTTGGTGTTTGTAACGGTCTGCAGAAATGGGGGGTGGTCCTAGATTTGTGACAGAAGGCAGAATATTTCTGTCAGCGGAAAAGTTAGCTTTATATATTTTACTATAAATATGTATACATAAAATTTGTTAGTCAACAAAAGCCGGAAAAATCATTTAAAATTTATCGACCTTTACCGCTTTCACCCCCTGGTCTGAAGTAATATAATTCAAAACCTATAGCTTTCATCCCCTTGTTAGATATTACCCCCTCATTAAGTTTGACAGATATCTCAACAGTCATGCCAACAGACCAACAGTCAGACAGACAGACCGACGGAAATAAGTGGCTAGATTTTTCGTGGTCTAGGAAGGCTAAAACTTAAAAAAAATAGAAAAAAGCTGTAAGTGTTAGTTTTCCACAAATACATTACTTTCCTTTAGCAAGGAAAGTAAAAGCTTATCACCACTTTCGCAGTTATTCATACTGTTAATACTGATTCGACCTATTCTGAACAATAATGACCTGAAAAATAACTGGTCAACAAGTTGAACTTAGTGTTCCGTACGTTGATTGCTTTTAAAATAAAGATTTTTGTTACGGTTGTATGTGATCAGTGACTCCACAAAACACACCCCAAATGAGTTTTTAACAAAGTTTGTTTTCGATCTGTACTGAAAACTGATGACCTTGATTTTTTTTATATATACCAGATAAATTATTAAAGGTAATGCTCTCGTGATAATTTTCGTTCAATCTACATCCTGTGGAGAATATTCCAGAATTTTTTAAAAATTTTTTGATCAGTACTTTTCGAGATAAGGGGGGGACAGCGATTTTTCACGTTTTTTTTTCGAAATAATACAAAGAAAAGTATGCGCAAGTGTTACATTATATATATTTATGAACTCGAGTTTTTACAAGCTTTTATTTGAAATTTCACTCCATGATCTAGTAAAAAATTTTGTTCACTTCCGATTTTCACCCCCCAAAACTAACCCCTTAAGTCAAAATTTAACTTTCAAAACTACAGGGCTCTGACGAGGCCATCAATTCCTACATTAGTACCAAATTTCAATTTTCTATGTCAAATAGTTTCGGAGAAAATCGGGTGTCAGACGGGACGAAAACCGAAGTGATCTTATAAGTGTTGAATTAGATCGGATACATGCTTTATTGAACCGACCGTAGATAGTTGTCCACTAAATTTGAAGCAATTTTAGAATACAGCAAGGAATATTTTCGTTAATGACTTTAATATTTAGATTATCCATTAAACCAGTTTTTTAGGTTAGATTGGGTTAGTTAAAAACTAATTTTTCTATAATTATTATATTGTAAATAGTTGATGTGATTCTTTGGAACATTTGTTCTGTTAGCAACCTAAATGTTTAACTGAATAAGGAATTTATCGATTCAAAATATTCGGTGCCGGCGTCTTACATCTAAAATATATAAGTGTTCTCAAAAAAAGCATTTTAATTGCATAATAAATAATGATATTTAAGGTAAGATACTCTATATCAAATACTGATAAAAATTTATCTTTTTTTTTTAAATAATAAACAAAGAAAACAAGACAAGATTACATTAAAGCAACAAGTAACATCGATTATAAAATGCTAATTTGAAACCTATTCCAAATTAAACATTATCAAGCAAATATTCCGAGAATGATTTTTTTGGATAACAAATTAGTTACAATTATAAATTTATTTCGACATTTTTTAAATTATTAAATGAAAACATATATTTTTTGAAGCACAGGCGCACAGAAGATAGCACCCGAGTGAATCCTACTGCTACCTTTCGTTTTGCATCAATTTGGTGTTCATTATCGTCAATATCTGCATTACTTGTTTACTCAATAAAATTATTTTTGTGGCAAATTTGCATGGCATTTTATTTAGAAACAGAATCTGCATTGCGATATGGAAGTCTGAACTTGTTGGCCTTCATTTTTCTTAAAGTTTATGATAGAATATCTTCAAAATTTTTATTGTTTTTACAATTCTAAAATATTCTTTGCGGAAAACAGTTAAGCTACACCATTTTTACAGATGTCTGAAACATTTTAATCATAAATAAGAAGAAATAAACAAATTTTAATTGTAGCTTTACATGGTCTTGAGTAAATGCTTGAAAAGCGTTATACGAGGAGTATCAAACTGAACCTCATACGGATGTGAAGTATTACCGCGACGTGTATTTCTAGCATGCGCCGGTTTGGGAGGAATTAAGCGGGCTACATCCATCGAATATTTTCCATGAAAATACTTGTAGAATATGTTCCAAGAAATCCAGGTTGCTGGCCAGTTCCGGGTCTCCAATCAGGCGAACAGCCCTGCTCTGAATAGAATCCATCGTTGGTCGAATTTGAGCTACGTACAGAATTAACAGTTATTGTGGACTGTTCCAGTTCGAAATAATATTCCCAGCATTTGAGAAGGTCTCTTTGCTGTGCCTGCAACATGTTCATGCCAAGACATATTTGCTCCCAAATTAACGCCCAGCAAACTTGAATGACGATGCTAGAGGAATGGAGTGCCCCGACATAACTAAGTCATGTTCAGCAACGTTATCTTTTTTAGAATAAAACTGCCGCATAGGTTTTTGTAGCATTAAATTCTACTTGGATACTGTTACCCCAAGATAGGGATTTCTTCCAGGTCTTTGTTAAGTTGAACGACTTCGTGCTGTCTGCGGATATTTGCATGAGTAGCCGTTCAAGCGTTCCAAGTGAATAAACAGATAAGCGTACTGTAATCTACAAAGCTGTAGGTTTTAGTAGGTGTTCACAGATCAACCGAAATTAATAAGGTACTTCATTTGACAGGGGAAGTTTTGGTGTTTATTTTAGGAAGCTATGGGAGTTTATAATTACGAAAAAAAACGCCATTTTACAACATTGTACATAAAAGAGCGCGGATTACAGGTTTATAGCAACGAGAATTTGGCGGGAATAACAATACCAGTCAAAACAGGTAATAGAATTTAGTGGGACTAAGTGTCTGTTTTGATTAGTATTATTATTCCTGCCAAATATTTGTTGCTATGAATATCTTCCCCGCGCTTTTTTTTACAGTATTGTAAAATGATGTTTTTCCTTAATTTCAAATGCCCATATCTTTGTTGGTACTGTTAACGACAAGCAGAAAGCAAGGCTAAATCCAACATAGCTCCTTTGATTAGAAAACATAATTTATTTAGCGTTTTAGTGTACAATAGTGAACAACAAAAAACCTCTAAAACAGACCAGCATTGTCCGTCAAAACTGATGTTAAAATTTAAAATTGTGCTCAACTTACGTTTAAGGCTGAAGTATTAAACTGAACTATTATTCTCAAGGTATACCAACAGAAACATAATTGTTTTTAATTTTTAAACTTCTGCACAAATTTTATGTTTGTCTCAAAATGTAAAAGCGCATAATTTGGAAACTGCAAGGCTACCATTCAAGAAGATCTACGCACACCACAGTGATGAATATTGATATAAGTTTTCAGATCGTTTGGTGGTGGTGTAGACATGGAGACAACCTCAGCCCAGTTTTTATTCAATCTTTTAATGGACAAAAGTCACTAAGAATGGGATACAGAATGGGTAACACTAAAATTAGTCTAGATTGTTATGCAGACGAAGCAGCGCTAATTGCCGAAATTAAGGACGAATTACAGAGGCAACTTTTTAAAATTTTATCAGGCCTGTTGACAGCTTAACCAGCCCAGCCAAAAACTCCATCAGGTGCAAACTTGTAGTGGAAGATAAACCTATTGAACAGTTAACCCAGTTCAAATATTTTGGTGTGGACCTATCAAGCTATCACGCCCCAGTCAGAGACCTTAAAGGATTAAGTACTAGGTGTAGAAGTATGAAATGCGGATTTTTTTTCTAAAAAAAAACATGTTAAATTCGGAAGAATGATAAAAAGTGCTTAATTCAAAGTATGCTCCATCGCTTGTTATACATTTTTCCCATCTTTCGGGCAATTTGTGAATACCACGCCAGTAAAAATCTTCCCCTTCTGCTGCGAACCATTCATCGAGCCATTTTTTCACATCTTCGTACAAACCAAAGCGCTGCTCAGCAAGTGCGTGACCCATCGATGCAAACAAGTGGTAATTGGAAGGAGCCAAGTCTGGTGAGTAAGCCGCATGGGGTAAAACTTCCCAGCTGAGTGCTTCTAACGTGTCGTTTTGCCGAACTGATGGAGCACTGTCATGAAGAAAAATGACTTTGTGTTGCCTCTTTCGGTATTGTGGTCTTTTTTTCAAGCAGCGAACGGTTCAAATCGGTCAATTGTTGTTGGCAACGTTTAGTATTAACCATTTCCCCAGGTTTTAACAGTTCATAATAGACCACGCCCCTCTGGTCCCACCAAACACAGAGCATCGTCTTTCTGTGGTCGATGTGGATGGTGCGCCTGGGTCTACCCATGATTTTTTGTGCTTGGGATTCTCAAAATAAATCCACTTTTCATCCCCTGTAACTATACGATGCAAAAACGACTTCCTTTTGTACCGAGCGAGCAAAATGTCACACGTGTTTTTGCGCTTTTCCATTTGCCTGTCGTTCAACTCATGTGGTACCCATCTACCGGTCTTCTGAATCTTTCCCATCTCTCGTAGCCGATTGGAAACAGCTTGTTGACTAACGCCCAATTGCTCGGCGAGTTGTTTTTGTGTTTGCAAATCATCTTCGTCCAACAATGCTTGCAGTTCCACATGTATTCTTTTGGCGGTTTTCCACGTTCCTTGTCTGCAACATCGAAGTCACCACTTTTGAAACGCCGAAACCATCGTTCACACGTATTTTGCGATGGAGCATGTTCACCATAAGCTTCTCGAAGTAATCGGTATGATTCAACAGCAGTTTTCTTCAAATGAAAACAAAAAATTAATGCTGTCCGCGAATGCTCTTTGTTCGGTATAAATTTCGACATATTGAACACAACACTATGCACACACTTTTCCAATTTATCACTCGTGCGCGCGTCTGACACTTGTTGATGACACAAGAAAATGGCGCAGTGTCAAATCTTTATAGCACGAACTGCATTGATGCACCATCTGTTGTCTAAAATCCGCATTTCATACTTGTACACCTGGTAATAAAGCAGCAGTTATTGCAAGCTGCGTAAGAAATGTGTGGATCAATTAATATATGAGCAAGATTAAAATATACAAAACTTGCATTAGACCCATCATAGCTTACGGTATAGAATCACGAGAAGATACCAATGAAGTAAAAATATGCTACATAGCGCAGAAATGAAAGCCCTAAGAGCAATAGCAAACAAGGAGGGATAGAATACGAAACCCCGTACAAAGAATGATGGAGCAGAGACTACCAAGGATCGCTCTGGAAGAAAAACCAGCAGGCACACGTTCACCGGAGAAACTGCCTAAAAGATGGAGAGATAGCTGGCAAACTCCCTCTCAAGAAACCCCACAACGTCGGAATTAACAGATCATCAGATCTATAAAAAGTATAAGAAGAAGTTTTGGTCTACATCACCACTGATAAGTTTTCAAGCTACATACCAATCATCTTTTACTAACCTTTCTTTTAATAGATTTTTCACAAGTTGTGTACGGATTTCAAATGCGATGGTTGCCTTTGAATTGGACAAAAAGACAAATCTGAGGAAACAACTGCAGTGTACTAGGATCGTTCGAAACGCCATTTAAACTTCTCTGCACCCTAAACTATTTTAGTAAAGCCCTACGTCGGCCTTACAAGTTGTATTGGTCATTTTAAATTAATATTTCTCCTACTCGACGCAGCTTCCGAAATTAACACTTTGTACCCATACTGTTAACACTCTCGAATTAGACAATCTCATATTTTTGGAGATAACACGTAGGCTGAAAAGTTTTTGGTCTGACACACAGATATCGCCCTCTTCAAAAAATCCATATGATTTTTAGGAAGTATCAACCTTCAAACGATACGTGTCAAAATTTCATGACATTTCGACAATTAGTTTACAGTGGTTTTAGTGACGCTACTTTTGATATTTTCAAAAAAATCGAATTTCGTATGTTGGTTAAACACTGTTTTTTTAATGGAAAAATACCGTTCACGCAAAGCAATGGCTTGACAAGTGTTACGAGGACTCTGCCCCTGGAAAGTCACTCATCCTTTACTGGTATGCTAAATTTAAACGCGATCATACAGACACAAATGATGCTGAACGCTCTGGATGCCCAAAATGAGATGGTTACATCGGAAAACATAAAAAAATCCACAGAATTGTTTTGAATGACCGTAAAGTGAAATTACGTGAGATAGCTGATACTCTAAAGATATCAAAAAAAAGGAGTTGGTCATATTTTGCATGAACATTTGGGCATGAGAAAGATCTGTTCGAAATGCGTATCGCGTTTGCTCACAGTCGACCAAAAACAACAACGTGTTGATTCTGAGCGGTGTTTGGACCTGTTTAAGAACAACAAAAAGGATTTTTTTCGTGCGATATGTGACAATGGATGAAACATGGATCCACCATTACACACCAGAATCAAATCGGTAGTCAGCTAAGTGGACAGCAGTCGGTGAAAGCCGCCCGAAGCGACCAAAGATACAACAGTCGGCTGGGAAGGTTTTGGCCTCTGTATTTTGAGATGCGCATGGAATAATTTTCATCGACTCTGCTGAGAAGGGAAACACCATCAATAGCGAATATTATATAAAGTTATTGGTGCGTTTGATGGCAAAAATCGCAAAGAAACGGCCCGAAATGAACAAAAAAAAAGTGCTCTTTCATCAAGACAACACACCGTTTGTTTCACAAGTCACATAAATTGAAGTTCCAATGGCTTCCTTATCTACCATATTCTCCAGATTTGGCCCCCAGAGACTATTAGCTATTCGCAGACCTCAAAAAAATGCTCGAGGGAAAGAGATTTGGCTCCAATGAAGAAATTATCGCCGAAACTGAGTCCTATTTTGAAGGCAAAGTCCAATCCTTCTACAAGAAAGGTATAGAAATGTTAGAAAAGCGTTGGACTGATTGTATCGCTCTTGAAGGAGACTATATTGATGAATTAAGTAGCTAGATCAAAAATTTTCAGCCTACATGTTATCTGCATTAGATTTTTTCACTTTTTAAAAATTCGATAATATTTACTTTTTCCTTAAAGGAAAATGAGCGCCGTTTTACACCTGGCATGTTTCCCTAATACTCGAACAGGAACTGAACTAAAAACTTATAATTCAAAAGATGTTTTTCTTTGTTCCTGAGCCCATAAACTAATAAAAAGTCGTCGGCATTCTTTATCGGTAAATAGCGTGGCAATCGCAAGGAATTCTCAATAATGTGGTGACGTTATGCTCGCTGTATGTGAGTAAGCGATAAAAATTGTCTCTAAAAATTGTTCCTTACAACAGCGATTATTATTAAATATGTTAAATTGTTAACGGAGCATTCCTACCCCGATATGTTGCCAAATTGGCCAGTGTCAAGACGTAATAAATAACAGGAGGTGAAAATTCATTTTAACACTCTATTAAGCCTTGAAGAACTGCCTTATTTGATACGCATCAATAAAGTACTTTTATGTACTATTTTAAATAAACTTATGCAAAGACTCACTGACCAACTGCCGTTTGACCGGTCCATCTTGACCATGCGGGTAGATGTAGTGGCGCTGACCAGTTAACAAATAAAAAGATTAAAAATTAAAGAATGCAAATAACACCATAAAGTAAAGACACGCCTAACATATTTTTTTTTCTAACGGAATTAGCGCGATTTGTGCGACTGCAACCTTTACAAATAATACAATAGTATAATTTTAACATCTTTATAGTAAAGAAAAACAAATAATTGATAAATGCAAAAAGGAACTCTAAAAAATTAAGGATGAATACGACTGTAGAGGTCAAAAAAAAGGTGAACTTTTTTACGAAGAACTATACAAGATATCGACTGGAGATTAAAAAAATTTTTATTATACAATTATCAAAGAACAAACACGGGTTTTTTCAGAATTTTTTAATACAAAATGGTAGCTGTAGCCCTTGGTGAACAAAAACCCCTTTTTGCACTACCGCAAAGATTTCTCACAAAGGTATGAACCTAGAATGAAAAAACAAAAATATTCTTATTTTATAAGTGAAAATCTAGGGAATGACGTAGGGAAATGAGAAAATATTGACTTTTGTTAATTTGGCAGGAAAATGAACAAAACAAAAAAAAAGACGAAAAATTTTGCACTAAATTGTTAATAAAAAAAAAATGTTTGGATTAATTGTAAAATCCGTACATCATTCCCTGAGTTATTACCTTTTAAAGCTGAGTACAAAATTTTTAGTCGATTTATTGAAAACTCTTTATGTTTCCGGTAAGGTGAAAAAACATGGTTTCGAGAAAAACGCGTTTTAAAGTTTTAGTTGTAATTTAACGTAATAAATTTTGTATATACCTTCCCTCTGCAATGCCTACACCATACGTTTGGCCTTCTATCTTGATTTCTCCTCTTCTTCCTCCCGACTTGATTTTAGGTCCAACCTGGCCTTCTTTGCAGCTTCGCTTATCGATTTTTCACATCTCTCTAATCGCCGAGAGTCGGCTTCGAGATAAAAGTTGTAGTATTTTTTCTCCGATTACCATGTCCAAAGCTTTCATAAATTTATTATAATTAATAAAACCATCATTGGGTGAGCCAACGATAGAGTAAAGTTCATTATCTCATTTGTTTCGGGAATGACGAAAAAATATTAAATACGATAGTTTTAGGGAATGTTAAGGTGCATAGTTTAAAATTATTTTTGAGTATACAGGGTACAGTGTGGCCGATATAACATTAAATGGAACATTCTATTTTCCAATTTATTTTTAAATTCTGCATAAAATTTTATAACTTTTTTATTAATAATGTTATATACCAAAATTTTTCTAATATTTCAATTTTTTTAAAAAAAAATACTAGTTTTCAGTTTTGTAAAAAATTGCCAGTAGTGCCATTGTTTCTGAAGGTGGAATACTCATAATTAGTACGAGCGTTCTATAGAGATGAAAAAAAGATATATGTAAAGAAATTTCAGTTAGATGCTACAGGGTGTGTAAAATAATTTTATGCATTGAATTGAAAAACCTCGAATTTTTAAAATGGCACACCCTGTATATTATTATTTTTTCTGATAGATTTTACAAAACCCTCCAACTTTTATTGAGTATGTCATATACCTATTTCTAATAGTTTTCGATTTATTTTGAATTCATTTTTACCCTTGTTTTTAATACACTTACGCTAGAACACCATAGTTACCAAGACAAAACACAAATGTAAGCATTGTCAAATTTTGATATGTCTATAATTTGTTGTAGTAAGTGACGTATAAATGTAATAGTTATGGATTTTCCTAAAAATGAATTAACTGATATGGTTTATATACTGGGCGAGGCAGGAAAAAATTGTCTTTTGGCAGTAAGGCTTTACGGAGCGAAGTACCCTAACAGACGTATACCAACTAGAAAATCTTTTTAGTGCGTAATGGAACGGTTTGATTGTAGTGATGGCGTTAAGTATACGAAACGGAAAGTAGTAAACCGGAATGCTACCACTGAGGAAAAAGAAATGGAGATTTTACTTCATGTTGAAGATAATCTTCAGGTCAGCAGCCGTCAATTAGCTGGCTTATCTGACACATCCCAATCTACGGCTAATCGCATTATGAAAAAATACAAGTACCATCCCTTTCATATGGAACTACACCAAGAATTTCAAGACCGTGATTTTGAACGACGAGTATACTTTTGTGTCACCATGAATCGAGCAATAGAGGTCGATCCAAATTTTTTATCCAAAAATAATGTTTTCTGATGAAGCTACTTTTCGCAGTAATGAAGCAGTTAACAGCCATAACATGCATTATTATTCAACAGTTAATCCATTTTGGGTGTGGGAAGTTCAAAACCAAAACCACTGGGCGCTTAATCTATAGTGTGGAATATTAAATTTTCGAATTATTAGTCCATATTTTTTCCGCGAACCGCTTAACGGAACTAGATATCTAAATTTTTTGCAAAATGAATTACCCCTGCTTCTTGCAGAAGTTGATAACCTTGAAAGGGAACAAATGTGGATTCAATAAGATGGAGCTCCTGCTGATTACCACCGGGAATTCGGGAATTTTTAAACGATCGTTACCCACAAAATGGATTGGTGAGGATAGATTCATTCAGTGGCTCCCTGGATCATGTGACTTAACACCTTTAGACTTCTTTTTGTGGGGCTACATTAAAGATCGTGTGTATGTGAATCCCCCTACAACACCAGTAGATATGGAAACGTGCAGGATAATAACGCCCTTCATGCTAAGGAAAGTGAAGGAAAATATAGTAAAACAACTAAACATGTGTATTCAAGTAGACGGGCATATTTTTGAACATTTATTACGTCATAATAATTAATATTAACTATTTGTTTATGTGTTCACAATAGCGTAAGTGTATTAAAAACAAGGGTAAAAATTGAAAAATTCAAAATAAATCGAAAACTATTAGAAATAGGTATATGACATATTTAATAAAAGTTAGAGGATTTTGTACAATCTATCAAAAAAATAATAATATACAGGGTGTACCATTTAAAAAATTTGAGATTTTTCAAATTTGAAATAGTTCAAATGCATAAATTTATTTTGAACACCCTGTAGCATCTAACTCAAATTTCTTTACATATATTTTTTTTTTCATCTCTATAGAACCCTCGTACCAATTATGAGTATTCCACCTTCAGAAACAATGGCGGTACTGGCAATTTTTTACAAAACTGAAAACTAGTATTTAAAAAAAAAAAAATTAGAAAAACTACTAGGTTTAGGTATATAATATTATTAATAAAAAAGTTATAAAAATTTTGCGCAGAATTAAAAATAAATTAGAAAATAGGATATTCCATTTAAAAAAACATATGTTATATCGGTCACTCTTTTTTGAAGTACCCTGTATACTCAAAAATAATTTTAAACTGTGCACCTTTAACATTCCCTAAAACTATTGTATTTAACATTTTTTCGTCAATCAAATGAGATAATGAACTTTACCCTATGGTTGACTCACCCTGTATATACAAACAGCCACTTGTGGCAATATCAAATATATTTTCGCCACCAGACGCTGTTTTTTGGAGCCATATATCATACCATTCTATTGACGCTTGCATTGTTATTTTGCGTGAAACCACCAATTCAGCGCATTAGCAAATCGTCGCTTGACAGTTCTTCGTCCACAGGTTTTATATCTTTGAATACTTCTTCTGACATTGGCGATTTGTGTACATACTTAAGACAATTTACCGGAAGCCTTCGCCTTTTGCCCGGAGCACCAAGACTTATTACCGGGCAGGCATTTCTCGTACTGCGGGTTTGCGTCTGTTAGTATTTCATAATATGAAGTTGCCCAAATAGCATCTCTCATTTGTTCCACAGAATTATGATGCCGACGGATTGCCAAACCATAATAAATACTCAGGTCATCGATGAGTGTTCCTGTTAATTTACCTTTCCCTCCAAGACCTCTGACTTTTTTTTTAAGTTACGTAATCTCGTACCCATACGTTTTTGCACATGATCTATGCATTACATTTATATCATCATAAAGATTTGCATCTGTAATACCTTTATAGGTCTTGGAGTCTCCATCACCGATATAATTTTGATATTTTACATTGTATAAAGTTGTAGATAGTTTAAACATTTCAATCACGGCATCGACTTCCATCTTACCAGCAGACCCTTCGTGATTTATTTCACACTCTTTCTCGTGATTCTGTTTCCATTTTATATATTTTTCAGTGTTAATCTTTTTTTCCCAAATTTGGCAAGACCGTTTGGAGCTTGCGCAGTAGTAAACGAAAGAAATAGAATGTAACATACATAGATAACTTACTTTACATAGTTAAAAGAAATCTAACATCTTACTATTAAGCATCACAGTGAGGCAATAGGTGCACCTGCCGCGCGCTGCAGACGGTCCGGTTCTCCGTCGAATAAAATGTGTTACCGATAAAGAATTATTTAAGCCAAGAAAAAAAATCGATTTTTTGAAAATTTTACAGAGGTGTTCACCCTTAAGATCAATGTAAACGGAAACACTGCTGACCCCGGTATAGAGATTTCTTTGGTACTTCACCACCTATTTTTACTTATTTGAAGTACTAAAGTTCCCGTTTGTATTAATTTTTATTTTTTAGAGTTACCGCTAAGCATTCAGTAGTGCTATTAGTACTACAATTTTGCAGTTACTATTCAGTTAATAGCGGTATCAGTACCCTATTCGCTTATAATAACAAAAGTCGTAAACACTGACTACTACCGACACTGTTGGGCCTAAGTCTTTTAAATCTCTTTTGCAAGGGCCAAGAGCAAGATTTTCATCTGCTAAAACTGATACATATGTTTTTTTTATTTTAAATTTTTCATGGACCGTACGTATTTACTTTATACAGGGTGTCCCCTAAAGGTACAGTCAAAAATGAAGGATCTAGTAGACTGATTCAAAATAAGGTCAGAAGTTCCTATAAAAATGTCTCCTATCTCCCCTCGTTAGGGAGCTACAGCCACCCAAATGGGGAGCCTGAAGATGGATTTTCATTGGATATTTCAGAAACCTTTAGAGACAAAAACATGAAATTCAGATTCTAAAATAAAGGTTATGTGCTGAATCGGAATTTTACCTTATAATCGTAGATAATTCAACCGGTGCGTCAAAAATAGGGGAGGGCGTGGTAAAAATGGACTTAACTTTTTTTGCAATAACTTTTATTGCATTTTCGCGTCAGATTAGGGAAGCTTGAGATCTTTGGCGAAAAAAAGGTACTCTTAGTTTAACACGATTAGACGCACCAATTCCGAGTTAACAGGGATAAAGAATTTCCATGTCAGAAAAAGAGCCTATTACCTAGCTTCTGCCAGGTGCAATGATATATAATTAATGTAACACACAAGTCAAATCTAAAAGTTCAAAAAATTGCGGTCGATTTCATTACGCCAAATTTTACTTTTGTGGAGTATGCTAGTGATCGATACTTGCCTGATCGCAGAACTATTGAACGAGTTGATCGCAATCTGCGGAAATCAGGTTTATTGTGTCTTGCTTTAACAAATTGTGTGCTTATTATTGGATATCTTTTAGGTAGTCTTATACCAAAACCTGGAGGAGTAGATCATCCAAGAACTGCTCGTACCATTGAAATGGAAGAAAATATTTTGGACCTAATAACAAACGATTCAACTAATAGTGTTGCAAATCGTTGGTGCATAGGGTACTTCAAAAGCAATTCCAAACCATTGCCAAAAAGTTCATTCTATGCTACTCGATGATTATCCTGCACGTTAATTTGTTTCTACAAAAGCAACGAGAAGATAATACGTTTGTAAGCAAAGTGCTTTTTACAGATGAATCGGGATTTTCTAGGGATGGTGTAATAAACTCCCATAATCTTCACTTATAGAATGAGGATAACCCATAATTCAGACTAAAAATCAACATAAATTTTTGATAAATGTCTGGATGGGAATTATCGGGAATTATTTGATTGGACCATATATCATTGATGGACGGCTAAATGGTGAGAAATATTTGCAATTTCTTCGAGATGATTTAACTTTTTTTTTTAAATTTATTTTCATTTATTAGGAGAAGTTCCGTTACATATTCGCAACAATATATGGTTAATGCACGATGGTGCACCACCACATTTCAGCAACATTGCTAGGGGATATTTAGATAACCAGTTTCCCAATCGTTGGATAGGTCGGGGTGGGCCATTCCCGTGGCCATCCCGATCACCAGATCTAAATCCCTTAGACTTCTTTCGATGGGGCCACCTTAAATATCTTGTTTATTCGACTCCTGTACAAACTAGAGAAGAGCTGTCAGAAAGAATTTTCTTTTACTGTGCTGAAATAAGGAATAATCCCGGCATGTTATTTAGAGTTCAAAGGGATTTCCTCACTAACTTAAGGAAATAGATAACTGTACAAGGTGCCCACATCGAACATATTCCATAGTTGAAATTACGCATGGATTTTATTTTTCCTTTAAATTAATATTTCCGATTTTTTTAGCGGTGTTTTGTGATTGTTTTCTTGATTTGTTAAATAAAAATAAGTTTTTTTGCTTCATTTGATGATTATGTTTTCTTTAATTATTATTTAGTTGTATGGTCATTTAAAAATATCTGGACATTTTGAAGTATTGCTAATAATCGTAATAATATTAGGTAATAGGCTCTTTTTCTGAGATGGAAATCCTTTATCGATTTTAACTCGGAATTGGTGCGTCTAATCGTATTAAACTAAGAGTACCTTTTTTCGCCAAAGATCTCAAGCTTCCCTAATCTGACGCGAAAATGCAATAAAAGTTATTGCAAAAAAAGTTAAGTTCATTTTTACCACGCCCTCCCCTACTTTTGACGCACCGGTTGAATTATCGACGATTATAAGGTAAAATTCTGATTCATCACATAAACTTTACTTTAGAACTTGAATTTATCTTTAACAGCTTTTTAAACATTCAATGAAAACCCATCTTCAGGCTCCCCATTTGGGTGGCTGTAACTCCCTAAGAGAGAGATAGAAGAGATTTTTATAGAAACCGCTGACCTTATTTTGGTTCAATCTACTAGATCCTTCATTTTTGACCATACCTTTTAGGACACCCTATCGCCCATGGAAGTATGGACACCAAATAAAAAATTAATTTACACGCTTTAAAATAAGAAAAACATTTATTACATAATATATTACTATACAATACGTAAAAAAAAACAACTCACACATCATCAACACTGTAAAAAATTTACTTTAATATTAGACATTATTGTCATAAAAAAAAGCCCTTTGCATTTAATACCGTTTATACTATACGGCATTCTTTCGATTAATATTTTTAATTTATCAAGTGGTAATTTTCGCCAGGCTTGAAGATGATTTTTGGATATGGACACTCCTTTCTGCCGGTTCTGTCCAACTCATCCATGGGGTTGAGGTCTAGGCTCTGTGGTGGCCATGCCATCATTTCGAGTCCTTGTAAAGCTTTGAAGTATGTTTAGGATCGTTGTCATGCATCATCATGAATCCCTTTCCGATTAATCGCAACCCAGATGGTATGATGTTTTTCGTTTAAATCTTTTTTATAATACTTTTTTCTTATAATGCCATCGACTTTTACTAAGTCCTCCACTTTAGCCAAAAAGAAGTACTCCCACACTAAAACAGACCCACCTCCATGCTTGACAGTCGGAACGAAGATTCTCCGTCTCTGGTTGAAAATTTGGAATTTCGATTCGTCGCGGTCGGTCCATAATACGTTTTTCCACTGTTTAATTGTCCAGGAACGATGGTTTTGCACCTATTGAGGCTGTTTGACCTTATTGGCACGCCGTAGTAACAGTTGCTGTGTCGCAATACGTCCGTGAAGATTACCATCCTGAAGACGTCGCTTTATAGTAATGGATGATATTGCTTATCAGGTCTCCGATTAAACTCCGCAACAATATCTGGGGCAGTTAAGCTTCTATTTCATTTACTCATCAGTCTGATGAACTGATCTTGTGCATTGGATGTGATGGCCCAGGCCGATGGTGATCCCTCAGACCTCCAGTTTCTCTGTAGCGCTGTAATGTAAAATTCACAGTCGAAGCACAAACCCTTAATTTTTTCGCGACGTTACGCACTTTTTTTTATGGGTCTAGCACACGTGCTACAGGAAGTTCCTAAAGCACTCCAGGAGCGGCATGTGTGCGAAAAAAGCGATTCACGTTGTCACGTAGTCATTCTCAATGTAAAGTGAGAATGGCTGAATGAGTTTCTATGGAGCGAGACTTATCACGGGCCATTGAATATGAAAATTCAAAACGAGACGTGAAAAAAAGCCAAGCGAGCAAAACAAGGTCTGATGAGCTCGGAAGTCCAAGCTCCAGATGGCGGACAGTTGTTTCTAGTATAGTTGAGTGACAGTTCATGGACGTGTAAGTATTATGATTTTTTTGATTCTAATTTTTTGGATGCAATAAATGGTTATAAAAAAAATCTACAAGTGACTAATTATTTTCGTTCAAAACAATGTTATCTTAGGAAAATGGTAAAGAGTAAACAAAATTTAATACAAATAGTAATTAACTGTATAACTGAATTTTAGCACAGTGTCCATACTTCTAACTTGAGCGGTAGTATGTGTGCAAGTGTATACACATATATAATATATATATATATATATATATATATATATATACATATATATATATATATATATATATATATATATATATATGTATATATATATATATATATATATATATATATATATATATATATATATATATATATATATATACATATTCTGATCAATGAATCTTTGCAGTCATATTCATATTCAATATTCATACGATTCAATCGGCTGTCAATTCAGTGTCGGCGGTGTGAGTTTTAAATCACAATTTCAAAAGCCAAAATAGAAATTAAAATTTTTCATCCGGTTTGGTAATTAACCAAAACTACGGATACGTGTATATTAAATGTGTATGATGTGTAAAACACCCTAGTTCTTACTTGTGAAGGACATTTACCTCTCTGCATAAATCCCAACGTCTAATATCACCTATTTTTATTTTTCAGGTTGCTATTAGATTATTTCGTGAGTAAATTTACTTTATAAAAAAGTTTACAATTATTATCTGTTAGTTATTTGAAGTTTGTGTAATGTTTGTAATGAAATTAGAATACACACTTAACACAGCTTTATCAAATTTACATATAAGGCGTTATAAAAAACTGTAATAAGTTGCACCGTAAAACTTATTAAATAAAATTTTAAAATAGAGAACTGAAATATAATACTTTTAAAAACAGAAAGATATTTCATGACGAGGGTATAAAGTATGAATAGAAGATATAATTGCATAATCCAATTTTATAGATAGATAAGTCTATATTTGTCCTGCAAAATTTACGATGAATGTTGCCCAAGGGGCTTAGAACGTGTCAATAAGTAATATTTAAATTATTAATTGAATAATGACCCTAATCGCTAGAAGTAGATTCTTCACTCTCGCTTTCATCATTCCCAACATGAATAATGATTTCTGGAATCTCTTCGATTATTACCTCACAATCATACCACTGCTGAATCAGGTTTTCTGTATGTTGTGCGCTGGCATGCCATACCTCTGGTGTACACTTTTCTAAGGCTCTGTTCCATATCTGAAGTACTTGTTTATCTCCATATCCCCCTTCACTAATGTGCTTGTTATAAAATGTTTTCTCATTTGCCCAAATCAGCTCGACTGCATTAAATTGACAGTGATAAGGAGGTAATCTCGGCACTTCATGCCCATGCTCTTGAAAAATTTGATCAATTTGATATTCCTTTGATTTTCATGAGCTTTTGCAATATCTAACAATTCTGTCTTAAACATCTGTTTGGTATGAGCTAAACTATTCTTCTGTAACGACTCGAGAATTTCTTCTTTTTTCCATGTTAAAGATGGCTGTTTTTCTACTTCAACTGAATGGTATGAAGCATTAGCCATTATAATTAAAGATGGTTCTTCTAAATTAGGAATCAACTGGTTTCTGACCCATTTCGTAAACATTTCACTATTCATTTTCTCCATGATAATCAAGTGACTTTGACTTGCTAGCAAATAGTAAATTGGCATTTTCCACAAAACTCCCACTGTGTCTATACATATATAAACTCCTGGACAAAATTAACACAACAATATGAAAATTAATTTATCTTTTTCTTATGTCAGTTTTAAAGTTTATCGAGTATTTGAATAGTAGGCTATGCATATTTTGTTTCGTTGTTCATGACAGAAATCAAAATAATTCGTTTAGATTTACAATTTTAAAGAATTTTTTAGAAGATAAACAATTTTCTATAATAATGCGATAGATTTTCTATAAAAGTAAGCTTATAAATTGTTCCCTTTTTCAAAGTAATACGTTTTTGTGTTAGACTGTTTTATTTTTGAACCCGAAGAATTAGAAAAATGAATCGAACAAGGAATTTAACTAAACACGAGGTAGTGCGAGCCTCAGTTTTATTGGGCGAGGGATACTGTCAGAGTTATGTTGCCAATTTGTTAGGCAAACATCGTTCCACAATAAGTCGTATGGTAAGATGCTTGAATGAAGTAGGAACTTATTCTAGAAGGCTAGGGCAAGGGCGAAAACGATACACTAGCGACCTAGATGAACGTTTTATAAGACAATATGCTTTAAGAAACAGGACTGTCACTAGTTCTATAATAAGAAACGAAGTCGAAGCTGTTCGCAATGTCACAATTTCTTTTAAAACAGTTAAAAGACGGTTAAAATGAAGCTGGATTAAACAGTAGGAGACCAGCCAATGCGCCCTTGCTTACTAGAGAGAACAGAGTTGCCAGGTTACGTTTTGCTCGAAATCACGAAAACTGGTCTGTGGATGATTGAGAACAAGTTTTCTTCACAGATGAAACTAGGGTTAGTCTAAAACATCCAGATGGTCGTGAGCGAGTATGGCGAAGACCAGGAGAGAGGTTTGCTCCTTGCAATATCTCTCCAAGGATTCCATTCGGCGGCGGTGGCTCTGTTATGTTCTGGGGTGGCATCTGCTTTGATGCTCGCAAAGAGTTAGTTCCTGTCCGTACGAGATCCATGAATGCTGACTACTATCTTGAGAATATTGTAATAGAACATGTGATGCCTTTCGATCATTTTGTGGGGCCCAATTTCCTGTTTATGCAAGACAACGCTCGACCTCACGTGGCTAGGGAGGTACTCGATTATCTTAATCAAGTTGATATACCGATTATGCAATAGTCACCAAAATGCCCCGGATCTGAATCCGATAGAACATGTATGGGATCACCTTAAGAAAAATGTGAAACGTCATATACCTGCACCTAGAAACCTAAGGGAACTTGAAAATGCAGTTATCACAGAATGGGAGCAAATTCCTCAAGATTTTATCCAAAATTTAATTAGAAGCATGCCTAAGCGCATAAACGCTGTCATCCGAAGTAGAGGAGGCAACACACGCTACTAGTGTCCCAGTTACACCATTAATTTTGCTACTAGTGTCCCAGTTCATTTTTTTCATTATTACATAATTTCAACGATTTTGTTATTAGGTCTTACTAGCCGTGCCCGCGACTCCGCTCGCGTGGACTTGATTCACTTCTATCGTCACTGCTTATTCCTTATGTTACCTAACGTAATAAATATCTGTCATTATTTCCCCTTATCTCTCATTATTTCTCCTTATCTCCAACTTTTTCTACATAATTTCCATTATGTAGGCTTATCTCTGCTCATCTCCATTATTTCTCCTTATCTCCCATTATTTCTACCATTACCTCACCTTATCTGTCATTTCTCACCTTATCTCCCATTACCTCACCTTATCTCCCATTATCTAGGCTTATCTCGACTTATCTCGCAATATTTCTCCTTATCTCCCATTATTTCTCCTTACCTCCCATTATCTTACCATAACTCCGATTATCCAGACTTATCTCTGCTTATCTCTCATTATTTCTCCTTATCTCTCATTATTTATACTTATCTCCCATTATCTAGGCTTATATCGAATTATATAGAACATATGTATAAATTTATAAAAACACGTAAATCGGATAAGTGGTTCTCAAGTGATAAGCGTACTAACGGACAGACAGACAGACAGAGAGACGTTGCATTTTATATATTATATTCTTTGCAACATGATATTGTTCCATATTTAATGGTTTAGGCAGTGTATTGCAAGAGAACGCGCTAAAGGTAACCTTTTTTCCGACTTGATTCACTATTATCGTCACTGCTTATTCTTTATGTTACCTAACGCAATAAAATATATCCTATAACCTGACCAGAGAATATATGTATGTTTTAAAAAAAAAGCACGTAACGCACTAACGGACAGACAGACAGGCAGAGAGACGTTGCATTTTATATATATTATAGATAGATCGATAACCTGGCTAGAGAACATATGTATGTTTTAAAAAAAAGCACGTAAATCGGATAAGTGGTTCTCCAGTGATAAGCGCACTAACGGACAGACAGACAGACAGAGAGACGCTGCATTTTATATATTATAGATATAGATTATTATTATTATTATTATATAACCTGGCCAAAGAATATATGTATGAATTTAAAAAAAGACACGTAAATCGGATAAGTGGTTCTCGCCTGATAAACGCACTAATAGACAGACAGACAGACAAAGAGACATTGCATTTTATATATATTATAGATTATAGATATTCTCTGTTATATAATATTGTTCCATATTTAATGTTTTAGGCTGTGTATTGCAAGGAAACGCGCTAGCGGCAAACTTTTTTTCCGACTTAATTCACTATTATCGTCACTGCTCATTCCTTACGCTACCTATCGTAATAAAATATAGCCTATAACCTGGCCAGAGAATATATGTATTTTTTTAAAAAAAAAGTACGTAAATCGGATAAGTGGTTCTCCAGTGATAAGCGCACTAACGGACAGACAGACAGACAGACAGACAGAGAGACGTTGCATTTTATATATATTATAGAAGAATAATTTTAATTCGAATTTTATAGAGAAATTTGGTAGCTAATTCACTTTTAAAGTATCCGAATAAGTTTTTTCTAACTTTTAGTGTAACCAATGTTCATAAAAAATTATTAAAATTAATTCATTATAGAGATTTGTATGATTTAATATATTGTTGCGTTAATTTTGTGTATGTATATATATATATATATATATATATATAATATATATATATATATATATATATATATATATATATATATATATATATATATATATATATATATATGGGTATCCCAGAAACTAACACATTCCCTTCAAAGGCTGATAAGCCAGCTCATAACTCACCAGAACATGTAAATAGTAATATTTACATATTCTTAGTGAAAAATCCTTAGATTTCGAGATATTGACACTTTTATGAATTTCGTGAAAATCTACACTAGATCAGTTTCGAGTGCCACAACTACAAATTTTCGTATTCTAAGATTTTAATGATTGTTACGTAACCCTGCTGGTGATCACAGTTCAAAATAAAATTAATTAAGAGAACGCACTGAAGAAGCTGCTTGGCTACAGTGCAGAAGGTCGAGGGTTCAATCCCGCAGGTCGGTATACTTATTTATTAATTGATTTAAGTATATTTGGCCTGGCCACGTACATAGCTAGTAGAAAGGCTATAACGTCCGTGGCAGCACTACCGCATTGTCTAAAAGGTGCTGTGAAATACAAAAATGTATGTTGTAGTACTTGGACAACGTTGACGGGTATTACGACATCCTTGCCGATATCCTTAGGATATGGAAAAGGGTAAAATCCCTACTCAGGTGAGAAGGTGAATGATAAAAAAAAAAACAAATCACAGGAAGTGCGAGACGAATCAGAAGATCTTTTGATCTGGTGGCCGGCAATTTGAACACTTGCTTTAATTTTTGTGTTTTATTTTGAATTGAATTTAACAACTGTTTTCATTCAAAATCCTCTTTTTGCATTAAAAATTCTTTTTTTTTCTAATGTAAAACATAGTAACTGTAATACCATTTTAGAAACGGCACTAAATTAACATTTTTTTAAAATAATTAGCCAAGTTACCATGGTACATTTTTTTAGAGTATGAAGAGTCAAAGTTAGCTAATTAAAATGTTTTTATTCATGTTATTTGCAAATATGTTTTTTCCCTTCAGCCTTAGCACTTAGTTTCATTTTGAACTATGATCAACAAGGATCAGGATTACGTAACAATAACACAGGCCAACAAAAAAAATATTTATAAAAACTTTTTAAACCAATACATCTAAGTGTTATGTATTTTTGGGTGCTGATACCGTATCTATTATCAGTTTTTTTTGTATCACCCACAGTTCTCTCATAATATGACATCGACTAATTTTCAAAATAGGGAAAATTTGATACATAAAAAATAAAAACTTAAACCGTACTTTTATTTGATTAGGCTACAATTTTTACTCACGATAACATATTTCACTTCAATGCGAATATTTTAGGTGCTGATTTTTTTGTATTTCCTTTCGCTTTTCTCTGTGATGTTTCTTGTATAGCTTTTTCTCCGATGTGATGCATTTTGTTGTTCTCTATGAAGTGACCAAGAGTAATCACCCATCATGTTGATTCCACCATCCCTGGTACCTTTCTCGAACTCCTTTATGTTGTAACATTCATTTTTTCCTGGATTTTAAGACCATGCAATGTTACTGATTCTTCACTTCAAATTGTATTTATTTTTATTTTAAAATATCGACCGGTATATTAAACAAAAGTTTCAGGACATTCAGTATATACTGTGTGGTGCGGGTTGCTGATCGAACCTACCGCCAGGCCGCGATTGGCGAAATGTTTGACCCGGAGTTTTGATTGGAGCGTCCGGATATTACCGGCAAAAATCGCACGATTATTTAAGGGCCTGAGAAACTACCAGCACGGCTTTTTTCGATCGAGCCGCAGACCAGGCAGTACCGTCTAGCCGAGAGGCTATTTTCCATCTAGCCGAAGTAGGCTAATTTTCTTCAGAAGCCGCTAAGTAAAAGTACCAGTTTCGACAATAAAAGCTGTAGTGAGCCTTCTAAGTGTTAAGAAAAAGTGTGAAATCGGGCGAAGTCCATCACAGCAGGACTGAAAAAGAGTAAGTCAACAAAACTCCCTCCAATAGACTTATTTGAGAGTAGTGCATTAACAGCAACGTATAACAGACAAAAAAGTGAAGTGTAAAACACGATGTCTCGCCTTCGGGGGTTGTAAAGGTTTAAAATTTAAATGTAACAACTACTATTTAGGCTAGAATTTTTTGGTATAACTGTAAAGGTTAGAACTTTTTATTTTCATTTTAAAAACATGAATAAATTCTTTTTTTTTTTTTTTGATTAAAGCTAGTGTCTCACTGAATATTTATTTTTCTTTTCAGGATCAGTTGTGCTAGACTAATTTCTTTTTAGTAATATCCATAAAACACTTCAGTTTTTTCTCATTTTTCTTAGCTGAAGTTAAACCGTTTCTATTTTAAAATGAGTGGTGCCCAAAAAAAAAAAAGTCGTACAACTGAAGCTTTTTAAAAATAGAAAAAAATTCCAAAAAGACGTAAGACAAATATCTCTTACCCATATCTCTCTACCAAAGAAAACTGAGCTAGTGTTTCTTTAATTTCTTTAGTTCCTTTAAAATCAGGTTTCACTCAATTCACTATCAGAAATTAAAGCGGGGCTGCAAGAAAATTGTGCTCAAGCTTGGGGCGTCCAGTATTTAAAAATGTTACAAAATGACGCAGTCTACATGGGGCGAAAAATAAAGCAAAATTAGCACACCTTACAAAAATACGCCCAAGCTTGGGGAAACATTATTTCACACGCTACAAAATAGCGCTGTCAACGCGGGGCTTTTGGAATTTTATTTTTTTAAAAAAGGGTTCAGTGTACTAGCTTTCGAACAAAGTAAAAGCTCTAACTTTGCAGATATTTTTATTTCATAATACTTATTAAACGAAACTACACTATAGCAGTAAGACAAAAGCAGGAAATTTGTAGAATTTTTTTGTTTCAATTTATCTGATATAGATATTTGAATTTTGTTGTTGACTCTAAGATAAGTGATTCCTACTTTTTTCTTAAAAACTCTAACTTTATAGTTCAGATAAGCAGATGTGCTGGTTTACTTTAATTTTTTTGTAGTGTTAGATTTATTTTGCGAGTAACCGAACAAAAAACTGTTCTTTTTTTTCACCTATATTTTGCATGAATATTAAAAATACTTTGCTGATAGACGAAACGATATTTGGAGATTTTTTATAGGAAATTCTTAAGATATTAGTAAAAGAATTTTAATAGAAGGCAATACTTAGAAATTTTTTTTGAAATTGTCGAAGATTTTTTAAATGTTTGATAAAGAAGTTTACATATTTTAAGTGCCTTTACATATTTTTTATTTAGACTATTGGGAGCACAGGAGAGAAATATTTTTACGATTTTTTAAACAATTCTTTTAAATCTTATACATTTATCATGGAAGCCTTCGATTTTAAAGTCAATCACCTACTGGAATATGAGTTAGACTATGAACTGAAAATCCGTCGTACTTTCTCAGAACGTCCGGTCTCGGATAAAAGAAAAGATTCTAACGAGGATCTTAAGTAAAGAAATATTCCAATAGATCAGGTAGGACTAAATAGTTACAAAAAGTTTCTGATTTTTTTAAGTCTAATAAAAATTCTCTTTTTCAAGTTAAAACTCCTGCTTCTCCAAATGGTCACATGTCTCCTTTATTCGTGCATAAATATTAAGATAACAGACCGCATATCAAGATAAATCTATTAGGTGCCCATTTCTCGGCTTTATTTGACTCTGGTGCAAATGCCTCCGTTATAGGTCAGAATGGTATTAAAATTTTAAGTCGTTTAAGTATAAAAATATGCCATGTCAAAAATAGAAGTGTTACCACTGCAGATGGCAGCCGTCTAAAAGTTTTAGGTACGATTGAGTTGCCGCTAGTCTGCAATGGTCATTGTTTTAGTAATCTCTGTTCTAGTAGTACCTTCTCTATCACATACTTTGGTTTTAGGATGTGATTTTGCACAAAAATTCGGAATTTTTGTAAATTTTAAAAATAATTCGTGGTATCCACAGTCCCTAGAAGTCAATTCTCAAACAAGTTTTAAAGATAGTTATTCAGAAAGTTCCTTAGAAAACCTTTTCTCGCGTCTATGTACCCTAGATGATCTCTCGCGGACGGAACGCTTAAAAGCAGAAAAAGTAACAAGCTCTTTCAAAGAAATAAGTAGTAAAGATAGGTTAGGCCGAACGAATAAAATCAAGATGTCTATAGATACGGCTGATGCCAATCCTGTAAAGACAAGGCCCATCGCCATGTCTCCGAACATGTCAAAAGTATTGAATAAGGAGTTAGACGAAATGTTGAAACTCAGAGTGAAATCGTCTATGCTTTGACGGAAGAAAGCTCAACGAGGTCAGCAAATTTGATAACTATCCATTACCGAACATCGACAGAATTTTGTAAGGAGTTAGACGAAATGTTGAAACTCGGAGTGATATCGTCTATGCTTTGACGGTAGAAAGCTCAACGAGGTCAGCAAATTTGATAACTATCCATTACCGAGCATCGACAGAATTTTGACATCACTCAGGAATGCTAAGTATGTATCTTCGATAGATCTTAGGAAGGCTTTCTGGCAAATTCCTTTAGACAAATCCTCTAAGGAAAAGACCGCTTTTGCAGTAGTAGGCCGAGGTCTATTTCAGTTCGTAACTATGCCGTTTGGTCTAAAGAACGCTGCTCAAACTCAGCAACGTTTAGTAGACGCTATATTTGGTCCGAAATATGAACCACATATTTTTACCTATCTCGATGATATTTTAGTAACATCGGAAGACTTCGAATCGCATATTCGCTTACTTAAAGAAGTAAAAGATAAATTGAAAGAGGCCGGACTGACGATAAATTTGAGCAAATGTGATTTTTTCAAAACTTCTCTAAAGTTTTTAGGCTATATTGTAGGCTCAAATTCCTTGCGTACCGATCCGGATAAAGTAGCAAGCATGGTTAATTATGCGAGACCTACTAATACTACGGAAGTTAAGCGCTTCGTAGGAATGTGTTCATGGTATAGACGTTTTATCGAGAATTTTTCTACCTTGTTGTCGCCTATTAATGATCTTTTGAAAGGACGAAAAAAAGGACAATCGATAGATTGGACAAAGGCAGCCGAAGAATCTTTTATAAAGATTAAAGAGCTATTGGTTTCAGCTCCCATTTTATCCCAACCAGACTTTTCCCAACAGTTTTATATTCCTAGCGATGCTTCTAATACCGGTTTAGGGGGCGTCCTAACACAGAAAATCAATGGTGAGGAAAGAGTGATAGCGTATGCCAGTAGAACTTTATCAAAGGCTGAACGTAACTATTCGGTTGTTGAAAAAGAATGTTTAGCAGTACTCTTTAACATCGAAAAGTTTCGACCTTACATAGAAGGTGTTCCTTTCACGGTCATAACAGATCATTATAGTTTATTGTGGCTTAATTCTATTAAAAACCCTAGTGGCAAACTAGCACGTTGGGCGATTAGGCTGAGACAACATGCGTTTAAAATGCGTTTTGATATCTTAAAGTTTGTGAGGACTTGTGAAATATGTGGAGCGCAGAAATCTCCAAATACACTACCTATGGGACTGATGGGAAAAGAGAAAACGGTTAATTACCCTTTTCAAGTCATAGCAGCTGATCTAGTAGGTCCATTTCCACGTTCAAAACAAGGAAATAAATGACTTTTCGTAATTTCTTGCTGGTTAACAAAGTATACCGTGTTATTTCTTTTGAAAAGCTCTAAAGCCGAATGCTTTTTGAAAATTTTAGAAAACGATATTTTTCTAATCCACGGAGTTTCATCGCTTTCGATATGCGATAACGGTACTCAGTTTACTTCTGAGTGTCTTAAGAGCTTAAGTGAGACATATAGTTTTAACATACGTTTCAATCCCGTGTGCCCTCTACAATATAATTTCGTTCAAAATAATATTCGTTGATTCACGTGATAATTCGGGATAAAGGAATTTCAAAGATTCAAACACGAAGTAACCGGGTTTACACCGTCTTTCTTAGTTTACGGCAGACAGATACCTCTATCTGGATCGTATTATAAAAATTTAGATTTGGATGTCAATGTTGACAGCGAAATAATTCCGAGTACGCCGAAAATTTAAAGGGTCTAAAAGATATTTTCACCGACGTACGTAGTAGGATACATAAGGCTTATGAGCGGAACAGTAAGTCTTACAACCTTAGAAAAAGGGATTTTTCCTTTAAGATAGGTGATCACGTTTGGCGAAAAAATAAAATTCTTTCCAGTGCAGCTGATAAATTCACATCTAAGTTGGTACCTAAGTATGTGCATTGCGTGATTAGAGAAAAGATTTCAGATTTAGTTTATGGTTTAGTTAATTTAGATGGGACTAAAGTAGGACGATGGCATATTAAAGACTTAAAACCATTCAACGGACCTAGCCCTAGTGAAAGTTTGTCAGAAGAAGAATAATTTATATTTACATTATCTTAATTGCTTTAATTTAATTTTTTTTTGATGTTGCTCTGTAGAGGTGACGACCTCGTTTTTTTTGACTGTTATAAAAGTTGAGCTGAGGATAGCTTACTTTTATAGTTTTTGCTAAGGTTTTGGGTATTGGCCATATCCCAAACTCAGGTTGATTGTAGTTGATGTTTAGCATCGACTCAGCTGTTGCGAGCTTGCGAAGGAGTCACACTCAGGATATATCATAAGACTGGTATGTCGGTGGTCGCGGGATTTGATTTGCTTATGACCCCAAATAATATCCAGTTCTTGACACTTGGAAGCGAAATTTTGATTAGAGGCAATCCAAGGTGATCTTGAGTTAGGACAAGCGCAAGATGTAGCTCGTGTTGTATGATGTAGAGTCAAAATGTATAAGAGCAATTTCAAAGTTTGCTACCCGAGAGGGTGTATTTTTATTACCTTAGTGGTATATTTTGGGTGCAATTAAGAGTAAATTGATTTTGGTTTATCCAGTAAGTCTAAGACTTGGATTATTTTGATTTAGACCTTCTTCTGAATTGACAAACTAAGGGTATTTTCTATTTTTTTCAGAGCCGTTTAAACGTTACCTTTGAGTCACAAATTTTTTTTAAAATTTTTTTTTTTTGCATAGGCTCATAGGCGTCTGATGAGTTTTTTCGGTTTACTATCAGATTGATAGAAAATTGAAGTTCTGCAGGAGAACTAAAGGCTGATCATTTACAGGAGATGAGAGCAGAGTAAGACAGTCGTTTCACAAAGAAATGATCAAAATCTGATACCGAGATGAGAACCTTGTCAAGAGAGGCTAAGCGCAGTGAAGGAAGATTCCTAACCGAATTTTTAGATTTCCAAGAGGTAATCTAGAAGTTTGGGCTGACAGAAAACGGTTATGCCTGATACCTGTAGCAGTTTCTTCTAGAGGCTATTGTTTAGGGAGACGATTAACACCATGATCGAATATTTTAGCTGTCAACGATGTTTTCTTCTTGTTTCTGATTAAGCTGGGAAAGCTCTTGTCGTCTTCAAAAGTTTTGCTGCGTTGCCACCGAAAAATTGAGCAATTTTTGTTTCATGTAGCCTTTTTAAGCTCATTTTCGTTTTTTTAAAATTTTGTTAGAAGCTTGGTTAAGTCAACCTTGTAAACCTTTTAGGTTGTATCCCATGAGTTATCTGTTTTTACAGGCTGTGATGCACCGGGTGCTAACAGATGCCGTTACGACGTTTGGCAGGGAGTTAGTCTTCCTGAGGAACAGACTGATTGGAAGGGTAGTCTATGGGGGGTGAACGTTTGACCTTTGGGACCTTTAAAGGTTTTGTTACCCAATGGTTATTTCTATTTGAACCAAAGGAGAGCCTAACTACTGTAGTCGACCTCAGCTCCAATTAGCCTATTAGTGGTGACAGGCTGTTGGCAGTAGAGTATTTCGGAACACCCTATTGATTAATTTTTTTTTGACTTATGGTGGTGTGGTAGACACCGTTTTAGTTTAGTGGATGCTATAATCTACTCCCTTTTGTTGGTGGACTCCAGGGTCACCAATTCTGTATTTTTTTTTGTCTCCACCTTTCAGTATATCGTGGTGAAGTGTTTGTCTCCTGTTATGTGGGATGGATTGAATGTTTTTCGTTGTTGTTCTAGGGCGAGACCAGTACACGAGGGTTCTTCATGCAACTTGAAGAGGCGCAATGCTGGTTAAGTTTTATTTCTCTGTGTAGCCACCCTGAAGAATGACGGAGAGCGTTTTTTTCTGGCTCATGTTTCTAGGCAGATTTGTCACTTTGGTGCGATGTGCCGAAGATTGGATTAGCTTTGCTAAGAGCTTTCACCAAGCTCAGTATGGAGTTATCATAACCAAGAGTTTGGGATTTGAACTCCTGTATATATGTCTGTATATATTACTGTACATATTTCTGTATATATTTCGGTGTATGTTGGTTGCCTGAGGGCATGTGCTCAAAATGCGAGATTTTGAGTCGTTTGGCTTATGGACTCCCATATATAGGATTATGACTTTAGGGAGGTCCTATTTCGGGACTTGCTGTCTCATATAGTTATGTTGGGAATGTTTCCTAGAATGTTAGTTGCGCGCGGACTAATCATTCTGTTCTTAGTGAACATTGCTTTTTGAAGCAGGATCATTTAGTTTAGTGAATTTTAGCTTTTATAGCTATTCACGGTGTTTAGAGTGAATTTTAGCTTTTATAGCTATTCACTGTGTTAAGAGTGAATTTTAGCTTTTGTAGCTATTCACTGCGCTTATAGTGATTTAGTTAGCTTTTATAGCTGCTCACTATGTTCATGGCGAGTTTGTTCTTTTAGAACGCAGACTTTGGGTAGTCGAGGACTATTTACAGAGTGTTTTCTTGGCGAGGAGCCGAGTTTTTTTCTGGCGATACCAGAATGTTTTCTTGGCGAGGAGCCGAGTTTTTTTCTGGCGATACCAGAGTGTTTTGTTGGCGATGAGCTGACGTGTTTTCTGGCGATCAACCAGAGCGTTTTCCCTAGCGACTTTAGCATGTCTAGATGTCTTAGGACGTCGACATTGCGATATAGAGTGCGATTATTTTCTGAGTGCGACTAGTAGTGATACTAGATTTAGAATGTCCTCTTAGCGATGAGCTAGAGCATGGATAGCGATTTTTCCCGAGCGTTTGTCTGGATATTTATCCAGATATTATTTTTTTTTTGGCCTTGTGCTAAATGGTCTGACAAGACTTTTCCTTTTAGTGTAAGTGTTTGCACTAGAATCATTTTTTATTTTTTTCTTTATTTAAGAATTTTTATAAATTTCTTTTGCTGAAATAAAAAATTTTCAGACAATCCTTAAAAGATTTTAAGGGGGGTGTTCATATTTTATTTCAGTTCATTTTTTTTGATTTAGACAAGAGTCTAGACAGTTATTTTTTGTTTTGGTAACAATAACAGAGCTGATTCTTTTATATAAGAAGACCGCGATTGTTACTTCGAACAGGTATTTCTTATGTTCATGCAAGGATTTTTATTTGCTTTTTGATGTACTTAACCTTAGTGCTTAATTAAGTTAAGTCTAGTTATAAGATTCTTGTGTACATGCAAAAATTTTCATTTGGTTGTCATTGTACTTAATATTAGTGCTTAATAGAATTAAGTCTAGTAGTAAGGACCGAAGTTTGTAATTTTGTTTTAAGTTCTGACCTTAGTATTAAGTGATAGTGTACCACTTTGTACCTTTTCATCAGTAGCCTTAGTTTAATAGACTAGTGTAGTCTATTTCTTTTTGGAAGGGGGTAAATGTAACATTCATTTTTTCCTGGATTTTAAGACCATGCAATGTTACTGATTCTTCACTTCAAATTGTATTTATTTTTATTTTAAAATATCGACCGGTATATTAAACAAAAGTTTCAGGACATTCAGTATATACTGTGTGGTGCGGGTTGCTGATCGAACCTACCGCCAGGCCGCGATTGGCGAAATGTTTGACCCGGAGTTTTGATTGGAGCGTCCGGATATTACCGGCAAAAATCGCACGATTATTTAAGGGCCTGAGAAACTACCAGCACGGCTTTTTTCGATCGAGCCGCAGACCAGGCAGTACCGTCTAGCCGAGAGGCTATTTTCCATCTAGCCGAAGTAGGCTAATTTTCTTCAGAAGCCGCTAAGTAAAAGTACCAGTTTCGACAATAAAAGCTGTAGTGAGCCTTCTAAGTGTTAAGAAAAAGTGTGAAATCGGGCGAAGTCCATCACAGCAGGACTGAAAAAGAGTAAGTCAACAAAACTCCCTCCAATAGACTTATTTGAGAGTAGTGCATTAACAGCAACGTATAACAGACAAAAAAGTGAAGTGTAAAACACGATGTCTCGCCTTCGGGGGTTGTAAAGGTTTAAAATTTAAATGTAACAACTACTATTTAGGCTAGAATTTTTTGGTATAACTGTAAAGGTTAGAACTTTTTATTTTCATTTTAAAAACATGAATAAATTCTTTTTTTTTTTTTTTTGATTAAAGCTAGTGTCTCACTGAATATTTATTTTTCTTTTCAGGATCAGTTGTGCTAGACTAATTTCTTTTTAGTAATATCCATAAAACACTTCAGTTTTTTCTCATTTTTCTTAGCTGAAGTTAAACCGTTTCTATTTTAAAATGAGTGGTGCCCAAAAAAAAAAAAGTCGTACAACTGAAGCTTTTTAAAAATAGAAAAAAATTCCAAAAAGACGTAAGACAAATATCTCTTACCCATATCTCTCTACCAAAGAAAACTGAGCTAGTGTTTCTTTAATTTCTTTAGTTCCTTTAAAATCAGGTTTCACTCAATTCACTATCAGAAATTAAAGCGGGGCTGCAAGAAAATTGTGCTCAAGCTTGGGGCGTCCAGTATTTAAAAATGTTACAAAATGACGCAGTCTACATGGGGCGAAAAATAAAGCAAAATTAGCACACCTTACAAAAATACGCCCAAGCTTGGGGAAACATTATTTCACACGCTACAATGTCCTGATAGAACCGTTCCCCCTGCTCTTCACTCACATTGCCTAAGTTTTCAGGAAAAAAGTCAAGATGGTTCTGCAAGAAGTGGACTTTAAGGCTCACCAGACAACCCAGATTTTTGAACTTATCTATCATATTAGCTACGATAAGTTCATAATTAGGGTCTTTCACATTGTCCAAAAACTTAGTCACAACTTCTTTAAATGATATCCAAGCCTCCTTTTCCTTTGTAATCATCCTTGCTTCAAAGTTGGAATCGAACATCATTTTACGAATATCAGGCCCAACGAGAACCCCTTCTTTCAGTTTGGCTTCAGATAAATGAGGAAATCTTTTACACAAATATTTAAAACATTCACCATCTTTAGGCAAGGCTTTCATAAATTGTTTCATTAAGCCTAAGTATTTCCGTTGTGTAACAGAACACCTTTTAAATTAGTTTTTTGATGAGTCTATAAAAAGCCTCCAATCTTCATTCTTGTACTCGATGCCAAATTCGTTTATTAGACTACCAATATCATGGCAGTAAACCAAATCCTCTTCCTGCTTGAAAAACTGAGCAAACTGTTGATCACTTGTTCTATAATGGTAAATAGATGTTCCAGATTCCAATAAATGTTTTTCTTTCAGCCTAGAACCAAGCAATTCTGCTTTTTCCTTAGTCACACCCAAATCTCCCACTAAATCATTTAACTCAGCTTGTGTAAACAACTGTGGTTTTAAATTTTCTAGAGAACATGGAAACTTATCATCGTCAGGTCAAGTTTCATTAAATTCGGGACTGGACTGTAAAACGTCATCAATAGACTGAGGTGGCTCAGGGACAGGAAGTCTCTTTCCATGTCCTAACGGCCGATTAGTTGAAGTAAAGTTAGGATAGACAATTACTTTCTTATTTTTGGAGTTATAACCAGAAACATCAACGCTGCAAAAATAACAATCATTTGAATGATTTTCTTGGTCTCTCCATACCATGGTACTGCAAATCTAAAAGCTTTCTTTTCTTTCTTATACGATTTCCTAAGATCCTCGACACAAAACATAACATACTTTGTGAGGAGCCCAACATTTTTCTTGATTACTGATTTCTATACCAAAATATGCAAAGTATACTTTTTTACAAAGTCAGTAATGTTTCTTTGATGTTTTTTAACTACAAACTCACCACATATATAACAAAAAGTGTTGGGAGAGTTTTTACAACCACGATTAGCCATACTTTGAGTGTGACTTAAAGCACATGGGTTAAACACTGCAATGCGAGGTTATATTAACAGGAAGAAAACAAATAGCTGTGATATTTATCAGAACTGCCGACCTAATAACATTTGATTTCACTGCCAACCTTATAAAATTCTGATTTTATTGCCAACCTAATAACATTCGAATGATAAAAAATAAACTTTTCACATTTTGAATATTAAAATGTGAAAAATTGGTGGGTGATACGACTTTTTTATTATTATTTTCGCACTCAGCACACCCAAAAACATAGGAATCAGGTAAAATTATTAAAAAAGTTTTTTCATCGTTGGCCTGTGTAATTAGAATCTTAGAATACGAAAAGTTGTAGTTGTGTCATTCGATAATCTAAGGTGTAAATTTCCACGAAATTCATTAAAGTATATCTCAAAATCTAACTATTTGGTGAGTTATGAACCGGCCTGTCAGCCCTCGAAGGGAATGCATTGGTTTTTGGGACAGACTGTATATATAATATACATACATATATGTATATATATATATATATATATATATATATATATATATATATATATATATATATATATATATATATAATAATAATAAAATGTCTTTATTGTAATTAAATGATAAGATTACAATTGGCGGAGTTGACGTTACACTTCCTATCTCAACCATGAAATGCGAATATATATTGTATACACAAACATTTAGAAACATAAAATACAAAATATAATAATCAATACACAATGTACTACCATGATAGAAGTTGTGTGGGTGGCTAAGTGTATAGCTACTACTATATATGTAACATTAGAGAGGTTGATTGCATATAAAATACAAAATATCAATACACAATGTACCACCATGATAGAAGTTAATATTAATACTGTGGGTGGCTAAAGGTATGGCGACTGCTATATATGTAACATTAGAGAGGTCGATTGGAGTGACTATTGTCCAAGCTGCCAGAGGAAGGAGTCAGCATAAGCTATGAACAATGGTTTTTACTGCTCTTTTAAAGCTGCGACCTGACGCATCCCTCAGATCAACAGGCACTTTATTGTACAATTTAGCTATTTGGTAACTGAAAGAACGCTCATACATTGAAGTCAAATGCATGGGCGGAGTCAAGGTGAATTTATGCCTCAGATCCAGGTTATGTGAATCGTATCTAAATTTTATATTGCTATATAAGTAGCCAGGACACTTATTACAAATAATCCTATTATATAGTACCAAACTGTGTAGCACCCGTCTTTCAGTCATTCTTAACCAGTTTATGTCACGCAATTTAGCACTGACACCTCTCTCACGGCCTCGAATACCGCCAATAAAACGCACCCAAGAATTTTGCATAAGTTAGCGTCACAGTCTAAAAGGCAAGGCCCGTACACTACATCACTGTAGTTAAAGTGCGACAGAACAATGGATTCACACAACATCTTTCTAAGATTCTCGGTAAGAAGAGCGCGTTGATCGAAAATTAATTTAAGGTTAGCGAATCCTCTTTTAATAGGTAAATTTATATGTCCCGTGAATCTCAGATCGGAGTCCATTACTGGGCTCAAGTTTTTGGCATCAGTACATGCACTTAGCACTACATTATTCAGCTAATTTGTAGCAGATTCTGATGCCGAATCCGAGACTGAGTCCGTCCAAATAACAGAATCCCTGATTTAGTTGGATTTATTTCTAAGCAGTGTGCCCTCGACGCCTTCATAAGGGCATCCAGATCAAGCGTCAGTTTATCATTAGCCTCCAATATTTGGTCTGGCTTAAAAGAAATGTATGTAAATTGCGTGTCATCAGCGTAGCGCTGAGGAATATTTTAAGTAAAAAAAAAATAGCGGGCCCACGATCGATCCTTGAGGCACACCGCAGAACATTTTCAGAGGGCTCGACAGCGCATCACCAACTCTAACCATCTGCTTCCTACCAGTAAGGTATGCATTAACAAGACGCCGTGCACTGTCATCAAAGCCGATATAATTCAAAATGCTCAAGAAAGGATCGTGATTTAGCCGGTCAAAGGCCTTTGAATAATCCAAAAGAACCAATGCTGTCAATTCGTCACGATCCGCAGCCTCCAGGATATCGTCCATCACCCTCAAAAGAGCAGTAGTACAGCTGTGATCCTTACGGAAGCCCGATTGTACAGTGGGCAAAATTTTAAAACTGGCGACATACTGTCTGATTTGTCCGTCCATCACTCTTTCAATTATTTTGGAAAGAGTGGGCAGAATGCTAATAGGTCTTAGGTCTTTTAGTTCACTTGGACAATTGACCTTGGGAAGCAGTAGAACAAATGATGTTTTCCAGATTTCAGAAAAAGTACAGGTGTCAATACAAAAATTTACCAAATAGAGAATTACTGGAATAATGTGAGGACAGCAGCGAATTATCATTGTCAACCCGATCTGATCACAGCCAATGGTCTTTGTTTCAAAGGAAGATAAGGCCTTCTCTACATATTCAACCCTTGCCAATCTAAATCGAATATTACCCACGCCGAGTTTGCTATTATTATTATAAAAATTTAAAATCTCAGGGTTAGATTCACCGGATTGTGCCGCACCTGCTAAGAACCATTTCCTTCATAAGTTTCCAGTTATCTCTTGGTCCATTATTTCGAATCCTATTTTCAAGATATGCTCTTTTTTCTCTAACAATGGCCCAGCTAACAAAATTTCTAAGCTGCCTATAAGACTCCCAGCTGTCTGGAGTTTTTCTTTTTTTTATTTGGATAGAGCTTTATCCCGGAGAGACATACAAAATTTTATATTTTGACTTAACCACGGTGCCTTCAGTTTTGTAATCCTTGAAGTTTTTATTGGTGCATGTACATTAAATATCTCCAACAGAAAGAAAATAAAAGTCTCAACCTTCAGGTCAATATTAGGTTAATAATAGATATCATCAAACGGTATCGCCTGAAGATCGCCACATGACCAAAATTCCTGTAATCGCGATATGTTGTCAAAAAAGGCCTAGGTTTAAGAATTTCAAGCTTTAATTGACATTTTATTAGGAGGTGGTCAGAAGCATCGAAAGTAGGATCGACACCAGACTCCACTATCGGATTCTTGTTGGAGCACAACATTAAATCAATAAGCGTCGCACCACCAGCTCCGTACCTGTGGGGTTCATCAATTAGCTGAGATAAACCGTATGCAGACAAAAGCATCAAAAAGCGCTGTGTATAAATACAGTCCATATTCGCAACATCTATATTGAAATCACCAGCACACACCAAAGCATCACAGCCAAGCAATCGTCCACATATATTCTCCTCAAAGAAGAAATTGTGCATATTATTATACCCAGGGCGTCTATATAGTGTACCAACAATTTCAAACCTTATCCAAATCTGGTCAGCATGATTTGCGTTGATATCAAGAATTTCAGTGAAATTGATGGTGTTTCTTATGAACATAAGAACACCATCACCACGCCCATTAGCTCGATCCCTTCTCACGAGTCTGAAGCCATCGACAGTTATTACATCATCATCAATCAAATTCGTAAGCCAGGATTCAGAAATTGCTAGTATATCGATCCTATAGTTCTCAATATAATCCTAATTACGGTCATTTTTGAAATAATAGACCTAATATTTATATGGGCAATATTAAGCTTATTAAAACTCCTTTCAGCCTTCCACTCATAGGAGGCATCATCGCACAAAAAAAAAATGTATGTTACTACTATATTATTTTATAACTTACAGTCTACTAGCCTATCGATTGAAGTTAACTGTTCTATATATATATATATATATATATATATATATATATATATATATATATATATATATATATATATATATATATATATATATATATATATATATATATATATATATATATATATATATATATATATATATATATATATATATATATATATATATATATATATATATATATATATATATATATATATATATATATATATATGTATATATATATATATATATATATATATATATATATATATATATATATGTATATATATGTATATATATATATATATATATATATATATATATATATATAAATTAAATTCTTTCAGATATTTTAAAATAGTAATTACAAATTACTACAAAATGAACTAGCTTATAGAAACTATACTTTGAAGGTCAAGAAGGGGATTAAAACTTCATTAATTGTGTGAAAGCTGTTCCTTGTTCTTATAATAATTTAATATCATCATACAGTACAGTTTTGAATTGTGCGTTATCGATTAATTAATTTAAAACACGTATTAATGGTTAATGTATCATAATATCCATTATTGAAAACAATACCGCCATTTTTAATGATGTGCCGTGTCAACGAATTCGGCACTACCGGAACCCGAATATATATAAAAAAAGAACGTTATTTAAATACCAAATAACGCCAAACTTAGCTTTCACACATTGAATATTTTAAATGTGAAAGGGACCGAATTAGTTTTGTGGACATACAGTTGGCTAAATTCTTTAAAATAGGGCCAAAAACAGTTATGGGAGACTAACTAGCAACTCAGGATTTCACAGAGTATCGCATTTAAAAGAATTGATCTTCAACTTGAAGATCGCACGTTTATAAACTCTTCACTAAAATCATCTCCAGTAGATTAAAAAATAAGTTAGATTCCTACCAGCCATGCGAATAGGCTGGTTTAAGATCCGGCTATAGCACATGCGACCACTTAGACAATGAGAAATATTCTAGAGAAGAGCAATGAATACAATTTCGAACTCTACATAGCCTTCATAGACTATGAGAAGGCTTTTGATTCTGTCAAAATGTGAGAAATCATCAACGGCTTAAACAACTGTAGAACTGATTCTAGATACACTACCCTAATCAAAGATATATATGAAAATGCAAAGATGTACATAAAACCTAATATAGAACAAATATCTATAGGAACAGGTGTAAGACAAGGAGATACAAGCTCTCTTTTTATTATAGCTCTACAAGACGTATTTCACTAACTAGATTGAACAACATAGTTATAAATTTAAAAGGAACAGCTCTCGAGATTGTTAACAATTATGTGTATATGGGGCAAAAAAATACTACCACGAGGGACAGTATCTCGGATGAAATTTCAAGAAGAATCAGGCTAGGATGGTGCGTATTCGGGAAATTAAGTTATATATTCAAAAATAAAGCCATCCCAAATAAGTTAAAGGCCAAAGTTTACTATCAGTGCATTCTAACCGTAATTACATATGGCGCTGAAACTTGGACACTGAATAAAGCTGATATACAAAAACTAACTCAAACCTAGAGAGCACACGAAAGACAGATGATCGGGATAAACTTAAAGAGAGAAAAAGAAACAAGTCGATACGTGAACAAACGAAATTAAAGGATATTATAGAGCACGTAGCAGAAAAAAGTGGCAATGGGCTGGACATATAGCACGCAAGACCGATGATCGATGGACCAAGCGAACATTAGAATGGAGACCAAGAGAAACGAAAAAAGCACAGAACGTCTGAAAACAGCTACAAATAAATTGAGATGGAAATTCAGGGGGAAGATCTACATACAGCATTAGATAGAACTAGGGTTGATTATAGTGATTATAGTGATAGTGAACTCGAAGGAAATCATTTAAATTGAATCTAGTGCCTAATTTCGGTTTTTAAAGACTCCGAAGAATGTCGCTACAACTCCAGCTTATCACAAATCTCGACAGTCTCATCTCAAATATGCATCTAACTCAAGCACGAGGACAATAATTTTCCATCATCAGTCTCCACTAGTCAAATTGTCCTCCACTAGCCCCATGACTTGCATCTATATCTATAATATATATAAAATGCAACGTCTCTCTGTCTGTCTGTCTGTGTGTCTGTCCGTTAGTGCGCTTATCACTGGAGAACCACTTATCCGATTTACATGCTTTTTTTTTTAAACATACATATGTTCTCTGGCCAGGTTATAGGCTATATTTTATTATGATAAGTAGCATAAGGCATGAGTAGTGACGTAAAATAGTGAACGATGTCGGAAAAAAGTTTGCTGCTAGTGCGTTGCCTTGCAATACACCGCCGAAACCATTAAATATGGAACAATATTATGTAGCAGAGAATATCTATAATCTATAATCTATAATATATATAAAATGCAATGTCTCTCTGTCTGCCTGTCTGTCCATTAGTGCGCTTATCCCTCGAGATCCAATTATCCGATTTACGTGATTTTTTAAATTCATACATATGTTTTCTGACCAGGTTATAGATATATATTTTATTACATCTAACATATATATAAAATGTAACGTATATCTGTCTGTTTGTCCGTTTGTGCGCTTATCACTGGAGAACCACTTATCCGATTTACGTGCTTTTTTTTTTAAACATGCTAAACCATTAAATATGGAACAATATCATGTAGCAAAGAATATCTATAATATATATAAAATGCAACGTCTCTCTGTCTGTCCGTCTGTCCGTTAGTGCGCTTATCACTGGAGAATTACTTATCCGATTTACGTGCTTTTTTGTTAAACATACATATGTTCTCTGGCCAGGTTATAGGATATATTTTATTACGTTAGGTGACATAAGGAATAAGCAGTGACGATAATAGTGAATCAAGTCGGAGAAAAGTTTGCCGCTAGCGCGTTCTCTTGCAATACACTGCCTAAAGCATTAAATATGGAACAATATCATGTAGCAAAGAATATAATATATATAAAATGCAACGTCGCTCTGTCTGTGTGTCTGTCCGTTAGTGCGCTTATCACTCGGGAACCCCTTATCCGATTTACGTGTTTTTTTTTTAAATTCATTCATTTGTTTTCTGGCCAGGTTATCTATAATCTTCTATCTAGAATATATATAAAAGCAACGTCTTTCTGTCTGTCTGTCTGTCCGTTAGTGCGCTTATCACTTGAGAACCACTTATCCGATTTACGTGTTTTTATAAATTTTAAACATATGTTCTATATAATTCGATATAAGCCTAGATAATGGGAGATAAGGAGAAATAATGGGAGATAAGCAAAGATAAGTCTAGATAATGGGAGTTATGGTGAGATAATGGGAGATAAGGAGAAATAATGGGAGATAAGGAGAAATATTGAGAGATAAGTCGAGATAAGCCTAGATAATGGGAGATAGGGTGAGATAATGGGAGATAAGGAGAAATAATGGAAGATAAGGAGAAATAATGGGAGATAAGGAGAAATAATGGGAGATAAGGAGAAATAATAGGCGATAAGGAGAAATAATGGGAGATGAGCAGAGTTAAGCCTAGATAATCGAAATTATGTAGAGATAACGGGAGATAAGGAGAAATATTGAGAGATAAGGGGAAATAATGGGAGATATTTTATTACATTGGGTAAATTAAGGAATAAGCAGTGACGATAGTGGTGAATCAAGTCCACGCGAGCGGAGCCGCGGGCCCGGCTAGTAGTTTATATTAGTCATTTTATAAAGTCACTGCACCTTATTTTTCCGTTTCAATTCAAACAGTCGTGACCACTGTTATAATAAAAAATCACTGCCGACCAAATTCACTAAAATGTTTAAAATTTAAACACAATCTAATTGACATGGAAGACCCTTGTTATTAACATTGTTTTATTTGTTGTTATAAACGTCACCAAAGAAATGTTTTAGGAGAAAATTTATGATAAATATCGAGAAATACGTATATATAAAAGAAAATTGCAGTAAAATTGGATTATTTATCCTCAAGTCACAACAGGACGTACATACTTGACTGTAGAGTAGCCAAGAGAAGGGGGTATATTCTCCCCGGCCCCTATGAGTGTAGAAAATACGTCCCTTAAAATGGAACAATTTTTTGTTGAAATCTCTTTTGTAAAAAAATGTTCACCCTCCGGTCATTTAGTTTTTAGACTTTCACTGTAGGTGGGGTTCTTTTTTGTGACATTTCCTCCTCCACGGTCATCGATTTTAGTTTACTGTTTTTGTGAGTGGTCTTAGCTTTTAAAATTTCAGTGCAAGATGGCCTTGCTTTCCATCAGGTCGTTTGGCATCCCTCCTGTTTGTGAATTGACGCCTCCCTCTACAAGTAGCTCCGCATTTGTATCCATATACACTCCCCCACCCCTTGAACCTCGCTACACCACTGAAACACACATAAATACATACAGACATTGGGTTGTAGATATAGATAGCATACCGAAGTCCAGTTATTTAAAATTTCCGACCACTGTGCGATGTCTTCTTTGAATTATTCATCTTACATTAAATTAACCCAAAAATTATGTTACGTTTTTTAAATTATCCACTATTTTGGTTTATAAATTTTTTGTGAAATCTTGATAAAATTTAAATAACGCCACTAACTTGATTATAAAAAATTTATAAATTTTGGGTAAAACCACTGATTTTTTACCATAGGAATAAATGAAAATTTCTGAATAGATTTAAACAGTAAGCGTAAAATAATTTCAAACAAAACAATAATAACCGGTCCAGTGCATGTTGGACTTGCGCAATTAGTGTTCCGTACCGTGACTACCTTTAAAATAAAAATTAGTTCCCTAATAGCCAATAAATGTAGTAATAAAAGTTTAAAACACATATTTACTACCCTCAAAATTATTTTGTCTTCGGTACCTAAACGTTGATCACCAGTCATCATGATGTTACTGATTACACCGAATACGTATTGATATTTCGTAGCTCTTAGTCCCGATTTCCAAAGCTTCACCATTCTGTCATGCCCGACGTAGTTTTTTTATACCAGAAAAATTGCCGAACGTAATGCACTCATGATAATTTTCGCTCAATCTACACCTTATTTACACCATTCCAGAATTTTTTCAAAATTTTTTGATCAGTACTTTTCGAGATAGAGGGGGACATCGATTTTTGATCATTTTTAGTGTTTCGTACAGAATACTTATAAGATCACTTCGGTGTCTGTCTGTCTGTCACACCCGATTTTCTCCGAAACCATTTGACATAGAAAGGTGAAATTTGGCACTAATATAGGAATTGATGGCCTCATCAGAGCCGTGTAGTTTGTGAGGTGTAACAGACGGACACCGAAACGATTCCATAAGTTTCTGTACGGAATACCAATAAACACGATGAAATTTCAAAAAAAAAAAATTTATTAGTAAATTGTTATTTTTACCACATCAGAGCATTTAGCAAACACGGTAATTAAATCGCACGGCTTCGCAAGAAAGATTATACAGAAAAAAGTTGTATACACAACCCACGTCTACCTCTAGATTTGCTTACCCTCAACTTCCTGATCCTTACTCTTTTATCTTCCCCCTCATATATACTTAAAGTACATTATACTTGATATGACGTTACGCTGTCTATGTCAAACCTAATTAATTATGGAAGATGTTTTCATGAGTTAAAAAAGCTTTCCATCTTAATTTGCCAATATTCCCGTTGTTCCTAAACCAATTTTAAGATATACCGGAAAACCCGACTTAATGTCCCGATGTAATGTGATTGAAAACTGCATGAAGACTGAATTATTTGTTCTTGAGTTACCTCAAGGTACATAAATATACACATACAGACATTGAATTTTATATACACAATACGACGATCAATTTTCTAGCTACATATTATAAAGTTAGATATTTCTAATGCTGATTGGGAAGGGGATGGATTAATTGAGGAGGGTCGCCACTCTCTGATATGATCCTGTCCTCACCGAGATGGTGAGTAGGCATCACCTACTACTTATGCAGGCGAGCTGGAGGGACATGCGGGAAAAAACTGGATTCAGATCGCCCAGAAAAGAACGCCATGGAAATCTCTGGAAGAAGTCTATGTCCAAGAGTGGACTTCTCTGGGCTAAAGAAGAAGAAGTTATTATAAAGTAGCGTCATTTACTAGTTTAATATATCAATTTAAAAGTTTTCTCCAGTTTAGATTTATAACCAGGCTAACAGACCAGAAAGATCCTTTTCGCCAAGCTCATTAACATCTTGGTAATGTTACCTGGACTTTTACGTAGTATAAAAACCGCCTGATTGGCAAATGATACGACTCTCAAGCCCACCTTTTTACGGTCATATTCTACACTTCTCGTCAGTCTTAGGGTCTAAGTGGCCCCCTACCAACAACATGATGTCGGTAATTTTCGGTTGGAATTCGGCCCTCAACAGTCCTAAGACCGACTTCAAATATGCGCCCCACCCTAGTGCAGGGAGCCGCTGTTTTAATCGTCTCATAAGATCCCAGCGGCCTTCACCAACAACATGCCTTCGACAATGCTAACTCTTCAGAGTTTTTCGACAGCTGGCAACAGGACATGGTATGTGGCCTAGCGAAATAGAGCCAAATAATATAGTATACTGAACGGTCGGATCTCGAATCCTAGATTCTGGACACGCTAAGCCGGAACTGTACCATGAAGTCACGGTTGCCACAATATTAATACAGAATTGAGTTATAAAATCTTAGAATCAAGAAAACAAGATCAACAATCAAGAAAATCATTGAAAAAATTGGAGGAATGGTTAAAATCAACATAGAAATCATTCAAAGGATTCTGAATAAAGATTTAAGCAAAATAAGAGTTGGTGTAAAAATTTCATCGGCATATCATAAATGAAGACCAAAAGTTATTGAGAATGAAAGATTTCAGAGGAATTATAAGCGCCTCTAGAAACAATTTAAACTTCTCGAAATTAATTGTTACTGGCGACGAAATATGATGTTTTTCATACAACCCCCAAATAAAGCATCAAAGTGCAAGAACGGAAGTCAAAATCAATACCGCAAGCTAAAAAAACACAACAAATTCCATCAAATATTCAAACAACACGATATAGAAAACAACTATCATAGCAAAGGTATTATTCATCATGAATTTATTTTAACTGATCACACTATCAATGGGAAGCCTTATTTGGAATTATTAAAAGGTTTTAGGAGTAAAATTCGTCATGTTTATTATACGAGGTCTACCCTTAAGTTTTTACAAAAACAATGAAAGAAAAAAAATGTTTTCGTACAAATCGTTTTATTGTGTCTGAACATATTCGCCTTTAAGATTTATACATTTTTGTATATGTTCGAACCAATTCTCGAAACTTCTTTCCAGTCTGAATTTGGTACCTCAAAAACATGGTTTTGGAAGGATTCAACAGCTTCTTGAGATGATGAAAATCGCTGCCCACGCATTTTTTTTTGGACACTTGGAAACAAAAAGAAGTTGTTAGGAGATAAATCAGGTGAATACGGGCAATGAAACATAGATTCGATGTTTTTCTCCGTCAAAAAGCTGGCATTGTCATCATGAAGAATGGTGCGACGTTTTCGGTTATTTTTCCTAAATTCGTCGACTACTTTTGGCACACAAATTATAGTATACCATTCGGTATTAACTGTTCTTCGATCCTCTAACGCAATGGTTGCAACATGTCCAGTATAACCGAAAAAACAAGCGATCATTTTCTTGGAAGTGCTTCGCAAACAAACCACTTTTGTTAGCTTCGGTTCATCTTGGAACATCCAAACAATTGATTGTTGCTTAGTTTTCGGCTCGTACGAGTATATCGAAGTTTCATCTCCTGTTAGGATGTTGTATACAGATTTTTGCATGTCCTCGGTCGAATTTTTTAAGTATTTCCTTGGCCAATTGACGCGAGCCTGTTTTTGAGTTTCGGTCCAATTATGTGGAATCCATAGGGAACAAATCTTTGTCACAGCTAAATGTTTATGCAAAATCTAATGTACTGCAATCTTCGATACGCCTAAGGATGCCTCTATCTAACGTCACATGCCGATTCTCTTCAATCATGTTGAGCACAGCTTCGATGTTTTTTGGAACAACAACTGATTTTGGTCGACCTTTACGAAATTCACCGCTGACGGAAGCACGACCATGACGAAATTCTGGAAACCAATTGTAAACAGTCTTTTCTGATGGTGATCCATTACCAAAAGTTGAATGAAGCGATTCGAGGCATTGTTGTTGAGTTAGGCCTAACTACTAACTAAAATAGTAAAAAAATCATCCAACGAAAACCTTCACGTGAAAGGACAACGCACACTTTAAATGGAAATTGAGTTTCGGTGAAATGATTCCAAATTTTGTACAGAGGTAGATGTGTGTGCTCCTGAACAAAAGTCTCAATGGGCACAACTCGCGAAAATGCTTCCTACCCTCGCTATTCATCGAATCAACCCCAGTCGAGCCCAAGCGAATCCAGTCGATCATTTACTGACAATTGAAAAAAAATTATGTTTCGATGTTCAAAATAGGATAATAATCTCGTCTAGTAGGTAAAATTGGATGCTCCTTCAGTTTACGCGATCAGTTTTTTGCTACCGCCCCTACAAATCTCGAAAAACGGGGAAGTAAGGGGACGAAATATTAAAATTCATGTATAAGATTTTATACATTACATTTTATACATTCATGTGAAAGGCTCCCAAACAGAGAACCATGGAGTTTTCGGGTAAGCCGAGTTCAGTTTTTTAAACAGTAAGAGTACTATTTAGGCCTTACCTCTCAAGAGATGAGATACGTAAAATAATCAATTGATGCGGTTTTCAAAAAATAAAAAAGTTTAAAAAAAAAAATAAAAAAACTAAAAGGTTAAAAAATATAAAGTTACAAAACGTAAAAAAAAATAAAAATGAGAAAACCCAAAAAAAATATATAAAAAGATGAAAAAATCAAAAAAAGTGAGATAAGTATCGGCAACGTCCTCGTCGTTTATGCTGGTTAATGCTAATAGTAGATAATATAATATACTAGCAGTGCCCGCGGCTCCGCTCGCGTGGACTTTTTTCACTACTATCGTCACTGCTTATTCCTTATGTTACCTAACGTAATAAAATATCTACCATTATTTCCGACTACCTTCTATTATTTCTCCTTATCTCCCATTATCTTTACATAATTTCCATTATCTAGGCTTATTTCTGCTCATCTCCCATAATTTCTCCTTATCTCCCATTATTTCCCCTTATCTCCCATTATCTCACCTTATCTCCCATTATCTAGGCTTATCTTGATTTATCTCGACTTATCTCGCAATATTTCTCCTTATCTCCCATTATTTCTCCTTAACTCCCATTATCTCACCATAATTCCCATCATCTAGACTTATCTCTGCTTATCTCCCATTATTTCTCCTTATCTCTCACTATTTATACTTATCTCCCATTATCTTACCTTATATCCCATTATCTAGGCTTATATCGAATTATATAGAACATATGAATAAATTTATAAAAACACGTAAATCGGATAAGTGGTTCTCGAGTGATAAGCGCACTAACGGACAGACAGACAGAGACATGTTGCTTTTTATATACATTATATTCTTTGCTACATGATATTGTTCCATATTTAATGCTTTAGGCAGTGCATTGGAAGAGAACGCGCTAGCGGCAAACTTTTCTCCGACTTAATTCACTATTATCGTCACTGCTTATTCCTTATGTCACCTAACGTAATAAAATATATCCTATAACCTGGCCAGAGAACATACGTAACTTTTAAAAAAAAAGCACGTAAATCGGATAAGTGGTTCTCCAGTGATAAACGCACTAACGGACAGACAGGCAGACAGAAAGACGTTGCATTTTATATATATTATAGATATTCTTTTCTACATCATATTGTTCCATATTTAATGGTTTAGCATGTTTAAAAAAAAGCACGTAAATCGGATAAGTGGTTCTCCAGTGATAAGCGCACAAACGGACAAACAGACAAAGAGACGTTGCATTTTATATATTATAGATATCCTTTGCTACATGATATTGTCCCATATTTAGTGGTTTAGGCAGTGTATTGCAAGAGAACGCGCTAGCGGCAAACTTTTTTCCGATTTGATTCACTATTATCGTCACTGCTTATTCTTCATGTTACCTAACGTTATAAAAATATAGCCTATAAGCTGGCCAGAGAACATACGTATGTTTTAAAAAAAAAAGCACGTAAATCGAATAAGTGGTTTTCCAGAGATAAGCGCACTAACGGACAAACATACAGACAGACAGACAGAGAGACGTTGCATTTTATATATATTATAGATATAGATTATTATTATTATATAACCTGGCCAAAGAATATATGTATGAATTTAAAAAAATTACGTAAATCGGATAAGTGGTTCTCGCGTGATAAACGCACTAATGGACAGAGAGATATTGCATTTTATATATATTACAGATTATAGATATTATCTGCTACATAATATTGTTCCATATTTAACGGTTTAGGCAGTGTATTGTAAGAGAACGCGCTAGCGACAAACTTTTTTCCGACTTCAATTACTATTATCGTTACTGCTCATTCCTTATGCTAGCTATCGTAATAAAATATAGCCTATAACCTGGCCAGAGAACATATGTATGTTTTAAAAAAAAAAACGTAATTCGGATAAGTGATTCTTCAGTGATAAGCGCACTAACGGACAGACAGACAGACAGAGAGACGTTGCATTCTATATATATTATAGATGTATGCACTCAAACGTCTTAAAACTAACGAAGATTTGCTGGAAATTTCATTACGAAGAGTTTGTTTTTTTTGTCTCTGTCTGATGGAGTTATTAACATTTTAAGCTCCAAAAACGCGAGAGACGTTGCTTTTTATATATTATAGATTATAACGTAATATGGATAATTTTTTAATATTTCTTCCCCTTACGACCCCCTTTTTTACCCCCTTCAGAGGGATGAAGGCTTCAATACCTGAAAAATCAAATTCGGCAAACCCGAAAACTCTATGGATACGTGTCTGATTAAAAAATGCTTATATGTGAATTTTATAATTTAACCCCTTCACAACCCTTATTACAACCCTTTGGAGGTGTAGTAAGGCCTAAATAATACCCTTAATGTCTAAAAAATTGAACTCGGCTCACTCGAAAACTCCATGGCGCCCCTGTTTGAGTAAAAAGAGCCTTTTGGCTTTTTCAATTTGTTATAATTTTTTTGAGTTTTCTCATTTTTATTTTTTTTTACGTTTTATAACTTTATATTTTTAAAAACTTTATAGTGTTTTATAATTTTTTGAAAACTTTTTTATTTTTTCAAAATCGCATCAATTGATTATTTCACGTATTTCATCCCTTGGGGAGTAAGACCAAAATAATACCCTTAATGTCTAAAAAACTAAATTTGGTTCACCCGAAAACTCCATGGCACCCTGTTTGGATAAAAAGAGCCTTACACATGAATGTATAAGATCTTACACATGAATCTTAATATTTCGTCCCCTTACGACCCCGTTTTTCGAGATTTGTAGGGGTTTTAGCAAAAAATTGATAGCGTTATCTCAAAGAGCATCCAATTCTACTTATTAGATAAGATTGTTATCCTATTTTGAGCATCAGAACATAGTTTTTTTTTCAATTGTCAGTAAATGATCGATTGGATTCGCTTGGGCTCGATTAGGGTTGATTCGGTGAATAGCGAGGGTAGGAACCATTTTCGCGAGTTGTGCTCATTGCGACTTATGTTCAGGAGCAGAAGATCTACATCAGTGCAAAATTTGGAGTCATTTCACCGGAACCCAATTTCCATTTAAAGTGTGAGTGGTCCTTTCTATTTGTTCACAAAACTTTTTTTTTAAATGCTCACTGTAAATACACTGCTTAGCTAATTTCTGAGCTGCCCCTGTTTTATCGATAAGAAATATCAGATTTTGCAACGCTGGTAATGTCACATCTCAATAGTGGTCGTTTGTAACAACTTAAAAGGCGGCCCTCGTACGATAATGCCCAAGTCCGAGTGTTGAATCATTTACCGTATTCATCTGATTTGACAATTTGTAACTTTTCACTATTCCAAAAAATTAAAATCCATTCTTAAAAATGTAGAGGGCATTCAACAGACTTTGAGGGTAATCTAACAATATAAGGTAGAGAAATCACTTTGAATCGCTATTAAATCGTTAAAAACAAAAAAATAAATAAAAAAAATGTTTTAATTAATTTTTACAGTACCCTAAAAACACCATTCCTGGAATGATTTTTTACATTTGAACAATGAAATAAAATAAAGAATGCTACAATAGTTATATATATAGTTATCGATACCTACCCTCTTCGTTTTTGTCCGGTAGAGCGAAAAACTATAACTTTTGTTCTTACAGGTGCTCTTTTTTATTGTTCACCTTCCTGCTTGAGTAGGGAATTTATCCTTTTTCATATCCTATGGATATCACCGAGGATGTCATAATACCCGTCAACGTTGTCCAGGTGCCGAAACATACACTTTTGTATTTCACAGCACCTTAGGTCACAGAACGTTTTAGAATCTCTCTAGCTCTGGAGACTATAGGTAGCCGAAATCAACAACTTATTTTGACCAGAAGTTATTACATCAGTATGCTGACAGACAGACACACTAACGCAGAGTACCTAGAACCGCACATGTAATGAGCTTAATGAACAAAAATCCATGCGGCAGTTGTTTCTAAAAAGTTAACGTTGTTAAACCCGACATGACGAGTTATGTCGGGACACTCCATTCCTCTAGTATCGTCACTCAATTTGTTGGATGTTAATTTGGGAACAAATATGTCTTGACATGTTGTGTGCATAGCAAAGAGAGCTTCTCAAAAGCTGAGAATAATATTTCGAACTAGAAAGCTTGACCCTCCACAACAACTGTTAATTCTGTACAAACTAAATTCGACCGACACACTGTGGGCCAGAATTCAGTTCAAAATTGTATAGAGCCCTCAATTATTAACGAAATCAGACAGATTTTTTTAAAAAAACTCGTAAGGGAATTCCGGACAAACGTAAGGAAGCTGATTTGCAAAATATAACCTCAAAAATTAAAATTTCAAAATGCAACACGGAACCGGGAGGTGAAATTACGAAGTTCACCTAATTTCAAGTTTACGCGTTCAAAACGGGTTCATCGGGAGTTTCTAGGGTCACAATCTATTTTTGGGGTCTTATCGTACGCACTTTTTTGAGTGTGAATATGCTGCTTTTTGCAATTTTAGGAAACTTTGAGGGTGTATTTTGCAAATCGGCTTCCTTACGTTTGTTCGGAATTCGCTTACGGGCATTTAAAAAAAAATTGTCTGATTTCGTTAATAATTGAGGGCTCTAGACACTTTTGAACGAAAAATCACTATGCGACGATGGAAAACTGCTCCCATGTTTGGGGCTCTCCTCCCACCGTATTTGTTGGATTCTATTAAGAAGAGGGCTGTTCGCCTGATTGGAGACCCAGAATTAACCAATAACCCTAATTCCTTGGAACCTCAAAGAACGGTTAGTAAGTTAAGTCTATTCTACAAGTATTTCCATAGTGTTCGATGGACGTAGCTCACCTCCCAGAGCGGTGAATGCTAAAAATATATATCGCGCTGATACTTCACATTCGCATGAGTTTCAGCTTGTCACTCATCGTACAACCTTTTCAAACAGTACACCACCAAGTACAATTTACAACGTGAATCACTTTTTTCGCACACACGGAGCTCCTGTTGAGCTTTAGGGATTTTCCTGCAACTCGTGTGCTTTGCCCATAAAAAAGAATTCATTACGGACGTTTTAAAGATCTAAAAATGAATTCTTTACATATTACATTTTATTTGTGTTCCGTACGGAAACTTTATAAAATCACTTCGGTGTCTGTCACACCCGATTTTCTCCGAAAATATTGAACATAGAAAGTTGAAATTTAGCACTAATATTTGATGGCCTCATTAGAGCCGCGTAGTTTTGAAAGTTAAATTTTGACTTTAGGGGTTAGTTTTGGGGGGGTGAAATCGGAAGTGAATTTTTTTTACCAGGGCATCGTGTGGGGTGTCAAATAAAAACTTGTAAAAACAAGAGTTCAAAAATATATAAAGTAAGTAAAAATCGCTGTCCGCCTTATCTTGAAAAGAAATCAAAAAAATTTTGAAAAAATTCTGGAATATTCTCCACAGAATGTAGATTGGACGAAAATTATCACGAGTGCATTACCTTTAATTATTTATCTGGTATATGGTGTCTGGTGTCTGGTGTTTTATGAAGTCATTGATTATTTTATACCTCCGTAACAAAAATTTTTATTTTAAAAGCAATCAACGTATAGAACACTAATTGCTCAAGTCCGACTTGCACTTGGCCGGTTTATAATATTATAATGTTCTAATATAAAATGGTCACTCTCCACTTGGATAACATTAATTATATTGATTTTATTCATAATAAAATTTTTATATCATAATATAGTTGTTATTAATCTGATAATAAAGTAGAACTACTCATGCAGTGTCTACACATTTTCTCGTTCTCTCCGTATTAAGTTGGCGACAGCAAAAAATCTCAAAATAGCTTCATTTACTGGTCTCATTAACGATACAACCTGTATATTGACGACTATAAAAAGAAACAATTTATTATGTTCCACACCCTTATCAGGGGGTGATAGACTACATGTGTCAGCGAAAGAAACCTTTGTAAACGGTGCTGGTGTTTGTTTTCTCCTTGCTCGAAATCAATAACTGCCTTATTGATTATTTTATTTAATGAGGATCTAATATGTGCAGAGACAGTGCCCATTTCATAAATATTTAAAAAATTTATAAAGCGCCTCTTTGCAATTCTTAGTGTTTAATTAATTTTCTCATCCGATCTTCTGCTTTCGAAACCTTCTCTACGATTATTATTAACCTCATCCAGCTATCTATTTCTTGATCTTCCTCTGTTACACATCGATATATATATATATATATATATATATATATATATATATATATATATATATATATATATATATATGGGACATTTCGCGTTAACGGGGCCACCCCCATACCCAAAAATACAATTAACGAAAAAAAAAATTTAAGGGTGTCAATTTCTTCGCTGAAACGTAAACTTTTAAATGCAACATGGCCCGTTTGAAAAAACAAGATGGTGGCTCAATATGACGGCTAGAAACAAGAAAATCAGGATTAAATACAAACAAATGATGATTTCTAAGCGGAATTAAGTTAACTGAACTTCAAAATTGAGGCGAAAATATAATATTAATGTAATAATTAGAGTAACTAACATAATTTTATGTAATACCAACATGGCGGATCAAATATGGCGCAAGAAACCGAAAATTACATGAAAAACGAACTATTATGGATTTCCCAGTGAGATAGCACTTTTTCTTATCGGAGCACTATCACTGGCTCATCATATAATATAAATTAACAACCTATCGTAACCTAACCAAGCCTAACCTACTTCAAAGAAATGCATGAACATAATAAAACTTTAGGCGTCATAACTTACAAAGCAGAAGGAGAGCTTAACCTAATGTAGCAGATTCTAACCTAACTTAAGGCAGTTTAACATAAATTAATCTAAGTCAGCTTAACTTAACTTAGCCTAAGGCATATTAATCGAAAAAACATAAAGCTTCATGGCTTAGACGTAGGGCAGGCAAGTTAAGCTAACATATCTTAAGGCATCATAGCTTACACAACAGAACGGCAGCTTTACCTAACCTTATCTAAGGCAACTTAACCTAACCTAACATAACCTAAGGCATCATAGCTTACACAACAGAAAGGCAGCCTAACCTAGCACTACCTGAGGCATCTTAGCTTACATAACAGAAAGGAAATTATCCAAAAAAATTTACAGAACCAATTATAAAAAACCGAATAAATAAAGTATACAATAATCATAAAAAATCTAAACAAAGTAATAATGAAATTAAGAAAAATTATATTTCCATACCATACATTCCTGAATTATGTAATAAGATCAAAAAAGTCCTTAAACCACATAACATCAACATAGCAGAAAAATCGGCTAACAACTCAAAAAATATCTTCACCAAACTTAAACCAACAATACCAACAGCAGAACAAACAAACTTAATCTACAAAATAGACTGCATGAACTGTCCAAAAACATACATTGGACAATCAAAACAATATTTAAAGAGACGAATAACAGAACATAAAAATAGCATAAGAAACACAAACCAAAACCATACTGCCCTATCAAAACATGCCCTAGATGAATTGCATAATTTCAATTTTAATAATGTCCAAATCTTAGACTTCGAAAATAATCATAAAAAACGAAACATAAAAGAAATGATACATATACGAAGAACAAATAACACCTTAAATTATCGAAATGACACGGAAAGCCTGAGTATTGTATACAATGATTTAATAACCTAATAAAACCTAATTAGTAAACTAACAACAATTAAAGTAACAACAATATAAAAGCAATAAATAAATTTTGGATTTACCCATTTTACCTGTACAAATAGTAAAATCAAATATCTGAACCTTTTAAATTTAATATTACGAAAACTGTAAAACTGTTAACATGTAAACCAAAAGATCCAACTAGATATAAGGTAGGAAAACTATAATTAAACACTAATATTTATTCTTTATATATATTTCTGTATAAAAACAACACTAATCATCAATTTTACATCTTAAACATTTTTTTCTTTCTTGTAGTTCTGAAGATGGTTTAAATAAAATAAACTGAAACGTTAACCAAAAGTAAACTTGTTTCATTAAAAATTGACCGCGAGACCAAGAACAAAAACTATCCTAAATTTATTTATTAACGGTCAGGAAAAAAGAAAAACATATATATATATATATATATATATATATATATATATATATATATATATATATATATATATATATATATATATATATATATATATATATATATATATATATACATATATATATATATATATATATATATATATATATATATATATATATATATATATATATATATATATATATGTATATATATATATATATATATATATATATATATACATACATATATATATATATATATATATATATATATATATATATATATATATATATATATATATATATACGAAGATTATATGATAAGTACTTAGCCTCAGCCAGAGATGGCGCTACTACTATGTAAAAAATTATATTTTTCATAAACATAACCTTTCATAAGAATCCTGTCAAATTTTCAACTCGCTGTGTGATTTAGTTTGTGAGTGGCAGCTATTTAAATACAACAACTTTTATGATTTTACAACAGTGGAAATAACTGAATATCGAGCTGTGATAAATATATAGATACGAAGATTATATGAAGTACCTGGCCTTAGCCAGAGATGGCGCTACTACTATCTAAAAAATTATATTTTTCATAAACATAACATTGCACAAGAATCCTGTCAAATTTTCAAGTCGCTGTGTGATTTAGTTTGTGAGTGGCAGCTATTTAAATAGAACAACTTTTGTGATTTTGCAACAGTGGAAATAACTGAATATCGAGTAGTGATAAAATATTTGTTTTTGAAAAAGAAAACGAATGATGAGATAAAAGCGAAGTTTATGAGGACTCTTGCACGTTCGTTATGAACTCTAAAATATTAGGCAGCTGAATTCAAACGCAGCCGTACAAGCATTTTTGATGAAGAACGTCTAGGTCGTCCACAAGAGGTCACCACATCAGAAATGACTGAAAAATCCACGATATAGTGATAAATGATCGGAGAGTGAAAGTGCGTGAGGTTGCTGAGACTGTGGGCATCTCAACTGAACGGTTGCAGAACAGTGTTTAACAACTCATTTGGACATGCGAAAGTTTTCCGCAAGATGGGTGCCGCAATTGCTCACAATTAACAATAAACACGCACGTGTGTTAACCTCAAAAGAATGATTGGTAATGTTAAAGCCTAATCGGAATGATTTTTAGCGTCCATTCATAACTGTTGACGAAACATGGATTCATCACAGCACACCGAAGACCAAAGACCAATCCAACCAGATTTTCCGTGGCAAACGGGCGATAAAGTAGGTCAAGACGACCTTATAGGCCAACAAAATCATGGCCACAGTGTTTTGGGATGCAGCCATAATCTACGCCGTTTACCTTGAAAAGGGCAAAACGATTAATGGAAAGTATTATGTCAACTTTTTTAATAGTTTCAACCATGCTGTGGATAAAAAACGTCCGCATTTGGCGAAGAAAAAAAACTCTTTCATCAAGACAATGCACGTGTGCACACTTGTGTCATCGCCATGACCATATTCCCTGGATTTAGCCCCCAGCGAATATTTCCTATTTCCGAATATGAAAAAATGACTCGGCGGAAAAAAAATTGTATCCGACTAACATGGGCAGCAACGGGAAAGTTGAAACATGTGATTGAGAACAGCAATATTCCAATCAATTTAAAGAGGAAAGTGTTTAATGCCTGTATAATTCCGGTGATGACGTATGGAATAGATACCACAACTCTAACCAACTAATCAGCACATGAACACAACAACAGTAACACAAAGAGCCATGGAATGGACGATGTTAGGAATAACTCTCAGAAATCACATCACAAACACAAAGATAAACCAAAGAGCAAAAGTCGAAGACGTAATAACTCGTATAGCCCAGTTAAAATGGACCAGAAGAAGAGACACCATGAAGAAACTGGTAGTCGAAGGAAAAGTTAGCGGCAGAAGATCAAGAGACAGATCTCCTCCAAGATGGATAGACCAACTACAGCCTCTTGTTGGAAAAACTTTACATGAGGCAGGCGAAATGGTCCTAGACGGAGAGATCTGTAAGGATCAAATGCGAAGAACTAGGTCATGCGTAGACACCACGTCCTGCCAAGGCCAATAGGACAGAGGAGAAGATTCAAAAGATGTCGAATAGGATAATAAAGGATAACTCAAAACAAGAGCTAAAAAATTCATTTAACATGTTTAATGACCGTGCAAAACGCTGTATCCACTCCAAAGAAGACTATTTTAAACATACTCAATAAATTTGGCAAAATAATAAGTTTCTGTTTTCATTTTAAAAAAGTCCTGTTTACTTTGAGACACACTGTGTATATATATAATTCCATAAAACCTACAGTTACAACCCGATTATACTAGGTCACTTAAGACGGTATTCTCAGTCTTCCGCTGCCTCCTTTAATTTCGCATACTCAAATGATGAGAGGTTTTAATCTCAGATCTACTTTTCAAACACGCCGCAACGCATATTTGGGGTTGTTATTAGTAAAAAAGTTAATCTTCTCGGGTACTCCAGTACAATGCTCGATCTTAGGAACAATCCAGCCTCCTTATAGTTAAACACAATTAATCATCTGACGTGCACTCAGAATTGATTGACTGCATCGACTTGGTCAAATTTATAGCCTCGTCAAGAGTTTGGAAATTTAAAAAAAATGTATTGATTCACCGGTATTTACAATATTCTCTCCACCTCACTCACCTAATAAAGTGCATAGTTGTATATAATTAATGTGGGTATAATTAAGAGGCCAATGTTTTTAAAGGGTCTAGCCCGATAAGGTACTAAAATCGACCTTTAAAACAAATGCAATGTAAGTATATACATCTTGTAAGTGTTGTTGAGAAAAGCCTATCCCGAAATTTTCAGATCTCCGACTCACTCAGTCATAACCTCAAAATTAGTGTTTTTTTTTTATTTGTCTCGTACTCGTACAGCTTTTGGCCGTTTGGCTGGAAATTTGAGGAGGTAGTAGGTAATAGTTAGTACTCTAGCTTGATTTTTAAACCTTTTTTAGCGTGAAATTCAAAAAAAAAAAAATTAAAAATTTTGAAGGAAAAATTAAAAAATTTGATGTTAAAATCCATACATATCGAAATGTATATACCGTGTAGGTACGAAACTCACACAAAATGTGCAGATATATGTCACAAACATGCCTGTCAAATTTCAGAATGATCGGAGTATGGGCCGCAAAGTTATGCCCAAAATACCAACGAACCAACCTAAAAACCCTCTTCGGCTGTTTAAGTAAAAAATCTTCAAATTTCCGTTTTCATATCCATTGAAGCTGGGAAAATGACAAACTTGATAAAATTAAAGAGGCTTAGGCAGCCGAAAAATGAGGAATCTTAAGTTAGTTCGTCGGTATTTTGGGCATAACGTAATGCGATCGTTCTGAAATTTGACAAGCATGGTTGTGACATATATCTACACATATTGTGCGAGTTTCGTACCTACATGGTATATACATTTCGATATGTATGGATTTTAACATCAAAATTTTTAATTTTTCCATCAAAATTTTTAATTTTTTTTTTGAATTTCACGCCAAAAAAAAAGAAAAAAAATCAGGCTAGAGTACTAACTATTACCTTACAATTCAATACATATGGACTTTTCTGTCAATTTTTTTTTTTTTGAATTTCACGCCAAAAAAAAGAAAAAAAATCAGGTCAAAACACTATTACTACCTCCTCAAATTCCCAGTCAAACGGCCAAAAGCTGTAGAAGTACGAGACAAATAAAAAAAAAAACAGTAATTTTGAGGTTATCTCTGACAGGAGTGAGTCGGAGATCTGAAAATTTCGGGATAGGCTTTAAATTTCGGGATAGGCTTTTCTCAACAATACCTACACGATGTATATACTTACACTGCATTTGTTTTAAGAACCGATTTTAGTAACTTATCCGGCTAGGTCCTTTATATTTTAATAAGTTATGGTCTATAGCCAAATATTATATGGAAATAGTTTTGTGTTCTAATGTCGAATGGTGAACAACCTTGAAGCTGTATTGTGGAATACGAGGGTCGCCTTTTAAGTTTTTACAAACGCCCACTAGATGGCGCTACTGAGATGTGACATTACTATTGTTGTTTATTGTTAAAACAGTGGCAACTCAGAAATTGGCCGAGTAGTTTATTACAATATGATTGAGGAGGATCGGCATGTGACTTGAGATAGAGGCATCCTTAGGCATATCAAAGACTGCAGTAACACTCGATTTTGCATATTTAGCTCTGAAAAAGCTGTGTTCCCGATGGATTCCGCATAATTTGACCGAAACTCAAAAACAGGCTCGTGTCAATTGGTGCAAGGAAATGCTAAAAAATTCGACCGAGGACATGCAAAATCCGTATACAACATCATAACAGGAAACAAAACTTGAATATATTCGAAGGAGCCGGAAACTAAGCAGCAATCAACTGTTTGGGTGTTCCAAGATGAACCGAATCCGATAAAAGTGGTTCATTCGCGAAGAAAATCGAAGAACAATTAATACTAAATGGTATACAACAATTTGTTTTCCAGAAGTCATCGATAAAATTAGGAAAAACAACCGAAAACGTCCCATGACAATGCGAACTCTTAGACAGCACGGCAAATAATTGATTATATTTGACGGAGAACAACATCGAATTTACATCTCATTGCCCGTATTCACCTGATTTATCGCCTAACGACTTCTTCTTGTTCCTGAATGTCAAAAAAAAAATACGTGGACAGCGATATTCATCACCTCAAGAAGATCCTTAGAAAAACAATGCTTATGAGTGGAAACAATGTTTCGAGAATTGGTTCGAACGCATGCAGAAGTGTATAAATCTTAAAGACGAATATTTGAGAAACAATAAAAAGATTTGCATCAAATTTTTTTTTCTCTTTCATTGTTTTTGTAAAAACTTAAAAGATAGCCCTCGTATTAAGTGAGACGTTCGAAAGTTGAGACGATCTAATCCTAAAACCCACGGTTTTTGATCTAATCAAAACCGTTCCATTAAAAGCGCTCTCTATCTGTAATAATTTCTCGTTGATTCAATTTGCACACAAGAAAATCAACGCTTTTATACATATACAGTTATAATTTTTCGCGTGGGAAAACTCCGTTAAGGGTTTCCATTAATTCGAGCAAGTCCTGTTGTATTTTTAGAACAGAAATTATTTTTTATTAATGGTAATTGCCATTTCAAGGCATATTGAATAAACTAGAGTGATTTCTTACGAGAAGGAAATGAAACCAAATAAAAATGAAACGAAGAACTTTTCTATTATGTTACATTCTAAAAAAAATTTTGGAAAATTACCACAAATATCGTGGAAGAATTGACCCACACAGGCTAAAAATTTTTCAAGTAAAACTACACTTACCTTCTCTGTTCACAAAATAACCCAACTTTTCAAAAATAAAAGAAAATAGAGGCGTCAGATGTCTCTTTTTGTTGTCTTATACGTCAACGTTCATTAGCCATGTCAAAGTGTGACATACACCTGGAATTTTTTAAAAATTCGATTTTTTTTACGGATTTTTATTCTCTATACTTTTAAAAATTATTCAAAAAAAAAATTAAGAAAACTCCATTCCAACACAAAGTTACAGCATTAAATGTGACCTGTCTTCAGACACTGTATGCAATATTACTCAGTTAATTTTTAATATTTTTAATTTTTTTTTTTTTCAATCTTAATAATTACTTTTTCTACAAACTGTCGACAGGTTTTTTTTTTAATTTTTCCAATAAACAATTTTTTTATAAATAATTAAACATACATATTTTGGTCGAAAATTGCATACTAAAGTTTGAAACATCGTAAATTTTTTATTTTTGAAAAAAAAACCCGTCGACAATTTTTAACTACTATATTATTTTACATTAATTTTTGTTTTTGCAGATTGGATTCTTTTTTGTAAAGATATCTTACAGACAAGAAGGCGCCATAGTTTTCATCAGTGGTCCATTTAACCCGATAACAAATAATGTTAACATTTAAAACATATTTTAACAAAAAAAAATTCTTATAATTTAAAGTACAATAAAAATCGTCTTTCTTTTGTATTATTTACTTAACCTTTAAAATATTTTTTAAATATACATGCTTTTTGCAGCACCCAGGCGTATGTAACCGCCTAAGGGCGGTTTTTTTTTTTAAAACTCAGATGGCCCACAGACTACACTTAGCAAAATTCCGAACATTCAAGAAGTACACCATTACCAATTAGAAACAGTCGAAACAGTGGGTAGCTAGCGGCAAACCTGCTCTAAAGCAGACGCTGTCCTGTGAGCAGGAAAGATCATGGCGAATGTTTTCTGAGATATAAGACACATTATTTTAATAAATTAGCTTGACAAGGGATTTCCCTCTCAGTGACCTACTGCGAATCTCCGCCCGATCGTTTACATACAGAAATAAAAAGAAAATGTCACCATCTTACAAAGAAAAATATACTTTTCCATCATGAAAAAATGGCAGGACGTTCGTCTGCATTAGTAATTGCGAAATTGGTGTAATTGAAGTATAAACTTTTTCCTTCCTCCCCATATTCGTCAGTCCTGGCACCATCCAACTATAATCTGTTTCCAAACCTGAAGAAATGCCGAGAAGGCTAGATATTTTTGTCGGGCGCAGAAGTCGAGACCGACGCCGATTATGCAGACCTCAGCAAAGAGTGCTACGGCGTAAAGAAAGTCGAAAAGCTATGGACCACGTGTAGAGCCCGTGAAAGCCACTAGGTTTAAAAATAAATAAAAAGTAACTAAAAGGGCGACTAAAACTCAGGCGGCCCACAGACTACACTTAGCAAAATCTCACATTCAAAAAGTGCACCATTACCAACCAGAAACAGTCGAAACAGTGGGTGGCTAACGGTGACGCTGTCCTGTGATTAGGAAAGATCATGGCGACTGTTTTCTGAGATACAAGAGACATTATTTTAATTGATTACCTTGACAAGGGATTTCCTTCATAGTGACCTACTACGAATGTCCGCCGGTTCGTTTACATGCAGAAATAAAAAGAAAACGTCCCCATCTTGAAAAGAAAAATGTGCTTTTCCATCATGACGAAATGCCAGAACATTTTGCATTAGTTTTTGCGAAATTGGTGTATTTGACGTAGAAATTTGTTTACTTGTTCCTCCCCCCCCAATATTCGCCAGCCCTGGTACCATCCGACTATAATCTGTTGCCAATCCTGAAGAAATACCGGGAAAGCTAAATATTTTTGTCGGGCGAAGAAATCACAGTAGAGACCGACGCCGATTGTGCAGATCTTAGCAAAGAGTTCTACGGCGGAAAGAAAGTCGAAAACCGATTGACCACGTGTATAGCCCGCGGAGGGGACTAGGCCGAAAAATAAAAAATTAAAAAATAAACTAATTTGCTTTTTAATGCTTCAATATTTTATTCGATTGTAACTCGAAATATGTTTCACCTTCTTAGGGCTTTTCAAGAGTACATACATGCAACACTGAAGTTGTATTCCTAAAAAAAAACCTCGAACAGCCAAAAAATCTGTAAAATGTTTAAAACAGATGTCATCACCTACAGATCACCTTCAAGTCTTTAATATTTAACTCGAAAAATAAACTAATTGACTAATTCTGTTGAGCTAGATATGTAGACAATGTTTTTTTTTACATCTGGAACCGTACAGATGAGGATTTAAACCAATTTTTAACCTTTTTAAATTCAATTAACCAAAAAATTTAGTTGTCAATTAGACTGAAAGAACGAAAAAGTCAGACCTAAATAGCGCCGAAAATAGCGGCGTATCAATACATTGTATCAAATATAATCATTTCATAAATTTAAATAATGTAAAATTACTACAAAATTAAAAAGAAAGGCAAAAGGCTTGACTTCTTAGAACAGCTGTAATTAAAAAAATGTTTGAAATCTAATCTGGAACATACCCCCAATGAACAAAAAAATCTTAAAAATTCCAATAATTGATTCTTTATTAAATTTGTGCCTTTAGGTATCATCTGTTTTAAACATTTTACAGATTTTTTGGCCGTTTAAGGCCGCTCCCTGATTTGTCGGTGCGGTATCGTTTTTCTCGGTGTGCTCGGTACCGATTCATGCTATATTTCAATGAAACCCACCTGACTTGCTCCGCAGCCGCGCATCCCGCGCAAGTCAGGCACACCTAGAAAAACGATACCGCACCGACAAATCAGGGAGCGGCCTAAGTTGTTTTCTTAGGAATACACTTTCAGTATTGCGTGTACTCTTAAAAAAGCCCTAACAAGGCACAACATGTAAGTTTTTCTTATATAAAATATTGAAACATTAAAACTATTTCAACAATTTTTCACAAGGAATACTGCTGAATATGTTCAAGTCATAAATAAAGAGGTTTCGATAAAACTTGGTGACACTCGTATAAGCAATAATAACGACAACAAGCTTAATCACATTTTAGGAAACATTGTACCGCCACAGTAAACATAAAACACAGTAGCGACAGTCCGACTCGGTACCCTTGATCTCAAAGGGTTCGAGTTTGCTGGTATGATGCCAGCGAGTTTTTGAAATATTCGAATTTCTTCTTTCAAGAAAAATCCTACTCTGTAGAATCAAAATGAATTTTGCTGATTGAAAGGAAGAAAAAAACGAGAAAAGTTTTTTTTTAGAAACATTCTTTATCAAGTTTATTCTACTCTATATGTGTTATATAGCTTTTCAATATCCAAATTAACATCTGGTTGGTCACATGTTGTTAACCATAATTCTGCCGTGAATTCAGAAAAAAAAGTACAAGTGGAATAACATAAACCAATACTTAACAATAATAAAACATCAACTGTTTTACAAATAAAATGTATCTCTAATATGAACACAATTATCATAATCTTTATATAATATAGATAATAATAATAAGAATTATGAATAAATTACCTTTTAGGATCTGTGGGAAATCTAAAAAAACTAACTCCTTTGGAGATACCACATACAGGGTGCCCCATACATATGGAATAATGATCTCACAGCATTCATTAATCAGTGTATCAAAAAAATGTTTAAATAAAAGTTATAGGGTGTTATAGGGCGCACATGCTAACGTTGACAATAAAATGTTTTCAACTGTCAGTTCGAAGAGATTACGTCATCTTGATTTTTTTTAAATTGGAAGCCCTGTATATTATTTTATGTTTGAGTCTTATTAGAAATTCTAGATATTATTTGTCTAAATTGAACTGTTTTGGAATTATTGCCATTGGAAGTTTAAAATAAAATAACCGGACAAGTGCAAGTTGAACTTGCACAATTAGTGTTCCGTACGTTGATTGCTTTTAAAATAAACATTTTTTTACGGTAGTATAAAATGGTCAGTGACTTCACAAAACACACCCCAAAGGAGGTTTCAACAAAGTTTGTTTCCAATCTTTACTAAAAACTGATGACCTTGAAATTTTTGTTTTTTTTAATATACCAAATAAATTATTAAAGGTAATGCACTCGTGATAATTTTCGTTCAATCTACACCCAGTGGAGAATATTCCAGAGTTTTTTTTTAAATTTTTTGATCAGTACTTTTCCAGATAAGGAGGAGGGACAGCGATTTTTTGCGACTTTTTAAGAATAATACAAAGAAAAGTGAGTACAAGTACTACATTATATGTACATTTTTTACTCGTGCTTTCACAAGTTTTCGTTTGACACCACACTCGATGACCTAGTAAAAAAATTTTTTTTTCACTTCCGATTTCACCCCCCAAAACTAACCCCTTAAGTCAAAATTTAACTTTCAAAACTACACGGCTTTGATGAGGCCATCAATTCCTATATTATTACCAAATTTTAACTTTCTATGGCAAATAAATAATTTCGGAGACAATCGGGTGTGACAGACAGACAGACAGACAAACACCGAAGTCATCTTATAAGTGTTTTTATGACAAATAGTTTCGGAGAAAATCGGGTGTGACAGACAGACACCGAAGTCATCTTATAAGTGTTCCGTACGGAACACTAAAAAAAGACAAAAAAACTATTAATAAATGCTCTAGGTTTATTTTTAAGGTAACAATTGCTCAACATGTTTACCGTTAACAGCGAGGCAATGACCCAATCTCTTATAAACGGCCTGAACGGAGTTTTGCAGACAATCCGGGGTGACCTGTGCTACTTCATATTGAATTCTTTGTTGTAAATCTTCTACAGTTTCAGGTCGACTTCGGTAAACTTTGGTTTTCAAATACCACAGATTCCTGTTAGGGGTATCCAAATTATTTTCATCGGGAAAAAGACTGCTCAAGTTGGAATAACTTGCTCTTGGAGTAACTGTAAATACCGCTGTCGTGTAAGATTTCCATCGATAAAAAAGGGACCAATGATATGACGTCCACAAATCCCTGCCCACAAGTTTATCTTTTGTGGTCTTTGAGAATGACTGCCGATTATCATGTGGGGATTCTCAGTAGACCAGTACCGGCAATTATGCTTGTTAACTCTTCCGTTAAGACAAAATGTGGCCTCGTCAGAAAAAACAATGTTATGAATTAGGTTAGGATCATTATTGATTCGTTCCATCATGACCTCACAAAATTCAACGCGTCTATCGTAGTCATCTTCAGATAATTCTTGCAATAGAATGGGTTTGTATGGATGCAATTGTTCTTCATTCAGTATACGACTTGAGGCACCTTTACTTATGTTGTGGTCTAGGCAAAGCTGACGAGTGGCTGTATGGGGATTTTCTGTAATTTCCAATAAACATAAAACTTTTTATCATCACTTGTTTTAACTTTTAAAGGTCCAGATTTAGAACAATCCTTAACATGACCTGATTGTCTAAATCGTTTTAATGTTTTGCTAACTACGGATTGGGTAATAGGTTCTCGATTCGGATATCTGTGTTAAAAAAATCGCACATTTTCGGTTGTGTTCTCCTACGGTCTCCATACCCAACCATCATTAACAAAGTGATTATTTCAATTTCTGTTAAATGTACCATTATGATATTACGCTCAAATTGCAGTTTCACAAAATGCAGCAATAAACGTTTACGCCAATAAATCATTTTTTTTGACACATTAAGTCGTTACCTGACTGTACACAAGCCAGCTTAATTTTTTTTTATTTGATCTCCTTAATTTCAATATTTCCAAAACATTTCAATTTAGACATATAGTATGTTAGACAAATAATATCTAGAATTTTTAGTAGGACTCAAAAATAAAATAATATACAGGGCTTTCCATTTAAAAAAATTTAAGATGGCGTAATTTCTTCGAATTGACAGTTCAAAACATTTTATTGTCAACGTCAGCATGTGCGCCGTATAATACCCTATAACTTTTATTTAAACATTTTTTTGATACATTGATTAATAAAAATGCTCTGGAATCATTATTCCATGGGGCACCCTATTATTTTTACAAGCACTAACCACACAACAAAAACAGGACCTAAAAATTTTCTTGAACGTCACTACTGTGTTTAATGTTTACTGTGGTACCGCTATGTAGATGATATTTTCCAAATGTTTTATTTTTATTTTCAAAATGGTATTACTCAATGCAAAAAAAATATGTTTCCAATTCAATTATCTATTAAGAAAACATTATATCATAAATAATAACTATTCAATATTATAAAATAATCATTATTATTTACTTAATATCTACTTAAACAAAAGTGTAATCGCCGGTATTTTCTGAACAAATAACTTTGTTTATTTAAAGATTAACGTTTACTTTGATTTGTAAATCTGTGATAAGAAAACTTCCATAGTAATTAATATGTTGTGTTTCATAGGCGTAGACAATAAGGCCTACCATTTTTTTTCTACTCACCAATACTGAAATTATTTTCGGCTATGCAAACGCCGAGGACTGAAAACAACAAGAGTGCTGGTACAGAAAATATAGCTATCACAACTGAAAGATAAATACATGAGGCCAAATGTCGCCGCAAAACGTAGCCGACTGGCTATGGCATTCGTTAAAATAGGTCTAAAAAAACCCTTTTATCTGTCATCTTTTTTAGTGTTCGCCCGTCCCTCCGCCATGCCACGCCCGACGTCGACTTTCAATGCCCTCAGACCCCCTACCACTTAAGTTAGTCGTAATTAACTTTAAGTTTAAACCTAAGTTTATGTTCATTACATATCTTAAGTTCAAATATCTTAAGTTCTTCCAATGTTCATGAAATATCTAAGTTCAAATATCTTAAGTTCTCTCAAAACATTTATATAAACTCCTTACCCAAGCTAAGTTAGTTAGGTCCCTAACATGTATATATCTGAAGATTTATATTATGTTTCTGTAATCAAATCATTGTACAGTACTAATAGCGTAAAGCCACCTAGTTAGTCAATAAATAACAAGTAAGCTGAAAAGTTTTTGGTCTAGCTATTTAAAACACATTTTTTTTGCAAAATTCAACTTTATTCATCAGACCTCAGTTTCGGCGATATCTTCTTCATTGGAGCCAAAGCTCTTTCCCGTGAGCACTTTTTTGAGGTCTGCGAATAGATAATAGTCGCTGGGGGCCAAATCTGGAGAATATGGTGGATGAGGAAGTAATTTTGCCATCGTAACCATTGACTTGTACTACGGTGCAATGTCTTAATGAAAGAGCACTTTTTTCTTGTTGAATTGGGGCCATTTCTTTGCGATTTCTGCCTTCAAACGCAACTTTATATAATATTCGGTTTTAATGATTTTTTCCCTTCTCAGCTGTGTGGTTAGTTTTACGAGGTGAAATCGGAAGTGAAAAAAAAATTACCAGATTATCGAGTGGGGTGTCAAATGAAAGTTTTTAAAAACACGAGTTCAAAAATATATATGATATAATAGTTGTGCCCACTTTTCTTTGTGTTATTTTTAAAAGAATAGCCAAGGATCCCTGTCCATAGACCGTATCTCGAAAAGTACTGATCAAAAAATTTTGAAACAATTCTGGGATAGTCTCCATAAAGTGTAGGTGGGGCGAAAATTATCAAGAGCGCCTTACGTTTGAGAATTTATCTGCCTAGCCTGCTAAGTCAGTATCTGACGACGCCACTTCTACATAAAATAGAACTTTTGCTTACGCAGTATCTCTAAAAAACTCGACGAGGAACATTTTAACGTTTCGGTCAGCCGGCTTCGTTTTGCAGCGACATGTCATTCCACCTACGCATCTTTCTGTAACGACAGTTATATTTTCTGTGGTGCCGGTGAAGAAGCAGTTACCTCGAGTTTATGTATCGATAAAAGGAAGCGATACGACAACATTGAAAGTATCGATGCGACTGTCCTTGGCCACGATCCTCGACGGATTCCCAAGAATCCACAAAAAAAACAAGGATGACGACAATATTGATTGAAATAAATGATTTGTACAATTATAATTTGTATATTTTGTATTATTATCATATGTTCTAGGGTTTTTAGGACATTTTTAAATAATTTAGTGTTAAGGCGTTCAGATATATCTAAAGTTCTCACAAAGAAAAAGCCTTTGTAACCGCAATTGTCTAAATATGAAAACAATTTTTAGTAAAAGTGGTTCGTGAGTCAGTTAAAACTTTTTACTATCATATTATAAAAACCACATCGTCTAAAGTATCATTGTGGTATCGTCCTTTACAAAATATGTGTCTGTATCCGGTAAAGATACCGTTCTAATAATTCGATGTTCAAAACATCTTGAACAGAGAAATAATTTATGAATTTGTTATAACTAAGCATTCTAACAGGCAACGAGACGATACTTTTTACTATCACTGAATTATTATAAAAATTATGGGCGTACAATAATTGACACCAAAAGGAAGCAGGAATATTGAAAAAACAATATCTCCGTTGTTAATAAGTGGCATTGGATTTAAAAGTTACGTATGTACTTATTCTTCTAATAAAGTATTGTCACAGTATCACGCATACGTCCCCTATCAAACCAACAACATGGCTGCCAGCGCAGTCGCAGGTTATGCTTACATCTGGATTTCAAGGAGAATCTTTTTATAATGTTCTCCGAAATTCATTATTAATAATTTTTCAATAAGTAAATGACTCGTTTGAGGTTATAATTGAAAATAATTTTAAGAAAAAATGCCAAGAGGAAGTTTTTGTTGTGCGGTTAGTGCTTGCAAAAATATATACGGTATCTCCAAAACTCAATCTGGGCATGCAAAAGTAGTAATTCTCCAGCATGAATGAGTTTGAATAAATCAGTGCATGGATTTAATTTTTTTTATATAGTAGTATATAGGCACAAAAAGTTATTAGTTGAACGAAAATTAGTATATTAGATTTAACCAATGATAAAATGGAGTAAAAAGTGTGTTCACTTCATTTTTAAGTTCAAAAGAAAGACGATCTCATCTTAAAATGATAATTATAATTATTTTCAATCTCTCCAAATTAGTGGAATTGGCTCAAATATAAGGAGTATGATTGTTGACGTTATACGCGCCAAGCTGAAGATGTGCAGAGATATATTCTCAAAATCAAAATTTTTCCCCCCGGACAATATCTCAAATAGTTGAGAAATATAAATTCAACAATGAGATATTTAAATTAATAACGTGCAAAAAGCGTTGAAGTCAAATATATTTTTCTCCCTTTATTTTTTGCCTTTTTCCCTGTTTTAATAATTACTGGATAAAATAACGTTTCTAAAAAAAACTTTTCTCGTTCTTTTTTTTTTCTTTCTTCCAATCAGCAAAATTCATTTTTGTTCTACAGAATAGCATTTTTCTTGAAAGAAGGAATTTAAATATTTCAAGAACTCGTGGCTATCATATCAGCAACAGGTCACGTGATCATTACAAACTCGAACCTCTTGAGATCAAAGGTGCCGAGTTGGACTGTCGCTACTGTGTTTATGTTTGCTGCGGTATTGTTATTTTTAAAGAGGGAAATAGTATCCCGATACAGTCGTCCTATTGTGAACTGGGCTCCTGGGCTACTGCGTATGAAACAAGATAGAGGAAGCAAGGATGTATTTTTTGAAAAGTGTTATAAATTATTTTGATGAAGTCTCAGACACTATGAATAGAGATCCCTCTATATATCCCTCCTGTGTATGGATATCCAACCGTTGACAGGTTTCTTGATCGTCTCCATATGCCCTGAACAAAGAGTAGTCTTCCATTTTCAGAATGCTGCACTTTTTAAAACAGCTGTGAGCCATCGCAGGTACTTTTATCGCTATGAGGCTTCTCCTACTAACCTGTAAGTCCAAGCGAGGTGAAAGTTTCACCAAAAGAAGCTAGTCGTTATCGTTTTCCTACATATTTAGAATAATCTGCCTTTGGAATAATTTGACCAGGGCTGTGTTTCCCACCGAGTACAATTTACAGCGATTCAAGAGCAACGGGAATCGCTTTTTCCGCACACATGCCGCTCCTAGAGCGCTTTAGGGACTTCCCTGTAACACGTGTGCTAGACACATAAAAAATATATTAGCAATAAAAAAGAAAATGCTTATTTCGAAGTAATATACAATAACAGCATGAACTTCTCTTTTCTTCAAATGTTATTCATGTTGCAAACTAAATCGAATGACAGGACTTCAGAAAATTTGTTACGGTGGGGATACCGTAAACCAGGAGTTATACTAGCTGTGAACTGCCAGACATAAATTTTCCCTAAAAAGTAAATGAGAAAACAGCAAAATGAAGTTTTGTTAATTACCGTTAACGATAATTCATGCCAATGGTAGATGGTAACGCTAACGGACGATGGTAAACGATAAGAATAACTAACGGTTAACTGTGACGCTAACTGACGACGCATACTTCCCCGAATAAAAATATGTGTAATTGTATCAACGTTATTGTAGATCACTGATAGAAAGCGACAGATAAATTCTGAATACCAGAGAACTACGCCTTCTTTTCTGATCAAATCAACTTTCCTAGAAATGCAGAGTTAGTGTTATTTTCGAGACAATTTTTCATAAAATGTCCGCCATGCTGGTTGATATGAGAACCCACGTGTGGGTTCGGTACGAATTGGGGTTTTATCGGCTTCTTATTTCCAAATTATTACGTCTTCTTTTCCTTCTCTCTTGGGTTGTCCAGTCCAGTCCAGGCATCTTTTTTTTATATACCTATATATTCCAACTCAAAATAATATTGGGGGAATAGATTCGTAGCTTGGTAATGTCCTTAAAAATTTGTATTGGTACTAATGAAAATTTGATTCGTTCAGTAAATCTCATTATGCCCCAACTATCATTGTTCTAAAAAATAGCTTAAAAGAAAAAAAATTAAAAAAATATTGCAAAAAATAAATAGATTATGTTGTTTAACTATTTCCGAAACATAATATAGAGAGTGTTTTATGAAGCAAGAAGCCATTCAGAACTAAAGAATCTAAACATTTTCTGCAAGTGAAAATTTAGGCCTTAAAATGAAACCGTTTTTAGCAATTTCTTTAAAGGTTCCGCTTGATATTTTTTATATTTGTTTTTTTTTTCGATTTTCTTGCCTGACACAATTTTTTAGGTACCCTTTCTATTTAAAAATTGTGTCTCGGATGAAACTTCAAGAAGAATCAGGCGGTGCGCATTCGGGAAATCAAGTTATATATTCAAAGATAAAACCATCCCAAACAAGTTGAAGGCCAAAATTTATGATCAGTGCATCCTACCCGTAATTACATATGGCGCTGAAACTTGGACACTGAATAAAGCCGATATACAAAAACTCGTTCGGACCCAGTGAGCACACGAAAGACAGATGATCGGGATAAAACTTAAAGATATAAAAAGAAACAAGTGGATACGTGAACCAAACAAATTAAAGGATATTATAGAGCAGAGAGAAAGTGGCAATGGGATGGACATGTAGCACGCTCGACCGATGATCGATGGACCAAGCGAACATTAGAATGGAGACCACGAGAACAGAAAAGGAGCGTAGGACGTCCCAAAACAAGATGGCATGATGATATACAGAGGGTTGCGGGCATTGGATGGATGACAACAGGTGCAAATAGATTGAGATGGAATTTCAGGGGGAAGGTCTACATCCAGCATTGGATAGAACTAGGCTTATAGTGATAGTGATGTTTTCCTAAAATCCGCAATTAACTTTTAACAATCGAGAACGCATGGTCATACATCAACCAGAAGCTTCATAGTAAAAAGGTGTATACAGTGAAACAGCTGTCACGGCAAATTCGGGCAATTTGGAAATCTTTGCCCCAAGATTAAGCGGAAAATCTCGTCGAACGTATACCCCGAAGAAGCCAGGCGATCATGGACGCTGATGGCGACTGGACGAACTACTGAATCATTAGCATTTTAATTGCAATTGCTTTACTGTCGAATAATGTAAAAAACTTTGAAATAAATACAATTTTTAATGAATAATGCGCGACACGATCTTAGTCTAGAGGTTTTCACACTTGCATTGTTAAATTATTTTATTTAGAATATAAGGTTACAATACCTATTTTTATCATGTTTCATTGCGGTTTAGAGTATTAACTGTACAAGATAACAATTTTAGACATGTTTATAATTTTGTAATGCCACAGCTCGTAAGTCGTTAAGGTAGTCAAGCTCACATGGTAAATATACACACCATCATGTGAGTGGGGCAATATTATGACTCACGTAATGGAAAAGTCAAAATACTTTTTAATTAGAACATAACTTAAAACAAAATGTTGATTATTAAAGTCAATTAAGCAAATTGAGGAAAATATAATACACAACGAGACAATTGATTTCCCGGGATGCTACTGTATATCTGAAACTAGTTGCATCATCTAAAAGTTTTATATGTCATTTTAAAATTGCAAGGCGGCCGACATTTTGCAGAAACGGAGAGCGCAACGAAACGTCAGTTATTGTCCATAAAAAATGTCTTTTCTAAAGATTGTCAACGCGCTAAAACTTCTTGTACACACGTTGCGTCCACCCTCTTCATCTTTTTAATAATAATAATAAACGTCTTTATTTTATACTCGACGAAATGCAGCAATGCTGTTGTTAACTGAGTTCTCAAAATTACATAAAAGAAATACAAAAAAATAAAATAAAAATACCAACTACTCAAATACAATTTAAGAAGTCACCATTAGTACTTAAATTCTACTTACTCTAAATTAAATAACCGGTCAAGTGCAAGTTGAACTTGCGCAATTAGTGTTCCGTACGTTGATTGCTTCTGAAATAAAAATTTTTGTTACAGAGGTATAAAATGATCAGTGACTTCCCAAAACACACCCCAAATGAGTTTTCAACAAAGTTTGTTTCCGATCTTTACTGAAAACTGATGACCTTGAAATTTTTTTTTTTATATATACCAGATAAATTATTAAAGGTAATGCACTAGTGATAATTTTCGTTCAATCTACACTTCGCGGAGAATATTCCAGAATTTTTTCAAAATTTTTGGATCAGTACTTTTCGAGATAGAGGTGGGGGACCGCGATTTTTCGAGATTTTTCGCGATTTTTTCAAAATAATACAAAGAAAAGTGTGCGCATGTAAGACATTATATATACCAGGTGTACAAGTATGAAATGCGGATTTCAGACAACAGATGGTGCACCAATGCAGTTTGTGCTATAAAGATTTGACACTGCGCCATTTTGTTGTGTCATCAACAAGTGTCAGACGCGCACGAGTGATAAATTAGAAAAGTGTGTGCATAGTGTTGTGTTGTTGTGTTCAATATGTCGAAATTTATACCGAACAATGAGCATTCGCGGACAGCATTAATTTTTTGTTTTCATTTGAAGAAAACTGCTGTGGAATCATACCGATTACTTCGAGAAGCTTATGGTGAACATGCTTCTTCGCAACATACGTGTGAACGATGATTTCGGCGTTTCAAAAGTGATGACTTCGATGTTGCAGATAAGGAACGTGGAAAACCGCCAAAAAAAATATGAAGATGTGGAATTGCAAGCATTGTTGGACAAAAATGATTTGCAAACACAAAAACAACTCGCCGAACAATTGGGCGTTAGTCCACAAGCTGTTTCCAACCGGCTACGAGAGATGGAAAAGATTCAGAAGACCGGTAGATGGGTACCACGACTTGAACGACAGGCAAATGGAAAAGCGTAAAAACACGTGTGACATTTTGCTCGCTCGGTATAAAAGGAAGTCGTTTTTGCATCGTATAGTTACAGGGGATGAAAAGTGGATTTATTTTGAGAATCCCAAGCGCAAAAAATCATGGGTAAATCCAGGCGCACCATCCACATCGACCGCAAGGCCGAATCGCTTTGGCAGAAAGACGATGCTCTGTGTTTGGTGGGACCAGAGAGGCGTGGTTTATTATGAGCTGTTAAAACCTGGGGGGAAAAGGTTAATACTAAACGTTACCAACAACAATTGACCGATCTGAACCGTTCGCTGCTTGAAAAAAGGCCAGAATACCGAAAGAGGCGACACAAAGTCATTTTTCTTCATGACAATGCTCCATCACTTACGGCAAAACCAGTTCACGACGGAAGCACTCAGCTGGGAAGTTCTACCCCATACGGCTTACTCACCAGACTTGGCTCCTTCCGATTACCACTTGTTTGCATCGATGGGTCACGCACTTGCTGAGCAGTGCTTTGGTTCGTACGAAGATGTGAAAAAATGGCTCGATGAATGGTTCCCAGCAAAAGGGAAAGATTTTTACTAGCGTGGTATTCACAAATTGCCCGAAAGATGGGAAAAATGTATAACAAGCGATGGAGCTTACTTTGAATTTAACATGTTTTTTTAGAAAAAAAAACCGCATTTTATACTTGTACACCTGGTATTTTTGAACTCGTGTTTTTACAAGCTTTCATTTGACACCGCACTCGATGACCTAGTAAAAAATTTTTTTTTTCACTTCCGATTTCACCCCCCAAAACTAACCCCTTAAGTCAAAATTTTACTTTCAAAACTACACGGCTCTGAGGCCATCAATTGCTATATTAGTACCAAATTTCAACTTTCTACCTAGTTTCGGAGAAAATCGGGTGTGACTGACGGACAGACAGACAGACGGACGGACGGACAGACAGACGAAGTGATCTTATAAGTGTTCCGTACGGAACACTAAAAAAGGAAAACATTGTAATTCTACATGAATTGATATTGATACCCATATACCAACCATGATCCCCACTTTACCCTATAAAAGAGACATAATAATAACAGTCAATAAGTCTGAAATAAAATCTCCTTTAGCTGCCTTCTGAAAGATAGTTCAGACAGAACAAGCAAACCTTCAGGAATTTCGTTCAGAAGTTTAGCAGATGTATAGCCGAAAGACTGTTTAAACACACTTGCACGATGCCTAGGTATTTATGTGTCATGTACTCTTGATTCCATTTAAAATAATAACGGAGACAGTTTTTGAATATCAGACATCTACTAGGGTCATTCAATAAGTAAGACAATTGGTCTCAGCTTAAACCCATTCAACGAAACCGCTCCATACTTCTAGGAGTGCAAGTTGGCAACCTTGTGATGAGTTTTAATCAGCCGTGCGATCATGTAATGTAAATATACTCTCAAAATATCCAGTTTACCATGGCGAGTCCATTGGAACTCTTTAGAAGAGCAGCGTTCTGTCCTCAGATTATTAACAGCAGAAGGTGTTAAGCCAAGTGAAAAACACTCTAGAATGTTATTACAGTATGGACAAAGTTGCATGAATCGTGCGAACGTTTACAAGTGGATAGATCGATTCCAAAGTGGCCGAACAAGAGTGTGTGACGAGCAGCGAAGTGGACGTCCAGTCGAAGTTTCCGGTTCCTCATTGGAATCGAGGATTGATGAACTTATTCATGATACCAGAAGAATTACTGTTGAAATGATAGCTCCGGACGTTAGGATAAGCGTTGGAACTTTTCACAATATTTTTGAGAACCATTTACAATGCCCGCCCTCATTCGGCCCGGCTTACCCAAGAAAAGCTTCAAGAACTGGGTTGTCGCATCCTGCATATAGCCCAGATCTGGCTCCGTGTGATTTTTACCTGTTCGGACCTCTCAAGCATGCCCTACGTGGAAAGAGGTTCACCGACAACGAGAAAGGGAAGGAAAAAGTGCAAGAGTGGCTTCGACGTCAACCGAAAGAATTCTTTGCCGCAGGAATCAAGAAGTGGGCGCTCATACACCGATGCCGTATTCATTGTGAAAGAAAAATCAATAGAATACAACATTCCAGCATACTTGTGCCTGAATTAAAAGAAGGTTACGACAGTGTGCAGATGGAAGACGTTATTCATCTATTGTATAGCAGGAGCATCCATTAGACCTAATTAAAACTATCAAGAATATATATAAAGACAGTAAAGTAGAAATTAAAAAAAATGTCAAAAGAAAGAAGGGGTATAGAATGGGTAACAAGGAACTTAAAATTATATATTACGCTGATAATAATGGCTGAGACCGAGAACGATCTGCAAAGGCTGCTATACGAATTCTACCTAGCAGCAAAATAATATAATATGTCAATCTCAACCGAAAAAACCAAGACAACAGTAATAGCAAAAGAGCCGATTATTTTCTTGCTGGTGGTGGAAGATAAACGAATAGAACAGGTGTTGGAGGTCGATTATCTGGGCGTCAAAATACCTAGTATCGGAAAAATCGAGGAAAAAGTAAAACATCAAGTCAATAAAGCTAATAGGATAGCGGAATGCCTCAATGATACCTAGTTACCAAATGGAAGAAGATCAATGCGACGTCCAAGAAAGAGATGGTCGCTTCATCTATAAAGCAGGGAACAAAGAAAACAAGCAATAGGGCCTAGCTATAAGTCGGAAGAAGAAGAAGAAGGAATCAAGGAGCTAGCAGAAAAGTGGGACAAGTGTATTAACGTTGGGGGGGGGGGGGGATTATGTCAAAAGTAGGCCAAATTTTGTAGTAATCCAATAAACCGTTCTTAAGCTAGAGCTATTTGTCTCTTTACTTACTGAATGACCCTCATATTTTAACTCTTTTTTTTTTCTCGCCTTTCTAACCTGAAGGAACCAAAACTAAAACTATATTAAAATACGAAAAATTTTCCAAACAATTAATATAAAAGCATAGTGAGTACGAATCGGGAATAAGTTATGATTGTAAGAAAAGTTAATTAGCATAATAATAACAAAATAATATGAACCCCCCCTGGCCAAAACGAAAAGCAGCAAAATGTGGCAACAGCGACGGATCTTCGGGAAATTTCGTTCTTTCCTAATTTTGAAGTGTATTTTTTTTGACAGGAAAAAGTTCAAAGTTGTAAAAGTTTAAAATTCAGTCTATAGGACTATCCGACGGTAAGTAATATACTGATACAATAATTATTAAAAAAGGATTACACTTATACATTGATAGTTTTCCACACGCCATAAATGTTATTCCCGTTAGCATGTAGCCCCTGTCAAGATTCAATATAAGGTGGGTAAACACGCGCCGTTTATTTTTTAATTACTTCGTGCAGCGATTGCTAATCTCAGGCCGCCCTGAGATGAAAAACGATATTTTGAAAAGAAAACTGGCATTCGACCCGAAAACCAAGTACTCCGCAGCGACTTCACAGAACAGGCAGTCAGCAGTGGAAAAAGTTAATTGTCAAAGAGACATCGTCAGGTAAGTCGCATTTATTATCAAACGGTGTGCAATTCATTTTTCCTACTTATTTAAGGTTAGTTACATTACTAATTGTGCAGATTTAGCGATAGTTTTGACGATTTCTTAAGATTATTACATTTTTAGAGTCAATAACTACGTTTAATTGATGAATATTGAATATGAGCATAAATTTCTGGTGCATCTTGCATATTAGGGCTCTGAATTGACTCGGGGGACCGCCATATTCCTAATCTGTGGACTTTTTTATGCATTAGTTGACTAAAAAATTTACTGCGCCAAGTTGCTCATCTTATATACAACATTAGCTTTGTCGTCAACGAACAATGGGATTGTGATGAAGAGGTTAAACTGCGGATTGGCATGGCAAAGGATACCTTTCTAAAGTTGAAAAATATGCTGCTTTAAAGATAATTGCCACTCGCCCTGCCCCTACGAGTAATAAAATGTTATGCCTGGCCGGTCCTCTTAATGGTGTAGAGACATGGTCGTTAAAAGTGAGATCATTGAATCGTATCGAAGCTTTCGAGCTATGGATACCGCGACGTTTGCTACGAATTTCTTGGATAAAAGACCTAACCAATTAAGAAATGCTTCCGGCTGGGGATGGAGAGGCAACTACTTTATATGGTAAAACAAAAAAAAGTGTCTTATTTGGGACATATACTAAGATGTGACCGCTACTTACTTTTCAAGGAAAAATGGAGGGTCGGCGAGGACCGGTAGAAAGCAGCACTCGTGGCTCCGGAATATCAGGGACTGGTGTGGATTTCCGGAAGCTGCATCAATTTTTCAACTAGCAAAGAATGAAGAAATGGTACAGAGAACACGACGTGTTTGAATACATGGGACAGGAAGAGAAAGAAGAAATATATACAACATTCGCTGTCTTTAATTTTTCTATTTGCAAAACTGATTAACATGAACAGAACCTAAGGGATCATTTTATTGCAAAAGTATACAAAATTCAGTCTAAAACGGCCGGTCCAAACCTTTATATCACGTTTACCAGAAATTGAAATTATAGTAAGGCCCATTTACCCCTTTTCATTTAATTTTGTGTCAAACAGAAATTAAGGAAAGTAAAGCTGGTTAAATTATAGAAAACAGGTTCATGTCGAGAAAATCGAGAAAATTAAAATTGTTAGGTTGAATGTCAAGGAAGAAAACCACAAAAGTTAGCGGTGATTTGTGACCTTTTGGAACGATTTGAATAGCCTTTCCAGTGGTATCGAAGTGACCATAATAACGGTCACAGATTTTTAGTACTTCAGTTTTGAATCGCCTGTTAATTTCGTGCCTAAATATCTAAATTATCTTTAAAATGTATCTTTTTTACCTCTCCAGTAGTAAAGGTTAATATAATTTTATACTGCAATATCCTTTTTTGGTTACTATGGAATATGTGCTCACTATTCCATAGCGCTCATTTAAAAGTAATAGCAAATATAAATGCGTGGCCGCCAATGACAAAAAAGTTCTTTGTGAGTCCTATATACTAAAATCTCACCTCATTACTACATGGGTTGAAAAATCCCGAGACTTTTAAAGAAAACACGATGTTTTGCCAATAATCGATTTTATTCTTTAAGATGGTTTCCTTCAAGAGCGATATACTTATTCCAGCGATCTTACAACATTAGGATACTTTTCATATAGTACGATTTGTCGAGCTCTCTAATATAAGCCTCAGTTTCCCATTCGAATTCTTCATTTGAGACAATTCTCTTTTCCTGGAAAGGTGTTATAATCGCTGAGGGACACATTTGGTGAATACGGCGAATAACGAAGCAATTCATAGCCCAACTGGTTCAATTTCATTAACGATTTTAGGGGGTTGTGAGCTAATGCATTATCTTGGTGAAACAGCATTTTATTCTTTTTTTTTTTGGGTGTAGCACACGTGCTGCAAGGAAGTCCCTAAAGCGCTACAGGAGCGACACGTGTGCGGAAAAAGCGATTCACGTTGTTCTTGAATCGCTGTAAATTGTACTCGGTGGGAAACACAGTCCTGGGTAAGCCATTCCAAAGGGATGATGTTCTCCATATAAAAGACTGCTTGCTAAGCGTTGTATGAGGAGTAACAAGCTGAACCTCATACGGATCTGAAGCATCAGCGCGACGTGTCCTTCTAACATGCACCGCTCTGGGAGGAATTAAGCGGGCTACATCCTTCGAACACTCTCCATGAAAATACTTGTAGAATAGACTCAAGTCGCCAACCGTTCTTCGATGTTTCAGCGAATCAAGGCCGCCGGTCAGTTCTGGGTCTGCAATCAGACGAACAGCCCTTCTCTGAACAGAATCCAACAAATGCAGTGTATGTTTGGGAGCGGAGCCCCAAACATGGGAGCAGTATTCCATAGTTGGTCGAATTTGAGCTTTGCAAAGAATTAACAGTTGTTGTGGAGTGTAAAGCTTTCTGGTTCGAAATAATATTCCCAACTTTTGAGAAGCTCTCCTTGCTCTGCCTGCAACATGTTCATGCCAGGATATATTTGCTCCCAAATTAGGAGAATGGAGTGTCCCGACATAACTATGTCGGGTTCAGTAACGTTAACTTTTTTAGAAAAAACTGCCGCCTGGGTTTTTGTGGCGTTACTGTCACCCCAAGATAGAATTTCTTCCAGATCTTTGTTAAGTTGAATGACTTCCTGTTGTCTGCGGATATTAGCCTGAGCAGCCGATGTCCAAGCGTTCAAAGTGAATGAAGAGATAAGCGTACTGTCATCTGCAAAGCTGTAGATTGGATTCCCGGTCTTTTCCAGCGGATCGTTAATATAAATGAGAAAGAGCGTAGGAGACAGTATGGAGCCTTGGGACACTCCGGCGTTAACAGTAAAGGTGTTAGAAAGAAATCCGTCGACTGCGACTCGTAAAGGAGGAAATATGAGAGCCACAAACAGAACTTTTCAGACATACCATAAGAGCGTAGCTTAGCCAACAGTCCATCGTGCCAAACACGATCGAATGCCTTGGATATGTCAAGAGCAACCGCTCGAGATTCCCCGAAGTGTTCAATTACGTTGTTCATGTGTTACATAAGTCAGAAGATCTCCTGTTGATCTATGTTTACGGAAGCCATATTGGCGATTGCTAATAATGTTGAATCCTTCAAGGTATTTTAGAAGATGCTCATTGACAGCCTCTTCCATGACTTTCGATATTATTGAAAGCAGTGCGACTGGTCGGTAGTTGTTTGGCAAGGTCTTCTTGCCTTTTTTAGGTATCGGCTGAACTGTGGCACATTTCCAGCAGGAAGGAAATATTCCCTTTCTGTAGGATTGGTTGAAAAGTCTACAGAAAACTGGTGTTAGTTCCCTTGCACAGTTTTTGAGAACTATGGCAGGTATTCCGTCAGCGCCAGAAGCTTTTTTGGTGTCTAGCTTCATTAAAATACGTTTTATGATAAGCTGTCTGCAGAGAATATCGGACATCCTTGACTGCACTATGGGAATAGTAGGTGGTGTTTTTCCTTGGAAATCGGCAGTAGAATGTGAAGCAAACAGTTCAGCCAACAAGTTCGGTTTCTCAACAGGTGTCGTTGCAATAGAACTATCTGGCCGTGTAAGTGGTGGTATGGTGGATTTGCTGAAATTCTGACCAACTGCCTTAGCGACTGACCAAAAGGACCTGGAATTTTTGGGACAAGCGAGAAGTTTCCGGGCATGAACAAAGATGTTACGATTTATGGTGTTAGGATTTTCACGCCATTGTCGGGAGGCAAGATATTTAGAAGCAACAGCTTCTTTGCATTTTCGGTCAAACCAAGGCTTGCCGTTGGAAGGACATTTCTTCGAAAATGGGATGTAAGCTTCCATACCACCTAAATCGGTCTTTTTTTCTTGATTTCATTCAAACGGTCCAATAAACCAACGTCTTTGATTTTTTCGCCCCTTCTTCAGATAGTCGATCAGTATTATTTCATGTGCAGCCGAAAACATACTTGCTAACACCTTGCCAGCTGATGTTTGTGTTTTTGAACGCTTCGGCCGGCTTTCGTGCGGTTCCAGCCACTCTGCGGACTGCCTATTGGGCTCAGGCGTGTAGTGGTGGATCCATGTTTCGTCCACTGTTACAAATCGATGCAGAAACTTGTTTGGATTACTCCGAAACAGAACCAAAGAGCGTTTTGAATCTTCGATACGTTGCTGTTTTTGATTAATCGTGAAAATGCACGATACCCATCGGGCACATACCTTTTTTATACACAAATATTAATGCAAAATATGCGCACGTGCTCTATTCATATCTTCACGATCTCAGCTATCTCTCTCACTTTTACTTTGTGGTAATTCAGAACGATATGGTAGATTTTTCTTGTATTTTCTGTAGTGACTGCCTCATTTGGACGTCGGGAACGGGGCGCATCATCGGTGCTTGTACGATCCCATACCAGTTCACTAAACCATCGACATATAATTACTTTCGACGAAGCAGATGTACCGTAACACTTCTCAAGCCATTCTTGAGTTCTAGCTGTATTTTTTGCGTCAAAAAGGAATGTTTAATCAACATACCAAATTCTTTTTGTCCCCTCGTTTTACAAAACTCAAAAGTAGCGTCACTCAAACAGCTGTAACTCGCATACTAATAGACAAAATGTTATGAAAATTTTACCCGAATCTTCTGAGAATTGACCCTAACTGAAACTCATATGGGTTTTTTGTTTGTACTGACATCTCTCGGAAAGTCTCGGCATCCCCCCCCCCCATGTAGTATACGGTCTGTCAAGTAAGAACGTGTCCGCGTTAATTCATTTTTGCTAGATGTAATTCTAGCCATTCAACGAAAAAATCGGTACCGGGAAGGTTTTTTAACTTGTGCTGCCATCTCTCGGAAAGTGTCCGGACTTTTCCCCCATGTTAGTAAGCTGGTGTTCGAGGCTACAGTGATCACGTTGTATTAGCAAATATTATTTATATACTGTCTACAGGGTCTGCCCGAAAAATAAGTAGAATAAATCCGGGAAAAAAAAATTATTGCAGATCGAAGTACAAATTACTAAAACCTTTTCATAATAGCACCCTTGTGAATCGACATATCGTTGTCAGTCGCAATACGCTTCCTGGAAGGCGTCGACGGCAACCTCGTTCAGATACCTCGTTACGACCTCTTTGATATTATCCAGCTGTGGCGGCGTTGCCACCTTGTGCTTGGCCAGCTACTCGGTCACGAGGAAGGCGCGTTGTCGTAGTGCAGCCTCCAGTTAGCAAAGATCTCCTTCCTGACGCATTGCACTCTTTTCCGCAGCCTTTCAAGGACTCCACGTAAAACTTACTGTTCACATGCATCGTGAATTCGTGACGCGACTCTCAGGGAGACAGGGGTCCAGTCTAGCAGCGATCCGCTTATTGTAACGGCTCGCAGGCAGATGACGTGGATCGTGTTGCTTTTCCAAGACCTCCCACCACAAATCGCCCCACTCCAGCCGTCCGCATCAGAGGGGAAAAAATCATTCTACTTATTTTTGGGACAGAACATGTATGTACCTATGTATAGCACCCTGAAATTGTATTGCTGTTAGCATTATATGCTATGCGAAGCTACTAAACAACTAAAATCTGTAAAATCGTAGATATATTAGTTTATTTTGTTCACAGTTGAGGATTTAGAGGGGCTACGAAAGTGCCAATCTAAGAACCTGATTATCCGAGGTACGCGCGTCTATGCTGCGTATTAACCAAGCTTCTAAAATATGTATGTACATATTTCCATTTAAAATCGTCGGGGCCTTCGGGGAATCCCCTTGGCCCGTGTGAGGGGTTCCCCTATTTATGTTTTTGGACTCTTTCAGCATGTAAATTTGCGTGAATGCAGTGCGTTATAGCGTTTACTACGGAGAAGTACGAGTATACTCACATAATTTATTTGGCTGGAGTTCTGGCAGTTAAGTGTAATTAATACGAACTGCTTTGTTTGAATTTTTGTTTGCCGTATTATAATGGAGCAAAACAAGCGTAAAAGAATCATCGTTCCTATTAAAGAAAAATTAAAAGCCATCAGAAGAATTGAAGCAGGAGAGACAATTAAAGTTGTTGCAGGAGATTATGGAGTAGGTGAGATAACAGTTGGAGATTGGAAAAGAAACCGCACAAAAATAGAAGAGTGGTGTATAAATCAAGCATCCTCGTCCTCAGGAAGAAAATTAATGAAAAGCGGCGACTATGAAAAGGTTAACGAAGCTTTATTTATGTGATTTAACCAACAGGGATCAAAAAGGTGTGCCTCTGTCAGGTCCAATTTGACAACAGAAAGCAATAATGATTAGTAGGCAATTCCCAGAGATAGATCAGTTTACCGCCAGATCTGGATGGCCTGACCGCTGGAAAAAAACGGCACGGTGTACGACAACTAACTGTATGTGGTGAAAAACTTTCTGCTGGTGTGTCATCAATTGAGAAGTTTAAGCAGAACCTTAAAAAGCAAATCGAAGATTGTGGATACACATGTGATCAAATTTACAACTGTGACGAAACTGGTCTGAATTATAAAATGCTTCCATCAAAAACATTGGCATGGAAGTAATGAAAGATTAACTATAATGGTATGTTCCAATGCATCTGGCAAGCACAAAATCCCACTGATGGTGATTGGCAAGTTTGCACGTCCAAGAGCTTTAAAAGACATCTCACCCAAAGCCCTACCAGTATATTACAAAAGTCAGAAGAGCGCATGGATGGATGCGACCTTATTTACTAACTGGTTTGAAGAAGAGTTCGTGCCATCTGTGACTAAATTTTTGAACAGAAACCGTCTTCCTATTAAAGCAATTTTGTTAATGGATAATGCCTCCTCTCACCCTGGAGAAGGACTTCATATGGGCGAAATTGTTGTAAAATTTTTTCCTCCAAATGTAACCAGCATAATGCAACCAATGGATAAAGGCATCCTAGAAAATATTTTTAAAATTATAGGCGTTTATATCTTGAACATCTGTTAGAATACACAGAAAAGGAGGATATTATCGATGGGATGAGAAAGGTTATACTGAAAAATGTTATTTACTGGGTAAGTCAAGATTGGGATTCTCTGCGTACTACCACTATTCAAAAATCTTGGTCAAAAGTTATTGATTTTGAGGACTATAATGACACTGAAGATGATACTCCATTAAATAAATTAGCTTTGAAATTGAGAAGCCATGGAGAAATTTTGACAGCGAGATAGAAGAAAAAGAAAAAAGTTTATTTGAATTAATGCAAAAATTAAAAGGTTGCGAAAATGTGACAAGAGAAGATGTTGTTGAATGGATTACAGCAGATGATTTAGAAGAAGAAATGTGTATTGAAGAAATAACGAATGCCTTTCAGGAAACCGAAAAATCAGATGATGATGACGATGACGAAGCGGCGGTGGATGAACAGTCTCCCACTAAGATCTCTCATCAAGAAGGTTTTGCTTCTTTGGAAAAAGCTTTGAGGTATATCAAACAACAACCAGAGGCAACCCCAGCGGATTTGCTTCTTCTTAATAGATGGAGAAACATTGCAGCTAGAAATAGAATATGAAACAGAAGCTCATAGATACCTATTACACTGTTTTATAATGTATGTACCTATTTATATGTTAAAAACGTTAATACATCGGTTTAAAGTATTGGTGTTTATTTTTTGCATGAATAAAAACAAATCCGGATTATCCGAGTTTTCAGTTATCCGAGGAGGGTGCCCCCCCCCCCCACGTTACCTCGGATAACCGGGATTCTACTGTATTTCTAATCATCTATTCGTTACGCATATATTGGATGTAGTTTTTACTTATTGCTTTTAAACATTTTCGTCAGTCTAAAAACTACTTCATCTGTCATTTCTTCTTCTCTAATGGAAACACATGTACCAAGTAATAAATATCTGTTTTGAATTATTATGGAATATATTGTAATGTGGAATAATTTAGGCCTGGTTCCTGGGACCTTATTTGCTATAAATCCTTATTTAACAAAGTCGACTTTTGAAATGGTAAATGCTCTCTTCCAAATTATCACGCAATAATCCCCTCCCCCTTATACGGGTAAATCTTAGATGTGCCCTTATTGATTTCTAATGATTTTCAGATGTGGTGGGACATTATTCCATCATTTCTTATCGTGACCGCAGTCATGGCGGCTCCTCACCTATTGCCGTTGCCTATGAACTGGCTATTAACTGGAAACATTTACCGTAGAGAACTAAAAACCTACCACCAGCGTCTACAGTATTTACGAGACAAGAGATTAACCGGTAATCCATACAAACTGACAGGTAGGTTAAATATACATACATATCGAAAACTTAAAGTTGCGGTTAAAATCTCCTCGGTGGGGCATCTTTTGCGATTATTATCTCGCGATTACTTAGCCCGCTCCCCTAAAGCTCTTCTTTTTTTTAACTAACACATCCTATACCCTCTCAAAATTTTCAATACAGAGCTAACGGTGTAAGGTTTAATAGGTCTGTATTTTATGTTTATATCATAATAAATAACTGTAGCATAAACCTAATGACGTGCCATTGAGTAAATTATCACACTGTGCAGCTGGCAATTACGATCTAATCCAAGAGATCTGATCGTGAGTCCCAAGAAATACTTATTAAAAAACTTAATTCTTCTAAACTTCGACTACACTAGTCTTAATCTTATCGAATATTTTTTGTCCAATTGTACGTATCATGCGATGGTAAGCAATCTAAAACATTGCCCATACATAATGGTGGATCCAGGGCTCTATCCTAGGTACAACTTTATTTCTTATTTACATTGATGGCCTTATTCATGCAGCTTCTCATTCCAACTTGACCTTATTTGCAGACGACACCACACTTCTCACATCGTGTCTCCCTCTCTCTCTGGATAACTCATAGACTACTCTTAACCAAGCCAAAGAGTAGTTTACCCAAAACAACCTTTCTCTGAATCACAATAAAACGGTGAATATGTTCTTTTCCCAGCGAGCTGTGGACATTAATAATATTGATTGTACTAAATTCTTCTAACCTGAACACGATAAGCATTGGCAGTGATCATCGGATGTTCAGAGCCAAAATAGGAATAAATCTGAAGCAGAAGAGACATAGATTGATAACGCATACAAAGATAAAGACACCAACAGAACTAATAAAACAAAACAAATAAACTACCAAACAGAACTTGATGAACTGAACGCATAAATAACCAACAGCCTACTCTTGACTACAAAACAAATAGCCACATTGAAAAAAGACAAAACACAAAAACTAAGTAAAGAGACACAAAATCTCATGAAACAGAGAAGACTATTAAGAAATGATCCTACAAATAACAGATTAAAACTGACAGAAATAGACAAGAAAATAAAGAAAAAGATCAGAGAAGACGTCCGACAATACTGCAACTCGAAAATAGAAGAAACTCTGAAAGAAAGAAAGAGTTTGAAACACTTAAGCAAATAAATGAATGAAGGGAGACATCAAATAATAAAACTTGTTAATAACGATAACCAAGAGATGGTACAAATCAAGGAGCTAAAGAAAGCTACAGAGAAATATTATCAAACACTACATGATACGAAAATATCGTCACCGTCCGGGAAAGACGAAGGAAATAGAGTGATAGTAAGAAATGTGGGATCTGAAGAAATTCCCGATGTAACAACGGATGAAATAATGAACACCCTACAACATATGCACAACAACAAGGAACCAGGGGACGATCAACTAATTACAGAAATGATAAGGTATGGGGGATAATACAATCTCTTCAAGCTTTATTTAAGAGATGCCTTATAGAAAGTAAAATATCAACACCCTGGGTAAACGCCTTGGTTGTGTTTATTTTTAAAAAGGGGAAGAAATTTAAATTGGGGAATTACAGACCCATCAGTCTGTTATCGGTACTATACAAAATACTCACTAGAATTATAATATATAGATTAACGAACAAATTATACAGTTATCAATCACGTGAACAAGCGGGATTTAGGCGGGGATACAGCACTTTGGACCATTTTCAAACAATTACATTACTAGTAGAAAAAGCAAATGAATACAAGGTCGCCTTGTGAATAGCAATGGTTGACTACGAAAAAGCATTTGATTCGGTAGAGATATGGGCAGTGCTTAACGTCTTAAGTAACAGCCGAGTAGATGAAAGATACACAACTCTTCTTGAATACATATACAAAAATGCCACTTCACAAATAAAATCAAAATTAAAAGAGCAATTAGTCCAGGCCACTCGATATACCCAAAGCTGTTCACGTTGACTCTAGAAGACATGTTCAAATCGTTAAAGTGGGAAAAATAAAGGAATACTATATATATATATATATATATATATATATATATATATATATATATATATATATATATATATATATATATATGTATATATATATATATATATATATATATATATATATATATATATATTTATATATATATATATATATATATATATATATATATATATATATATATATATATATATATATATATAAATATATACCTTCGAAATAAAATATAGTATATCTGTTTTACTGAATTTATTGATATCACTCTGACACGTGTTTCAGTCTCGCGACCATTTCCAAAGATATTTACAATAAGACTAAACTTAAGTTTTAAAAGATATTACATTTGGATGGTTAATTGGTATTACATTTAAATTAAGAGGTAATAAAATTGACATGTAGTCTATCTTAACACGGCGTCTAATATGGGGGTATTTCCAAATTCTATTTGGGTGTTCCATATTTTTATATTATTTTTAATGGCTTTTTTATGCTTAGAATTTCTAAATATGTTTTACTTTTTGAGCACTGTATAGCAACTTCACTCTCTCGTTATTAAAAAGGTGATTATTGTGAAAGTGACTCTTTTAATCTTTGTTGTACGCTCCGTCCCGTTTGTCCCACATAGACAGCGTCACAGTCATCACAATTAAGTTCATATATACCCGATTTACCAAATTCGTTATTATTAACCCTTATACAGGTGATTTCTAACTTATTAAGGCTATTGTTGATTTTGTTACTAATACCACCGACATAGTTCACAGCAAACCATTTTCTGCTTTCGTGTTTTACGTCTGGTGCGTAAAATTGTTTAAGTATATGTTTATGTTATTTGTTTTTTTTTTCAGTTTATCTATAATCATTGGATTACATCCATATCAATATATAATATATATATATATATATATATATATATATATATATATATATATATATATATATATATTATAAACTTATTAAACAGACTCAATCAAAAATAGCAACTAACAATTTAATTGTGAGTAAAGCGGACAAAGGTAATACTCTCACCATAATGAATGAAACGGAATACAAAAATAAGATGCAAAGTATAATTGATTCTGACGAATTCATAGAGCTAAAATCAGACCACACAAACTACGTAAGCAACTCACTGCGATCTTCGTAACATCATAAACTACGTTGCACTTTATTCAGTAAAAAACTTCGTTAGAATTAGTCCGAAAACTAAACACGATCATTTTACCACGAACTGTAAGTTTATCTCATTTGATGTAAAAAGCCTTTTCACATCAATTTCCATAACACAGATAAAAATTGATACTAAAATCCCTTATAAACAGTAGTGATCTGGCTAATTCTAACAAAATTACTTTCAATTTAACAGGAAAACATATAAACAAAACAGTGGCCTACCAATGGGAAGCTCTCTGGAAGCATTCATGGCTAACTTTGAAAAAAAAAAACCTTTTCTCAAATGAAAACTACAGAAATGTAACCAGACATGTCCACTTTTCGGTAAGATATGTTGACGATTTCTACATTTTGAAAGGAACCGATAGACAATTGTCACAGTTTTTATTAACTTTAAATAAATTCAGTCATAATATCGAATTCACAATAGAAATTGAAGTAGACAAATCACGTAGTTTTTTTAGAATTAAAAATTTCAAATGTAGAGAACAAAATAAAGTTTGATACTTTCCGTAAACCAACTACAACAGAGACATACATCCTAAATCAAATCAATCCTGGCAGATCAAAATGTCAACCTTCCACAGTCTCATATACAGATTAACTAACATTCCACTAATTACAGGCAATTATCTAAAAACACTGAATATAATCAAAAGAATAGCCAAAAACACTACGCATATAATCCAATTATTAGAGATAAACTGGAAAAAAAAACAAAAAAACATAAAAATATACTTAAACAATTGTACGCACCAGACGTAAAACACGAAAGCAGCTATGTCGGTAGTATTAGTAATAAAATCAACAATAGCCTTAATAAGTTAAAAATAAACTGTATAAGTGTTAATAAAAACAATATAGCCCGATATTTAGTTCATAACAAAGAAAGATCTAACAAATATGGAAAATCGGGTATATATGAACTTAATTGTGATGACTGTGAAGCTGTATGTGTGGGACAAACGGGACGAAGCCTACAACAAAAATTAAAAGAACACAGGCACTCTATTTTAAATAAATAAAAATTAACAGGCTTTGCTGAACACTGCATAGACAATAATCGCCTTTATAATAACGAGAGGGTGAAGTTGCTATACAGTGCTCAAAAAAGCAAACATATCAATTATTTAGAAATTCTTGGCATAAAAAAAGCCCTTAAAAATAATATAAAAATAACGAACACCAAATAGAATTTGGAAATACCCCCATATTAGACGCCGTATTAAGATAAACTACCTGTAATTAACCCAATTTTATTACCTCTTAATTTAAATTTAGTACCAATTAACCATTCAAATGTAATATCTTTTAGAACTTACGTTTAGTCTTATTGTAAACCTCTTCGAAAGTGGTCGCGAGACCGAAACACGTATCAGAGTGATCTGAATAAATTTAGTGAAACAATTATACTGTATTTTATTTCAAAAATGTAAATATTAAGATGTTTCACGTAGAACCGACCGCAAACTCCATAAATTATATATATATATATATATATATATATATATATATATATATATATATATATATATATATATATATATATATATACACAGTGGCGAACAAAAGTATGGAAACATTTTCTTAACCAAAAATATAAAATACTATTGTTTAGGAATAAAAAAAACTAACCTTTTTTGGTTGACAATTTCTTTATAGAATTTTATTATTGACTATAAAAACTTTGTTTACCTTTTCTGGTAGATAAGGTTTTTAAAAAACACGTTTTGCCCTTATGGAAAGCATTGAAATAATTTTAACATTCTGCTTTAAGAGTACGTTATTTTTGATACAAAGTAATTTATTAGCATTGTTTAAGAGTGCGGTTGCCAAAATGCCAAAGTGCAAATATTACAGTTCAGATCTGAAACATAAAATTATTTTTCTGTATCAAAGTGGAAAAAAGCAAACTGAAATAGCAAAATCTTTAAACATGCATAGGGGCACTCTCAGCAAAAGAAGTTCTTGAGAAGGGGCACTGTTGATCCAGCATTTAAAAGTGGTAGACCTGGAAAAACAAGTAAGAGAGTAGACAAAATTATTATTCGAAAAGCGAAAAATGATCCCAAGAAAACTGCTGTTGATATTAATAAAGAACTAAGGCAGGAATATCAGGGTGTATTGGTGTCAGACATGACTATTAGGAGTCGTCTGTTATCTTCTTGGTAGGCGTGCAGTTAAAAATCCACTCCTTACAAAGCGTCACAGAAAGGAGAGATTGAAATTTGCTAAGGAACATAAAGACTGGACTCAAAATCGGTGATTCTACTGGTTATGTAAGAAGACCAGTTGGTCTAAGATATGACTCAAAGTATCTTGTACCTACTGTCAAACATGGCGGTGGATATATCATGGTATGGGGTTGTTTTTGACGGTCTGGTACGGGGCCATTGGCAAAGATAAATGGCAGAATGAATGCTCAAATTTATCTTTAGATATTGGAAAATTATTTGATTCCTCATGAAGAAGATTCGCCAATGTCATGGATTTGTCAACAAGACAATGACCCAAAACACACATCTCGCTTTGCCAAGAATTGGTTTTCTGAACAAAGGATTCGGGTGATGCGCAGGCTTTCACAATCACCTGATTTGAACCCGATAGAGAATCTTTGGCACTATCTCGATAAACCAATTAGGAAAAGAAATATAAAAAACCGGGACGAACTTTGGATCGCATTAAAACAAGAATGGGAAAAAATACCACCCAATTTTTGTGCTAGGCTTATTGACTCTATAGGCAGAAAATGTCAAGCAGTGATTGACGCACGAGGATATCCCATATATATATATATATATATATATATATATATATATATATATATATATATATATATATATATATATATATATTATATATATACACATATATATATATATATATATATATATATATATATATATATAAGATATAGGTATATATATATATATATATATATATATATATATATATATATATATATATATATCCAATGTTATGAATGTTATGATCAAATTATACAAAATTCAGTTTTCGGTTTAAAAATTTGATTAAACACTGACAATTTTCCTAAATAACCAACGAGGATTTTCATAATTTGATAGTTGTTATAAGACTACCTATTTAAAAAACTTTACATAATCTTTATTAAAGGTTTAGAATGTATTCCTGATGATAACTGTGAAGAAGAAGATGATGTAGTATATGAGTAGCCAAAATTCGGAACAACTCAGAGACACCACTCTAAATAAAATAGAAGTTTAGTATGAGTATTATTGTTAAATGTTTTTTTTGCCTTTTGTAAAGTTAAATGTTTTAGGTAGGTAGTATGTATTTAAAATATTTGTAATAATTATTTAGTAGTTCATTTTTTCCATTATCTCGACATAAAAATACATTTGCATAAAATTGTTTTGTTGACTTAAGACATTTTATAAACAGACTTTGCAACTGTAATTCATTAGTAATTCTAGAATTACCTAATTTAAATAAATATTAGAAGATATATAAAAGCAACTGCAAGCAAGCTTTCTTATTAAACCCTTCGTACTCTCCGTATATGATTTCATATCCTACAGCTATGCAAGATGAAAGTACAACTTTAAAGTGATTAATAAATATATAGTGTCGATATCGTCATTTTCTCAAATATCCCAATTTCGCAAGAACTGAAGAGTATTAGAGAATTTAAGGCATTCATAAAAGGAAGAAAAATAGAGATGTTTCTTGAATCACAAACTTCTTAGACTTTCATTATCTTTATTTAATCTTAATCACAACGTTTCAATCATTTTGTATCTCTAATTTATTATCAAGTAAACACTGTACTAAAAAACGAACTGAAGGGGGTTGAAACTGGTTATTTCTTCCTCTTAAATGAAAACTCATAAGAGTATACCATGGTATAGTAAAGCCAACATATCTAGTGACGTCGTGAGTTTAGAAAAAGTTCCCTCTCTCTGTACGTAGCTTCATCGTTAATGTTCTCTTTTTCCCTAACAAGCCCCTTTGAATATATCAGCCCCCTTCTACCATTAGTCGTCACTGTATATATTAGAATACTAGCTAAACGTTATCTCATCAGGTATTTTAATCGTGATGAGGGAATTTTATTACTCACTATGTATCACCACTACACCAAACATTTTATTTTTGCACTCGACGCGCATTTCGCTAACCATGTTAGCTTCATCAAAAGCGATGATTGATGAAGCTAAACTACAAATCTATCCTATTTATACTTAGCCTAACCGGCGGAACTCATGGCATAAGCAAGGCCATCAGTTCCGGTCAAGTAACCAGTAGAGGAGACGATAAGGAATAGGCCCTGTGTCTTTATATAAACTACTTTTACATTTTATAATTTCCAGACTTTCATGTGCGTTTAACAATCTCCTATCAGATACATTTTTAATTAATTTTAGATTATATAATGTTACAATATGTTCAGCTTCAAGGGCATGTTCGGCAATGCTAGACTTTTCTGTCCTACTGTATTTTAAGTGTGCTAAATGTTCTTTAAATCGTGTTTTAATTGACCTTTTAGTTTGCCCAACATACTTTTAGTCATAATCATTACAACTAATTTCATAAATTCCACTTTTCTCACAATTATGAATCTTATCTTTGGGATTTCTTAAGATATTCCTTAGATTGTCTGATGATTTACAGACTAAGGCGGGGCCTACCTTATTAAATACCTTATTGAGCCCCCTGCTATATTTCGGATTAAATGGTATGGAGACATACTTGGTGTTATTTTCTTCGCGTGTAAAAAAAAGGTGGAATTCTGCATATTTAACCTGAACTTATGTCCATTTATTAGCTTGTTTACTAAGTTATCGTCATAACCATTAACTCTAGTTATATTTCTAATACGATTCCTTTCATTATTAAAGTTTATTCTGTTCAGAGGAAAAGTGACCAAAGGATGAACTGAAAAATGTAATGAGGCTAATTTGTGTTGTTTGCAATGAAATGAATCATTAGGAATATATCTATCTGTTACTGTGTCTTTCCTATAGATATCAAATTCCATTCTATTATTTTTAATAATTAAAACATCTAGAAAAGGCAGTTGTCCTTTGTTCTCAAGCCAGTCAAGAATTTGAATATTTCTGGTATAGATATGTGGATGATATTTTCGCGATTTTTTGATACAAAGAAAGCAAATATTGATGATTTTGTGTCCAAATTAAATAGCGGGTATGATTCCATTAAATTCACTTACGAAGTTTGAGAACAAAGGACAACTGCCTTTTCTAGATATTTTAATTATTAAAAATAATAATAGATTAGAATTTGATATCTATAGAAAAGATACAGTAACAGACATTTCATTGCAAACAACACAAATTAGCCTCATTACATTTTTTAGTTCATCGTTTGGTCACTTTTTCTTAGAAATATAACTAGAGTTAATGGTTATGACGATGAATTAGTAAACAAGCTAATAAATAGACATAAGTTCAGGTTAAATATTCAGAATTCCACCTTTTTCACCACGCGAAGAAAATAACACCAAGTATATCTCCATACCATATAATCTGAAATACAGCAGGGGACTCAATAAGGTATTTAATAAGGTAGGCCTCACTTTAGTCTATAAGTCATCAGACAATCTGAGGAATACCTTAGGAAATCCCAAAGGTAAGATTCCTAATCGTGAGAAAAGTGAAATTTATGAAATTAGTTGTAATGATTGTGACAAACAGTATGTTGGGCAAACTAAAAGGTCAATTAAAATACGATTCAAAGAACATTTTAGCACACTTAAAATACAGTAGAGCAGAAAAGTCTAGCATTGCCGAACATGCCCTTACGTACACCCTTCGTGTTTATAATATACATATATGAATTGGTCGTTAAAAAAAGATCAATGGTGCATTTTGGGTAGGATGCGATTTTATTTTTTTTATTGTTACTTCAATAATTAAAAAGTTATAAAGAAAAAATAATGAAAATTTAGTGGATGAAAAACTATTATTGTTAATAACTTTTTTTTCTATTAATTGCGTAAAAAAGGCATTAAAGCTTTTTTATAGAGAATTTTATAGCAAAAAATTTTAGCTGCTATTTTTTATGATTTTAGTTATTTTTAAGGGTTTTTTACCGCTGCAAAGGAAAGGAGGTCAAATGTAGGTCAGGTATATAGGTGGAAAAAAAAATTATTGTTCCTTTATTTTTATATACATACTATTTATATTATTTTATATTTATTTTATGTTTTTTTATTAATTAAAATATTTTTAGTGGTCCGTACGGAACATTTATGGGATCACTTCGGTGTCCGTTTGTCCGTCTGCTCAATCAGAGCCGCGTAGTTTTGGAAGTTAAATTTTGACGTAAGAGTTTTGGGGAGTGAAATCGGAAGTTTTTTTTTTACCAGGTCATCGAGTGGGGTGTCAAATGCTTGTGAAAACATGAATTCAAAAATATATATGATGTAATACTGGTATACACTTTTCTTTGAATTATTTATAAAAAAAAAAAAAAAAAAATGGCCAAAAGGTGCTGTCCATCCACCCTATCACGAAAAGTACAGATCAAAACATTTTGAAAAATTCTGGAATAATCTACATAATGTCTAGATTGAGCGAAAATTATCACAGGTGCATTACCTTTGATAATTTATCGGGTATAAAAAAATATATTTGACCGCCAAAATATAATCATTAATTAACACGTAGGCTGAAAAAATTTTTGGTCCGTGTTTTGAGTAGTTCTTGCAAAATTCGACTTTATTCATCAACACAGTCTCCTTCAAGAGCGATATTATCAGTCCAACCCTTTTGTAACATTTCTATACCTTTTTTGTTGAAGGATTTGTCTTTGCCGTCAAAATAGGCCTCAGTTTCGGCGATAACTTCTTCACTGAAGACAAATCTCTTTCCCGGGAGCATTTTTTTTGATATCTGCGAATAGATAATAGTCGCTGGGGACAAATCTAGAGAATACGGCGGATGAAGAAGCAATTCGAACTTCAAGTCATGCAATTTTGCCATCGTAACAATGGTGCATTATCTTAATGAAAGAGCACTTTTTTCTTGTTCATTTGCTATTGATGGTTCTTCCTTTCTCAGCCGACTGTTGTCTCTTTAGTCGTTTCGGGCGGCTTTCACCGGCTGCTGTCCACTCAGCTGACTGCCGATTTGATTCCGGTGTGCAGTGGTGGATCCATGTTTCATCCATGGTCACATATCGCATGAAAAAATCTTTCTTATTGCGCTTAAACAGATCCAAACAGCGCTCAGAATCATCAACACGTTCTGTTTTTGGTCCACTGTGAGCAACCGCGGTACCCATTTCGAACAGAGCTTTCTCGAGCCCAAATGTTCATGCAAAATATGACCAAGACGTTCTTTTGGTATCTTTAGGTGTCAGCTATCACATGCAATTTTACTTTATGGTCATCTAAAACAATTTTGTGGATTTTTTTGACTTTTTCCGGTGTAACCACCTCCTTTATGCGTCCAGAGTGTTCAGCATCATTTATATCTGTACGACCGCGTTTAAATTCAGCATACCAGTAAATGATGAGTGATTTTCCAGTAACACTTATCAGGCCATTGCTTTGCTTGAACACTACTTTTTCCATCAAAAAGCAGTGTTTAATCAACACACGAAATTCGATTTTTTCCATTATTTCGAAAATATCAAAAGAAGAGTCACTAAAACGACTATAACTTGTAAAGTAATCGTCGAAATATCATGAAATTTTGACACGTATCATTTAAAGGTTGGTAATCATATGGATTTTTTTGAAAAGGGCGACATCTATGTGTCAGACCAAAAACTTTTCAGCCTACGTGTTATATATTTTATCGTATTATTAAATATTAATAGATGTTATTCTCTATTAATATAAATTGTAATATTATAAAATAATAAAAATAAAACACGATAAAAAATTATAAATTAATAAAATTTTAAATATATATTAAATAAAAATAAAATGATATTATTAATAAAAACGTAATAATAAATTAATAAATAACATAAATAGTATTATGCAAAAATGAAGGAACAATAATCTTTCTCCCTTTGCAGCACTAAGAAACCCTTAAAAATAATCGAAATAATAAACGTCATTTATTTTTCTCTATCAAAAAGGTCTGATGCATTTTTTTAACAAAATTGATAGATAAAAAGTTATTAAAAATAATAATTTTTCATCACCCAAATTTTTATTATTTTTTGTTTGTAACTCCTTAATTATTGAGGTTACACTAAAAAGTTAGTAAGAAAAGTCGTATATTATTGTAAAACAAAGAAGTTCTTCACAACACTTTTGTCACCGAGATATATGAAAAAAAAAACCATTTATACCCCTATTTTCAATATGGCGGCCAAGTGGGTACACCTCCAACCCCGAAAACTCAAATTTAATCTTACGTTGAAACTTCCACATAATAAAAAATAAAGTTGCATCCTACCCAAAACGCGCGGTTGAATACACAACTGATTAGACTAATAGCGATAGAAATGCAATTAAATAATGACAATGGAAGTCCGAAAAATATTGAGATATTTTCTAAAATCTTCAATAAAAGGACATGTTCCCGATTTTAAACCGTTATTATTTATTGTTTTCCTCTAAAATTTAACGTTTGTTAACAAAAAGTTTACAGCGGCACGTAATAAATTTCTCTCTTTCTCATTTCCCTTCACTTTGTAACATTTAATAAAAATAACTTCTCGGACCGGAAAAAAAAATCGATCCGTCCATATAGTTCGCACATTTGCATATCAGGAGTCAGCAACAACCACTAATAGTGGCCGACATGCCACCGGCTACCTGTGGTCCAATATGTGAATTGTACGTTGGAAATTTACTCCTCGTTAATAACAAGTGGAACGAGCTTAGCTACCTAGGCTTAGCTAGGTATTTTTCTTTTTCTGATTAGTTGTAAGATTTACGGACTATTTTACCTTAGTGTCACCTAAATTTGTTGGTTTAATCGTCTCTAAGGTATCTACAACTCTATCAAAAAAGAAAACGCAAGCGCACTTTTATAAAAAGTAACACACTGGCCAATTAATTAAAATTCACCAAATTTAGTACCCTGTTACCTCTTTCTCTTCCTCCCACTTCATTTACATATAAAAGGAGAGCGATTTGACACCACTGAAAATAATCAATTTCTACCGGACAAGTGCAAGTCGGACTTGCGCAATTAGTGTGCCGTACGTTGATTGCTTTTAAAATAAAATTTTTTGTTACGGAGCAATGACTTCACAAAACACACCCCAAATGAGTTTTTAACAAAGTTTTTTCCGATCTTTACTAAAAACTGATGACCTTAAAATTTTTTTATATACCAGATAAATATTATAGGTAATGCACTTGTGATAATTGTCGTTCAATCGTGGAGAATATTCCAGAATTAATTTTTTGATCAGTACTTTTCGAAGTAAAGAGGAGACAGTGATTTTGCGCAATTTTTTAAAAATAATACAAAGAAAAGTGTACTCAAGTATGACATTATGTATATTTTTGAACCCGTGTGTTTTTACAGGCTTTCATTTGACACTCTACTCGATGACCTAGTATAAAAAAAAATTTTCACTTCTGATTTCACCTCCCAAAATTAACCTCTTAAATCAAAATTGAACTTTCAAAAATACATGGCTCTGATGAGGCCATCAATTTTTATATTAGTGCCAAATTTCAACTTTCTATGTTAAATATATTCGGGGAAAATCGGGTGTGACAAACAGCCAGACGGACAGACAGACACCGAAGTGATCTTATAAGTGTTCCGTACGGAACACTAAAAAAATGTCCCAAAAAATGTTATAAAATTTAGTAAGTTTATTGGCTGTTTTTTTTTATTTTTATTTTTTTTTTTTTATTTTTTTTTTTTAATTTTATTTTTATATTTTATTTTTATATTTTTTTTTTTTTTTTTTTTTTTGTTTTTATTTTTTTTTTTTTATTTTTTTATTATATTTTATTTTTATTTTTTTTTCTTCTAATCTCGGAATAACCTTTTTGTGTAACAATAGAGCGAAAATTACAGGGACTGCAATCTGGTGACTGCAGGAGGCAAGAAACTGGCCCATTTCGGACTACTCATTTGTTAGGAAACTCGATATTTAAATATTCGCAAACTTCGCATCTAAAATGTCAGCTGGTGACGTAAAGAAAAAAGGCCAAAATACGTGCCGTTGACAATACCAGTACATGACTTTATTAAACATCGTTGTTAAAAATTGGTGAGTGAAAACCGTAAGGGTTTTTCTACTGCGGCTGAATATTTCGTGAATTGTTTACTCCATTTCTGGTAAATGTTTCTTTTCTCATCGGTAACTAAAACTAATCTGGCAAAATTTTTGTTCGTATTACTTTACTGTAAAAACCACTCGCGAAATCTGACTCCATTGCACTGTTAAAAAAAAAGACTACGCACCCAAAAGTAACTGAGGCAATATAACTGTCTTCGAAATTGGTTAAAAGAAAGAATGATATATCCCATTTAATAGAAATAAACATTGAATTCTAAAGGCCTGCATTATTATTAACTGAAAATACGAGCGAATTTCACAGCTCACAAGAAATAGTATCAATAGTGGTAATAAATAAGACCGCCAATGGTAAAATGATGGTGAATGAGGTTTGACAGGAACGAAATTCAAAGTTTAAACAGTTTCAAAAAGTTGTGTGTTATTAAACATTTATATTGAGTCATATTTAGCGAATGGTCCTCCCTGAATAAGTATTGTAACCTATTACAAAATGCTCCGACAAAACATCCTGTACCTTTTATTTCTATATATTAAACGAAATTTCTTGTGACCGAGACTGGAAGATAGAAATCACAGACTACTTTTGTGATTGTAAACATATTTGATATCGATACTTGCGTAAGTTAAGGAATCAAATATCACAGGACATAAGTAGGGCGCAGGAAAACTAAAGTATTGTTTGGATTTAGTGTCCAAACTGTTCAACTATTATCAGTTTGTAGACTCTAAGAAAAATGAACATGAACATTTGTCTTTGTGTTGATCTTTTACTTGTAATTTTAAAATTTCCGACCACAGGTCGCTCTACCGTCCGGCACGAAATGCCTAAAAACACTACAAACCTGCCCCTTTTATTACGATTTATTGCCTCATTATTATGCAAATGTAATTAGCTTATAAGCTTTAAAAATACCCGGCAACGTCGCCTCAAAAAATTTATCAAAATTAACCGGTCGAATTTCTTTATCAGGATACGTAACTTTGATACTCTCAATGTTTGAATCTATTCCAACTGAGCAAGATCAATATTACTGCACTATTCCCATTGTGCAGTCAAGGATGCCCGATATTGTCTTCAGGCAGCGTATTATAAAACGTATTTTAATGAAGCTAGACACCAAAAAAGCTTCTGGCGTTGGCGGAATACCTGCCATAGTACTCAAACACTGTGCGAGGGAACACCAGTTTTCTGTAGACTTTTCAACCTATCCTACAGAAGGGGAATATTTCCTTCCTGCTGGAAATGTGCACAGTTCAGGCAATACCTAAAAAAGGCAAAAAGACCTTGCCAAATAACTACCGACCAGTCGCACTGCTTTCAATAATATCGAAAGTCATGAAAAAGACTATCAATCAGCATCTTCTAAAATATCTTAAAAAAATTCAACATTATTAGCGACCATCAATATGGCTTTTGGAAACATAGATCAACAGGAGATCTTCTAACTTATCTAATACATGTTTGGAACAACGCAGTTGAACACTATGGAGAATCTCGAGCGGTTGCTCTTGATATATCCCAGGCATTCGGCTGTGTTTGGCACGATGGATTGTTGGCTAAGCTACACTCTTCTGGTATATCAGAAAATTCTGTTTGTGGCTCTCATGTTTCCTCAAGGAGCGTTCTTTACGAGTGGCAGTCGACGGATTTCTTTCTAACACCTTCACTATCAACGCCGGTGTGCCCCAGGGCTCCATACTGTCTTCTACTCTCCTTCTCATTTTCATTAACGATCTGCTGGAAAAGATCGGGAATCCAATCTACAGCTTTGCAGATCACAGTACGCTTCATTCCCTTTGAACGCTCGCACATCGGCTACTCAGACAAACATCCGCAGACAGTATGAAGTCATTCAACTTAACAAAGATCTGCAAGAAATTCTATCTTGGGGTGACAGTAACCAAGTGGAATCTAACGCTACAAAAGCCAGGACTCAGTTTTTTTCTAAAAAAAGTTAACGTTGCTGAACCCAACATAATTATGTCGGGGCACTCCATTCCTCTAGCCTCATCACTCAATTTGTTGACCGTTAATTTGGGAGCAAATATCTTGGCTTCTCAAAAGCTGAGAATATTATTTCGAACTAGAAAGCTTTACACTCCACAACAACTGTTAATTCTGTACAAAGCTCAAATTCGACCAACTATGGAATACTGCTCCCATATTTGGGGCTCTGCTCCCAAATATACACAGTATTTGTTGGATTGTATTCAGAGCTGTTCTCTTAATTGGAGACCCGGAACTGATTCGTTGGAACGTCGAAGAACGGTTAGTGACTTGAGTCTATTTTACAAGTATTTTCATGGAAAGTGTTCGATGGATGTAGTCCGCTTAATTCCTCCCAGAGCGGTGCATGCTAGAAATACACGTCGCGCTAATACTTCACATCCTTATAAGGTTCAGCTTGTTACTCCTCGTACAACCCTTTTCAAGCGTCGTTTATATGGAGAGCCTTATCAGTTTGGAATAATTTGCCCAGGACTGTGTTTCCCACCGAGTACAATTTACAGCGATTCAAGACCAACGTAAATCGCTTTTTCCGCACACGTGTGGCTCCTGTAGCGCCTAACGGATTTCCCTGCAGCACTTGTGCTAGACCCATAAAAAAAAATTATATAAGATTTTATTACTTCCTTTGCTGTATTGTATTTCTGAAAAACTCACCTTCAGCGGTTTTTGAGGTTTGTTCAGGTTCAGGGTCTCAAGATTACGTACAAAAGCAGCCTTTACTTTTTGAGCAACATATATAATAGGGATGGTTCAATTTTGTATAGTCTCAATATTACAAATTTTTTCTGGTATTCGGTGGAATATGTATACTTGGGGTATCTTCTTAAACTAGGTAGGGCAAAGCAACAAGCAGGTACACAGAAGATTCCGATTGAGCTGGGCTGCGTTTGATAAAATGTCGTGGATCTTAAGAAGTAAAGATATCCCAAATGCCTTAAAAAGAAAAGCATTTGACAGTTGTATTCTGCCCGTTCTAACATATAGGATGGAAACGATCACCTTAACGGACAAACGATGATATAGGGCGGCACAGGACAGAAGAAGATGGAGGAGCATGAAGGAGGCCTTTGTCCAGCAGTGGGCGGATATATAATTATCTACAGATAAATATAGAAGGGTTTAAGGGGCCCAGGGAGGAGGTTAGTGGAGTTAACATCGTTACGGGTTACCACAGTCAAAAGAACTTTTGAGAGCGTGGTAAAAAATTTGAAATTGCAAATGTAACAGTAGACATATTCCAGTTCCTTCACCATATTTTTTTTGCTTCAAGGAAGTGCTAAATTTATTTTTGGTATGGTTTGACTGGGTTCTGTAACAGACAAAAGGAAAAAAGAAATGACGCGATTATGTATGGACACTTTTTGACATACCTTTGCCTTATCTCTTTCAAGAGAGTGACGAACTTATGACATTTAACAGAAGCAACAAGGACAAAATTATCCCTATTTGGACAATCTCTTTCCTTATTTTTTTTTACAGAACCTCAGTCTATCCCTTTTTTTCGTAATGAATGTCAGATTGATCATTTTGTAAAGAAGTTCGATTATCATCTGCTTAGTCGAACGACTTCAGTTTCATGTTGCTTTTTAATTTTTATATTAATGAATCATACGAAATATTTCTAATGTACTTAACCGAATCTAGCCGAAATATAACGATGTAATAACGAATGTCTAATAGAATTAAAAATTTCAAAGAGACAAAGAACTGATCTCTTTCCTTTTCCTCTATTTCTTTAGTTTCGTTACAGAATCCCAGCCTTGACTACATTAAACCGCAACAAGTACGATTCATGAATTAGCGCATGGCCTCAATATATTAATTTTGAGGCCTATAACAAACAAAGGCAAGCTAGTCAACATTGGACGGAAGGAGGAGCAAACTTAATCTCGAAATACGCAAGAATAAAATCGAGATAAAGGGGAAGCTGAATGACACCTGTTGCAAATCGGGTCCAGACCATTTTCTTATTGGTGCTTGATGCTGATTGGCTACAATCTACCAAAAAACACCGTAATATTAATGGCGGATTTACGGGATAATAAGAGGGTAATCGTCCTCCCCTAGTGCCCTTGCCAAAATTAAAGCAAGGCAAAAATGGTATGTCCATTTATATGCTTGGTGGTTTATTTTTCTTTATTTAGATTTTAACATATTCAGTTCTTTGTTTCAGTATTTTCAAATGTCCAGAGTCGGTGGGAATGGGGAAAAGAGAAACCAGGACCCTTTCACCCAGGAAATATATAATAAAAATAATGATACTTGGAGGTACCTTCTCTGCCACCCTAATTATTCATTTAATGTTGAGTATGAGTACTCTTTTTGCTTATAATAACAAAGGTACTATATCTCATTTCTCGATGTGTTATGCTCTTGATTTAATAATTGTGGCAGTTTCACATCGGGTGGCACTAAGGTTTGTTGGTACTGTCATCTTTGTGTGTGTCATCGAATTACAAATAATATTTTTCTACGAATAATGATGACAAAACAGAAAAAAGAAACGTTCTTAAAGTTTTTAAGTGAATTTTTGCAGCGCTTAGTTAAGTTAAAAACAAAAAAGTATTCCTCTCCGGCCGGGAATTGAACCCGGATCTCCAGCGTGACAGGCGAAGATACTTACTATACTACTAGACTACCGATCTAACGGAGGTGCACGACGAAAAATCTGAATTTTTGACGGTTTTCACCGGTTTTTCACAACGTAAACGAATCGGAAGTGAAGTTAATTGCCCGACGAACATTCGAAGTCATTAAATCATTAACAGGCAGTTCGTTTGGTGGGTTGATCTCGTTCGAAGATAACCTATGTAAACAAACCTAATAAAATTTCATGTGCTCTATTTAAATATCAAAGAAAAATAAAAACCAATGGAAAAAATTGTTTATAGAAGGGTTTTTGTGGGTTTTAACAGAGAAAAATAAAAACTAACGGAAAAAATTGTTTAATGAAGTGTTTTGTGTGTTTTAACTGTGTTTTTAATGTGTTTTAAGAAAAGCAAAAATAATACATGCTAAATCTTTTGAGGTTATGTCATATTGGCCAGAGGAAATCAATACCCTTAAAGCAAAAATCCGTGATGGGAAAGAAGTCCTCAAACAGGAGGATATGGTCGAGGTACAACAACGACTCCAGGTCAATTGCAGCCATCAAAAAGAAATATCTGGAATTAAAATACTCTGACTTGGATGCTGTCAAACATCGCCAGACAAACGCAAAATAAATGGACGGACGACGAAGTAAGAAGGTTAGTGAAAGCGTACAGGGATAGAAGGGAGACGCAGTCGACGGCTAGAATTAAAGTTATCATAAATGACTTCCCAGGAAGGTCTGTAAAGGCTATAGTCACAAAGCTACGACTGCACTGCCCAGATGTCTGCTATATGCGAAAAAACATCTTCTTCCTCATACCATTTCTCATCCTTGGCTGGAACAGAGCCAGTCACAATCTCATCAGGGGGGTGAAAGCCACCAAGAAACCCCTCTCCAACCAACAGCTCCAGAACCGGAGCTACGAGGCTGGTTGGGAAAGTCCGTGCAAAGTCCGAGAGATGGCACCACCGGCGCGTATCGAGGTCATGTTTAGTTAGTAGCATCTCTTGAATGAATGCACACCAAGTTTCAGCCATATTGGTCTATTTCTTTGTGTTTGGCATTCGTGTGAATCAAGGAAGTCGAGTGATTTTCAAGAAATGGACGAAAAAGAATTTCGTGTAGTGATTAAACATTACTTTATGGAAGGCAAAATGCCTCAGGAGACTAAAGAGAAGCTTGATAAACATTATGGTGACTCTGCACCTTCGATTAGAACAGTTTATAAGTGGTTTCAAAATTTTCGGACTGGCCATATGGGCACAAGTGACGCTGAACGTTCTGGACGGCCTGTGGAGGTTACGACTCCAGAAATCATTGATCAAATCCATGATATGGTGATGGATGACAGAAGAGTTAAGGTGCGTGAGATTGCTAGTGCTGTGGGCATCTAGACTGAACGGGTACATAATATTTTGCATAAACATTTGGACATGAGAAAGCTATCCGCAAGATGGGTGCCGCGATTGCTCACGCTTGACCAAAAAAAAACGGAATCGTGTGAAGTGTTGCAAGGATGGTTTGCAGCTGTTCCAGAAGAATCCGGAGGACTTTAAGCGTCGTTTCGTCACTGTGGATGAAACGTGGATACATTACTATACTCCTGAGACCAAACAACAATCTAAACAATGGGTTACCAAGGGGGAATCTGCACCAAAAAAGGCGAAGACCGTTCCTTCGGCCGGAAAGGTTATGGCGACTGTCTTTTGGGATTCGCAAGGGATAATCCTCATCGACTATCTGGAAAAGGGTAAAACTATTACAGGTGAATATTATTCATCGTTATTGGACCGTTTGAAAACCGAGCTGCAAGAAAAACGCCCGCGATTGGCCCACAAGAAAATCCTTTTCCATCACGACAACGCACCAGCACACACCTCAGCAGTTGTGGTCGCAAAATTAATGGAAATAGGATTCCAACTCGTTTCACATCCCCCCTATTCTCCAGACTTGGCTCCCTCGGACTACTATTTGTACCCCAATTTGAAGAAATGGCTGGCGGGACAAAGATTTTATTCAAACGAGGAGGTGATTGCAGACACTAATGGATATTTTGCAGACTTGGACAAATCCTATTATTCGGAAGGGATCAACAAACTAGAACATCGTTGGACGAAGTGTATAAGCCTAAAAGGAGACTATGTCGAAAAATAAAAAAGGTTTACCCAAACACATAGGTAGTTTTTATTTTTGCACGGACTTTTCAAACCAGCCTCGTAAATAGCCCTAGACAAATAGCAGTTGCAAGACAGGTAAGCAGAAACTTTGAGATGGAGGAAACTGAGGGTGACGAGGCAACTGCGCCACCTCTACCACCCCCTACACTCCCCCAACCCTAAAATGACGATAAAACTGGAAAACTGAGACAACAGTTCAATAAAATGCTTACCTGTGTAGGAGAGAAGAAGCCTAAGATTAAAAAACTAACGAAAATCAATACTATACTGGAGCAGAAAATTCTGGAGATCCAAACAAGCTCCCAATCAACGGTCCAACAACGTAAAACCCTAAAAAATGCTATATACGTTGCGGGCGTTCTGCAAGGACGGAAGGAAAATTCTATTAGGGAAGAAGGACAAGAATAGACCAAAACACCTCTTCACCTTAAGAAAAATTCAAAAACTTAATCGCCACGTCAACAATGCGAAGGAAGTTATGAACAAGAAAGCAGACGACTAATAAAAGAGGTAACAATTATGAAAAAACTAAAGATGACACCATCCCAATACATAGCCTCAACAACAGAGGGAAACAAACAGAGAGCAGAAAAATTAGAATTGAGGAAAAAATTCCATCAAAAGCCTTCACTGGACATACTCAGACAACAGACTCCCCAGACGGACCTCCGAATAACCACGGAGGAAAATTTTTACAGACAACTTTACAAGAAAAGAAGACAATAACAACCCTACCCCCACCCTTAACCGATGATTGAGTAAAATGAAAAGATTTTCACGGGAACAGCAACTAGAACACCAAATTCAACCACAGAACATTGAACAAGAGGTGGGGGCGGCTTTGAAGAGGGTGGCCGCGTGAAAAGCGCCAGGAGATAATCAAATACCAAATTATTTGTACAAAAACCTACCTGCAGCAAGAACATATTTGAACAAACATACTATCGCCATCTTGACAAATACAACGAGATTAAATGAAACCGATGTAAGGGCCAAAGTAGTACTCCTGTACAAAAAAAGGAGACCCAGAAAACCCGGCAAAACTACCGGCCGATATCTTTGCTAAATACGGACTATAAAATAATTACCGCAGGATGTACAAATCATTTGAAGAAAGCCCTGCCCGAGTGGGCGATCCCGACTGGACAACTGGCAAGAGAGGGCGTATGGGGCACTACCCATGGTTTAATGCTCGACAAAAGCATCACATCGTCCTCCAGACTAAGAAGAAGCAACAATTTTTCCTCATGGTTTGACCGCGAAAAAGCCCATGATTCCATCTACCATAGATGCCTTAAGAGGTTAGTGGATAGTTTGCCTCTCCACTCTCAGATAAAGTACGCCCTAAAAAGTGCAGTCAAACTTTGGTCACTTCGAGTCCAAGTACACAAACAAAAAACGACATCGATCCCAGTAAGAAGAGGACTGCTCCAGGGTGACTCACTAAGTCCATTACTTTTTGTTCTCGCCACGGCTAGCGTCATAGAAAATATAAAAAAAGACCCAGAAATAAATAAGGCCACCAAGGGTAGGCATCACACCCTAGCATTCATGGATGACTTCAAGTGTCACACACCCAGTGAGAGTGGGATTAAGGTAATTACTCAAAAGCTGACTGCCAAATGTGGAATATATTTCAGGAATGCGGCAGACGTCCAACAACTCGACCACGCTCCCTTCTGGCCCCAAATAAGAGAGGGTTACAAATATCTGGGCCTCGAACAGCTGGAAAGAGACACTGTAATCAAAAGTTGAGGAAAAAATGGTAGAAACCCTTCAAACTATACTAATTTCTGAACTAACAACAAATCAGAAAATAACACTTGTAAACAATACAGTGATACCAGCAGTGACGTACGTAACAGCTAACATATTCCCCGATGAAAAACGTAGCACTACCCTAAAGAGATGCCGTAAGTTGGATGGTAGGGTGAGAAAGATGCTAGTGGAGCACAAGCTGAAGGGGAAAGCTTCGTCAAACGCAGGGGTGTATTTGCCTGTGAGCAGAAGTGGCCTCGGAGTCAGATCCATTGAGCATTAGACTGAGACCAGCTTTGTGAAGAAGGGGATATACCTCTCGAACCTGAACTAATCTGAACTAACCTGACATGGAAGATTGCCGCTCCAGGGGTTGGAGGAACCCAATTAGTGACATGGAATATGTTCTGGAAAAATACCAAACAACGGTGGAGGATGAAAGGGACATCAAGAAGTGCAGAAGAAAAACTGTGGCAAAAATTAACAAAATGTACTTGAACAAAACGCAACAAGACTGGACAAGAAATATGCACTATGGAAAGGTTGTGGCACAGGAAGGAAACAAGACATTTTCCCAGCACACAAATCCCCTAATTTAGACAGCTGGCGTAGAGGAGTGCTGATAACAGCAGCAGAAGAGCAACTTCATGGACTCGGGTTGCATCCTAAAAAAAAAAAACCTGTGCAAGAGGGTACGATAGACCTGAAACAGCATACCACGTGGTGGCGTCATGCCCATCTAATGCCTACATCACCAGGCACGACCATGTGGTGCATTGGATCCTTAAGACTCTCTTCAGGAGTCTTCGGGCACCTGGACGAGCCTTTAAGAATCTCCAATTCGGAAGGGCGCCCTGTCGAGAAGAATTCAGATTGGGAGACAAAGATGTAACGCTTATAGCAGGCCAGAAAATGCTAACGGAAAAAAAGCTTTACCACAACAAGTCTGACATTGTCATCCGTATCACAAACCCCGACGAGGTATTGAGGTTGCGCTCTCCCACATTTAAAACTGGCATAACCAGGAAAAACTGAAGAGAACCAGACACGAGATCAACTCTACAAAACACATCACAGAGCATGACCTGCCAACTATCACAAGAGACATCAACCTGATATCTAAACTAAGCAATAACTACTACTACTACCCTGCGAAACTGCTTGTGTTCGTTTTCGGATGTTATGAGGAGATTATTACAACAGGAGACCACAAAGAATTCTGCGATGAAGAAAGCTCTCAGACTGACCAACAGAGGCCTTCAAATCCTACTGAATAAAACAAGTCACAGTGTAGCACTCTCTTCGACGAATATGTTAATGAAAAGACGTAATGAATAAAAACTGTGATATTTTTCCTCGATGTACATAATTTTGCTACATATATTTTTGTCTTGTATCATTATTATAGTTTGTTCAATGTATCATTATATATTAATTGCTTGCATTTATATATTTTACTTGTTATATTGATTGTTATTAATATGTTGATTTAGGAAATCTGTGATATTGTATTAACCTGCCAAAAATACCATGCATGGTTCATTATAATATGAACAATTTTTCTATGATGCACATCCTATGTACAGCGTAAAGTTGAAACAAAGAATTACTATACTACCGAAGACTTGGAAATATTATTCTTTAATATAAATATATATATCTAGGTTTCTTACTTATATTAAATAATTTTATGTTACTTTAATATTATTATTTACATACTGATATTGAAATTATAGAGAATTTATCAACCCCTTCTGTGTTCACCCCATCCTCTGAAGCGGTATCGTTGAAAAATTATAGATTCTATTCCTACTTCAAATATTTTATGTATACCAATTTGAAATCCATAACTCATTTCGTTTGAAAATTATGGTGCCAACAGACACGCCGACCAAAATTGAAGATTATATTTTACGTAATCTAGAGTCTTGAACGGTGAAGAAATGCAAAAATCTCGTGGTGGTATTATTTGAAACATCGATGAAAAGTTGGTGACTTGAGTTAATTCTATAAATTCTTTCATTAAAAAAGTGTTCGATATATGTAGCCCGCGTGATTCCTCCCAGAACGGTGTATGCTCGAAATACATGTCCCACTAATACGTTACATTCGTATGCGACAATAAGCCTGTCACTCTTCGTACCACACTCTTCTAGAACTGCTTTATATGGAAAACCTCATCTCTTTGTGATGGACTATCCTGAACTACACTGGTGAGCAAAAAAATCGACTCAAAGGATTTTGCTTCATTTAACCGAATCTTGAATTTAATTTTCAAACGGTGGTTTTATTTTTGGTATCATTAGAATGCTGATTTTCTACTCTTTCCCATATTACCAAAAACGTTTGGATTTCCAAAAAGTTTTACTGATTAAAACGGTTTTACTCAATAGAACCGATATTTTTTTTTGCCCAGCCACGTACGCATCCCTATAAAAATACGTACAACTGCATTTTCCTATTATTCCTTTATCGGAACTTGAACCGTCAACATATCTGCTATATCCTGGAAGAAACGGCACGAGTGATAGCCCTATTGCAAGAAGGGCATATACAACGTGTAGTCGCTGCACAACTGCACCTGAGCCAGTAAGCTGTCTCTAGAATCTACAGACGTTACCAAGAGACTGGCTTCTTTACACGGAGACCAGGATCAAAAAGAAGGTGTACCCATAGATATATTAGAATAGAGGAGGTAAGTTCTCGCGAGAAGCGTGGCGCTCATAGAAAGGGAAAGAAATAATATGAGTCATTCTGTCTCTCTTACTCGGCGCACGCCCACAACACTCTCGCGCGGGTACGCACTCTAACTTAGTGTTGCGGGCGTGCGTACCCGTGCGAGAGTGTTGTGGGCGTGCGCTGAGTAAGAGAGACTCATATTATTTCCTTCTATTTTTAACGACTATACGCTTTCGCTTACAGCAGGCTATATACTTTCTCTCGTCTATTCTAATATTTCTATGGGTGTACCTCGGGGCGAGACGACCGTTTCATTATCAACGCAACTCTAAGAAATCGTCACTTGACCGGCGTTGAGGTCCAGCAGGAGCTCCGACAAGTTCATGGTCGGGTTTTCAGTTATTGGACAGTCAGAAGAAGACCTAACCTAACTCCGAAGAGACCAGCTAACGGACCCAAATTAACAGCAACCTATCGACAAGCGCAACTCAGATTTGACCGAGAACATGTCGACTGGATTTTAGAGCATTGAAGCCCCGTTTTATTCTCCAACGAGTCCCGAATGTGCCTACATGGCAATGATGGAAGAAGACGGGTCTATAAGAGACGGTCACCTACGGAGGAGGTTCTTTCATGGTGTGGGGAAGCATCTCACTGGATGTGAAAACCGATATGGTTTTTCGTGACTGATGAGACTCGTAGCGGTGGATTAACCGCTCACCGGTACATCGCGGAGATCCTGGAGGAACACGTCGTTTCTTACGATGGGTTTGTTGACAATAGCTTCGTGCTAATACACGACAATGCGAGACCACATGTTGCTGCGCATCAGTGCGGCAACACCTGGCGGAAGTGAGAATACCTATTTTAAACTGGCCTACGCGGAGCTCAATCCAATCGAGCATATGTGAGATGAGCTCAAAAGAAAGGTTCATACCAGAAATCCAGCCCCTGCATCGCTGAGGGACTTAAAGATTGCGGTGGCGGAAGAGTGGAGAAGAATCCCACAGACAGTGGTGAAAAAGCTCACCCGCTCCATGAGAAACAGGCTGAAAGCAGTAATAAGGGCTAGGGGGGGCTAATACAAAATATTGATTTTGCTTTTTAACAATAAATTTAATTGTTAAACTTAAAGTTTGTTTAATTTTTGCTTTCTCTTACCTCTATTTTCAATCCTTGTTCTCCTTGTTTCCCCTTTCAATCATTTTAATCAGTAAAAAGCATGAGGTATGCTACGGAATTTGATATCATTAGAAAGAGATATGATACTAAAATCCGTAAAAATATATGACCACTAAGTATAAATTGTTCACAGAATACAACCTGTAGCTATTAAAGTCCAACAAAGAACCTAAACACCTACAATTAATTTAAAACAAAATAACCGGTCAAGTGCAAGCTGAACTTGCGCAATTAGTGTTCCATACCTTGATTGCTTTTTAAAATAAAAAAAATTGTTACGGAGGTATAAAATGATCAGGGACGTTACAAAACACACCCCAAATGAGTTTTCAACAAAGTTTGTTTCCAATCTTTACTGAAAACTTATGACCTTGAAATTTTTGTTTTTTTTATATACCAGATAAATTATTAATGTGATAATTTTCGTTCAATCTACACCCCGTGGAGAATATTTCAGAATTTTTTCAAAATTTTTGAGGCCAACAATTCCTATATTATTATCAAATTTCAACTTTCTATGACAAATAGTTTCAGAGAAAATCGAGTGTGACAGACAGACGGACAGACAGACATCGAAGTCATCTTATAAGTGTTCCGTACGGAACACTAAAAACGACGCTTACATTACTGTATAATCGGACAGATTATCATATCCAGCAAGTTAATATTAGTTTAACGTTAATAAATGTTATTTCAGAAGCGAACCTATTTTTAATGCGAGAGCTAAAAGTTAAATAGAACACAGAAAATAGAATACAATTGGATGCGGGAGGTTTATTTGTTTTTGATTTAGATTTCTATCTCTCTAACTACTCTACCTACTATAAAACAACCAAGGCCGCAAATGCAATACATTGTCCCCTGTCATACATACAGAAACACGGGAAAGTGATTTATTCAGTACATATTTAAAACTTAGTGGCTATCTGTTAGGCTAGATTACTTACTAAAAGACTTTTTCGCTAGTAAATCATTTAGAATTGGGTTTTTTACTAAACTATTTATTTTTGGCGTGGTCGAAATGTTTAAGTGTACTATTTATACAACCGGAGTCAAAGTAATCGTACAATGAGTTAACAACATTATGGTACTTTTATGCGTTTCTAACACAGTTTGACGTTTAAACTTCATGTATGGTTTTAGTGGCCACGGCCGTAAATTTTTTTCTCCCGCGTATATATTTACTAAAGAGAATAGAGTGTGAACTAAAGATTAAGAAAAATCGAGGTAAGTCATCATTGAGTTGATAAAAGTCTTCCGGCCTAGCAGCTACTCTATAGGCCTCTGAACGACATTTCATATTTTCAGTTGGAACTGTGACAGCAGGCGACACCCAACCCAAGCCTAATATTTTGTCTGGCGGCGCTGCCGGTGTTTTGGTTGGACGTGAGCCAGGACGTTCGAAAGTGGCGTCGCGGCGCTACAAGAATCTAAGGTGTATATGAGACAGCAAAGAAGAGAAAAATCAATTAGACATCTATTTATTTTTAAAGGTGATTCTAGCGTACTTAAAGCATTCACACTCTTATTTTTTCGATTAATTTTATCGTTATAGTTGCCAAAATCCAAACATATAGCGGCTTTACGAACTCAACACGCATTTGTAGGATTTAATAATTTGACAATAATTTTTTCTATTAATGGAAGATTGGGTTCAATTCCACGAGCACCAAGAAACGTTTTCACTCTCTTGGTTGTATTTTTAACTTAATATATTTTCATATTAATAATTCCTTATTTCCTTCTTTTAAAAATAAGTTGTTGGGGAGCTACTTGTTTGTATTTTGCGGAACTACTTATATCCACACAATTAATCTAAAAATAAAACTCTTAAAGCCAGAATCACACATATTTGTGAAATTGAGAACAAAGAACAATTACCATTCCTGAATATTTTAATTATTAGGAATAATAAGTTAGAATTTGACATTTATAGGAAAGACAACGTTGCAAACGATTCAGTAAATTGTAAACAACCTAATTTTGCTCCATTACATTTTTTGGTTCGACGTTTGGTCACTTTCCCTTTGAATGAAATAAGATTTAAAAAGTATAGCTAATATGAATAGTTTAAAACAAAAAGTTAAAAAACAAGTTAATAGATATAATATGAAATTTGTTTGAAGTATATGAAAACGTAAGCCTGGCGTTAATTTATAAGTCATGAGCTAACTTGTAAAATATCGCCGTATGAAGGACAGAATCCACGATGGAGAAGTGGAACAAATAAGTTTTAATGATTGCGTAGATCATAAGGTCGATTTAAATAAAATTTCATGAACATTTATCCCGTTTCAGTAAGGTACTGTGGGTCAAAAAATTCGGTATAATTTAGGGTGAATTAGAAATACGTCTGATCGCAGATTATTAGACGCAAGTATTGAAATTATAAAATATAAAACTACAATAAACCAGGTCAGATGGCCTATTTCTCACAGTCTTCAAAACTGACTACTTAACCGGAACTAAACTGGCGACTGTGATTGGTTGATTCCGCTCGAATAAATTATAATATAATATTAGTATAAATAATCTTAGTTTTTAATCTTAGGTTTTGCCAATCATTGTTCCTGGTGCTTAGCTAAACGCACATCAAATGCAAAAACACAGTATTTGGGTAGTAGTGATAACTAGTGTCGTATCACTGTGCCAAAGATTCCAACGAAGTTTAACATAAAAAATAACTGTAATGTGTTTGTTCCAATCTCATATTTCATCGTTCGTGAAATCACATTTATATCACGATAACTAAGTCCAAATGTCATAAAGTCGCTGACATTTTACAATAACATAGAACAGATGGCGTTGCTGTTTTCAAGAAGTTCAATTTCTTTTTAGACAGAGAGTATAGATCGACAACAAACGTTTTCCTTTTTTTATGTCTCATATTTTCTTGTTTCTTTTGTCTGCCCTTAACAGAGCCGTGACCTTTTATCAGCAAAAGTAAATCTCCTTATTTTGTGTTTATCGGATCTTAAAATCCTTTCAATCTTCAATTTTGCGCTTGGAAACACATAATGCCATCACGAAAACTAATTTATTAAAAAGTTCTCGAGAATTTATTAGGGCTGCGATAAGCATGAAAAATTTTAGCGATAAGGGTGTAACTGAGTTGATACATGACGTATTATCAACTGTAAGAAAACTGTCAGGAAAAATTACATCAGGGAGGTTTGGTAAATATAATTTTAGTTAGCCAGCTAAGCATATTAGAGAATTACTGCCCGCCTGATCTTTTATATTCCCAGTCAAGGTAGATAAATCTTTAATCTGCCAATGACCCTAAAAATTAGAGATTGATATATTTGTGGTTTATATTGCTGTATGTTTATATTGTAAGGTTCATTTTGTTAAACAATGTTAATATGTCAAGACTATTATCGTATTAAAATAACAACCGGTCAAGTGCAAGTTGAACTTGCGCAATTAGTCTTCCGTACGTTGATTGCTTCTAAAATAAAGAAAATTGTAACGGAGGTATAAAATGATCAGAGACTTCAGAAAACAGACCCCAAATGAGTTTTCAACAAAATTTGTTTCCGATCTTTAATGAAAACTGATGACCTTGAAATTTTTGTTTTTTTTATATAGCAGATAAATTATTAAATGTAATGCACTCGTGATAATTTTCGTTCAATCTACACTCCGTAGAGAATATTCCAGGATTTTTTCAAGATTTCTTGATCAGTACTTTTCGAGATAAAGGGGGGGCAGCGATTTTTCGCGATTTATTAAAAAAAATACAAAGAAAAGTACACGCAAGTATTACATTATATATATATATGTTTGAACTCGTGTTTTTACAAGCTTTCATTTGATACCCCACTCGATGATCTAGTAAAAGAAAAAAATTTCACTTTCGATTTCACCCCCCAAAACTAACCCCATAAGTCAAAATTTAACTTTCAAAACTACACGCCTCTGATTAGGCCATCAATTCCCATATTCGTACCAAATTTCAACTTTTTATGTCAAATAGTTTCGGAGAAAATCGGGTGTGACAGACGGACAGACCGACATACACCGAAGTGATCTTATAAGTGTTCCGTACGGAACACTAAAAAAAAAACAGCTTAAATTAAAAACATACGGAAAATATCGCAATAACATATACAGTTCTGTAACGGTAACAACTAAAATCAAAATTTTTCGTAAAAAAAAAATTTAATTAGCACTATGACATAATTGAAGGGTATTCTCAGGAAAACCAAAAGTGCTGTGTTGTCGGCCGCTCGTTGCAGAATGATAGTAATACACTAATCTTTTAAGTTTTAGGTTTTTGATAAGAACCAAGGGAATGGAGGAGAGAGAACATGTCTACTTATGTGCGAAGCATAAAAGTGAGGATTACGGGAAGTACGGCCATTTTTAACTACTTTTTACATGTCGATTTTAAAAATAATCTTAAACTATATTTGTAACATTTATTTGTAAAATCAATAATTCTTATTTGGTTATTAACTTTTGAGGTATTAACACACTTGGAATTTTAATACCGCAAAAATTAATAAAAAAAAAAAACAGTAATATTAGTTTTAAAACCCCAAAATCTAATTTAAGGTGAGTTCAGGTTAACAATGGCAGCACTTCTAATGTTCCACATTACTAATTTTCGCGCAATGGGAAGTGTATTTATATCCCCTCCATTCTCTGGTTACCATTATCAAAATTCAATAAATATTCAATAAATCATGACGTCACATGGAAAATGATTTTTGCTTTTGGTTGAAAATCTGCAGTTTTCAATTTTTTACATAGAAAAATTTCATTCAATTCCCTTTAAATTTGTCTAGGAAGATATATATTTGATTTTGTCGTCCCTTTCCACCGTAGAATAACTAGATAACGTAGGTATTATAATGGAAACTCACCTGAATCTCATGTTTATGGTAGGTATTTATCCTTTTTCCTAGAATCTTGAATATTATATTTAATATCTGTCTACAGGCAACATAAAATACACCACAAAATAGTTTGGGTTATCTACAGCAACTTCAAATGTTGTGAATTCACTTTTATCACATATATATATTATATATATACAGTAATTAAAAATATATATTCTTTAATTATCTTTTTAATAAACGTCTACTTGGTTTCTCCGCAATTTCTTAATTTATTATTTCGACTCAAGAAACCGCTACAGGAATAAACAGGAATAACCGCAAAACAGATGATTCTCACAAATGTAGAGTAGAGAGAGCCGTAATCTATTGACGCAATCAGATCACTCCGGATCATCTAGCCCTTCTATACAGAGGAATGTCTATGAAAGAAGAAATGTAGTAGAGAAAGATAAAATAATAATCGAACGTCTTACGTCATTTGGATAAGTTCAATTATGCTTAATCGAATATAGCAAAAGTGGCGACAAATTTTTGATGAAAGAAGACGTAGAAAATCAAAATAAAGAAAAATCACATAAAAACTGTGTCATTCTAAAGAATTGTTATTTAATACCTAATTGGAATTCTTCAACAATATAAATATATTGAAAAAATGATGTTATTATGGGTAATCCTTTATATCGCCCTGCAAACACTTATTTCCAATGCTTCAAGTAGTGACATCACCCATTTGGCTTTTGGGGGCTTTACAGATGGAATGCCAGCTGCTTTTGGTGATTTCAATTCTGATGAACTAACAGACGTATTTGTCGTCCTAGGTAAGGAAGGTTATTTTATAACATTTTTTTTACTAATAATACACACCTCAATATCCAAAATTTATTTAAGAAAAAAAAACTAGTTTACACATAATAAACACAGAAATAAACCTCCATAGACGATACAAAGTATCTATTTTGTCAGTGCTACCTTTAATGCGATAATAAAACAAGAATAACATTGCTAACTACAAACAGCATATTTTGGGATACCTTCTTTGCTAAAGCTAAGAAAATGGAATTAAACCCACTATCTGGCAAAATAAAAGCCTTTGAAGTTAGTTAGCATCTGGGTATAAATTTCCAATAACATTAACCAATCTTGTTATTTCAAGATAATAAGGCTGTTGAAATACTTCTCGCTCATGAAGAGGAACCACTCTTGAGAATAGCCAAACCACGACTAAAATGTCTATTTTCTGAGTCTCATATAACAAGTGTAGTACCAGGAGACTTTGATGGAGATGCTCTAATGGATGTTATGGTTACAACTACAAAGAAAAGAACAGGTAAGGTAATTTTATAACTACTAACAAAACTTTTAATAATGTTTTTATAAAGTACATAATAAAGTCCTCGAGTTGAAGGGTGTTAAAGAGGTAATGCAATCGAGTAATCATTTTTATTTTCTCGATGTAATCACCATTTATTTAAATACCATTTTTATGACTAATTACCTATTCTATACCACTGAAAAAATACTCAGAATTTTGATTTTTACAATAATCTAAAACTGCATTATACCCAACAATAGTGTAGAAGAGTATTCAAACATTTGGTGATCCATTGGGCACTTACTTTATTTGTACCGAGATGGTTGTATAGAATTGAAGCACCATAGTTTTCTAAAGTCCATACCTTGCTAATAATTTTTTATTTTTCAGTTGTTTACCCTTTAGCACTTCTTTTTGTACCAGCATAATTCTTTCTGGAGCAAGTTACTCTGCAGGTATTCCCTTAGAAGTATCATCTTCAATTGAACTGACCCATTCTTTAACTGACAAATATGATGGAGAAGATTCTCCAAACACAGCATCTAAATGTTTAATTTCCATCTAGCCTTTTTTTATCAAAAATTTAATAATGCATGGTACTAGAGTTGAAATATTGTAATATATTGCACAGAACTTCTATTTATGAGTGTAGTGCTATTGATGGTAAAGCCTGTCTAGACTTTTTTTTACCACGTTTTGACTAAAAATTTTGGACCTCACTATGTACATTCAAACTTTTGCTTAAATTTATGGTTCAGAAACTTAAATATGGTGATATTTTTTTTATAGAACAAGACGCACATGAAACATCACTCACCAATGTATATATTTTCTGGGGTGGAGCCAATCACTTAAACTGCACCAGTGAAGATAAACCTGTTATACAAATGATAGGACAACCATTAGCTATGGATTACAATCAGGATATGATTATAGGTTTGTAAAATGAATCTTTGTGGGTGTTTTTTCTACCACTTATTTAAGATCATATTTTAATAAAGAGTAAAGAGAAAATAATATTTAAATTTTATGTTAAGATTTCTTTCTAATAAATATAAGCCAACAGATTTTAATGTGTTTTTTTATAAGTTTAATTGTGTTATTCACAACAATCACCTACATAGAACACTTTTTTTAGATTTATTTGGTCAAGATAAAGACAAGAAAAGGATGTTTTGGATTTTTGATAAGGATAGGAAGCCACCACGAGCTCAACCAATGGAGGACAATCAGAGTGGTGAAGAATTGAGCAGGCCACATGCTCATGCTTATTTAGGTAAGTTATTTTGTTAATCAATAAACTGAACTTTGTCATATGTATTTCATGTAGAAAGTGTTTTCCTTTTCTCGGAATTTCCATCATGTTTTATGTGCTACCAGATTTACCAGCTAATTATAAAAAGGATTTTTTACACAGTATCACCCCATTAATGAAACTATAATAAAAGTTAAACAATTTTGATTGACGGAAATATGGCCATTCATGGGCAATTATCAAAAATTTCATCTTTCAATGGAAATAATTTTGGCTTATTTGAGTATTAAATTCTTTAGTTCAAATACTGGACATCCAATGTAGTTTGTTTCTACAGTATCAGAAGCTTTTCTAAACTAAAAATGAATTATTATAATACTTCATTTGCGGCGCACCGAGGCAGACCATCCGACATATCCACAGTGACTATTCCACATATGCATATGCAGGAAATTGGGCTGACTTCCTGAAGGCATTCCCATCGGCGCTGGACTGGATCAAAAATCTTGATGTCAACATATCAACTAATTGTCATTTTGCTGCCTAGCCGATCATCTATAATCCTTGTGGTGTCTCTATATATTGTGACTGTTTTATACACTTATTTGTACATTTTATTCATATATACACTTTACTTACTTGTTCATAATAATTATACGAGAGATTGTAATATGAGGGCCACCTTTATCTTTTTACAAACGACCGCTAGACGGCGCTATTGAGATGTGGTATTACCGTTCTAAAATTTGACGTTTATTATTGCTAAAACAGTGGCAGCTCAGAAATTGGCCGAGTAGTTTATTTACAGTGAGCATTTGAAAAAAAAACAAATGAAATTTTACGTGAATGTTTTCATTGGATGATTTCTACGATTTTAGTAAAGGCCTAACTCAACAACTTTCAACTTCTGATAATGAATCGCCATCAGAAAAGACTGTTTACAATTAGTTTGCAGAATTTCGTCATGGTCGTGTTTCCGTCAACGATGAATTTCATGAAGGTCGACCAAAATCGGTTGTTATTCCAAAAAATATCGATGTTGTGCGCAGCATGATTGGAGAGGATCGGCATGTAACTTCCGGAAGGAAATGCTCAAAAAAATTAAACCGAAGATATACAAAATCCGTATAGAACATCGTAACAGGAGACGAAACTTGGATATATTCGTACGAGCCGGAAACTAAGCAACAATCAACTGTTTAGGTGTTCCAAGATGAACCGAATCCAACAAAAGTGGTTTGTTCGCGAAGCACTTCCAACGGTGGTCGTTTGTTTCTTTGATTATACTGGACATGTTGCAACCATTGCTTTAGAGGATCGAATGCTGAATGGTATACAATAATAATTTGTTTGCCAGAAGTCATCGCTGAAATCAGGAAAAAGAACTGAAAACCTCGCATCATTCGTCATCATAACAATACAAGCTCTCACACAGCATGTCAAACAATTGATTATTTGACGGAGAAAAACATCGAATCAATGTCTAATTGCCCGTGTTTACCCGATTTATCGCCTAACGACTTCTTTTTGTTCCCGAAAGTCAAAAAAAAATGCGTGGACAGCGATTTTCATCACCTCCAGAAGCTGTTGAATGCTTTCAAAAGCATATTTTTTTGAGGTACCAACTTCAGGGTAGAAAAAATGTTTCGATAATTGGTTCGAACGCGTGCAAAAGTGTATAAATCTTAAAAGCGAATATTTCGAGAAGCAATAAAACGATTGTACTAAACATTTTTCATTTCTTTCATTGTTTTTGTAAAAATTTAAAAGGTAGCCCTCGTACTGCATGTGATGCCATATGATAAATTTTGGCTTAAAAGTTTTGTGCACACACAGAGATCTAGGAAAGAAGATTTGTTATCATAGAGTATTTTCTAATTCTATGAATAGTCAATTTAATTAATTACATAGTTTAAGAGATATATTGCATTACATATGGCTGTAAATAATTTTGATACTTGCTTTTTTAGATCTAAATCATGATTACATGGCAGACCTGTTCATCACTACACCTCACCATTTTGAAGTTTGGCTAGGAAAACAAAATAAAGAAAATGAGCCAAAATTTGTTTACAATGATACGATTAAACATCCTGATAACGCGAAGATCATTGGTCAGTCGCTTTTTATCGATGTTGAATTGAAGGGATCCATGGATTTAGTTACACCAGTTTGTTATGCGCAAGACAGTAATGGAAATTGTAAAGAGAGTGCACTGATGGTGAGTTTCCCAGATAAGACTATTAAATATCTGTGGAAATCTAGGAAAAATAAAGCTCCAAATTCTAAGCCTATTAAAACAGTCGTACTTTAGTAAATTAATAAAATTAAGTTATACGATATGCAAGGAATTAATTTTTTATGTTGGCAATTACTAATTCCAAATTTATCTGACTTATCAAATTGTTGAAGATCCATTGTTCCATATGACCTGGCTCTTACGTTTTAATAAGGTCTTTATTTTTTAGGTTTATTCAGATGGACAATGGATCAACATACAAACGAACTTTAAAGATGATTCTGGCAATTCATGGAGATTTTATTTTAAACCCGGTAAGGAATACTGACATCACTGTAATACTTTTCTAATATTTTTAACGTATCGCCAATGGAAATTTCGTTTTGAGGACAAGATTTAATGCAACTTCGTTACTCAACAAAAAATTTTTAGGATTACAAAACTGATAATAATAAAGTAAAGATTATGAAAATTTTTCTCAGATGCTTATAATAGTTCCAGCAATCTGCCAAATACAAATGCTGAGAGTTAGCAATCGCGCGTGTATTAAAAGAAAAACAGTCCCTTTAATTTTCAAACGTAGTATATTTTTATAATAATAATAAGATTATATTTATCTAATTCTTGAAAACAAATCCTATATTTGCCAAAACTGCAGAAATTTCATCTGTGTCCGTTGAATTCCGCCTGTTTTCGTGCAATGGCAACAAAGCGTCTCGTGTCAGGTGCGCCTTCATTAATCGGTAAAATTAAGTTTTTTATAATTTTTTAAAATATGTTCGAAGTAAAAAAAAACGGCCAAGTACAAATCAGCCTTGCGCAATTAGTGTTCCGTACGGCGATTTCTGTTAAAATAATTTTTTTTTTTTACGGAGGTATAAAATGATCAGCGACTTCACAAAACACACCCCAGTTTTCAACAAAATTTGTTTTCGATCTTTGTGTTTATATATCAGATAAATTATTAAAGGTAATACACCCGTGTTAATTTTCATTCAATCTGTACCTCATGGAGAATATTCCAGAATTTTTTCGCAATTTTTTGATCAGACTCGTAGAGACAGGGTTGGGGATGTTTGGCAAGTTTTAGCTTTCATTTGACATCCCACTCAATGACCTTGAGAAAATTGTTTTTTTTTATATACCAGATAAATTATCACTCGTGATGACTTTCATTGAACCTTTTGAAGAATATTCTTTCGAAATTTTCTGATTTGTACTCCTAGAAACAGAGTAGGGGTCAGCGATTTTTGGCCATTTTTTTAAAATAAACAAAGGAAAGTATGCGGAAGTATTACATCATACAGTCCCTGGCCAAATTATTAGACGCACTGTATTTTTTTTAGTAATTTTATGTTTCTTAAGAGTTTTTATGCAATAATGGTATATTTAAACTACAATATTATTGATTTTTATTTAAAAGAATTGTTGTAGACTACATATTTGTATTTATTTTTAACATATGGCAACACTGTGTTGACAAAGTGATACATGAACGTAAACAAGTACAAACCTGTATCAGTCGCGATCGGAATCGAGTCAGGTACGGACGTGTTTCTGTGGCTTTATGGACTGTGATTGTCTGTTTAACAGTTTTATACTACTCAGTTATTAGTTTATTTTGTATGCAGTGTTTTAAAAAAGTAATTGGACTATTTTCATTATGGGTAGAAAAGGCGATCTTTCACCACGTAAAAAAGCTGAAGTGAAGGCCCTTGTGATTGCGAAAACATTTACAAACCGAGAAATATCACGAAGATTGGAGGTTTCTGAAGCTAGTGTACGACGCATAAAAAAGAAAATTGAGTCAGGGAAGGAATTAAGCCCGAAAAGAAAGAAAAGATGCGGTAGAAAACCAATTTTCACTCCACGGTCAGAGAGATGTTTGAAGAAAATTTGTGTAGAAAACAGATTTGCTACCACAAAGGTAATAAAATCACAACTCCAGGATGCTAGCGTAAATGCTTCTGAGCGCACTGTTCGAAGAAAATTGAAAGAATTAGATTTTAAGGCCTGTCGCCCCGCCAGGAAGCCCAAGTTAACAGCTACAATGAAAGCAAAGCGCCTGAAGTGGGCCAAACAATGGCAAGACAAAGATGTGGACTTCTGGAGATCGGTAAGATACAGCAATTTAATCAATAATTGATACATTATTATCATTTTCAGTTAAATAAAGCAAATAAACATGGAAGTTTATATATTTTTCCTATTTTTGACAGGTCTGCTTCAGTGACGAAAGCACATTCGAAATTTTGCAGAATAAAGCTCAGTATGTGCGTCGTCGTCATGGAAAAAAGTTTCATCCTGATTGTGTCGTCCCGACGGTTAAACATCCCACCAAAGTGATGATTTGGTCAGTCATCAGCGGCAAGGGCACTGGACGTCTGTACGTCGTCAAAGGAATAATGAGGCAAGATCAGTACAAAGAAGTATTACAAAATCGGTTGATTCCGCAGCTCAGAGAATGGTTTCCAAATGGGGAACCATTCACTTTCATGCAAGACGGAGCTCCCTGCCACACTGCTCGGTCTGTTAAAGCTTTTTTGGCAGAAAAAAATATCCCTCTGTTGGATTGACCGGGTAATAGCCCTGATATGAACTCCATTGAAAATGTGTGGGAGCTGATGAAAAGAGAAGTGGTTAAAGATGTGATTACCAACAAAACCCAGCTCCTAGAAAAGATTATTCATGTGTGGAATCATCATCCTCAAATGCAGGAGACAGTACAATCTTGCATTGATAGCATGCCGCGCAGAATTAAAGCTTTGATAGCGGCTAAAGGTGGCTCAACTAAATATTGACTTTTACTAACATTAATTTCACTTTTCTTTAAAACTTAATAAACTTATGATTTTCTAAATTAATGCTGTTTTATTTATGTCAAATAAATAGGTAATTGATTGGATAATATAAAAATAAAAAACAAATCAATTTAAAATAATAAAACGGTACAATATCACTCGGTAATTAATATTTTACATGAAATCTTGCAGTGCGTCTAATAATTTGGCCAGGGACTGTATATATTTTTGAACTCCGGTTATCACAAGCTTTCATTTGACGTCCTACTCGATGACCTTTAGAAAAAAATTTATTTTTTTCACTTCCGATTTCACCCTCCAAAACTAACCCCTTAACTCAAAATTTAATTTTCAGAACTACACGGCTCTGATTGGGCCATCAATTCCTGCATGTGTGACAAATTTCAGCTTTCTATGTCGAATAGTTTTGAAGAAAATCGGGACGGACACCGAAATGTTCCCATAAGTGTTCCGTATGGAACACTAAAAAAAGTATCGAATGTGTTTTTTATGACTCCACGGGTCATCTGTTCCAATTAAATGATTTTCATAACACTTTGCACTGTCTGTCCGCCTGTCTGTCCGTCTGTCTCTCACACCCGATTTTCTTCTAAACTATTTGACATAGAAAGTTAGAATTTGGCTCTAATATAGAAATTGATGGCCTCATCAGAGCCATGTAGTTTTGAAAGTTAAATTTTGAATTAAAAAAAAAAAATTACCAGGTCATCAAGTGGGGTGTCAAATGAAAGCTTGTAAAAACACGAATTCAAAAATCTTTGTATTATTTTTAAAAAATTGCGAAAAATCGCTGTCCCCCCCTTATCTTGAAAAGTACCAATCCAAAATTTTGAAAACATTCTGAAATATTCTCCACAGGGTGTAGATTGAACGGGAATTATTACGAGTGCATTATCTGCATAATTTAGCTGGTATATATAAAAAAAAAAATCAAGGTCATCAGTTTTTAGTGAAGATTTGAAAAAAGCTTTGTTGAAAACTCATTTGAGGTGTGTTTTATGACGTCATTGATCATTTTATACCTCATTACGGGACACTAATCGCGCAACTCCGACTTACCCTTGGCTGATTATCTTGTATTAAAAATTATTTGATTGTTGATTGTAGGGAGCAGATACACTGATGTTATTACTTTGAGGAGTGGCGATTTTAATATGGACGGTTATCCTGATATCCTGGCGACATTGGCTCAAGAAGGGTATGACCATCCCCAATCGTTTTTACTGGAAAATGTTGCTTGTCAAACTGGATGTGGCAAATTTAAAAGGTGCAGTAAAATAATTTTATTACTAATAATTTTTAGATCAGTATCCCCAAGCTATGTTATAGTTCTATCTTATGCAAACATATTCCCGCTAACTTGTAACAACGGAGAGACATTGATATGAAGAAGGAGCAGTAAAGATCACAAAATTGAGCCTTGTACAATTCCAATGTTTGTTCTTTCCACACATTTGAATTTACATTGTCTTCTTCATTTTTTCTGACTAGCACCCTAACTAGCGATTTTCTAATAAGCTACTAATCTTTTTATTGATTAGACCTCTAAATTTATAATAATTGAGTTTAGACAGTAAAATTTAATGGTTCACACAAACGAATGCCTTTTCAAGATTCATAAATATCATTCAAGTGGCTTTGTTTTTCTCGTAATAAACTCTTTCCACCGTGTGAAATATAGCATATTATTAGCTTATTCTCTAGATCTCATTGCTCAAATTGTTTCCAGTTGATGATAGAAGTTTTCTGTATCTTGTTACTTTTTCAGGTCCTACGCAATCAAATGGAATGCCCTAAGCCCATTCCGTAACGGTACCGTTATGGCGGCCTTCTTCGACTTTTACCAAGATGGTATTCTGGACTGTATCATGGTAACTTACGATGGTAAAAGATATCAGGCAGGAGCGTTTAAGAACAGCTTAGATTATGACGCTAACTTTATTAAAGTGATGGTTTTGACTGGTTTGACAAATAAGAATAATCAGATGATTATGGGAAGGGTTGGTAAGAAGAGGAGAACGTATGGAACTAACTTACCCGGTAAATAGAGTTGTTTATTCTCTTAGCGAAAAAACGACACAATTCTTATTTTAATCTTGGCAGAATGAACTTTAGTATTTAGTATTTAATAATATCTGCTCATAATCTTTAAAAGTGCCTACCTGCAAACACACGAGACTAAGCAAAATTTTGAAGTCGGCTCAAATGGTGCTCACTTATTAAAGCACGACCGCCACGGACAGGGAGCGTGAAGCAAAAACCCGACCGTACTACCGCGACTCTACACGCGCGCCTCTATGGAAGATAATTTTTAAACTTAAAAATGGATGGCTTAAATTAAAAAAGATTTGGTTGAACACAAAACATTTCATCAAAATCGGTAGAGTAGTTTTTTAGCTATTTGAGAACAAATATATAACAATATTATGATATTTGAACAATATTACATACATATGTATTGTATGATTTAGACTCTTCTTCTTTGAAGTCGGTTAAAAATAACTTTTTTTTAATCATTACGATCATCATTAGGTCGAACTTTTTAAATGTACGGTCGGTCAAGTAAGAACGTAGTCGGGAAAAGCAATTCTTTTTTTTTGAGGTTGTTGGTACACCTGCAAACAATGCTTTGTGGATAGAGATTCATCTCCAACTATATTTATGATTAAATAATGTTATGGTTAAATAGCCTTCGAGCCCGTGTTCCTATGTAATGATCCAAAAGGTCCAAAAATGACGCTTACAGCGACTGCTAAGTATGTGGGCAAGTTGAGGGCATTCGTTAACAAGTGGATGAACAATACTCTCAGTTAAAAAATGTTGATAATATACCAGAACGTGGTTCAAGAGGAAAGTGTCGGACAAGGACGAAAAAATTATTATTAACATTTTTTCCCAAATCTTCAATGAACTTATGCCAAGGGGCATAAAAACTAAAGCGAAAAAGTTTGGATATATCATATGAATCGATTCGCACTCATCTGCGGGCTAACGATTTGAAGTGGCGGAGTACAATCAAGAAACCATTGCATTCGTTCAGCAGTGGTTTCTACCATTACTAAGCGAAAAACGTAGAGAGAAACGACTCGCGTAGGCAGAAGAAAACATAGAACAAGACTGGAACAATGTATTTTTTTCCGATGAAACTTCATTTTGGAGTTATGTTATCACCCCACGAGCCTGATCAATTTCCACTAACCGATTGGTTCAGCGCATCGTAAAACGCTCTGTGAAGATCCATTCTTGGGGATGTCTTTGGGAAAAATGTTTTGTGAGACTCTTCATCTTTACCTACAATTTGAACGTTGAAAAAATGCTTCAGATTTACAAGACGACCAACGATGGTTTGTCGTCGACGCTGATGGGGATTGGACGAACTACGTAATCATGAGTATTTGAATGGCAAACCTTTACTGTTGAATGATGTAAAAAAACTTTAAATAAATACATTTTTTAATGTATTCGCGACACGTTTTTACTTGACCGACTGTAAATTTGGGATTTTTGATAGTTCATCCTATATATCTTTTAATGTGTATTCTCTATGATGGTAGCTTGATATAATGGTATTTATTTTACACAGGACCTTCAATTTCATACAAAACGACCACTCAAGAAGGACAGTTGAGACACGGAGCGGCGGCGCAAATGCCTCAATCCGCGCACTTCAGTTTAAATCTGCCGTATAGTATCTTTGGTTTGGGTCGCACACCGAACTTCGTCGACTACGTGACCGTTGGATTGTCGTCGTATTCGAAGTGTTGGACGCAAATTATACCGAATTCACAAATGGTAAGTAAGCTGAACGAGCTGGCAAAGTAAAACTTGTTAGGGATGTACCTATCACCCTCTAACGGGGGCGAGCCGATTCTGTTTCTAGTTCTTGCTATCCAGCTTTAATCCGGGATCTTTTTGATCGCACCACGTAGATTTTTCTTACTTCCTGGACAGTATTATCGAGTTTCCCGACTGCAAAAGGACTTCGAGTGTTCCAGGTTCCTATTCGTTTTTTATCTACATCATGTTAAGCCGCGATAAGTATTTATTAATACCAGTGCTGGAGATATTAATAGAGTACAGTATCCATTTAGATACTGATCTCTTGAATTTTTAAATATGGTTAATTTACCGATTTACCTTGACAATTTTTTAAAATTTTGCAGGTTATCATACCGTGGCCAGTTCACGAACCAGCGAAATGGAAAGCTCAGCTGTTTGTTACACCCAGCAAACTAATCTTGATGTCCGTTGCCGCTTTAACAGCCATATGTGGTTTGATAACTTTGATAATCGGAGTATTACATTGGAAAGAAAGACAGGAAGATAAAAAAGAGAGGTTGTCTGAGAGTCATAGGTTCCATTTTGATGCAATGTAAACTCGAAACTTGAAAAGGTTTTTTTATTATTATTAAGGGTCCGATGCAATGGAGCGTTTACCATTTTATTTTTTTGATTAACTTCCTAGTTATTGTAAGTAGTTGCCAAGGTCCAAACAATTAACGCCTTGAGGGGCTCGATAATTGACCGTGCGCCAACCACATGCCGTCGGAAATTTTTCTGTCGGAGTAGGCCTAGAAGGCCGACTTCAGGGAGTCGCCGCATGGACACACAGCAGCAGTACTTTCATCGTCAGCTTTCATGGTCTAAAAAGTCCTCCATTAAGAGTTTGCCCGACAATATTTCCGTCGGAGTTAGCACTCGGTCCTCGAAGACCGTCCTCAGGTATCCACTCTACCCGTGGGGGACAGTACCTTCATCGTCAACTTGGTTCGGTCTCATGGTCTCCCACCAACAACCTACTATCTGTTTTTACAGCGTACAGATTTTTGTGATTTTGTCCATGTCCGCGGCCCAGCCAATTAAACTTTACAATAAAAGTGTACTAGCCTGCCGGGGATCGAACCAAACACTATAAGCATTGTAATTCGAAACTATACCAAACCAGTGAAAGTCAACTGGGAGATTTATGCAGTGGATACCAATCTTTCCAAAGCTCTTGATGTTTTATCGTTAAATAAATATATGACGAGGGTGAAATGTACAAGAGAGAGTCAAGAATCCTATTTTTGCTCTCACAGAATTAATAAAAGTATAAAATGGTAAATGTGCAGCGGATTCGGGTCTTAATAAATATAATTTATTTATTAAGGCTATAATAAAAAAAATTATTTACTGAATTCAAAACTAATTATTAGACAGTAATATGTGGTATGATAGCTGTGATAATTAGATTGCTACACTGGAAAGGGAGGAAGAAATAGGGATAAGAAAAATAGTAATAGATGTAAATTTGAAATTTGTATAGTAATTTTTTTTTTTTCTGTTAGTGATTTACTTATTAGTCCTAGAGTATTTTTTATTTAAATAATTATGTAATAGACAGTAGTAGTTTAGATAAAAAATATTATACTAAGTAACAGGTGAGTATATTACGATTAGGAGATACCCATTTGATGAAATGCACTAAAAGATCTATTTTTTTTTTGCCAAATAAACCAGTTTTGTAGTAATACTTTTTTAAAGTTTGTTGTCTGAATAGACTAAATTAGTGATGATGTCCCAGTTAGTGATCAACAATACAAGAGTTTGTTAACTACGTTATTATAAACGTAAACTTCCTATTTCATTTTGAAAGCGATAAAACAAGTGTTATTCTCAAATCTATAATTCTTACATAAAATCTTAAAACGCACAGTAACAGAAAAAAATATTTTATCCCCGTTCTGCAAATAGATCATTAAAAAAAATGTTGTGAATAATTGGTCAAGTTATGTAGCTAGTATATGAATCTCTGGACGTCAGGCGGTGCAGGATAACGAGGCGTACTCGCCAGACCTCGACCCATGACTTTTGTCAAGAGACCTGAACCCACCTTAGGTATATCCAAGAGACAGATGAGAGCTGCCTTCAAGGAACGGGCCAGTGGTGCTCGTGGGAACGATGGTACCGGAGCCCAGCGTGCAGACGAAGGACTTTGTATCATGGCCTGGAGGAGCAGGTCTTAGCTAGTGGCTACTTAATAGAAATGGACGTGTCCCTAACCCGCTTGTGAGGAATCTTACGGGATATTATAACTTGAGAAGGCATCTAGTATGGGTGGAAAACAACCCGACAGTTTCGGGTTATCTGGAGGATCAGGAAACAGCGCTATCTACATCGTAGGCAATCTACTAGTAATATCCCGTCGGTAGTGTCTCGGTAGGGTGATTCCTTCATTGTCAGTATTTCACAGTCTGAGCAACCTCCCACCAGCAACCTTTTTTTACGGCAATATCGGCTTTGAGAGTTTACCAGTATCTGCAGGCTAGCAGTGGAATGTGGCCTATACTAACCTACCGAGGATCGAATCTGAAACTTTAGACACGGTAAGCCGCAATGGAGACAAAGCTACCACGAATTAATGTAGTAAACAAGATTCTTATTCGTGTATTAGTGTATGTGATTACTCTAACTTCGCCCATTGAGAAAATAATTAACTTTAAATAAAATTCTTGTATGTAACTAATTTGTATTCAAAAGTCTTGTATGTGTGGCCGCCTTTTGATTTTTAACTTTATTTAATTATTGTTACATTTTACTGAATTATACTTTATTTTATTTGCACAAATAAATGTCGTTATTACTATCATTCCTATTATTATTGTCGAGGTACAGTTGGTCAAGTAAGAACGGGTCGCGCATTGTTCATTAAAAATGTATTTATTTATACGTTTTTTACATCATTCGATTCAAACGATTGCCGTTCAAATGCTGATGATCCAGTAGTTCGTCCAGTCCCCATCAGCGACGATGATCGCCTGGCATCTTCGGGGCATACTTTCGACGAGATTTTCCGAGTATTCTTGGGGCAAAGATTTCCAAATTGTTCGAATTGGCCGTGATATGTGTTTCACTGTGTACCGCTATTTACTACGAAGCTTCTGCTTGATGTATGACTACACGTTCTCGATTGGGCTAGTGTGATGATCCCGGATTCCCCTTTCCACTGACTACACGTTTTACTCCGATATTTGGGGTCGTTACGCTATTATCCGTTCATCATTTTTATCGACAAAGTACTGTATTAATGCCAATGTAATGTAAATCTGGAGAATTTTTTCAGTGTTCAAATTATAGGTGAAGATGAATAGTCTCCCAAAACCTTTTTCCTAAACACATCTCCAAACATAGATCTCACAGGGTGTTTCACAGTGCGCTGAACCAATCCGTTGGGGGAATTGACCAGGCTCGTGGGGTGATAACATAACCTCAAAATGAAGCTTCGTCGAAAAAAATTACATTGCTACAGTCTGGATCCAAGTTTTCCGCTGCCCATTCAAGTCTCTCTGTGTTTTTTGCTCAGCAATAGTTTTTTGATTGTAGCCCGTCACTTGAAATCGTGAGCCCGGAGATGAGTGCGAATCGTTTCATACGATATACCAAAACCCTTATTCGTTAGTTTTTGCATCCCTTGACGCTAAGTTAAGCAAAGATTTCAAGAATGCATGTTAATAATCGTTTTTTACGTCTTTGTCCGACATGTTTCTTCTCGAACCACGTTCTGGTATATTATCAACATTTTTTAACTAGTAGATCATTAACATTTTTTAACTGAAAGAATCGTTTCACCCACTTGCTAACGAATGCCCTCGACTTGCCCAGATATTTTGCAGCCTCTGCAATCGTCATTTTCAGTGGATTGAATGATTACATAGGAACACAGCCTTATAGCGCAAAGCGTATGCAGCACTCACGTGCGATAAAGTACTACTTAACTACAAATAAGTTTAGAAATGAATCTTTCCACAAAACATTGTTTGCAGGGGTGCCAACAATAACCCAAAAAAAAGGAATTTCTTTTACCGACTACAAGTTATAGGCGACATGTTTTTATTTGACCGATTGTATGTAGATACCAACAGTTGAAAATTGGCGGCTCTAGAACTAGCGGTATTTTAAGAGGCATCATGCCCGTAAAAAAGACAGGTCTCGATGAGTCAACTTCTATTTATTATTTCGTGCATAGTTCGTGCGTATACAGAGCGATAAGAAAAATATTTTTAAAGTATTTCTATTCTATTCTTGTTATTATCTGCTAAAAAAATGTTACTGTTAGACAATTTTGAAAGATACTATCGTTGCCAGACATTTTTTGAAAAATGGAAAGTCCTTAATAAGCACGGATCTTAATCATAAAACTTTTTTAGTTCACAAATATTTCGTCTGAGTGCCTTTTCATTTTGCTAGCAACTTGAAAAACCTGCCCAATTTTATTATCTTTCAAATCTTTAATTTCATAATGCGGATGGCCAAAGTGTTGCTGCCGTTGTCTCTTGTAACATTTTGTCCTAAAAATTAAACTATTTTAAATAATGGAGAATAAGTTTAAAAATCTTAACTTGTCTATGTAGTAGCATGGTCGAGAGTCTCTAGAGGATTATCCGAGAGAGGACGTCTACCTACACACGTAGCGGGTCCAGATGGCGGCTCGTCACATTATCTGATTTTATAGCTCAAAACTGGGAGGAAATTAGCAGGAATGGCCTCTACAGAAGTGAGGTACTGTGACTAAACAACCGACGTACTCAGTAGATTTATCCGTTCCCAGAACTCAAGACCGCGTCGAAAAATTAACGATTCGATTTTGTGGAGCCCATCCAAAAGAATGTAACTGCGGTGCTCAATTAAATTTCTAAATAGAAATTGGATAGGCCATCTAACAATTCTATCAATGGGTGACGATTCTGTTAAATTAATTATTAATAAATCCCTTTTTATTGAAAAAATCGTTTGCGTTTAAAATTGAAAACTAGAGATTCTGACATAACAATTTTTAGTTAATATTTTACTTAACTATTACCTGTTGTGGAAATATATTTCCAAAATAAAAACAATTAAAGATGCTGCTATACCTCCCGCCAAAATGGACGCTGCAGGGTAACAATCTACGATACCCACACTGAAGAAAGTAGAACTCTTCGATGTACAAATTGGTTTTCTGGTGTAAATTAGATTATTTTCTCTTTGTTGGATGCCGTTTTCATGTATAAGACGTAACCTGTAACATTTGTAACGAAACAACAGAATAAACGACATAAAAAGTCGTTGACAATATATCTTGCAAAAAACCTTGGTTTTTGAGAGTATTTATTTCAGTCACGATGATTCGACTGGTACTACTAAGTATCTCCACTCATGTTCAGGACCACTGAAAGTGCCGGCTTTAGGGCGGGGCGGTCGCCCTGGGCACCACATTTTTAGGGGCGTACTAAATTTTTTAGGGCGCCTCATTTTCAAAGACGCCAAATTTCCGTTATATTCGGTTTTTTAATGGTAGTATTGAACAATTCTAAGAATAAAATGATTAAATATAAACTGATTCAGGTTAATCAACACAAATAAATTGTGGCGACGTACTGTTATTCTGGCACAATCCGATTATTTCTCGCTTTTGAACATTCTCGAATCTTCCATCTATCTCGCCTTTTTGTTCAGCATTCCGAACATTTTAGTTTCTCGAACTTTTTTTCAGGAGCAATATAAATAGAGGCTCGGATGTAGTATAGAATAAAATTTATATATATCTATATATATATATAGTATTATTATATATATATATATATATATATATATATATATATATATACTCGTATATATATATATATATATACTCGTATATATATATATATATATATATATATATATATATATATATATATATACGAGTATATATATATATATATATATATATATATATATATATATATATATATATATATACGAGTATATATATATATATATATATATATATATATATATATATATATATATATATATATATACGAGTATATATATATATATATATATATATATATATATATATATATATATATATATATATATACGAGTATATATATATATATATATATATATATATACGATATATATATATATATATATATATATATATATATATACGAGTATATATAAATATATATATATATATATATATATATATATATATATATATATATATATATGTATGTATATATACATATACATACATACATGTAGTGTATAAAGGGCGCTTTTTCATATTCGTCCAGGGCGCCATTTCGTCTAAAGCCGGCCTTAACCACTGGAGCTATAATACTTACCGCTATCTGCAATATTACTAATAACTACTGTGTTTGTCTGAAGACGACTGGAAATACATGGTGCGATCTAAGGGTTCCCGGACTCTCACTCGCGCCGATAGGTGACGGTAGATACGCACGTTTGTGTAAAAATCTAATTATATCTGCAATTTTTACAATAGATAAAAAAATATTTGCCAAACCCTTTCCATCTGATATTTGTGTTTTTGAACGCTTTAGGCGGCTTTCATACGTTCCATCCACTGCGAATTGACTGTTGTACTCGGGCGTGTAGTGGTGGATCCATGTTTCGTCCTTGGTTACGAATCGACGCAAAAACTCCTTTGGATTAGGCCGAAACACTGCCAGATAGAGTTCTGAATCTTCTACACTGCTGTTGTTAATCAATCGCGAGAGTGCGTGGCACCCACCAGACTCATGGCTATTTCATATGCAAATATTCAGGCAAAATACGCCTACCGTGTTCTGTTGATATCTTTCACTTGGCGGTCATTCGGAACAATATGATGGACTTTTTTTGTATTTTTTGGAGTGACTGCCTCATTTGGACGTCCGGAACATTGTGCATCATCGGTACTTGCATTTAAGTTCACTAAATCATCGATGGAGCAGATGTGCCATAACACTTTTCACGCCATTCTTGAGTTCTGACTGTATTTTTTCCCATCAAAAAGCAATGTTTAATTAACACACGAAATTCTTTTTGTTTCATCGTTTCGCAAAAATCAAAAGTTATGCCACTTAAACAGCTGTAACTCGCAAACTAATAGAACGTCATGAAAATTTTACACGAATCCTCGGAGCGTTGACACTCTAAACATCATATGGTTTAGAGTTGACACAAACTGAAAATCATATGAATGGTGCTACGATCTCTCAAAAAGTCTCTGGAAACCCCATTTATATGTATGTTTATATATATATATATATATATATATATATATATATATATATATATATATATATATATATATATATATCTTATATATATATATATATATATATATATATATATATATATATATATATATATATATATATATATATATATATATATATATATATATATATATATATATATATATATATAATATATATATATATATATATCATATATATATATATATATATATATATATATATATATATATATATATATATATATATATCATATATATATATATATATATATATATATATATATATCTTATATATATATATATATATATATATATATATATATATATATATCTTATATATATATATATATATATATATATATATATATATATATATATATATATATATATATATATATATATATATATCTTATATATATATATATATATATATATATATATATAATATATATATATATATATATATATCTTATATATATATATATATATATATATATATATATATATATATATATATATATATATATCTTATATATATATATATATATATATATATATATATATATATATATATATATATATATATATATATTTCGCACCCCACTGATGAACGCTGAACTCCACAATATAAAAATACGTAAATTGGCAGAAGGTCATTTTTTCAATCCCATTAGTGGGCTTCTCTCAAATAAATTTGATAAAAAAAAATATTAAAATATTTTTCTCTTCTAAAGCCCAAATATTTGCGACTCCTTTGTTCTTTCGCGACTGCGATATTTTCTTTTCACTGAATATTTATTTTGTACAGTATTTTTTTGGACATTGGACATAAAGATTTACAATTTTTTTTAAGCTTTTAGCATTAAATCCCGAAATAGACGATTCGCTATTTAAATGTAGCTGAACAATTGCTTTCTTATATTTTACAGTTTTGGGTTAATATAGCCAGTGCCTGAAATGATGACAACAATATCAGAAGGTGTGCCATTCCCCAATCCAGGATTTTGTCTCATTATTTTGAATATCTAATCCTAAATCCTTGCGTTTTTTTTTTCTAAACCGTAGAAAATCCACTGTCATCAACGTTAGATATTTTTGTTGACGAAAATTTGTTTTTATTTACAATTTTTTCAAGGTGAGGGTCGATTTGCTCTACTCTCCCTACTTGAAAACAGCTGTTAGGGGAGAATGATTTTGTTGTTCCGGCGCCTTACCGAGGCCAAGGTCGGTCTTTTATGGGCGACTTGGTTTTCTAAATATTTGGTAAAAAGGAGTTTTGCCCCTTTTTAAATTTTTTAAAAATTTTCGAATTTAAAAAAAGAAGTATTGAATGTGCTTCTACATGGCTTCATGAGTTACCCATTTCAATATATGTAGTGAATTTCATAACACCCTATATATATAAAATTCAAAGTGTTTGTAAGATAATAACGTTTATCTACCCAATTTTAAGGATTTCTTTATAGGAAGAGTTTTTTTGAATGGCAAACCATGGATCAACTACTTGCAGATACGGTATTTCTTCGAGGCCACATTTTTCGTCTTCTCTGAACGTTTCACCTAATAAAAAACAAAAACTTTAATGAGTAAATGTAGGAAAAAATTTTTAGATTCTATGTACCACATGTATAAAACGTCCCGTGTTAATAAATCAAGATTTTATTAGTTTAAGAAAATGGAGAATTTTATGTAAATTTATTTTTCCCTTATATTTTGGATCGTATATACAAAATGCCATTGATATCGAAAAAAGGTCCCGTGTTAATGAATCAAGATTTTTATTAGTTTGAGAAAATGGGAATTTTATGTAAATTTCTTTTTCCTCTATTTTTGGATCATATATACAAAATACCACTGATAATGAAAAAAGATCCCTTGTTAATGAATCAAGATATTATTAGTTCGAGAATATGGAAAATTTTGTGTAAATTTCTTTTTCCTTTATTTTTTTCGGATCTTAAGTTACAAGTGTGACAACTGAATGAAATACGGAAAACCAATAGCGATAATAAAATCAAGAGGCCAGCTTACTCTTATGTAAAATTCCTTTGGTTTAAGTGGAAGCCGCAAGGCTAACATCAAACTTCAGCAATAATGAGACACTTACTGACAAGTTTGTAGCCTGATCCAGTCTCCATATGGAAAGCGAACAGACCTTCTCTCATTTTCTTTACTCCTTCCTCAATGGGCATATAGCTTGGAGGTCTACCAGGAGGCGCTACTTTCTTTTCGTAAATTGCCCTTCGTATTGGTTCTTTGACATTCTAAAAATGATTACAGTATTACTCTATTAGGATCGGAAAGGAGAACCAGCATGCAGAAATTACCCAGGCGAAACTAGGAGATATCTTAAAAAGTACTACAATACCCATAAACCTAAAAACTAAAGTCTACAATTCTTGTGTTCTACCGGTTAGCACATATCGACTGAAAACGATGTATCTCATTAAAGCATTTGTTAAAAAGCTCGTGATATCACAGAGAGCTATGGAGAGAAGCTTATCTCCCTTAGGAATAGAATTGATCATGAGCAGATAAGGAGACCAACTAAAGTCACTGACATAAATCTCGAGGCGGCAAAGATGAAGTAGCGATGGGCAAGCCAATTGACTAGATCATCCGGAGACAGATGGGTGTATAGGATCACGGAATGGAGACCCAGAGAAACAGGAAGAAGTGTTGAACGTCTACAGAAACGATGGGTCTATGATAGAAGGGTAGTAGCAGTGGTTAAAGGTGGCAAAAGACAGGAAAGCATGGAAGAGATTAGAAGAGACCTACGTCCAAGGTGGGTTGACTTGGGTTGAGAAAAAGAATCCACTAAAAATTCTACGCGTGAGAAATTTTGTTATTGTTTGATATATACTACCTTTGGTAGTATACATTTCTGCATTAGTTAAACCTAAATTCATATAATTATATATCACATCACATAGGGTATTTCAAAAGTAGCGAAATGTGATTTGAAAAAATTAAAATTTTAAATTTTTTCGAGCGTGCCGAATAATTTGAACATTTTTGAAAATTTTTAAAAATCAAAACGTCATATAAGTTGTCTGGTTTGTACAGAATCAGACAGTCACAAACAAATTCCTACAATATTGCCAAACATAAGATTTTTTCAAGAATTATAGATTTCTTCTTGAAATTATGGTTTAACGATGATTTTTAGTTAATTTTTTTTTTTTTTTTTGAGTTATTATGTTGATATTTAAATGTCACTTTATCGCACATTAGGATCCATTAGCACAAAAAATATATATTTAAGTTTTAAAAATGCTGAAACGTAAATAGCTTTAGCTTGGCTCTCGACGTGGTGGCTAATTGTCTCAATCACTAACAAGTGTTACAACAATCAAACAACCATCACTTTTTCATTTATAATGACCCATGTTCGTTTCAGATGTTCAATTGTTTCGTCCACTTTTGTAGACACGTAAACAACGCACTTTTCATCTCTCTATATATTTCTTAAAAATGCTTTCTGAATTAAGTAAGTTGTCCTTGTCAATGAGATAATATAAGTTGGACAAAGAGAGAATATTAATACCGATACGATACATAAAATAAACAATATCCACATGTCTGCAATTATTATTTTAGGTTTTCACCTGCCGCATTCCAACAGCTAGAATAATATATCTCTGGACATTTGTTTTGTGAGTGGTGCGACTTTATTTTTGTGTGCTTATCTTGTCTTTAGTTGGTAGTGGCCTTTTTTCATGTCCCAATAAATTAAGTATAGTAATATGGGTTATTAAAACATCAGTACTAGTAAATAGAAAATTAACTCAAATCAATTGGATTACCATGGTGTAAAAGTACGACGACCACCTTATTTTTAAAAAAGTTCCTGTTGTGATATATTTACATTAATTATTAAATGGTGTGGTGTTATTTTTATAATAATAACAGTTTTCGCCATCAACAAATAATCACACAAAAAAACTGGATTAAAATTTTTAGCATAAATGAAAATATTCTCAATGTGCCTTATCCGTTCCGGGCAATGGCAATTATCATGGCGATTCTCACTTTGCGGCTATGCGAAAGAGTTCAATTAAGCTGATTCCGAGCCAGTCATGTAAATTGTTCATCCAAGAGTAACGTCGTTTCCCTGAATCTATCTTCCCCTCAAGTTTGCCTTGGAATATGAGCTTCAATAAACGATAATTGTCATGCGTCGTGATATGACCCAGGCATTTTAGTTGCGCGTGTTCATGGTAAGCTTAACACGTAAGCTGAAAAGTTTTTGGTCTAGCTATTTAAAACAAATTTTTTTGCAAAATTCGACTTTATTCATCAATATAGCCTCCTTCAAGAGTGATACAATCAGTCCAACGTATTTCTTCTTCTTGTAGAAGGATATGTCTGTGCCTTCAAAATAGGCCTCAGTTTCGGCGATAACTTCTTCACTGTAACCGAATTTCTTTCCCGCGAGTGTTTTTTTGAGATCGCGAATAGATAATAGTCGCTGGGGGCTCAAATCTGGAGAATACGGTGGATGAGGAAGCAATTCGAACTTCAATTCATGCAATTTTGCCATCGTAACCATTGACTTGTGACATGGTGCATTGTTTTGATGAAAGAGCACTTTTTATTGTTCATTTGGGATCGTTTCTTTGTGATTTTTGCCTTCAAACGCACCAGTAACTTTATATAATATTCGCTATTGATGATTTTTCCCTTCTCAGCATAGTCGATGAAAATTATTCCATGCGCATCCCGAAATACAGAGGCCAAAATCTTCCCAGCCGACTGTTATGTCTTTGGTCGCTTCGGGCGGGTTTCACCAGCTGCTGTCCACTCAGCTGACTGCCGATTTGATTCCAGTGTGTAGTGGGGAATCCATGTTTCATCAATTGTTACATATGGCATGATAAATCCTTTTTATTGCGCTTAAACAGGTCCAAACACCGCTCAGAATCATCAACACGTTTTTTTTTTGGTTCACTGTGAGCAAACGCGGTACCGATTTCGAACAGAGCTTTCTCATGCCCAAATGTTTATGGAAAATATGACCAATACGTTCTTTTGATAACTTTAGGATGTCAGCCATCTCACGCAATTTCACTTTACGGTCATCCAAAACAATTTTGTGGTTTTCCGGTGTAACAACTTCATTTGAGCATCCAGAGCATTCAGCATCATTTGTATCTGTACGACTGCGTTTAAAATCAGCATATCAGTAAATGATGAGTGATTTTCCTGCGGCAGAGTCCCTATAATACTTATCAAGCCATCGTTTTGCTTGAACGGGATTTTTTCCCATCAAAAACAGGGTTTACTCAACACAGGAAATTCGATTTTTTCCATTGTTTTGAAAATATCAAAAGAAGCGTCACTAAAACCACTGTAACTTGTAAATTAATCGTTGAAATCTCATGAAATTTTGACACGTATGGTTTGAAGGTTGGTACTTCCTAAAAATCATGTAGATTTTTTGACAAGGGCGACATCTATGTGTCAGACCAAAAACTTTTCAGCCTACATGTTACCTTTGAATAGATACTATTTTACTGAACTCGTTTAGGGCATGCATTATTTGGGACAGAGAATATTGTTGTTGAGACGAATCTAAGGGGTAGAAATCTGATTCACCACTCTTAAGAAGGTTTGGCAACATACATTGGCAACGTGGAATCCCAATACGCAGATATTCGAGTAGACAGCTAATGGACCGAATCGAAAAAGCAGTTTGGTTTAAGATCTAATAGTGCGTGGACCAAACCTTTTGATCATCTTTTTATTTATAATGAACATTTGCTTAAAAGAGTGGAGAACATATAATAATTTAGCAGGTACATGCTGGTAAAAAATATACTTACTGTAAAATAAAAATGGTTGTAAACAGTATCATCTACGCCAATAGCGATGCGCGACTTCAAAAGATCCTCGAGAGTTTTAATACTATTTGAAGAGGTTTGTAGTAAGGCTACTATATTTGCAGAATAAGATACGTAGATAAACATCAGCGATATCAATAGGAAAATCGTGGCTATTCTACCAGGAGTACTAAAACAAAAAAATTGCGTTTGGCCGGTTTTAAAATGCTATCAATAAAGATATACACCAGCGGCTAAAGGCTTGCAATTGGGGTCAGAAAATCAATTTTTTTGTCAAACTTTTTAAATTCAGTTTTTCTGAATATTTAATCGATTCTGAGATAATGGAATGGCTATGTTTGCCTACCTATAAGGTAATGCTGGTGCTCCTTGTTGACATACAGATCCAAACGTCACTAAAGCGATCTCGGGAAGTGAATCATTGAGTTCTGCAATACCTGACATATCCTAAAATAATAGAAGCATATAAACAACAAGAACTTCGCTTTTTGAAGCTGTAAAACTCTTAAAAATAGTAACTGGATTGTTTTGGCCGATACTTGGTGGAGATCCATTAAGCTTAAGTTAAGTGAACAGTAAAACAATTTTTTTTCGTTTACTGTTAAACTCCACATTTATTTTAACATATCAACATGTTTCGCTATCACTGTAGCTTTATCAAGATTAAAAGAACAAGATGGAAAATTTATTATATACATATATAAGATCCCTACAGGTAAAATACAATAATGTTGGAAATCCCTAAATATACTATTATAAAGATTTTATATTATAGGTAACAAATTAATTAAGTACTGTATTATTGAATATATTTAAAAGAGGTGAATTATTTAATTCTAATTGGTCGTTTAACAAATAATTATTATTTTTAAGTTTATTGATTTCCAGAGATTCAAGCAAATTTAATTTATACCCTTTATTTAATTTTTTAAAAAACGGATGTTCACTGATTTTTGGATTCTATAGAATTCATGTTAAAAAATTCTGCTAGTAGGGGACTAAGGGGATTACCCATTATGAGGCCTACCCAACAAAAAAATTTCAAAAGATTGTTAAATCTATTATTAGTGATTGTAAAAGTTTATTTGATAATATAAAGATTTAAGCAAATTAACTTCGATGAACCCACAAAAACACCAAAACTATATTCTTTAAAATAAGCAAAAAACTTCGATGAACCCACAAACATAAAAAAGATTATCCAATAAAAAAGATTATCCAATAAGACCAGTAGTCTCTTTTACTTCAGCACCATCTTATAAGTTGTCAAAGAAATTAATGGAAATAATTAACGAGAATACTAATTTTGTTGCTAAGTTTCAAATAAAAAACTCATATGATTTAGTTAATAGATTTCAAAATATACAACTTCCTAACAAGACGAAACTCATCTCTTTTGACGTAACCAATTTGTTCCCAAATTACCACCTCAAGATACTATAGCACTAGTCGAACAGCTTTTAAACTCAAACCACATTAATTATATTAAAAAACAAGAAACACTCATTACACTTAAGACTTGTTTAACACAAAACTATTTTGAATTTAATAACACTATATACACTAATAATAAAGGCCTCATAATGGGTAATCCCCTTAGTCCCCTACTAGCAGAAATTTTCATGAATTCTATAGAATCCAAAATCAGTGAACATCCGTTTTTTAAAAAATTCATTTGTTGGTATAGATATGTTGATGATATTTTAGCCTGCTTCACAGGAACAGATAGACAACTCAAAATATTTTGTGTATATATAAATAATTTACATGCTAACATAAAATTCACTACAGAAGAAGAAACTAATAATAGCATAAACTTCTTAGACTTAATTATAACAAAAAATAATAATAAACATACCTTCTCTATTTACCACAAACCATCGCATACTGACATAACAATACATAATAAATCATGTCACCCAATCCAACACAAACTACGAGTAGCTGCCTTTCATAGCATGATCCATAGACTACTATCTATTCCATTAAATGAAAAAGATTTTCTTAAAGAACTAAACATAATAAAACAAATTGCAGTAAACAACGGATATAATGTAGATATAGTAAACAAAATTTTAAAAAAGAAAAAAATATAAAAAAGCCTTAGAACTTATTTTTCCTAGGAAAAAAATGAATCAAGAACGGTATAGTGTTATTACATACATAGGTGAGACTAGCAATAAAATTAGAAATGTCTTAACAAAAAAACTAAATATTAATGCAGCATTTAAAACAAATAATACCCTAAGCAAATATATAAACAATAATAAATCAAAAAACTGGCAAAATCAGGTGTTTATAAACTTAATTGTGAAAATTGCGATTGTACTTATATTGGTCAAACAGGAAGAAATTTTAAAAAAAGAATAAAAGAACATTTTACATCTTTTATAACTAGCAAATCAGACTCAAATTACGCTAACCATTTAATAGAATCGGGACATCAGTTTAATAAAAACTTTGAAATTTTACATCTTGAAAATAAAGGGTATAAATTAAATTTGCTTGAATCTCTGGAAATCAATAAACTTAAAAATACTAATTATTTGTTAAACGACCAATTAGAATTAAATAATTCACATCTTTTAAATATATTCAATAATACTGTACTTAATTAATTTGTTACCTATAATATAAAGTCTTTATAATAGTATAATTAGGGATGTCCAACATTATTGTATTTTACCTGTAGGAATCTTATATATATATATATATATATATATATATATATATATATATATATATATATATATATATATATATATATATATATATATATATATAACAAATTTTCCATCTTGTTCTTTTAATCTTGATAAAGCTACAGTGATAGCGAAACATGTTGATATGTTAAAATAAATGTGGAGTTTACCAGTAAACGAAAAAAAATTGTTTTACTGTTCACTTAACTTGAGCTTAAAAATAGTATCTCTATTCTCTTGACATTCTACCTAATCGAATTGTTACTATGTACACAATGTCATGAACATAAACGATGATGCAAAAATAAATAATAAAATATATTATGGACATACAATGCCAATATCATCATTATTATTTTTTTAAATCTAACACCCTAAACAACCCGTTTGCATAAATAAAGTTAGCATAATTGACAATTTTAGATGAGAAGAAAATTAAACGAAAAATATTTTGTACTTCCTATACCTGCAGTTTCAATTAAAATAATGGTTTATTAATATTCATCATCCATCAGTCGTCCTCATCCACTGCTGGGTATAGGCCTTCCACTGATCTCTGTCCTGAGCGGTGTTAATCCAATTTCCTGCCACGTTTTTGATATCATCGCTCCCTCTTGTTGGTGGTCTACCTCTGTTCCTTTTGTCTTGTCTAGCTCTCCATTCTATTAGTCTTCTGCACCATCGATTATCATCCCTTCGGGCCATATCCATTTTGCGTAATTTTTTGTATAATATCTATTACTTTTGTTCGTTGTCTGATAGTTATATTCCTTCTTTCATCCTTCCTTGTGATACTCAGCATAGCTCTTTCCATTGCCCGTTGCGATACTCTCAGTTTGTTTGCTGACTGTTTTGTTAATGTGAGTGTCTCGGAGCCATATGTGATTACCGGCTTTGTTCATAAACTTGCACATTGGCAAATTACCTTGCAGCGAATCTCTCAGCTTCCTAAAAGCCGTCCATCCCAAACCCACACGACGCGACGGTGTACCTCACTGGTTTAGTTATCTTTACCAATTTGTAATTCATGACCGAAATACTTGTAATTTTTGGCGTGTTCCACCTAGCTTTCGCTAAATTTCATATTACTCTTCGTAACTAGACTAGTCATAAATTTGGTTTTCTGAAAGTTAATATTTAGACCAATATTTGCTGATGTTATTTGAAATTCGGTAAGCATTTGTTGGGCGTCACCTAAATTGTCGGCTATTATGACAATATCATCAGCAAAGTGCAAGTGATTTCAGTATTTGCCATCGATGTTTATACCTTTTCCATCCCAATTAAGTTCCTTAAAAGCATATTCTAACTCCACCGTAAAAAGTTTAGAAGAGATCGTATCACCTTGTCTGATTCCACGTTTCCACTGGGAATTTACTTGTGGATTCATAGAGTCTTACACTTGCTGTTGCGTTGTTATAAATGAATTTAATTAACTAAGTATATATATGTAGTCTATTCTCATTTGCTGCAGGCAAACAGTATCGCCGGCAACTCCACGGTGTGCTTTTTTAAAGTCCATAAATACTAATACGAGTGGTTTGTTGTATTGTATAGATTTCTCTATAAGGATTTTAATGATCTGTTAATGATCGTTAGCACCGTATCCACTTCTAACGCCAGCCTGTTCGCGTGGTTGATAAAAATTTAGTTTTCGCTCTAGGCGTTTTGTTATGTTAATATTATATACCCTGTATATGAGTCATATGATTATAGTCTTAGTACCATTGCTATGCTATATCACTAATAAACGATCCATAAATGGTTCCTTTAGCCTCTGTACACTGAATAATACTAAAAAAAAATCTACATACCTAGAACCCACACTTCCATTTACTCCCATTATGCCCACAAAAATAGATGGCTTCACTTTTTTACCAATCAGGTGCATAAGTTAAGTCAGTCTTAAGAGGGTCAAGGCCTGGTTAAGGACGCCTCGCGCAAAAAAAACAAATAAACTTACCCAAAGCTCAACAGTCATATTGTCATATTGTAATTAAAATTGCTTCTAAGATACCTAGTAAATATATTTACTTATAAAAGAAGCATATATTAGTGTGTGGTAGGGTTTAGGTTCTACATAATAAAGGGTAATTCATTAGTCTTGAGTCAGGAAAAACATTTCAAATGCTCAAATGCCTATATCGTATAAATTTATTCAAAATCTA
>CM032456.1:111884047-111979834 GCA_019049505.1 Pachyrhynchus sulphureomaculatus | reverse complement strand
TAATCAATACACGAGATTATTTTTGTTTCATCGTTTTGCAAAAATCAAAAGTAGCATCACTCAGACAGCTATATAAACTAAGAGACAAAATTTTACACGAATCTTCTGAGAGTTAACACTAACTTAAAATCATAATGTTTTTGTTTGTGTTGCCATCTCTCGAAGTCTCGAGACTTTTATGTTGTTTATAACTCTATGTTTTTTCGTTGCAAATGTTATAGGTTACGTCTTATTCATGAAACCGGTATTCAACAAAGGGAAAATAATCTAATTTACACCAAAAAACCAATTTGTACATCGAAGAGTTCTACTTTCTTCAGTGTGGGTATAGTAGATTGTTACCCTATAGCGTCCATTTTGGCGGGAGGTATAGCAGCATCCTTAATTGTTTTTATTGTGGAAGTATATTTACACAACAGGTAAAAATTAAATAAAATCTTAACTAAAAATTATTGTGTCACAATCTCATGTTTTCAGTTTTAAACGGCCAATGATTTCTTCAACAAAAAGGGACTTAACATATTAATTAATTTTACACAATTGTCACCAGTTCATTGAATCATTAGATATTTTATCTAAATTTCTATTTAGAAATTCGACTGAACACCACGGTTACATTCTTTAGATGGTCTCAACATCATTAAATTGTTAACCTTTCAACTCCTAATTTCCTCCCAGTTTTTAATTTAGGCTGAAAAGTTTTTGGTCTAGCTACTTAAAATACATTTTTTTGCAAAATTCGACTTTATTCATCAAATATAGTCTCCTTCAAAAGTGATGCAGTCAGTTCAACATTTCTATACCTTTCTTGTAGAAGGATTTGTCTTTGCCTTCAAAACAGGCCTCAGTTTCAGCGATAACTTCTTCCTTGGAGCCAAACTCCCATTGACTTGTGACACGGTGCATGTCTTGATGAAAGAGCACTTTCTTCTTGTTCATTTGGGGTCGTTTTTTGCGATTTCTTCCTTCAAACGCACCAATGGCTTTACATAATATTCTCTATTAATGGATTTTCCCTTCTCAGTATAGTCGATGGAAATTATTCCATGTGCATCCCAAAATACTAATGCCAAAACTTTTCCAGCCGACTGTTGTGTCTTTGGTGGCTTCGGGCAGATTTCACCGGCTGCTGTTCACTCAGCTAACTGCCGATTTGATTCCGGTGTGTAGTGGTGGATCCATGTTTCATCCATTGTCACATATCGCATGAAAAAATCCTTTTTATAGCTCTTAAATAAGTCCGAACAACTCTCAGTATCATCAACATGTTGTTGTTTTTGGTCCACTGTGAGCAAACGCGGTACCCATCGAACAGAGCTTCCTCATGCCCAACTATTCATGCAAAATATGACCAACGCGTTCTTTTGATATCTTTAGGCTGTCAGCTGTCTCACGCAATTTCACTTTACGATCATCCAATACAATTTTGTGGATGTTTTCTTTATGTTTTCCGGTGTAACCTTATTTGGGCGTCCAGAGCGTTCAGCATCATTTGTGTCCATACAACGGCGTTTAAATTCAGCATACCAGTAAATGATGAGTGATTTTCCAGGGGCAGAGTCCCCGTAGTACTTATCAAGCCATTGCTTTGCTTGAACGGTATTTTTCCCATCAATAAACAGTGTTTAAGCAATACACGGAATTCGGTATTTTCCATTGTTTTGAAAATCAAAAGTAGCGTCACTAAAACTACTGCAACTTGTAAACTAATCATCGAAATGTTATGAAATTTTCACACTTATCGTACTTTTTAAAAATCATATGGATTTTTTGAGAAGGGCGACATCTATGTGTCAGACCAAAAAACTTTTCAGCCAACGTGTTAACATCGGTCCCGCCGGCTGGACGTTCCCTCTCGGATAATGCTTTAGCGATTCTCGACCATGCTACTACATAAACCAGTTAAGGTTTTTTAAACTTATTCTCTATTATTTAAAATAGTTTAATTTTTAGGATAAAATGGTTCAAAAGATTTGAAAGATACTAAAATTGGTTTTTCAAGTTTTTAGGAAAAAGAAAAGGCATTCATAAGAAATATTTGTGAACTAAAAAAGGTTTATGATGAAGATCTGTGCTTACTAAGGATTTTCCATTTATTTTTCAAAAAACGTGTGATAACAGTACCATTTTTTGTAGATAGATAATAACAAGAATAGAATAGAAAATATATTTTTAATTGATCTGTATATGCACGTAACAATAAATATAAGTTAACTCATCGATACCTTTCTTTTTTACAGGCTCTTAAAATATCGCTGGTGCTAGAGCCGCCAATTTTTAATTGTTGGTACGAGTACATACTTAATAATAATATGAATGATAATAGTAATAAAGGCATTTATTTGAAGTTTTTTCTAAAAAAGCTCACGTTACAGAACCCGACGTAGGTACGCCGGAACACTCCATTCCTCTAGCATCATCACTTACTATAACTTGCTGGGCGTTAACTTGGGAGCAAATATATCTTGGCACGAATATGTTGCATGGCAAAGAGAACATCTTAAAAGCTGAGATTATTATTTCGTATTAGAAAGCTTTATAGTCCACGATAACTTTTAATCCTCTATAAAACTCACATTCGATCAACGATGAAATTATGCTCCCATGTTTTGGGGCTCTGCTTCCAAGCATACGTTGTATTTATTGAATTCTATTCGGAAAAGAGCTATTCGCCTGATTGAAGATCCCCAAATCACCAGCAATCATGATTCCTTAGAACTTGTATTTTGTAGTCCAATTAATTGGGCCTTTAACCGTGCATTTTCGGTAGAATGCAATTTTCTTTTTTATCATGTTAGAGGTCCAACGTAAGGTTAAATTTGAACTTTCGGGGTCGGTTTTTTTTATGAGTCTAGCACACGTGCTACAAGAGCAACATGTGTGCAGAAAATTCACAGTCCTGGGCTAATTATTCCAAAGGCATGATGTTCTCCATATAAAAGACGGCTTGAAAAGTGTTGTAGGAGGAGTAACTAGCTGAACCTTATACGGATGTGAAGTATTAGCGCGACGTGTATTTCTAACATGCACCGCTCTGGGAGGAATTAAGCTTGCCACATCCTTCGAACATAAAAATACTTGTAGAATAGACTCAAGTCGCCAACCGTTCTTCGATGTTCCAACGAATCAAGGCTGCCGGTCAGCTCTTTTCTAAATAGAATCCAACGAATGCAGCGTATATTTGGGAGCAGAGCCCCCAACATGAGAGCATTTTTCTATAGTTGGTCGAACTTGAGCTTTGTAAAGAATTAACAATTGTTGTGGAGTGTAAAGCTTTCTGGTTCGAAATAATATTCCCAATTTTTGAGAAGCTCTCTTTGCTATGCTTGCAACATGTTCTTGCTAGGACATATTTGCTCCCAAATTAACGCCCAACTAATTGAGTGACGATGTTAGAGGAATGGAGTGTCCCGACAGGGACACCAACGTTAACTTTTTTAGACAAAAAAACTGCCGTCTGGGTTTTTGTAGCGTTAAATTCCACTTGGTTACTCTCACCCCAAGATAGAATTTCTTCCAGGTCTTCGTTAAGTTGAATGACTTCCTGCTGTCTGCGGATATTCGTCTGAGTAGCCGATGTCCGAGCGTTCAAAATGAACGAAGAGATAAGCGTACTGTCATTTGCAAAGCTGTAGATTGGATTCCCGGTCTTTTCCAGCAGATCGTTAATGTCAATGAGAAAGAGAGTAGGAGACAGTATGAAGCCTTGGGGCACACCGGCGTTGATAGTGATGGTCTTAGAAAGAAATCCGTCCACTGCCACTCACAAAGAACGCTCTCTGAGGAAACATGAGAGCCACGAAACAGAACTTTTCAGACAGAAAAGCGTAGCCTAGCCAACAATCTATCGTGCCAAACACGGTCGAATGCCTTGGATATATCAAGAGCAACCGCTCGAGATTCTCCAAAGTGTTCAATTGTGTCGTTCCAAACATGTGTTACATAAGTCAGAAGATCTCCTGTTGATCTATGTTGACGAAAGCCATATTGGTGGTTCCTAATAATATTTTAGAAGATGCTGATTGATAGCCTTTTTCATGAGTTTCGATATTATTGAAAGCAGTGCTACTGGCATTATTGAAAGCAGTGCTACTGGCAACTTCTTACCTTTTTTAGGTATCCACTGAACTGTGGCACATTTCCAGCAGGAAAGAAAAATTCTCTGTCTGTAGGATAGGTTGAAAAGTCTACAGAAAACTGGTGTTAGTTCCCTCGCACAGTTTTTGAGAACTATGGCAGGTATTCCGTCAGCGCTAGAAGCTTTTTTAGGATCTAGCCTCATTAAAATACGTTTTATGATACGGTTCTGGAGACAATATGTGTTTTTTCTTGGAAATCGACAGTAGAATGTGAAGCAAAGAGTTCAGCTCGCTTTCTCAACAGGTGTTGTTGCAACAGAATTATCAGGCCGTGTGAGTGGTGGTATGGTGGATTTGGTGAAATTTTGACTAACTGTCTTAGCGACTGACCAAAAGAACCTGGACTTGTTGGGACAAGCAAGAAGTTTGTTTCGAATTCGTTGATTGTGTGCCTCATTGGTTCGTTAATAATTTCTTTGCATCTGTTCCGGGCACGAACAAAAGTGTTACGATTGATGGCGTTAGGATTTTCACGCCATTGTCGGTATGCAAGATGTTTAGAAGCAACAGCTTCTTTGCATTTTCGGTCAAACCAAGGCTTGCCGATGGAAAGGTATTTCTTCGAAAAAGGGATGTAAGCTTCCATACCAGCCAAAATAACATCGGAAACCTCTTTGGCGCAGTCAGATGGGTCGTCGGATCGAAAACAAACGTCTAACCAAGGGAAGGTTCGAAAATATTCCATGAGATTTTCCTATTCATTAGATTTGCAGTGCCAAATCTTGCGAGGTTTAGGCGCTTCTCTGTCACTGATTGGTAGGTTAGTTGATGTCGAAAGCAGTTTATGGTCGGAAGAACCTAACGGCGGATATACGGTGACCGTGTAAATCTCTGGATTGGTGGTTAAAAACATGTCAAGAAGACTGGCGAACTCTCCGTCTCCATTAGGGATCCGTGTTGGTTCGTCAAAGCTGAGTTAAGTCACAACTGATTGAGAATGATTTAGGTTCACGACCTTGTTCGTCGGTAGTATTTGAATACTTAAGCCAGTTGATGTTGTGGACATTAAAGTCGCCCAGGATGGCAATTTCGGCATTTGGATAGTTAATTTGTAAATGATCGATCGGGGTTGCACCCGTTTCGCCGCCATATTGAAAATAGGGTTGTAAATGGTATTTTTTCATATATTTCGGAAATCTGAATTCTGACAAAAATTTTGTAAAAAGCTTTGTTGTAGATTCTATAATAATATATAACTTTTCTTAATAACTTTTTAGTGTTACCTCAATAATTAGGAAGTTATAAACATAAAATAATTAAAATTTAGAAGATGAAAAACTATTTTTAATAACTTTTGTCCGTCAATTTTACATATAAAAAAATTGACCTTTATGATTTTGATTATTTAGCGCTGCTAGGGGAGGAAGATCAAAGGTAGGTGAGGTAAATAGCTAGAAAAAATATTGTTCCTTTATTTTTTACATTCATAATATATATATATATATATATATATATATATATATATATATATATATATATATATATATATATATATATATATATATATATATATATATGTATATATTATATTTTATGTTTTCATTTATTGATATATTTTTTAATAATAATATCATTTTATTTTTAACTAAGGTAGTTCACTCATGACAATCGGAGCCAAAAGTATAGTTCGATAGTAAATACAAAAAATTTAAAATACCCAATGGCAGAGTATTTTATTTTGGTCGGAGACTGTATTCGATACATGGAAACTTTCATGTGCAGACACACACGTTTAATGAAAATAAATGTGGCAACGCTGCCAATGCGTATATCGAATACTCTATAGAAGTGACGTTTATATATATAGTATTTAGGTTATTTATTATACTTTGTGTATGTTTACTCTTTAGATCGTATTACTTCTGTATTAAAATAAAAATATAATTAAATAAAAAATGATTATAATCAGTTGCGATACAAAGGCAAATTTTGCAAAGGAAAAGCTCATTAATAAACGTAAAAAGTAATTTCGGCAATGAATGACGCGAAAAAAGGACAAATGAAGAGCCTAACCTGTGTAGTGGTTGACGGATCGTTGAGCTAGATGTGGTTAGAAAAAAATTTAAAGTGTTGCCTATGTAAAAACGTCCTTTCACTAGAAAAGATAACTTATGAGAAACGTTAAGGTCTTAATTCAATATTAGATATTTCTTGTGATGAATGTTGTGTTATAACGAATGTACCGACTGGTAAAATGAATATTACAAATAATAAGGTTAAATATTCAGATGGCAACACCAAAGCTGTTCTAGGTAAATATTTATTTATTTTTATATAAATATATTAGTGAATTATTTAATTTTTTTTTAGAAGTAATAACTATTATGTATATATTTTTTTCATATTTTTATAAACTAAATTATTTGTTACTTTTAAAGGTGCTGTTCATTCAGGTATCGGGTGCACTGCTTTGAACAAACTACTGGCTTCAATGAATATACCTCCAATATTATGGAATTTATATAAAAGATATGAACGTGAAATTGGTCCACCCATAGAAGAAGCTGCCAAAGACAGTTGTAGGCGTAATATAACAAGAAGGCAATCAATTAATTAGTAATAAAATTAATGAATTGAAGGAAAAATTGTAAAAATAAAAAATTTTGACATATACATTGAAAATGGTATTACTAAGGAATAAATCAGAATTAAATTAAATATTCCTCAAAAATTACAGAATGTTTGTAAAATATATTTTAATTTTTTTTTTTTAATTTCCATAGTTAATTGATCCAGGCTTTGCAAAAGTTGATAAATCTGTTTTTTAATCAATTGTAAATATTTTATACTTAATTAAAATAATTAATTGTATATCCAATTTAATTAAAGATATTAATTAAATAATTAATCTCTATAGAGTTGTACAAAAATTAATTTTACAAATGTTTTTATTTTTTTCTCTCTGTGATCTATTTTTGATTGACTGAAGAAAAATTGTAAACAATAAAAATCAATTAATGAAGTATTATATAAAAATAAACGGTATAATTAATTTTGCAATGATCGAGGATTTTAAAAATATTGCTGGTTTTTCGGACACAGTAAGTCATTTTTTAAAAAACGCTTTCCCAACCGAAAAGGTCCAGAAATATTTGTGCTCAGAAAGTTAGCGCATGATTTATTGCAAATAGAGATGATTTAATTACAAATTACGTATCGTATAACGAGTGCGTCATGAAAAAAACTAATATTGCCATCTTTAGTGCCTTCAAAAAGTGTTATTTTCGATCCCATGTTTAAAAGAATTGCATCTGAATGCATAACTTTGGAAGATCTAAAAAGTTCTTATGATAAATTGGGTTCTACAGGAATAGTGTAATTATTATCTAGTCAAAAATACAATGGCAAACCACGTGTAACCAAAGATACGCCAGTAGTAAATAAAGTAATTATTTAATTGTATAATTGAGGTGTCCGTTACTTTGTGACAGTGCATTTTAAATTTCTAAATAAAATTAAACGAATTACTTTGTTATTTGTCACTTATTTTTTTATTTTATCTGCTACTGCAGTCTCATAGATTTTCTACATTGTTTGGCGTATTTTAGAAGTTTTTTAGATATATCTTTGAAGAAGGAATTTTTATAAAAAGTTTTAAGAAAATATTGAAAACTATTTCTTCAAATTTGAAACAATAATGCCATTTAACCCTTTGTGATAAAATAATTTAAGTTTATTGTAATTTAATGATGGGTAATTCCAAATTGTACCTGGAAATTTGTTATAAATCATAAATAAATCGCCTTAGTTTGTAGTATTACGCTTGACACTGTAGAAAACCTATGAAACTGCTGTAGCAGATAAATAAAAAAATAAGTGACAAATAACAAAGTAATTCGTTTCATTTCATTTAGAAAAAAAGTAATTAATTTCTTTACAAATAGTTTGAAATACCTTATTTATTTATCATTAGTATCATTAATTATTTATTTGTTATTATTTTTATATTATTATTTATTTAAACCGTTTTTTTTTAATATATATTTAATATTGTTATCAATTGATGATATGTAACAGTGTTGATAAATAAACATAATATTAACTTAAAATATTGAAAAATTATTGAACCTACAAACATATTTTGTTAAATATAAATCTTTTAAATTCTAAAGAAAAAATAATAAATATCAAGATACAACTACTGACTACATATTACCACTACTTGGCTATGAAAGGTGATACGCAATTACCCATAGCTGTTCCTTCTTTCTGAACATAAATTGATTGTTATATTGGAAATAATTTTAACTTTACAATATCTCGAAGAATTACTTAGAATGAATGACTTTGAAGATGAAATTATTCGTGAATACTTAACATTATCTAAACTTTGTATGGAACAAATTATTTTCCAATATAACAATCAATTTTATGTTCAGAAAGAAGGAACAGCTATGGGTAATTGCTTATCATCTTTCATAGCCAATTTATTCATGAGTAAGTTTGAAATCGAAGCCAGTCAAGAATTCGAATATTTCCCAAGGGTATGGTATAGGTATGTGGATGATATTTTCGCGATTTTTGATACTAAGAAAGCAAATATTGATGATTTTGTTTCTAAATTAAATAGCCGGTATATGATTCCATTAAATTCACTTACGAAATTGAGAACAAAGGACAATTGCCTTTTCTAGATATTTTAGTTATTAAAAATAATAATAGATTAGAATTTGATATCTATAGGAAGGACACAGTAACAGATAGATATATTCCTAATGATTCATTTCATTGCAAACACAACATAAATTAGCCTCATTACATTTTTTAGTTCATCGTTTGGTCACTTTCCCTCTGAATAGAGTAAACTTTAATAAAGAAAGGAATCGTATTAGAAATATAACTAGAGTTAATGGTTATGACGATGACTTAGTAAATAAGCTAATAAATAGACATAAGTTTTAGGTTTAATATTCAGAATTCCATCTTTTTTACACGCGAAGAAAATAACACCAAGTATGGGGGACTCAATAAGGTATTTAATAAGGTAGACCTCACCTTAGTCCATAAGTCATCAGACAATCTGAGGAATATCTTAGGAAATCCCAAAGATAAGATTCCTAATTGTGAGAAAAGTGGAATTTATGAAATTAGTTGTAATGATTGTGGCAAAAAGTATATTGGGCAAACTAAAAGGTCAATTAAAACAAGATTTAAAGAACACTTAGCACACTTAAAATACAATAGAACAGAAAAGTCTAGCATTGCCGAACATGCTCTTGAAGCTGATCATACTGTAACATTAGATAATCTAAGATTAATAAAAAATGTATCTGATAGGAGATTGTTGAACGCATACGAAATTATGGAAATCATAAAATGTAAAAGTAGTTTAAATAAAGACAGAGGGCCTATTCCTTATAGTCCTCTCTACTGGTTACTTGACCGGAACTGATGACCTTGCCTATGTCATTAGTTCCGCTTGAGTAATTCAAGGGTTAGGCTAAGTATAAATAGGGTAGATTTGTAGTTTATCGCTTCTGATGAAGCTAACATGGTTAGCGAAACGCGCGTCGAGTGCAAAAATAAAGTGTTTGGTGTAGTGGTGATATATACTCAGTAGTATCATTGTGCCAAAGATTCCTCATTCCCAACTTAATCAAGATACAAATTCAAATTTTTTAATTAATATATTTAATATTTTTATTTGATGATTAAAGGTAAAGCTGATATTGTGTTTATTCAATAAATTATTTAACCTAGAATTTCTGTTTAAAAGTTAACCATTTTAAATGCTATTTGAATGTTGGCGCGTAAAATATGACGACATACAGCGTTGTCAGATTGTGATATCTGCTCCTCACTACACGGTTATTCTTTCATAAAAATATCAACTTTAAATATTTATAACTTTTTAACAAATCGATAAAAAAAAATTATGTCAAAATTTTTCTAATTTTTTTTTAAATATTAGTTTTTTTAAAAAATTTGTAATTAAAGTTCTTAAGATATACACGAAACTATGTCTGTTTTTATACTTCATTGGCCTATTGCATGTTAATTACGTGCACTTTAATTATGAATATCTCGTTTCTCAGTCGGTCCATTTTTTTTTAATTAAATGAAAAACATTTAGATTAACATCATCTTTTAATTTCATCAAATTCTTAAGAAAAGTGGATTTACGAGTGAACTACCTTAATATATATTTAATATATATTTAAATTTTTATTAATTAATAATTTTTTTATCATTGTCATATTTTATTTTTATTATTTTGTATTATTATAATTTATATTAATATATAATAATAATATATATTAATATTTAATAATTCAATATTATATATATATATATATATATATATATATATAATATATATATATATATATATATATATTTATATTTATATATATATATATATATATATATATATATATATATATATATATATATATATATGTATATATATATATATATATATATATATATATATATATATATATATATATATATATATATATATATATATATACAGTCGACACTGTTTATAGTGCAATTTTTTAAAGACCTACATACATAGCAATATATATACGGATTTTTTCTTTATATAGTGAAAAACTTTCTATAGTGAAATGTCGGTCAACATGTCTTTCACTATATAGAGTGTCGACTGTATATATTTATATATATATATATATATATATATATATATATATATATATATATTATATATATATATATATATATATATTATACCAGATAAATTATGAAACATAATGCACTCTTGATATTTTTCGCTCAACTTACACTTTATGGGGACTATTCCAGATTTTTTTCAAAATGCTTTAATGAGTACTTTTCGAGATAGAGTGGGTGGACAGGGCCTTACACAAGTATTACATCGTATATATTTTTAAACTTGTGTCTTCACAAGCTTTCATTTGACACCCCACTTGATGACCTGGTAATGTTTTTTTTTCTATTTCCAATTTCACCCTCCCAAAACTAATCCCAAAGTTTAGCTTCCGAAACTACACGGCTCTGATTGGTCAATCAATTCCTATATTTGTACCAAATTTCAACTTTCTACGTCAAACAGTTTCGGAGAAAATCGGGCATGACAGACGGACGGACAGATACCGAAGTGATCCCATAAGTGTTCCGTAGGAGACATTAAAAAATATATTAATAAAAAAAACATAAAATATAATAATATAAATAATATGTATGTAAAAATAAAGGAACAATAATTTTTTGTTCTACCTACTCTTATATACCTCACCTACCTTTGACCTTTTTCTCCCTTTGCAGCTGTAAAAAAGCCATTAAAAATAAGCAAAATCATAAGGTAAGTAAAATTTTTTGTTATTGTTAGTACCAATAATAGTTTTTCATCCCTTAAATTTTCAATATTTTTTGTTTATAACTTCTAATTATTAAAGTAACAAAAAAAAATTATTAGGAAAAATTGTAGCTTATTATATCATCTACAAAAAATATCTTTACAAAATTTTTTACAAACTTACGATTACCGAGATATATGAAAATACTCATTCACACCTTTATTTTCAATATGGCGGCCGACTCCGAGAACCCAAATTTAACCCAACTTTGGTCCCTCAGATGGTAAAAAAAATCGCATCCTAAAATGCACGGTTGACCTTTTTCTACCGACCAATTCATTGGACTATTATTAATATATCACATCCGTGGTTTATTGTAAAACTGAAAACAAGCATAACCCATATTTCAGCAGCCTATCTACTGTTCTCTTATTCGTCCATCCATTCCGAGACGCGTTTTGACGGATCTCGGTTCATCAGTCGGGCTGGGATCGACAAACAAGAGAGCAGAATTTCTAGTACTTATTCCGGTACTTGCAGAACACAATGGTAAGATACAACAAATTGTTCCAAATACGCATACCTAGTACGCAATCGGGCTGCCACAGCAGACACAAGCCGACAGAGTGGTCGGCACAGCGAACACTAAAGGTAGGCAGCGCGATTTGCGAGGAATCAACTTCAGACCTTCTGTGGTTTAATGTAAAACAACTGAAAATAGGCAAAGTCTACCAACTGTTCTCTTATTCGTCCATTCATCCCGAGACGCGTTTCGCCGTATCACGGCTCATCAGTCTGGCTGGGATCGACAAAGAAGAGAACAGAATTTCTAGTACTTATTCCGGTACTTGCAGAACACACCGGTAAGATTCAACGAATTGTACCAAATACGCATACATAGTACTCAACCTTTAGTGTTGGTTATGTCAACCACTCTGTCGACTTGTGGCTGCTGTGTCAGGCTCCGATTGAGTACTAGGTATCTGCATTTGGTACAATTCGTGTTGTCTTACCATATCACATCCGTATGAGATTCAGCTTGTCACTCCTCGCACCATCCTTTTCAAGAATTGTTTTGTGTGAAGAGAACCCCAACCCTTTGGATTGTTTTTATTTACCGAGCATAATTCCATATCCTCTGTATAATTAGTATGAAATATTATATTTTATTTAATATTTTCTATTGGGTACTTAAGCATGGCTAAAAACTATAAAATATTTAAGTATATTGTACTCTATTTTTTAAATGACCCGTAATCTGAGCAAATTTACATACAAATTTTCGTCCAAGTTACCCATCAATTTATGTTATTTGTCTTATTCCTTTAGTAAACAAAATTTCACCCTAAGTAAACCTGGCTGTATCATTATCCCTTAAGAAAAAAATAATACAAAATTGAACATATACTGGTAGTTGATGGTACAATTTTGCTGTGATTTTTTTTGATCTTTCAAGTGAAATGTTGTCGAAAGTTTGCTCTAATTTTTTTTTTTACAATAATTTTTTACGGTTCGAGCAAATGTTTTTTTCTGAATTTTTCATAGATTTTCTTCGTTATTATGGGGAAAATTTTAGAGTTACGGTTTTTGAATGTAATAATAAAAAAGGTAATTTAAATATGAGTTGTTAACTAGTCTATTCTTACGATAGTTTTATCTACAATGTTAAACAGACGTTTTGACAAACCTCAGGCATCCTCAGAGCAAGACTATACTTTTGAATAAACAGGGCCCGTTTGACGAGTTATATTCATCATCAGCCGTTCATTCATTGTCGGATGTGGCCTTCCCAAGGCTTCTCCAATGTTGTCTGTCCTGAGCTTGTGTCATCCAATCATTGCCTATCAACTGCTTAATGACATCTGCCCAACTAGTCTGTAGTCTTCCGACAGGTCTTCTGTGTCTTCCCGGTCTTCATTCCACAAGCCTCGTGGTCCACCGCTTGTATGTCATGCGGGCCACATGTCCTGCCCAGTTCCATCTTAACCGGCAAACCCGCTGGATACTTTGGACCTTGTTTTTTTATCTCTTCATTTCTTATGCGATCTCTTAGTTTTAATCCCAACATTCGCCTTTCGATGGCTCTTTGTGCAATCTGTAAACCTTTCTTTTATGCTGTTATGTATTGCCCACGTTTCTGAACCATATGTCAGTACTGGCAGTATTTGCTGATCGAACACTTTAGCCTTGATAGTGTTAGGTAGATGTCAGTTAAATCCTTTTTGCAATTTGCCGAAACTAGATCCAGCTAGCGAAATCCTTTTCAAATCTGCTTTTAAATTATTCTTGCCAATTTCAATTTGCTGGTCTAGATATACATATGATATGACTTTTTTTATTGCTTGTTGCTCAATTCTCAAATTGGGGTTTGTGTTATTATTTCTTGTATCGTTGGTCATATATTTGGTTTTGACAATGGTCTTCATATCAATTTGTTTTGAATTATCGTTGAGTTCGTTCAGCATTTGTAGCAGCTCTTCGATGGTGTCGCTAATCAATATATCATCTGCAAAACGCAGATGGTGTAGCTGTTCCCCGTCTATGGATATTCCCCTATTCTCCCAGTCAAGTTGTTCAAACATTTCCTACAAAGTCAATGTAAACAGTTTAGGGGGTTACATCACCTTGGCGCACGGAAAAATAGGTATAAAAATTGAAAAAAAAATTTGATGCAGTTATTAAATATATAAAACAATTTTTCTTTTACACATATACATAGTAGTTTTATGAATAATAACGAATAAAAAAAATAAAAACTTACGCAGATATGAGCCATCAAGTAGGACCCTCTTTTGAAAATCTTTACTGATGGTGTTCTTATTTTCTCTGTCAGGCATCGTCTGAAAAATAAAAAATATTTTTTTTTCTTATTCAGAAAAATTTAAAATTTTTTTGTAGAAATGACAGCTGTTTGAAAAAAAACTCTGATTTTTATCGAAATTTTGAGTTTAAAAAATTTATCACTTATAAACGTGGCACCCAATCAAAAAAATCCTATTCTACAACTTAGATAACATTGTAAAGAATATGGGTTGTAAATTTTAACAAAATCGGTTAAGTAAATCTTAAGATATCTTCTACACCCGTTTGAAAAAGTAGTTTCGAAAAAAACACAAAAAAAAAGTACGGCGTCAGCGTCTTAAAACCATATATTTTTTTTAAATTACCTTCAATCTGCGATTCCTGGACCGTATATGAGCTCTTCCATTATTGTCGCGATGTCCTCCGATCCCTTTTGAGCAGCTCTTTTCAATTTCGTGGCTTAGTCTCCTGGTGAGCTCTCATGTTGGCTATAGATATTCGTTGAGAATCCAAGTTCTCGGTAAACACAGCGCGCTTGGGCCAATTACAAGGATTAATAATTGCATCATTTGTAATACACTAGTATATCCATCATTAAATATACTAGCTGCAATTTAAGATGCAATCTCAACAATTTTTGTGCCGCTGTAATGTACTTTTGGAGCCGTAGACCAGATGACAGCGTTTAGACTTTCGTTGTTATTCTGAGTGTATCCTTCTAAACAGCGGTCTTTTAAAGGACTGACTAAAAGAACAATACCCTTCGTCAAGGCTTTGACCGCTCGTGCCGGTCCAATCGCTACCTGAGTTTTGAATTTTGAAATGGTTAAACGTTTAAAATATTCTTAAAAGTATAAACAATTTATCTAGCCAAAAAAAAAAAACGATTTTTTGAAAATCTAAAGGTGATATAACTCCTTAAGTGATATTGAATCGCCTTGCCACACTCCTTTTTTTTGTTTTAGTTGTGTTTGTTTTTTCTTCCAGCAATACCTGAAATGTGGCGTTCTCATAGATGTTACCAATTAATTCTATGTATCGGTGGTCTATTCGGCAATTGTTCAATGCATTTAGAAGTACCCATCTTTCGATTGAGTCGAAATCCTTCTCGTAGCCTATGAATGCTACCCACAATGTAATGTACTCACGGGCTTTCTCGATAAGCGTTCTTATTGCTTGTAGGTGGTCCAAAGTGTTAAGGCCTCCTCGAAACCCTGCCTACTCTTTTGGCTGGTAGCCGTCCAACTTATTTGTTAACCTGGCCGTTATAATTTTTGTAAATATTTTATAAAGTGTTGACAGTAAACTTATAGGCCTGTAATATATATTATATTAAAGTTGTATAGGTAATTAAGGGCATATACCTAGTGGAGTTACTGGTGGTAATTAAGGGCATATACCTAGGCCTGTAATATATGTTATATTAAAGTTGTATAGGTAATTAAGGGCATATACCTAGTGGAGCCACAAAAAACATTTTTTAGAAATTTTTAGCGAAACTATCCATAATATAAATCAGGTTTTAATTTTATATAATAATACATAGCTTAAAATACAGTTTGTAGAATTTTAATAAAAAAAAAATAAAAAAAATGGCGGCGCTGCACCCGTTCCCCCTCAACTTCTTTTTTTAAGGAGCATTGCTGTGCGCATGATTACTGGGAGCTGGATCATCTGAAATCAAAATTTCCAAAGAAATTAGTTTACTAGTGGATTAATCTTCGAACGAAGGATTAAAAAAAATTTCATCAAATGACATTGGTTTAAATAAAAAAGCGAAAAAATGATGTTACCGCGTTTTACATTTTGGCTAAGGGCGCTCCTGGATTTGTCGGTGCGGTATCGTTTTTCTCGGTATGCTAGGTACTGATTCGGTATCGAAAACAAGCCGAACGCCTATATTTCAATGAAACCCACCTGACTTGCGTGGGTAACCGTATCCCGCGCAAGTCAAGTGGGTTTCATTGAAATCTAGGCGCTCGGCATGTTTTCGGTACCGAATCGGTACCGAGCACACCGAGAAAACGATACCGCATCAACAAATCAGGGAGCGGCCTAATTAAAAATAAAGTTCTTGAAAAAATCTAAATATCTTCGTTCAAAGACAAGGCTGATACACTGGAAAATAATTTCTTTGAAAATTTTGATTTCAGATGATCTAGCTCCCAATAATCGTGCACACCGCAATGCTCCTTAAAAAAAAAGAAGTCGCTGGGGAATGAGTACAGCCACGCCATTTTTTTCTTTTAAATTAAAATTTTTACAAATTGTATTTTAAGCTATGAATTATTATATAAAATAAAAACCCGATTTAGTTTCACTAAATAAATCATATGTAGGTATATGCCCTTAAAAGATTAGACAGAGAACCTTTAAAATTATTAATTCTAGTAATAATTAATTTAATTTTTTTTGGTATGTTCTTGAAACCATTTATTTTAGAAAAGAATAAAAATTAATCTACAGTCTGTCAAGTAAGAACGTGACCGCTCGTATCCTTGAAAAACTGTGTTTCGAGAACATTTTTTTGCCATCAAAGTATTCTTTGGTGTGCTAACAACGGCGCAATTATCTTAGTAGGTTGTCCAATCACCTCCTGCATCAATAATCACCTGGCATCTTCGAGGCATACTGTCGACGATATTTTCTACAATGATCTCCAAATTTCTCGAATGTCGCGAGTCAAAGTCCTCAGCGTCTTGCTTCTGAGCTTTCTCTTTACAAGGAACCAAACGTTTTTAATAGGGTTGGCGTCCGGCGATTTTGAGGGCCACTCTAGTATCTTATCGTGGGCCTAAACGAGCCGTTTCTCGATGTGATTTTGGCTCAGTAAAGGTTTCTTCAACGTGCTTCGGATTTGACATCATGAGCACGAAGATGTTTCTCATGAGGCACATTCAAACTTGATTTTTTAAATTTTGCCGCTTCTTGACGCAACGTCAATTTCAGGTCCCGCGCCTACCGAGCCACGTTTTGGTAAGTCGTCATTTTTCGTCTTGTTAAATTGAATTACCCACTTCTTCACAAACGATACCGACTTATTATAATTATATTTAGCGGCTGCGGTATGTGTCATTTTAGGCTTCTTTGGCTTGGAACAAAGAAAGACTGCCATGAACCGAAGTTCGAAATCGGCTGATACTTTTACTGAAATGGAGAAACAAAGGTTCCCTCTACCGATTTTTTTGTTGAATAGCTAGAATCGCATCTACCAAAAATAAATTATCGTGGACACGTTCTTACTTGACTGACTGTATAAGATAATTGTTATTACTTCCAGCTACTTCTGTTCCAAATTGCGGTAGGTATTTAATTCCTGCAGTAACAGTGCAGAACACTTCAGATTTTGATTGAAAAAGGTTGGGGAGGGCATTTTTTAATGATTCTTCGATATCAAATCTTTATCCATTAAATAAGTTTTGTAAGGAACGGAGTACATGTTATTCGGAAGGTGCAGTATCAGGGGATTTTGACCTTCCGTATCACGAAAACCAGAGGGGTCTTGCCGGCTGCATATATTCCACCCCAGATTATGACGGAGTGCGCTTATTCCGCCGAACAAATTCTTATCGGTGAGATGAAGCTGATAAATAAACTCTGTACCGGTTCAACTCCAGCTGTTTCGTTAGATTTTTCAGATCTAAATCCATGCTAGTAATGAGGTATAAAGCTGTTGTTATTTGTTGAGGAGTTGAGAGATATTTTAAAGATGATCGTATTATTTTATCGACAATTATATACCGTACACGATAGAAGAACAGAAATCGACATACCAAAAGTTCTAAATCGGAATCACAGAATAAGAAATCAGATCAGCTATGAAGGACATGAAAAATAACAAGGCCCCGGGTGAAGACAATATTGTAATGGAGGCAATTAAACAAGGAGGACAATAAATTATTAAAGCTTATTTATTTTTATTTTTATTTATACAATGAATACTTACAGAGCAACAACTCCAAATAGTAAAACAGTAATTATAGTTACAAAGAAACAAGAATACACATATAATAATTTACAAAAAGAAGTAATAACAAAGATAACAGATAAATTGTTACTGTCGTTGCCTTAGAATTGCTATATTAATACGTCCATACTTTATTTTGTATTTAAATGTTATCATACTATATCTAAAAAGATCTAAATCACTAAAATTTGCATTATAATTACTTAACAGTCTATTAGAAAAACTTTGTGTTCTGTATGTGCTGGAATCCGAAAATCAACATGGGACAGCAACTGTCATACAGTGGATCTGATTGTTAAGTAATTTGTACAAAAATAAAACTAAAGCATTGCGTCTTCGTGTTTCAAGTGTTTCTATACCTACTAATTGAGTACGAGTTAAGTACGGTACATTGCTGTAGGGAAACTTTAGTTTGTATAAAATGAATTTTAAAAACTTATTTTGGACAGACTCCAGACGATTAATATGACAGTTATAAACAGGACTCCATATGACACTATTATACTCCAAAACACTCCTAACAAGACAATTATAGACTTAATAGCTCCAGTATCACAGATATCATAACAGGTACGGCGTAGACAACCTAACATACGAGATACTTTCAGTAATATATTATCAATGTGACTATTAAAACTCAAGTCACTGCTAAAAATCACCCAAATCATTAAAACTATCAACAGCTTGTAAAGGTTTGCTGTCTAAACAATAATTAAAATTAATAAGATTGCGTTTATAAAAATTAAGAATCCTACATTTTAAGATATTAATTTCTAAGTTATTTAAGGAACACCATTTGACTAGCTTGTTCAAATCCGTTTTGTATGTCTACACAGTCTTTTGAAAGCTGTAAAAATGATATTTAATAAATGCCTTCTGAAAGGAACAACTCCATCGCAATGGAATAATGCAACTATTGTCATCATGCATAAAAAAGTGGATACTTCAGACCTTACAAACTATCGACCTCCTGAGTCATATATACGAATTATTCACTAGGCTACTTACCAAACGTCTAACAAATAAATTTGCGTTTTTTCTTTCGAAAGAGCAGCAGGTTTCCGCACAGACTATGGAACAAACGACCATCTGCCTGCAGTTAAAGTTCTCAATAAAAAATGTACAGAATATAATAACCCTCTGATGCCCATATTCGTGGACTTCGAGAAGGCTTTTGATTCTGTAAATCAGCAGAGACTCTTAGAGGCGCTTGATAAATGTCGTATTGATCATCAATACTCCAGCGTAATTAAATACATATATGAACATGCCACCGCTAATGTCAAAACATAAAACTGACCAATCCACCAGCAAATTTCAAATCGAAATGCACTACGTTAGAGGGATACGCTCTCTCCCACGCTTTCCTTAACACTTCTAGAAAGTATGCTACAATCAATAAACTGGGAAAAAATGGGGCTTAACATTGACGGTGAAAAGTTAAATCGCTTTGTTTTACCGACGACATTGTCTTAATAACAGACAATATGCGAGAAGCACAAACTATGCTGCACATGCTTCAAGAAGAATAACGTGAAGTTCGAGCAAGTACACCGATATAAATACCTAGGACATGAAGTCATCATAGGACGTGACAACCAAACACATGAAATTCAGAGGAGAATAGGTCTCTCCTGGACGGCATATGACAAACTGATTTAAATATAATCTTCCGATGTGTTTAAAAAGAAAAGTTTATGACAGATGCTTACTACCCATTCTTACGTACGGAGCTGATACTCTCACATTGACGAAGAAAAATATCAACAAAATATGTGTCATGCAAAGAAAAATGGAGAGGTCAATATTAGGCGTTACTCTAATGGCCTTTTTACATGGACATATCAGTTCTCAGTTCCGTCTCAGTTTCAGTTTTCCTTTCACTTCAGTTCGGAAGGAGGTTTGTTTTTACACCGTCCGTTCAATTCTCCGTCCGAGTTACACTTTCAAAGTGTAACTCGGACAAGTGTGTTTCATGTTCAAACAGGTGTTGTCATACTGTCCCAAAGTGTACATGTGTAAAATAGCTCATGTATGAAGACTGTCTCACTGCAGTAGCCTTAGCTGTGGCGTTGAAGAAACGGTGGAAGAAAAGAAGCCGATGGAGTAAAGTGGTACCCTGGAATTCACTGTCGCATGTAAATTTAATGAAAGAACTTCACTTAGAACCATATGATTGACCGAACTATTTACGGATGAATGAGGATGTGTTATTACGCCTTGTGACACCTATTATACAAAAATAGAATACCAACATGAGGGAGGCTATTACTCCCCATAGTATTGACACTTCTTAGAATCGGCTGTTGGTCGCTGACGATCGAAAGAAGGTCATAATACCACAGTGATGGTTTGTATACTTCTCAATTTCCTACTCCACTTCTTTCACTATATTTAACTTTTCTAGGTTCTTTGTTCTAAGTTGAGCGTAGGCTAATAATTTTGGATTTTACCATCGCCTTTGGTGCCTTTTCATCGTATTCTTGATATTAATCCAATAAGAGAGTGTAGCCAGCCTCCCTAACGTTTACACTGTGGTAGTTTGGGTCCCTTTTGTTCCACAAACCCCGAGATATTTTTATAAATTTTGATGAATTCTACAACAAACTCGTGTTCCTTTTTGGACATAGCGACAATTGCAATTCATACGTACACTGTGCCAGAGTTTCATAAGAACTGACATGAGCGAACGGACCGAGGCATGACGCGTTTGTTTACACATAGGAATTCTAAGAACTGAAATGGCACAAATAGGTCTACCCCATCCGGTCAGGTGTCAGTCTCCGTTTCAGTTCTGTTTTCAGTTTTTTCTTTTTACACATAGGAAAAACGGACAGTTCGACTGAAACTCAAACTGAACTGAGAACTGATATGACCGTGTAAAAGGGCCTTTAGAGATTACATCCCAAATCACATTATCAGGAAAAGAACAGGGGTACAAGACGTAGTCAAATTCATTCTGCATCTTAAATGGAACTGGGTTGGACATGTTGCTAGGTGTAAGAATGGGTGATGGACAAAAAAAATTTTAAAGATCCGAAGTCTATCGAAGTAGAGGTAGACCACCAAGTCGGTGGACTGATGATTTGAAGAGAGTGGCTGGAAATTGGGTACAAGTGGCCCAAAACAGAAAAAGGTGGCAAGATTTGAGGGAGGCTTACGTCCAGCAGTATAAGCTGATGATGATTTGTCGAGGAAATTTACTAGATTACCGTTCTTTTAAAAATTTTCGAAAAGAAGAACCATATTAGGTTTCTAATTTTTAGTCACCTCTTTTTAAAGTACTTTCACTGTTTTAGAACTGCAGGGGTTTTATTAAAATTTTTAAAAATTCAGCTGTTTCACCTATTCAGACGATCTTTTTTGATATTTTCAACGTTTTTCAGGTTAGTTCAGAAAAACAGTGCCTTTATCTTTGTTATAGATTATTGACGAAATAAACTGATACTGTACATATTTTATCCTCGAATATATCATGTATGTCATTTTTAGAGTTTATAGGTAAATAATGATGGGTGGTTTTATTAAAAATGGAAATATTGATTAGTTTCATACCGTCTAAATTCGAGATAACTTCCAGATCAATAATTTAATCATTTTTTTGTATTATTTTAGAATCTGTATTATTGTCAAAGATTTTAATGTCCAATGTCTATTCAAATAAGTTTTTATCTGTAAATACTGATGATCTGACCTATCCAATACCACCGGATAGGCAGTTTTTTGTTATCAATTTGGAATGTGATAATTCTTCAATGCTTCTAAAAAAGGTAAAGTATACAGTTCCTATCTTATCACTTCTAAGATCACTTCGGTATCTGTCCGTCTGACACACTCGATTTTCGCCTAAGATATTTGATATAGAAAGTTAAAATTTGGCACTAATATATATTGATGGCCGCATCAGAGCCCTGTAGTTTTGAAAGTTAAATTTTAACTTAAGGAGTTAGTTTTGGGGGGTTAAATCGGAGGCGAGAAAATTTTTTTTACCAGGTCATCGAGTGGGGTATCAAATGAAAGCTTATAAAAACACTAGTTTAAAAATATGTATAAGGTAATACTTGTGCACACTTTTCTTCGTATTATTTTTAAAAAATTCCTTTATCTCAAAAAGTACTGATTAAAAAATTTTGAAAAAATTCTGGAATATTCTCCACAGGGTGTAGATTGAACGAAAATTATCACGAGTGTATTACCTTTAATAATTTTTCTGGTATATATCAAAAAACAAAAATTTTAAGGTCATCAGTTTTCAGTAAAGATCGGAAAAAAACTTTGTTGAAAACTCATTTGGGGTGTGTTTTGTGAAGTCACTGATCATTTTATACCTCCGTAACAAAAATTTTTATGTCAAAAGCAATCAACGTACGAAACACTAATTGCGCAAGTCCGACTTGCACATGGCCGGTTTTTTCTTTATCATACTATCCCATGAACTATAATCCACTATATTTAGTTTCGGGTAAATTGAAAATAATTCAGTAATCAACGATAAAAGAATAACATCTTCTATCTTATTTCCTAATATACTGATTAAAAATGCAAAACTTTGAAATGTCAGACTTTCAGTCAGTTACATCTGTTATATAGTTTTCTGAACATGATTACAAATATGTAGTATTGGAGAGGGCGAATTTTGTTTTCTAATAAAGAGGTACGAAACACACGCCTGATGTTTTCCTAAGTAATGATAAGCTATTTGTAAATAAAAAGAATTTTAAACTTAATGATTCATTATTAAACTAAAAACACGATATTTTTGGTTATTGCAAAGAACTATTAACAAAAAAGTTTCAAGATTTTAGTCAATAACTTGCTTGGTAAATCTTTCTACGTTTAATGTAAATTGTATGTAACTTTAATCTCAGTTAGTAGTCTTTGTTAACTTTAATCTCAGTTAGTAGTCCTTGTCAGGATGGTATGTACTTTTTTCAATTGATATTATTTATTCAGAATGACATCGGAAATTTTCCAGGCAGTAAACAAATTAGAACAATTGTTTAGATATTTATATATTAACGCCTATTTTGTTTTTAAAACTACAAAAATTGCAATTAGCTCAGTCCTCAGAGGCAAATTTTGACGAAACGCTCTCATTAAATGTTAACACGCTGCATGTTGGCATACAGGTAGTTTTTAGACGTAGAATACGATAAAAAAAAGTTTGCTGCCTTAAAGTGTACGCTAAGTCTACAAAATCGAAAATAAAATAAAAAATTAGGTTTGTCACAAATATCTTGAAAAAAGATATCGAAAAACTAATAGCACCACGTGAAAGAACGGAAAATATTACAAAGAATAAATCGTATATACATTTTTTTTTAGTTTTACCGTAATTTAGAAAAATTATTTAAAATAAAATGGTCAGTTGTAGTGGAAAACATGTTTCCAAATTCATTTTGATTAAATTAACGTTTCTGTATACCGCTAAATAGATTGAAATTGGCTATTAAGGAGTTTCTCGGACTGCTGATTAAGAATCCGATGACAGATTTGAAAAATGCAAAATGGTGAATCGAATATGGCGGCCAGAGATTATGTATTTCATTTAATTTTTCAATTTTTCAATAGGTAATCCAAAATGGAAGTCGGTGTATATGAAAAAAAAAGGAAAATATGTTTATTTATATAAAAAATAAATATGTTTGTATTTTACAAGTATAGTATAGTATATATATATATATATATATATATATATATATATATATATATATATATATATATATATATATATATATACAGTGTCATGCAAAGTTTCCGGCCAGTGACATTTTGTACTTAATTTATTAAAAAAAAGACTAATGATTTTTAATCATTATGAGATGTGAGTAAGAGATATAAGAAACAAAATAATATAGTAAAAGAATATTATTTATGTTTGCGAATATATTTATTATTATTCTTCTTACATTTATATGTGCAAAAGTTTCCGGCCACATAATATACATTGACGCAGTAGGACGTTCAAAGACGGATTTACGAATAATAACGCGTTGAATGTTCACATTTAGTTCATAAAAGGTCGTGGGAGCATAAACATGACTCGGCATATGCAAATCCACATCCGTGAGAGAGTAATAAAGTTTTCAAAAGAAGGAAAGTCTTCTTGTGAGATTGCTTCATTATTATCGATAGGTAAATCAACCGTGAACGATATTATTGTAAAATACCGGTTTGGATATGGTTTAAAAAGATCGTCCGCGTAGTGGAAGACCAAGAAAAAAACGTCTAAAAAAGTAGATCGTATCATTAAACGCAAATCAACTGCGGATGTCAAAAAAACTGCTGCCGAAATTGCACGCGAGCTAAAGGATGAAAACCTAGCTAATGTTAGACGTAGTACTGTGACACGAAGACTACATGATATGGGACTTTATGGCCGTATAGGTATTAAAAAAACCATTGATCAGTAAAAAGAATAAGAAGGCCCGATAACAATTTGCCAAAGATCACCTAAATTGGACAATCAAAGATTGAAAAAAAGTAGCTCTCTCAGACGAATCTAAATTTAATCTTTTCGAAAGCGATAGTAGACAACATGTACGACGTCCTATTGGTACGAGAAATGATGTTCGGTACCAAATTCCTACTGTAAAACATGGTGGAGGAAATGTGATGGTTTGGGGAATTTTCTCTGCACAAGGTCCATTGATCGAGCTCAACGGAAATATGAACGCTGATATTTATAAGGACATTTTAGAAAACAATTTGTTATCATATGCTGAAAAAACATTTCCGCAGAACTGGATATTTTAGCAGGATAATGACCCCAAACATACATCCAAGTTGTTAAAACAGTGGTTTTCTGCTTCAAATGTGAGAGTTTTAAGCTGACCATCTCAACCACCGGACTTGAACCCAATAGAACACTTATGGGAAAGGCTAGATCGTCAAGTTCGAAAGCATACATATTCAAATAAAGCCACATTATTCAAATCATTGAAGAAAGAATGGGATAAAATTTCACCTGCTTGTATTAATCTTTTAATTGAGTCAATGACACATCGTTGTGCGGCTGTTATCGCTACAAAGGGTATGGCTACAAAATATTAACATAAAAATATAATTTAAGTCTATTATAGAGCATATGAACTAATAATTATTCTCGTAGTACAAAGTGGCCGGAAACTTTTGCACATATTAATATTAGAATGATAATAATAAATATATTCGCAAACATAAATAATATTCCTTTAGTATATTATTTTGTTTCCTATATCTCATACTCATATCTCATAATGATTAAAAATCATTAGTCTTTTTTTTTAATAAATTGGAGCACGAAATGTCACTGGCCGGAAACTTTTACACGGCACTGTATATATATATATATATATATATATATATTTATATATATATATATATATATATATATATATATATATATATATATAATTACAAGTATAGAAACTACATGAGCGTCTCACAGATGACAAAAAACAGATCGGGCCGGTGGCACTGCGCGCGCGTTTCGTCTCCAGTAGCCATTAACATAATTCCTTCGAATAATTTAGAATTTTTGTTTTTTCAATAACTGTTTTCTTTGTACCTGGATGTTTTAATGAAATATAAATACTTTATACTTGAAGCTTAGACTTTTATCTTTCATTTCCATCTTTAAATATGTTTTTTTTTTATTTTAAGTTTAAGTTATATGATTAATAATAAGCAAAAAATACGTTTATCATGAATACTTTTTTAAGAGCAAAATTACAAAAAAGAGAATTTTTTTTAAAGGTTTTAATGACTTTTTAATATCAAATATACTTTTAACTATAACTAAAAAAAAAATGAATAAAAATTGTCCGACTTTTTTTGACTATTTCATATTGCTTTGAACGTAAAATTGCCGGCGGCGCACTAGAGCAGTCAACTTTTCATATTTTAAAACTCAATTTTTAAATAATACATACAATGTGGATATTTTTGATTATTCTTATATTGAAACTTAAGGTGTAATAATAATATACGCACAAGGATTTTTTCAATAGTATATTTTATTAAATATTTGTAATTTTCTGTATGTCCGTTAAAATCATGCAAACAAAAATTTCAGTGGCATAGTTTTGATAATATTAGGGTATTTTTTTCAGGTTTTCTGTTGCGATAATGAACTAATTTTAAGCATAATTATTTATTTATTATAAATAACTATTCAGCATATAAGTAGTTTCATTTTTCATTTTCTTTATTGATTTACAAGAAAGGCACAGCCTTTTACTTATATTAAATAAACGTTGTTCTAACATGGTGAGAAAGTATACTTATTCTAACTTTACCTAAGTATTTACAATAGTGTTCCTAAACTAAACTTAACCTAGTTTTATACTCTTCTATCATGGTGGGTTGAGAGGGCCATCGTCTTCGTCCGAGAGAGGGTCTGAGGGTCTCGGGAATTGGCAGCGGCTATGGGGGAGGATTAGGAAGGCGTCCCTGATGATTGGATTGTGATGCTGGGACGCCTTGGCCAAGAACTTCGTTTAAGTTTGCCTCATGTGTGCCTTTATGGTTAGCACGCAGAGGACTTTGTGTAATTGGTTATTTCGCATGAACCAAGGGGCTCCTGTGATCATCCTCAGGGCCTTGTTCTGCATTGCCTGGATTTGTGCTCTCCTTGTCTTTGAAAGCTGGCACCATCTGGCGCAGGCGTAAGTAAGGCCTGCCTTCACAATTGTGTTGTAGACCATGAGCTTGGTTTTGGTGGGCGACTTGCTGGAACGATTTATAATCGGGTACAATTTGCCCTGCAGGCTTCGCTTTCTTGGTGGCAGTGCCGACCTGGTCTTTCTAGACGAACTGTTTGTCGTACTAGATTCCCAGGTATTTGATGGCGTTTGCCTATTGGGTGCGGGAACCCTGTAGTTGGAGGTGACCATGGGGAGTTCCGTTGCCCTTGGCGAAAACGATGGCTTGGGTCTTGTTGTGGTTCAGCTTGATCCTCCAGTGGTTAAACTAGGAATGAAGTTTGTCCAGGTGGCGTTGGAGTATACTAGTAATGATTTGGCTACTTCTGCAAGATTGTGTGATATAAGTAGTGGAGAAGAGAGTTAGAAGAATGATTTCGTATTTATTGTGTTGTAGATATTTTTCAGGGTTCTTTGAGTCCACGGGTCGGCAAATTACATTATTTCTCATTATGTTCAATGTTAACAGGAGAAGAGGTTAAAAGGTATAAGGATCATTAAATATGGTATAGTTTCAATAGTATTATGGGAATTTTTAGTGGGCGCATTATCTTGGTAAAACAACACTTTTTTCTTTGCTAAATGCCACCTTTTTTTCTTCATTTCACCATTCGTATTACAGATCAATCGGGTGATTGTTCGCCCCTTTTCAAGATAGTCGATTAGTATTATTTCATGCGTATCTCAAAAAATACTTGCCAAAACCTTTCCAGCGGATGTTTGTGTTTTTGGACTCTGCGGTCGGCTTTTCATGCGCTTCCAGCCACTCTGCGGACTGCATGTTAGACTCAGACGTGTAGTGGATAATCCACGTTTCGTTTATTGTTACGAAGCACCTCAAGAAGTCATTTGGATTACGCCAAAATAGTGCCAAACAGCGTTTTGAATCTCCGACACGTTGCTATTTTTGATCAATCGTGAGAGTACGCGGCACCTATCAGATACAGGTTTTTCATATGCAAATATTCATGCAAAATATGCCTCACGCATTCTGTTGATATTTTCACGATGTCAGCTATATCTCTCTTTCATTTTGCGGTCATTGAGAATAATATGGTGGATTTTTTGTAGTTTTTTAGAGTGGCGACCTCCTTTGGACGTCCCCCCGTGTCTAGAATTTAAATTTTTCGTTCAAAATTATCTACAGGTTTTAATTTCCAACCGACTTGGATAACTTTTTTTAAAATGCTCGTAATTAAATTTTCAAAAAATCTCTCGAAGCCGATTTTTGAATTATTGCCAATTTTTGATTATTTTTTTACCGTTTTTGGATAACTTTTAGTAATCTTTTCGAAGTTTGGAATACTTGAATGAACAATCCAAAGCAATTTATGTGTTTTGATCCACATAATCTTGTTTCAAGACCTAAAGGTCGCAAGGTGAATCAACATAGCCATTTTTCGGCAATTATTTGGATATATTTTCATCACAATTGTTACCATTTTAGTCAGTATCCTGTAGATAATTTTGAACGAAAAATTAAATTCCTGGACCACAGTGCGTCCGGAACGTGGAACATCATCGGTTCTTGTACAATCGTATTTAACAGGTAGGCTGAAAAATTTTTGATCTAGCTACTTAAAACACATTTTTTTTTTATATTCGACTTTATTCATCAACATAGTTTCCTTCAAGAGCGATACAATCGGTCCAACGCTTTTCTAACATTTCTTCTAGAAGGATTTGTCTTTGCCTTCAAAATACGCCTCAGTTTCGGCGATAACTTCTTCACTGGAGTCAAATCTCTTTCTCGCGAGCATTTTCTTGAGGTCTGCGAATAGATAATAGTCGCTGGGGGCCAAATCTGGAGAATACGGTGGATGAGGAAGCAATTCGAACTTAAATTCATGCAATTTTGCGATCGTAACCAATGACTTGTGACACGGTACATTGTCTTGATGAAAGAGCACTTTTTTCTAGTTTATTTTGGGTCGTTTCTTTGCGATTTCTGCCTTTAAACGCACCGATAACTTTATATAATATTCGCTATTGATGGTTTTTCTCTTCTTAGCATATTCGATGAAAATTATTCCATGCGCATTCCAAAATACAGAGGCCAAAACCTTCCCAGCCGACTGTTGTGTCTTTGGTCGCTTCGGGCGGCTTTCAACAGCTGTTGTCCACTCAGCTGATTGCCGATTTGATTCCGGTGTGTAGTGGTGGATCCATGTTTCATCCATTGTCACATATCGCATGAAAAAATCCTTTTTATTGTACTTAAATAGCGCTCAGATCAACACGTTGTCGTTATTGGTCCAGTGTAAGGAAACGCGGTACTCATTTCGAACAGAGCTTTCTCATGCTCAAATGTTCATGCAAAATATGACCCACTATCTTTAGGGTGTCAGCTATCTCACTCTCACTTTACGGTCATCCAAAACAATTTTGTGGATTTTTTGTTTTCCGGCGTAACCACCTTAATTGGGCGTCCATAGCGTTCAGCATCATTTGTGTCTGTACGACCGCGTTTAAATTCAGCATACCATTAAATGATGAGTGATTTTCCAGGGGCAGAGTCCCCGTAACACTAATCAAGCCACTGCTTTGCTTAAACGGTATTTTTTTCCCATCAAAAAACAGGTCTTAACCAACATAAGAAATTCGATTTTTTCCATTGTTTTGAAAATATGAAAAGTAGCGTCATTAGAACCATTGTAACTTGTAAACTAATCGTCGAAATGTCATGAAATTTTGACACGTATCGTTTGAAGGTTGGTACTTCCTAAAAAATCATATACATTTTTTGAAATGGGCGGCATCTATGTGTCGGACCAAAAACTTTTCAACCTACGTGTTCTTTTGACATAAGGCTCATCTAGAAAATTAATACAAATAACATCCTTATGATCCACTTGAACAGAGTCAACGATGGATTACTCGTTTATCTCCTGTCATACGAAACTTCCCTTATGATCAGCGCGTAAAACCTCTTGGACTTACGACATTGATCGAAAGGGGGCTTCGTGGTGACCGAATAGAGACTTAGAAAGTTCTTCATGGATATCACTCTCTGCATTTAAATATCTTTACTCTTAGTGATGATGAAATACTACGGGGACCTAATTGGAAGTTAGTTCGCGAAGTTACAAGATATGCGGACGTTTCTTTGCAATTTCTGCCTTCAAACACAGCAATAACTTGATATAATATTCGCTATTGATTTTTTTCCCTTCTCAGCATAGTTGAAGAAAATTATTCCATGCGTATTCTAAAATACAGAGACCTAAACCTTCACAGCCGACTATTGTGTCTTTAGTCGTTTCGGGCGGTTTTTACCGGCTGCTATCCACTCAGCTGTTCATTCAGCTAATTGCCGATTTGATTTCGATATGTAGTGGTGGATCCATGTTTCATTCGTTGTCACATATCGCATGAAAACATCTTTTTTATTGCTCTTAAACAGGTCCAAACACCGCTCAGAATCATCAACACGTTGGTATTTTCGGTCCACTGTGAGCAAACGTGGTACCCATTTCGAGCAGAGCTTTCTCGTGCCCAAATGTTCATGTAAAATATGACCAACACGTTCTTTTGATATCTTTAGAATGTCAGCTATCTCAAGCAATTTTACTTTACGGTCATCCAAAACAACTTTGTGGATTTTTTTCAGGTTTTCCAGTGTAACCACCTCATTTGGGCGTCCAGAGCGCTCAGCATCATTTGTATCTGTACGACCGGGTTTAAATTCAGCATACCAGTAAATGATGAGTGATTTTCCAGAGGCAGAGTCCCCGTAACACTTATCAAGCCATTGCTTTGCTTGAACGGTATTTCTTTCTATCAAAAGTAGCGTCCCTAAAACCACCGTAACTTGTGAACTAATCTTCGAAATGTCATGAAATTTCGATACCTATCGTTCCTAAAAATCATATGGATTTCTTGAAAAGGACGACATCTATCTGTCAGACAAAAAACTCTTCAGCCTACGTGTTAAGTTCATTAAACCATCGACATATAACTGCTTTCGACAGAGCAGATGTGCCATAACACTTCTTAAGCCATTCTTGGATTCTGGCTGTTTTTCCCATGAAAAACCAATGTTTAATTAGCACACTAAATTCTTCTTGTCTCATCGTTTTGCAAAAATCAAAAGTAGCGTTGCTCAAACAGCTGTAACTGGCAAACTAATAGACGAAATGTCATGAAAATTTTACATGAATCTTCTGAGAGTTGACATTAACCGAAAATCATGTTTTTTTTGTTGGTGCTGCCATCTCTCGGAAGTCTCGGGCCTTTTCACTTCCTGTAGTATATGTATAGACGGTAAATTCATCATATCTTGATTCAGACTGAAGAAATCCACATTAGAATGAAACATGCCACATAACAACCTCTAGTATCCAAGCAATGTATTAGGGCCAATTGACTTTCATGTTCCTGTTCATAGCACTTTATTCTTTGACCAAAATTGTCAGGCTTTGGTTCGACTGGGGCAACATCTTTTTTTGACTTCTAGTTAATTCAGCTAAAACAAATTATACTTTTGATCAGACAAAAAATTGACATTTTTAGATCGAAAATTAAAAACAAAGCCTTTTGGCTCTACAATAAAGCATATTAAAGCTATAGCCTGTCGAAATATGGAAAAAGCCTATTTTTCAGATGTCAGTATCTTGGATATATAATTTATGATTTATGGCTTAGTTGTGTTAAATAGAATGTCAATTAAAATTGACCCTAGAATTCAAAAGCCTGAAAATATACAGGGTTTTTCATTTAAAATGTAACTTTGCTCCGCCATGGATTTTAGGTACGTCCCGTATATACAGAAAGTAAAAAAAAATCATTTTATTACGTACTGCTTTTGTATTACTTATTTTTTTTAATAGACTATAAAAGAGTTAGGTCGGTGGCTCATTTATAATTTGTGGCGTAGAACCTTATGGATACAAGCGACATTTCTTTGAGGAAAAAACAGAGAACACTAAATATATAGCTACTTATGATGACAATCGGGGAGCGAAATCCCTTGATAAAAAAAAATAACCGGCCAAGTGCATGTCGGACTTGCGCAATTAGTGTTCCGTATGTTGATTGCTTTTGAAATAAAAGTTTTTGTTTTGGAGGTATAAAATGATCAGTGAATTCACAAAACACACTTCAAATGAGTTTTCAACAAAATTTTTTTTTCCCGATCTTTACTGAAAACTGGAAATTTTTGTTTTTTTTTTATATACCAGATAAATTACAGTAGTTTACAAAAAAATACTTATTTTTGTTCATCGAACGAAACATATATTTCTTAAATAAGCTAAGTAGGCTAGTTAATAAAGTATTTTTGTTTTCCGCTAGCACATCATAATTCTCAGATAAAACCGTTTCTATTTCTCATCTACCCGCAGTAGTTGTAATGATTTCTTTGTCTGATTCTGTAAACAACGAAGTGAAGTAAATACGAAAGATTGTTTTAAAACGTCATCTAGAGCGTGTAAAATTAATCCAAACCTTTTTTGCTACGCTTGTGGCAAAATTGTTCAGTTAAATCGAGACTATCACTGCAGAGTGCCTATTTACATTATTTTGGATTTCCGGTGTCACATCAAGATAAATACTGTGACATGATCCTCATGTGATTTGCGCAAACTGCAGACTGGTCCTCAACTACTGGTATTCAGGTAAAAACAGATCTTTGAACTTTGGTAAACCAATGATCTGGAGAGAGCCAACTAACCACGCAACCGACTGTTACTTTTGCTTGAATAAAACTTTTGGTTTCAACTCGATAAACAAAGATAAAATAGGATATGCAGATATTCCATCAGTGTCTAAGCCTCTGCCTGATTCAAAGGATTTGCCAGTTCCTACACCATCCGGCAGAAGTGACCAAACCCGAAATGTCACAGCTACATCGAGCAGTATTCCACTGCATCAGGAAAGTGACAGTGAGAAGTCCAGCTCGGCTAACTTTGTCGGCGCCGAGGACAGTCCACATTTGATAACTCAGTCTGAACTCAACGATCTTATAAGAGATTTGCAGTTGTCTAAATCTAAAAGTGAATTACTTTCCTCAAGGTTGCAGCAGTGGAAGTTGCTGACACAAGAGTTAGTATTTATCGCTTCAGGAGTAAGACCTATTCTGCTTTTTTTACAAAAAAAAATGAATTTTGTTATTGTCATGATTTTAATGGACTGTTCGAAGAAATGAAACAACCATACAAACTAGAAGAATGGCGCCTTTTTATTGATTCCTCGAAGACAAGCCTCAAAGCTGTTCTTTTGCACAATGGAAATAAAAAGCCTTCTATCCTAATAGGTCATGCAGTGAATTGTAAACAAACCTATGAAACAATGTCCATATTAATTAAATTTATCAAATATGAATGTCACAATTGGTATATCTATGGTGACCTAAAAGTCATCGGTATGCTTTTGGGTTTGCAAGGCGGCTACACAAAGTACCGTTGCTTCTTGTACTTATGGGACTCGAGGGTAAAGAAGGATCACTATAAAAAGAAATTTTGGCCTATTAGAACCGAATATGTTCCAGGTAAAATGAACACTAAAAATACATGTTTGGTTAACCCAAAAAAATTATATTACCACCGCTTTACATTAAGTTAGGCTTAATGAAAAATTTTGTCAAAGCTTTGAATAAGACAGGGTCAGCGTTCCTGTACTTATGCAGTGTATTTACGAATCTTTCTGAGACTAAACTAAAAGGAGGAAGATTTATAGGTCCTCAAATCAGGAAAATTTTGGATGATAAAACATTTGAGAGCCATTTGACGGACGTTGAAAAGGCTGGCTGGAATTCCTTCAAACTTGTCGTTCGAGATTTTTTAGGTAATAGAAAAAATGACAATTATCAAGAGATCGTTGCAAATTTATTGCAGAATTACGAACTGATGGGTGTGGACACGTCCCTCAAAATTCATTTTTTGTATTTCCAGATACAAGTATTTTCCAAAAAAGAGCTAAAATATTTCTTATTAAATATCTTAAAGTTTGACGACCTGAATATTTTTAAATATTTTTTCTATGTCGAGGACACTTAAAATAAACAAAACATATATATTTTATTTCATGAACAAAAACCTTGTAAACTAGAATTATTAAAGGTAATGTAATTTTTCAAAATTTTCGAGGTAAGGGGGGAGACAGCGATTTTACGCAATTTTTTAAACATAATATAAAGAAAAGTGTGTGCAAGTATTACATTATATATATTTTTGAACTCGTGTTTCAGGTTTCATTTGACACTCCACACTCCATTCGGTAAAAAATTTTTTTATGACTTCCGATTTCACCTAACACCTTGCGTCAAAATTTAACTTTCAAAACTCTCAACAGCTCTGATGAGGCCGCCAATTCCTATATTAGTGCCAAATTTCAACTTTCGGGCAGACAGACAGATGGACATACATCGAAGTGATCTTATAAGTGTTCCATACGGAATACTAAAAAATGAAACACTAAAGGTCTAGCTACTTCTATAGGGGTTAAATAACAATCGGGAAGCGAAATCCCTTGATGAAAAAAAGACTCTCTTGCAGTAGAATTCCAAAAACCTTATGTCCCTTTCACTCCAGTAAAACAAAAATTCACAATGAAACCCTAAAAACTTACACTCAGTTTAAAAATTGATTACGAAATGATTTTTCACAAAAGAGACCATCAATAATAATAGAAAAAAATTGTTTATAAGGGCCGTATTTTCTACAACCATAGGAGACGAGAGGGCATAGGCCTACCCTGCCCCCTTCTTGGCTACGCCACAGTTTATATAACGTCTGTCTAAAGAATTTTTTAATTATTTTTATTCTATCTTCTTTAATATAATTTTCCATTTATAGGCTAATAAACAAAAACTATTTGCTGCACCCTTTCGCTGGCTTGTTTACTACCAAGAAAAAAACCTTCAAAATCTTCTGACAACTGTGTTTTCAAATTTGTCCATCCTAGTTGACAGTGATTTTAATATAGCTGAACTACACTCTAATGGTGCAGTTTTTGTTAGAAAAATTGGTAAAAAACACCTTAAAGAAAATGATTTTTTTATTGAAGATTTTGGAATTTGGAATAAACATTTTGGCTTCAAAAAACATGAAAATTTTGAATCGAACGTTGTTAGAAGAAGGAAAAATTTGGGTGTTGTGTTGAACGCTTGTCTTGTTATAACCCATAACGACTCTTTAAATCATCTCACAGATAAAAGGTACCTGTATATTTAAAATACAAAAATATTATCCATACATTACGCATAGATTCATACGAAAACTCATAGTTATTCAAAAACTAAATTAGTTTTAGAATTGTCATAAGATATTTTGTTTCCCATCTATAAAATCACACACAGAGTTTAATTTGATAAAGACCTGGAAGAAATTTTGTCTTAGGTGACAGTAGCCAAGTACAATTTAGCGCTACAAAAACTCAGGCGGCAGTTTTTTCTAAAAAAGTTAAGGTAGCTGAACACGGCATTGTTATGTCGGAGCACTCCATTCCTCTCGCATCGTCACTGAATTCGCTGGGCGTTAATTTGGCAGCAAAAAGGTTTTGACATCAATATATTGCAATCATAGCAAAGAGAGCGTCTCAAGAGCTGGGAATATTATTTCGATCTAGAAAGCTTTACTCTCCATAACAACTGTTAATTCCGAACAAAGCTCAAATTCGACCAACGATGGAATACTGCTCCCAAGTTTACACTGTATTTGTTGGATTCTATTCAGGAGATAGCTGTTTGCCTGATTGGAGATCCCGAACTGACCAGCAACCTTGAGTCCTTGAAACATCGAAAAACGGTTGGCGACTTGAGTCTATATTACAAATATTTTCATGGAAAGTGTTCGATAGATGTAGCCCGCTTATGCTTCACACGTCGCGCTAATTCTTCACATCCGTATGAAGTTCAGATTGTCACAACTCTTTCCAAGCAGTCTTTTATATGGAGACCCTCATCCTCTTAGAGTGATTTGTTCAGGACTGTGTTTCCCACCGAGTATAATTCACAGCGATTCAAGACAAACACGAATTGCTCTTTCCGCACACGCGTTCCTCCTGTAACGCTTTAGGGATTTCCCTCCAGTACGTGTGCTATGCCCATAAAAAAATATAAGATCATAAAAAAATCTTTGAAATTATTAATTTTTTTACTATTATCGCCAGGAAAATATTGTGTTCAACCCCCTAGATTTTCATTTCTTCACGTCTGTCGATTTGTTGGCACGATACCCCGTAAACGAAGTGAGGTATCGATTTCGGATTTGGTACAGTCTGAAGTAGAAAAGGAAGTTATAGTTCTGGAGCGATATTACTTTAGGGAAAAACGTTGGAAAGGATGAGAGTCGATGCATTTCTTATAGTTTCAATAGTCCTGTAAATATTTTTCTTAGTCTTTGCCTAAAATAATGAAGAAATCTGAAACATTATTATTTATAGTCAAACATATGAAGGGTGGGGGAAGGCGTTAACAACAGGTGCTTCAATATGTCGGTTATATGTATTTTCAGGATTCTTGAAATTGAGGAAACTGAAAATTATGTTATGTGTAGGTGGTAGACATTTAAATTATTAAGTCGTAAGTGCATGTTCAAGAAAGATGTACTAGGTAAATAACTACGCCGATTTTTTTTGTTTATTTATATGTTTTGAGTAACTTAATACATTTGTTTTCAGAGATAAGCATATAGACAGCATTGCGAAAGTGAGCTATGTTCTGGTATTGGTTCTTGCGTCAATAAATAATATATCTCTTAATTTTTCGGTTAGAGATACATGGGGTTACAAAATTAACCAGTCTAGGTGGTCCGGTATGATGGGAGAGCTTACAAGGAAGGAGGCGGACGTAGGAGGTACGGTTTATGACTTAGATGTTGAATTTTGGCATAAGTAAGATATGAGAGTACTACTTGGGGTAAAAAATCCCGAGACTTTTGAAGAAAAAACAATGTTTTTGCCAAAAATCCATTTTGTCTTCAACATAGTTTCCTTCAAGGGCGATAGACTTATTCCAGCGATCTTCCAACATTTGAATACCTCTCATATACTACGATTTCTCCAGCTGTCTAAAAGAAGCCTCAGTTTCCCATGCGACTTTTTCATTTGACCCAAATTTCTTACCCTGAAGCCACCTTTTAAAATTTGGAAAGAGGTAATAATCGCTGGGGGCAGATCTGGTGAATAGAGCGGATGAGGAAGCAATTCATAACATTGGTCCAATTTCACCATCGATTTTATGGAGTTGCGAGCTGGCTCACTATCTTAGTGAAACAACACCTTTTTCTTCGCTAAATGTGGCTTTTTTAGTGTTCCGTACGGAACACTTATAAGATCACTTCGGTCTGTCTGTCTGTCTGTCACACCCGATTTTCTCCGAAACTATTTGACATAGAAAGTTGAAATTTGGTACCAATATAGGAATTGATGGCCTCATTAGAGCCATGTAGTTTTGAAAGTTAAATTTTGACTTAAGGGGTTAGTTTTTTGGGTGGTGAAATCGGAAGTGAAAAAAAAATTTTTTTACTAGGCCATCGAGTGTGATGTCAAATGAAAGCTTGTGAATAACGAGTAAAAAATATGTATATTATGTAATACTTGCGCATACTTTTCTTTGTATTATTTTTAAAAAAATCGCGAAAAACCGCTGCCCCCCCACCTTATCTCGAAAAGTACTGATCAAAAATTTTGAAAAAATTCAGGAATATTCTCCACGGGGTGTAGATTGAACGAAAATTATCACGAGTGCATTACCTTTAATAATTGAACTGGTATATAAAAAAAAAACAAAAATTTCAATGTCATCAGTTTTCAGTAAAGATTGGAAACAAACTTTGTTGAAAACTCATTTGGGGTGTGTTTTGTGAAATCACTGATCATTTTATACCACCGTAACAAAATTTTTTATTTTAAAAGCAATCAACGTACGGAACACTAATTGTGCAAGTTCAGCTGGCACTTGACCGGTTTTTATTTTTCTTGATTTCATCATTCAAACGGTCCAATAAACCAACGTAATAGTCTCCGCTGATTGTTCGTCCCTTCTCAACCTAGTTGTTCATTATTATTCCATGTGCACTCCAAAAATATTTGCCAAAACTTTAGACGCCTCGGTGGGCTTTCATGCGGTTCTAGTCATTCTGCTGCCTGCCTGTTGGACGTGTAGTCTGCTGCGCGAATCGACCCAAGAACTCCTTTGGATTATGCCGAAACAGTGCCAAACAGCGTTCTGAATCTTCGACACGTTGCTGTTTTTAATTAATCGTGAGAGTGCGCAACACCCATCGGGCGCATAGTTTTCTCATATATAAATATTCTTCACGATGTCAGCTATCTTTCTCACTTTAACTTTACGGTCATTCAGAACAATGGGGTGGATTTTTTTTTGTATTTTTTGGAGTCCGGAACATGGTGCATGTACCACCGCCATCGACATATAATTGCTTTTGACGGAGCAGAAGTGCCATAACACTCTTCAAGCTTTTCTTTGGTTCTGGCCGTATTTTTTTCCAATCAAAAAGTAATGTTGAAAAAACATACCAAATTCTTTTGGTTCCATCGTTGTGCAAAAATGAAAAGTAGCGTCACTAAAACAGCTGCAATGCGCAAGCTAATAAACAAAATGTCATGAAAATTTTACACGAATCTTCTGAGAATTGACACTAACTGAAACTCATATGGGTTTTTTGTTTGTGCTGACATCTCTCAGAAAGTCTCGGGATCCCCCCTCCCCATGTAGTATACAGTCTGTCAAGTAAGAACGTGTCCGCGTTAATTCATTTTTGCTAGGTCAAGTAAAATCCAAAATCAGTCATTTGTTTGTGTGTCGGTTCGAGGCAGTTTTTCTTAGTTCTAATCCAAAGGGGCCTAAAATAACACATTCCGCGACCGCTAAATATATATTCAAAGGTCGGTATCGTTTGTGAAGAAGTGGGTAAATCATTTTAACGAGACGAATAATGTCGATGGCCTGCCAAAACGTGGCTCGGTAGGCAAAATGACTCTGAAAGTTGAAAAACGAATTCTGTCATTCCTTTTACGGGATCCAAAATTGATGCAGCGTCAAGGAGCGGCAAAATTAAGAAAATCGGGTTTGTATGTGTCCTACGAGACCATTCGATAACATCTTCGTGCCCATGATGTAAAATTCCGGAGCACGTTGAAGAAACCTTTGCTTGGCGAAAATTACGTCGCGAAGCTGCTCGCTTGGGCCCACGATAAGATACTAGAGTGGCCCTCACAATCGCCGGATGCTAACCCTATTGAAAACGTTTGGTCTCTTGTAAAGAGAAAGCTCAGAGGAAAGACTCTGAGGACTTTGAGTCAGTTGTCTCGCGAGATTCGAAAAATTTGGAGAACATTGCAGAACATTTCGTCGACAGTATGCCTCGAAGATGCTAGGCGTTTATTGATGCAGGAGGCGATTGGGCAACTTACTAAGGTAATTGCGCCATTATTAGCACACTAAAGAATACATTGATGGCAAAAAATGTTCTCAAAACACATTTTTTCAAGAATACGAGCGTTACGTTCTTATTTGACGGACTGTAAATAAAGGAAAATTGCTTAAAACTAATTTCAGATCTTGTGTTTTATTTCTTCAGGTACTTCTTTATTTTTAATCAAAGAACGAATTGATCTAATCGACTACATAGCAATGATCACACCTACAAGATCAAAATTCGTATTCCGCCAGCCGAAATTGTCTTATATAACCAACGTTTATACATTGCCATTTGATAGAAAAGTATGGTATTCGATGATATTTATGGTTTTAATTATGATGTTCGCCTTGTACGGACTTGTTAAATGGGAATGGGCTGTGAAAAAAAATTACAAATCACATGTAAGTATCGGTTAAATAGTGTTGCTAAAATGCGAGAAATGACAGCTTTAGTGGAGTTGAGTTTTTTGCGATATCAAATGGAAATATGTGTTTCAGACCTCTGTGTCTGGCGGTTTTGTAGAGTTTAATAAAAAAAAACACTTTTCGTTTCAACCATGTAAAAAATTAACAACTTAAAATATTATTTTTCATGTTTAGTAATGAACTTTTTTCAAAACAAGATCGCTACATCTAATGAAATAGGAATCTGTATCTGTACAATAACTATTTTTTTAAGACAATTATTCATATTAGTGCAGTAAAAAAAGCATTTGAAATTGCACAGTCTAGATACAGCAATATTATGATTTTATCCTCTTTGAGTTATCACCAGAAGTATTGCCCTGAGTTTTGGACCTCGAAAAACCTGAGCTCCTTTGTTTATAAACAATTTAAATTTTTAAAACGCGCTTTTTGAGCTTAAAATGTTAATAACTCCAGTTATATATGCACACCGGATAGAGATAAAAAAACAACGTAATCTCGAATCTCGCGATTCTCTACTAGATGTGATAAAAAGTTTTCAATTTTTTTTTTCAAAATAACCGAAAAAAACGTGTTTGTTGTTATTTGATTAATAAACAAATGGCATCGGAAAACTGGTGTCGAGCCCAAAATTTTGAAAAAAAAGATCCATTTTGGACTAAATGGTATTAAATGGCGAGCAATTCAAATTTTAAACAACAAATTCAATTGTGCCCACTGGGTTCAATATTTTTGTACAATTTCAGGGTATTTTTGCTATAACAAAAGGCATATTTTCTGAAAGTTTCAAGCCGATCAGTTCACTTGGTAGACCTGTATAATGAAATGAAAAAAAAACTGCTTTTGCCTGTTTCTTTTTTTTTTAATTTTCTAGGTTATGTACGCACTTGAACAACTTAGAACCAACGAGGATTTGTTGGAAATTTCATCACGAAGAGTTTAGTTTTTTTTAATCTCGATCCGACTTATATAACCGAAATTACTTACATTTTAAGCTCAAAAAACGCGTTTTGAAAACTTAAATGGTTTATAACCAAAAGAGCAGAGCTAAGTTTTTCGAGGTCCAAAACTCACTCACTCTGGGGTATCACAATATAGTGATACCCCAGAGAAGATAAAATCATAATATTGCTGTATCTAAATTATGCCTATTTCATCGTTATTTTGACCTTTTTTAACTACACTAAATGTATTATCTTCTTTTTCTTCGCGTAATTAGGATTGGTCCTGTTTATCTGCCTCTTATTCCGTTTCTGTAGTTGTTTTTGCTAGTAGATTATCTTTTAATCTCTTCTTTGGTCTTCCTGTTGGTATTTTACTGTAAGGTTGGTTATTTTCACATATGTTAGCCAGACTGCCCGGCGCCATTCTATTCACGTGATCATCCGAGTTGTTTTTCCTAGCCTTAGCTTTTTAGTAATACCCTTAATTTTACATTGCTCCCGTATGCTCTTATTTGTCTCTGCTTATTTTGCCCCGTATTGTTCTTAAAGTCCTCATTTCTATATTTCTTATTATCTGTTTTGTTTTTCTAGTCTCTGCTCGGGTTTCTATTGCGTAGGTTAAGATCGGTCTCACAGTTGTTTTGCTCTCTGTGGACATATATTCATTATTCCATATGGATTTGCGTAAGCAACCACTGACTTTCGATGCTTTCATTGCCTGTCTTTTCACTTTTGCTGTTATGTTCCTGTCGCTCGTGCTGTTAATTCCAAGGTACGTGAAAGTCATCACCTGTTCTACGCTTCTGCCTTCCACTGCCAATTTACACCTTCAAGACTCTCTACTAATCACCACGCATTTTGTTTTTTTCCGTAGAGATCTTATTGTTATATGTTTTTGCTGTTGTGTTAAATGTGTGTAGTTGCCTTTCTAGATTTGCTTCATTGTCTGCTATCAGTAATGTGTCGTCAGCCAAGTATAGTATATTAATTTTGTTAGTATATGTATTATCAAAGGTTCAAATATACCGTGATTGTTCATCTGGTTAAAAACAATACCTCGCTGTCATGTCGCACAATCTAAAGGGTCTTGAGACTAATTTTAAGCGTTTGGGTAAATGCTGAACAATTGACAGATAGCAATGTTGTTTACGCTGAAGGTGTAACGGTAGCTCTACTCTGATTTCAGAATCTGCGCATTTGATTATTCGCACTGGAAATGTCATAAAAGCTGAATTTACGAAAGTGCGTTGCTTCCTTGTTTTGACAACTGCCCTCGAAGCGTTTGAAGATAAGCCAATATCTCGCGCCACCATATTTGGTGTTTTGCGTGATTGCTGTGAAGGCAAAGAACTAGAAAATAAAAAAAGATCCGGTCGGCCACCTGTTCTTAGCAGAAGAACAACGAAAAATCTTCTGTCAATCACAAAATACAAAGTTAGGCAGTCGCAAAGAAAATTGTCGAGAAAATACGGTGTTTCGCAATCAACTGTGCATCGAATTTTGAAAACAAATAATGTGTAAGTTCGAAAACCACAGAACCACCACAAGAAAGTTCGAAAAAATACCAAAATGTTGCCGTGCACTTCGTGTTAAGCATTTCACTCATGGGAAATTCATTGTTATGGATAATGAAAAATACTTCACGTTTTCGAACAGTTCTCTCAGTGGAAATAATTCCTTCTATACTGACGATTATGAAGTAGCATCAAACGACGTCAAATACGCCGGTAAAATGAAATTTTAATCAAAAGTATTTGTTTTGCATTGCCATTTCATCGAAAGGTATTTCAGCTCCAGGTTTCCAATCAGGCAGTGCTGTTGCAGTCAATTTTGATGTGTATATTAATAAATGCTTGACTAAACTGAAGCAGTTTATCAAAGAAAATCATGCGCGTGAGAAAATAATTGTCTGGCCAGACCTTGCACGTTGTCATGATGCAAAAAAAACACAAGAATGGCACAAAAGTCAAACAGTCGAATTTGTACCGCAAAATGATAATCCACTAAATGTTCCACAGGTACGATCAACTGAAAGATTTTGGGCAATATTTTCACGTAAAGTTTATGAAAATGGTTAGGAAGCGCAGAACCATAGGCACTTGATTGGCAGAATAAAGAGGAGGAAAAGAAATCGACGTTTCGGTCATCCGATGGTTGGCGTTCCAAGCAAGCTGCGTAAAGTCGAAGATAATGGTCCATTTGCTGCCATGTAAACGTGCTGTTTGATAGATTTTGAATAAATTTATACGATATAGGCATTTGAGCATTTGAAATGTTTTTCCTGACTCAAGACTAATGAATTACCCTTTATTATGTAGAACCTAAACCCTACCACACACTAATATATGCTTCTTTTATAAGTAAAGATATTTACTAGGTATCTTAGAAGCAATTTTAATTACAATATGACAAAAAAAATTAATTTCACACACACAGACTGTTGAGCTTTGGGTAAGTTTATTTGTTTTTTTTCGCGCGAGGCGTCCTTAACCAGGCCTTGACCCTCTTAAGACTGACTTAACTTATGCACCTGATTGGTAAAAAAAGTGAAGCCATCTATTTTTGTGGGCATAATGGGAGTAAATGGAAGTGTGGGTTCTAGGTATGTAGATTTTTTTTAGTATTATTCAGTGTACAGAGGCTAAAGGAACCATTTATGGATCGTTTATTACTGATATAGCATAGCAATGGTACTAAGACTATAATCATATGACTCATATACAGGGTATATAATATTAACATAACAAAACGCCTAGAGCGAAAACTAAATTTTTATCAACCACGCGAACAGGCTGGCGTTAGAAGTGGATACGGTGCTAACGATCATTAACAGATCATTAAAATCCTTATAGAGAAATCTATACAATACAACAAACCACTCGTGTTAGTATTTATGGACTTTAAAAAAGCACACCGTGGAGTTGCCGGCGATACTGTTTGCCTGCAGCAAATGAGAATAGACTACATATATATACTTAGTTAATTAAATTCATTTATAACAACGCAACAGCAAGTGTAAGACTCTATGAATCCACAAGTAAATTCAAGTAAATTCCGAGTGGAACGTGGAATCAGATAAGGTGATACGATCTCTTCTAAACTTTTTACGGTGGAGTTAGAATATGCTTTTAAGGAACTTAATTGGGATGGAAAAGGTATAAACATCGATGGCAAATACTGAAATCACTTGCACTTTGCTGATGATATTGTCATAATAGCCGACAATTTAGGGGACGCCCAACAAATGCTTACCGAATTTCAAATAACATCAGCAAATATTGGTCTAAATATTAACTTTCAGAAAACCAAATTTATGACTAGTCTAGTTACGAAGAGTAATATGAAATTTAGCGAAAGCTAGGTGGAACACGCCAAAAATTACAAGTATTTCGGTCATGAATTACAAATTGGTAAAGATAACTAAACCCGTGAGGTACACCGTCGCGTCGTGTGGGTTTGGGATGGACGGCTTTTAGGAAGCTGAGAGATTCGCTGCAAGATAATTTGCCAATGTGCAAGTTTATGAACAAAGCCGGTAATCACATATGGCTCCGAGACACTCACATTAACAAAACAGTCAGCAAACAAACTGAGAGTATCGCAACGGGCAATGGAAAGAGCTATGCTGAGTATCACAAGGAAGGATGAAATAACGAATATAACTATCAGACAACGAACAAAAGTAATAGATATTATACAAAAAATTACGCAAAATGGATATAGCCCGAAGGGATGATAATCGATGGTGCAGAAGACTAATAGAATGGAGAGCTAGACAAGACAAAAGGAACAGAGGTAGACCACCAACAAGAGGGAGCGATGATATCAAAAACGTGGCAGGAAATTGGATTAACACCGCTCAGGACAGAGATCAGTGGAAGGCCTATACCCAGCAGTGGATGAGGACGACTGATGGATGATGAATATTAATAAACCATTATTTTAATTGAAACTGCAGGTATAGGAAGTACAAAATATTTTTCGTTTCATTTTCTTCTCATCTAAAATTGTCAATTATGCTAACTTTATTTATGCAAACGGGTTGTTTAGGGTGGTAGATTTAAAAAAATAATAATGATGATATTGGCATTGTATGACCATAATATATTTTATTATTTATTTTTGCATCATCGTTTATGTTCATGACATTGTGTACATAGTAACAATTCGATTAGGTAGAATGTCAAGAGAATAGAGATACTATTTTTAAGCTCAAGTTAAGTGAACAGTAAAACAATTTTTTTTCGTTTACTGGTAAACTCCAAATTTATTTTAACATATCAACATGTTTCGCTATCACTGTAGCTTTATCAAGATTAAAAGAACAAGATGGAAAATTTGTTATATATATAAGATTCCTACAGGTAAAATACAATAATGTTGGACATCCCTAATTATACTATTATAAAGACTTTATATTATAGGTAACAAATTAATTAAGTACAGTATTATTGAATATATTTAAAAGATGTGAATTATTTAATTCTAATTGGTCGTTTAACAAATAATTAGTATTTTTAAGTTTATTGATTTCCAGAGATTCAAGCAAATTTAATTTATACCCTTTATTTTCAACATGTAAAATTTCAAAGTTTTTATTAAACTGATGTCCCGATTCTATTAAATGGTTAGCGTAATTTGAGTCTGATTGCTAGTTATAAAAGATGTAAAATGTTCTTTTATTCTTTTTTTAAAATTTCTTCCTGTTTGACCAATATAAGTACAATCGCAATTTTCACAATTAAGTTTATAAACACCTGATTTGCCAGTTTTTGATTTATTATTTTTTATATATTTGCTTAGGGTATTATTTGTTTTAAATGCTACATTAATATTTAGTCTTTTTGTTAAGACATTTCTAATTTTATTGCTAGTCTCACCTATGTATGTAATAACACTATAGCGTTCTTGATTCATTTTTTGCATAGGAAAAATTAGTTCTAAGGCTTTTTTATATTTTTTCTTTTTTAAAATTTTGTTTACTATATCTACATTATATCCGTTGTTTACTGCAATTTGTTTTATTATGTTTAGTTCTTTAAGAAAATCTTTTTCATTTAATGGAATAGATAGTAGTCTATGGATCATGCTATGAAAGGCAGCTAGTTTGTGTTGGATTGGGTGACATGATTTATTATGTATTGTTATGTCAGTATGCGATGGTTTGTGGTAAATAGAGAACGTATGTTTATTATTATTTTTTGTTATAATTAAGTCTAAGAAGTTTATGCTATTATTAGTTTCTTCTTCTGTAGTGAATTTTATGTTAGCATGTAAATTATTTATATATACACAAAATATTTTGAGTTGTCTATCTGTTCCTGTGAAGCAGGCTAAAATATCATCGACATATCTATACCAACAAATGAATTTTTTAAAAAAAACGGATGTTCACTGATTTTGGATTCTATAGAATTCATGAAAATTTCTGCTAGTAGGGGACTAAGGGGATTACCCATTAGGAGGCCTTTATTATTAGTGTATATAGTGTTATTAAATTCAAAATAGTTTTGTGTTAAAAAAGTTTTAAGTGTAATGAGTGTTTCTTGTTTTTTAATATAATTAATGTGGTTTGAGTTTAAAAGCTGTTCGACTAGTGTTATAGTATCTTGAGGTGGTATATTTGGGAATAAATTGGTTACGTCAAAAGAGATGAGTTTCGTTTTGTTGGGAAGTTGTATATTTTGAATTCTATTAACTAAATCATATGAGTTTTTTATTTGAAACTTAGCAACAAAATTAATATTCTCGTTAATTATTTCTATTAATTTCTTTGACAACTTATAAGATGGTGCTGAAGTAAAAGAGACTACTGGTCTTATTGGATAATCTTTTTTATGTAATTTTATTAAAGAATATAGTTTTGGTGTTTGTGGGTTCATCGAAGTTAATTTGCTTAAATCTTTATTATCAAATAAACTTTTACAATCACTAATAATAGATTTAACAATCTATTGAAATTTTTTTGTTGGGTAGGCCTCATAATGGGTAATCCCCTTAGTCCCCTACTAGCAGAAATTTTCATGAATTCTATAGAATCCAAAATCAGTGAACATCCGTTTTTTAAAAAATTCATTTATTGGTATAGATATGACGATGATATTTTCGCCTGCTTCACAGGAACAGATAGACAACTCAAAATATTTTGTGATTATATAAATAATTTACATGCTAACATAAAATTCACTACAGAAGAAGAAAATAATAACAGCATAAACTTCTTAGACTTAATTATAACAAAAAATAATAATAAACATACGTTCTCTATTTACCACAAACCATCGCATACTGACATAACAATACATAATAAATCATACACAAACTAGCTGCCTTTCATAGCATGATCCATAGACTACTATCTGTTCCATTAAATGAAAAAGATTTTCTTAAAGAACTAAACATAATAAAACAAATTCCAGTAAACAACGGATATAATGTAGATATAGTAAACAAAATTTTAAAAAAGAAAAAATATAAAAAAGCCTTAGAACTAATTTTTCTTAGGCAAAAATGAATCAAGAACGCTATAGTGTTATTACATACATAGGTGAGACTAGCAATAAAATTAGAAATGTCTTAACAAAAAAACTAAATATTAATGGAGCATTTAAAACAAATAATACCCTAAGCAAATATATAAAAAATAATAAATCAAAAACTGGCAAAGAGCAAAAATCAGGTGTTTATAAACTTAATTGTGAAAATTGCGATTGTAATTATATTGGTCAAACAGGAAGAAATTTTATAAAAAGAATAAAAGAACATTTTACATCTTTTATAACTAGCAAATCAGACTCAAATTACGCTAACCATTTAATAGAATCGGAACATCAGTTTTTAATAAAAACTTTGAAATTTTACATGTTGAAAATAAAGGGTATAAATTAAATTTGCTTGAATCTCTGGAAATCAATAAACTTAAAAATAATAATTATTTGTTAAACGACCAGTTAGAATTAAATAATTCACCTCTTTTAAATATATTCAATAATACTGTACTTAATTAATTTGTTACCTATAATATAAAGTCTTTATAATCGTATAATTAGGGATTTCCAACATTATTGTATTTTACCTGTAGGGATCTTATATATATAATAAATTTTCCATCTTGTTCTTTTAATCTGAAACTGATCCGACACGGCTACCCCCTTTTCATTAACAAACTCATTCAATCCTTCGTCTCTGACAGAACATTCCAAGTCAGAGTCGATAAGGCCACCTCCGAAGTCAAGGCCATTAGAGCCGGAGTCCCTCAAGGCTCCGTCCTCTCCCCCCACCTCTTTAACATTTTCACAGCCGACATTCCAAAAACGGATCAGACTACCCTACTCCTGTATGCTGACGACACAGCCATCATAGCAGAATCCAGCAGCTCCAGAATCATCACCAGTAGATTGCAGCGCCACCTGAACGTCCTCGCCCCCTGGTTCGACCGATGGAAGATCCAGCTAAACCCATGTAAGACACAGGCCATCGTCTTCGCCAAAGGCAACGGCCCTCCTTATGGACAACTCCAGCTCCAGGGATCCCGCATCCAATGGGCAACCACCATCAAGTACCTGGGAATCCAGTATGACAAACACCTCATCTGGAAAGACCAGGTCTGTGCTGCCTCAAGGAAAGCCAAGCAACTACTGGGCAAGCTGTACCCAATCATCAGCCGGTCCAGTAAGTTGCAACCAAAAATCAAGCTGCTAATTTATAAAACCATCGTGAGGGCAGGACTCACACACGCCTGCCCGACTTGGTCTAAACTCACCAAGACACGCAGAGCTCAACTTCAGGCAGTACAGAACAAGGCCCTGAGGATGATCACGGGAGCCCCATGGTTCGTCCGAAACCGGCAATTGCATAGAGACCTCGGTGTGCCAACAATCAAGGCACACATGAGGTCCACCAACATCAAGTTCTTCGCAAAGGCGCTACAACACCCAAACGCCACCATAAGGAGCGCATTCCACGTGCCCGCCAACGCCCGCCATCACTATCCAAGACCTTCTGACCCCATATCCGACGAAGACGATGGCCCTCCCCCACCCCCATGAAGATTGTAACCTAGATTAAGTTTAGAATTAAGTTCTAGATTAGTTTAGAATTAAGCTCTAGTTAAGTTAGATTAGTCAACCAATGTAATTAAAACCCAATGTCCTAGGTTAAGTTAATTAGGATTACTGTATAGAACCTAGGTTAAGTAGTATAGGAATATAAGCTATCATAAATGTAAGTAAGAGGCATAGCCTAACTTAAATTCAATAAAGACAATGACAATGACAAAATGTTCTTTTAATCTTGATAAAGCTACAGTGATAGCGAAACATGTTGATATGTTAAAATAAATGTGGAGTTTACCAGTAAACGAAAAAAAATTGTTTTACTGTTCACTTAACTTAAGCTTGATGGATCTCCACCAAGTATCGGCCAAAACAATCCAGTTACTATTTTTAAGAGTTTTACAGCTTCAAAAAGCGAAGTTCTTATTGTTTATATGCTTCTATTATTTTAGGATACGTCAGGTATTGCAGAACTCAATGATTCACTTCCCGAGATCGCTTTAGTGACGTTTGGATCTGTATGTCAACAAGGAGCACCAGCATTACCTTATAGGTAGGCAAACATAGCCATTCCATTATCTCAGAAACGATTAAATATTCAGAAAAATTGAATTTAAAAAGTTTGACAAAAAAATTGATTTTCTGACCCCAATTGCAAGCCTTTAGCCGCTGGTGTATATCTTTATTGATAGCATTTTAAACCGGCCAAACGCAATTTTTTTGTTTTAGTACTCCTGGTAGAATAGCCACGATTTTCCTATTGATATCGCTGATGTTTATCTACGTATCTTATTCTGCAAATATAGTAGCCTTACTACAAACCTCTTCAAATAGTATTAAAACTCTCGAGGATCTTTTGAAGTCGCGCATCGCTATTGGCGTAGATGATACTGTTTACAACCATTTTTATTTTACAGTAAGTATATTTTTTACCAGCATGTATCTGCTAAATTATTATATGTTCTCCACTCTTTTAAGCAAATGTTCATTATAAATAAAAAGATGATCAAAAGGTTTGGTCCACGCACTATTAGATCTTAAACCAAACTGCTTTTTCGATTCGGTCCATTAGCTGTCTACTCGAATATCTGCGTATTGGGATTCCACGTTGCCAATGTATGTTGCCAAACCTTCTTAAGAGTGGTGAATCAGATTTCTACCCCTTAGATTCGTCTCAACAACAATATTCTCTGTCCCAAATAATGCATGCCCTAAACGAGTTCAGTAAAATAGTATCTATTCAAAGGTAACATGTAGGCTGAAAAGTTTTTGGTCTGACACATAGATGTCGCCCTTGTCAAAAAATCGACATGATTTTTAGGAAGTACCAACCTTCAAACCATACGTGTCAAAATTTCATGAGATTTCAACGATTAATTTACAAGTTACAGTGGTTTTAGTGACGCTTCTTTTGATATTTTCAAAACAATGGAAAAAATCGAATTTCCTGTGTTGAGTAAACCCTGTTTTTGATGGGAAAAAATCCCGTTCAAGCAAAACGATGGCTTGATAAGTATTATAGGGACTCTGCCGCAGGAAAATCACTCATCATTTACTGATATGCTGATTTTAAACGCAGTCGTACAGATACAAATGATGCTGAATGCTCTGGATGCTCAAATGAAGTTGTTACACCGGAAAACCACAAAATTGTTTTGGATGACCGTAAAGTGAAATTGCGTGAGATGGCTGACATCCTAAAGTTATCAAAAGAACGTATTGGTCATATTTTCCATAAACATTTGGGCATGAGAAAGCTCTGTTCGAAATCGGTACCGCGTTTGCTCACAGTGAACCAAAAAAAACGTGTTGATGATTCTGAGCGGTGTTTGGACCTGTTTAAGCGCAATAAAAAGGATTTATCATGCCATATGTAACAATTGATGAAATATGGATTCACCACTACACACTGGAATCAAATCGGCAGTCAGCTGAGTGGACAGCAGCTGGTGAAACCCGCCCGAAGCGACCAAAGACACAACAGTCGGCTGGGAAGATTTTGGCCTCTGTATTTCGGGATGCGCATGGAATAATTTTCATCGACTATGCTGAGAAGGGAAAAATCATCAATAGCGAATATTATATAAAGTTACTGGTGCGTTTGAAGGCAAAAATCACAAAGAAACGGTCCCAAATGAACAATAAAAAGTGCTCTTTCATCAAAACAATGCACCGTGTCACAAGTCAATAGTTACGATGGCAAAATTGCATGAATTGAAGTTCGAATTGCTTCCTCATCCACCGTATTCTCCAGATTTGACCCCCAGCGACTATTATCTATTCGCGACCTCAAAAAAACACTCGCGGGCAAGAAATTCGGTTACAGTGAAGAAGTTATCGCCGAAACTGAGGCCTATTTTGAAGGCAAAGACATATCCTTCTACAAGAAGAATACGTTGGACTGATTGTATCACTCTTGAAGGAGACTATATTGATGAATAAAGTCGAATTTTGCAAAAAAAATTGTTTTAAATAGCTAGACCAAAAACTTTTCAGCCTACGTGTTAAGCTTACCATGAACACGCGTAACTAGAATGTCTGGGTCATATCACGACGCATGACAATTATCGTTTATTGAAGCTCATATTCCAAGGCAAACTTGAGGGGAAGATAGATTCAGGGAAACGACGTTACTCTTGGATGAAGAATTTACATGACTGGCTCGGAATCAGCTTAACTGAACTCTTCCGCATAGCCGCAAAGTGAGAATCGCCATGATAATTGCCATTGCCCGGAACGGATAAGGCACATTGAGAATATTTTCATTTATGCTAAAAATTTTAATCCAGTTTTCTTGTGTGATTATTTGTTGATGGCGAAAACTGTTATTATTATAAAAATAACACCACACCATTTAATAATTAATGTAAATATATCACAACAGGAACTTTTTTAAAAATAAGGTGGTCGTCGTACTTTTACACCATGGTAATCCAATTGATTTGAGTTAATTTTCTATTTACTAGTACTGATGTTTTAATAATCCACATTACTATACTTAATTTATTGGGACATGAAAAAAGGCCACTACCAACTAAAGACAAGATAAGCACACAAAAATAAAGTCACACCACTCACAAAACAAATGTCCAGAGATATATTATTCTAGCTGTTGGAATGCGACAGGTGAAAACCTAAAATAATAATTGCAGACATGTGGATATTGTTTATTTTATGTATCGTATCGGTATTAATATTCTCTCTTTGTCCAACTTATATTATCTCATTGACAAGGACAACTTACTTAATTCAGAAAGCATTTTTAAGAAATATATAGAGAGATAAAAAGTGCGTTGTTTACGTGTCTACAAAACAATTGAACATCTGAAATAAACATGGCTCATTATAAATGAAAAAGTGATGGTTGTTTGGTTGTTGTAACACTTGTTAGTGATTGAGACAATTAGCCACCACGTCGAGAGCCAAGCTATATTTTTTGTGCTAAGGGATCCTAATGTGCGATAAAGTGACATTTAAATATCAACATAATAACTGAAAAATAATAGAATTAACTAAAATTCATCGTTAAACCATAATTTCAAGAAAAAATCTATAATTCTTGAAAAAATCTTATGTTTAGCAATATTGTAGGAATTTGTTTGTGACTGTCTGATTCTGTACAAACCAGACAACTTATATGACGTTTTGATTTTTAAAAATTTTCAAAAATGTTCAAATTATTCGGCACGCTCGAAAAAATTTAAAATTTTAATTTTTTCAAATCACATTTCGCTACTTTTGAAATACCCTATATGATATGTAATTATAGGAATTTAGGTTTAACTAATGCAGAAATGTATACTACCAAAGGTAGTATATATCAAACAATAACAAAATTTCTCACGCGTAGAATTTTTAGTGGATTCTTCTTCTTTTTCTCAATCCAAGTCAACCCACCTTGGACGTAGGTCTCTTCTAATCTCTTCCATGCTTTCCTGTCTTTTGCCACCTTTAACCACTGCTACTACCCTTCTATCATCGACCCATCGTTTCTGTAGACGTTCAACACTTCTTCCTGTTTCTCTGGGTCTCCATTCCGTGATCCTATACACCCATCTGTCTCCTGATGATCTAGCCACTTGGCTTGCCCATCGCTACTTCATCTCTGCCGCCTCGAGATTTATGTCAGTGACTTTAGTTGGTCTCCTTATCTGCTCATGATCAATTCTATTCCTAAGGGAGATAAGCTTCTCTCCATAGCTCTCTGTGATATCACGAGCTTTTTAACAAATGCTTTAATGAGATACATCGTTTTCAGTCGATATATGCTAACCGGTAGAACACAAGAATTGTAGATTTTAGTTTTTAGGTTTATGAGTATTGTAGTACTTTTTAAGATATCTCCTAGTTTCGCCTGGTAATTTCTGCATGCTGGTTCTCCTTTCCGATCCTAATAGAGTAATACTGTAATGATTTTAGAATGTCAAAGAACCAATACGAAGGGCAATTTACGAAAAGAAAGTAGCGCCTCCTGGCAGACCTCCAAGCTATATGCCCATTGAGGAAGGAGTAAAGAAAATGAGAGAAGGTCTGTTCGCTTTCCATATGGAGACTGGATCAGGCTCAAAAAACTTGTCAGTAAGTGTCTCATTATTGCTGAAGTTTGATGTTAGCCTTGCGGCTTCCACTTAAACCAAAGGAATTTTACATAAGAGTAAGCTGGCCTCTTGATTTTATTATCGCTATTGGTTTTCCATATTTCATTCAGTTGTCACACTTGTAACTTAAGATCCGAAAAAAATAAAGGAAAAAGAAATTTACATAAAATTTTCCATATTCTTAAACTAATAAAATCTTGATTCATTAACAAGGGATCTTTTTTCATTATCAGTGGTATTTTGTATATATGATCCAAAAATAGAGGAAAAAGAAATTTACATAAAATTCCCATTTTCTCAAATTAATAAAAATCTTGATTCATTAACACGGGACCTTTTTTCGTTATCAATGGCATTTTGTATATATGATCCAAAAAATAAGGGAAAAATAAATTTACATAAAATTCTCCATTTTCTTAAACTAATAAAATCTTGATTTATTAATACGGGACGTTTTGTACATGTGGTACATAGAATCTAAAAATCTTTTCCTACATTTACTCATTAAAGTTTTTTGTTTTTTATTAGGTGAAACGTTCAGAGATTTTTGTTTTTTATTAGGTGAAACGTTCAGAGAAGACGAAAAATGTGGCCTCGAAGAAATACCGTATCTGCAAGTAGTTGATCCATGGTTTGCCATTCAAAAAAACTCTTCCTATAAAGAAATCCTTAAAATTGGGTAGATAAACGTTATTATCTTACAAACACTTTGAATTTTATATATATAGGGTGTTATGAAATTCACTACATATATTGAAATGGGTAACTCATGAGGCCATGTAGAAGCACATTCAATACTTCTTTTTTTAAATTCGAAAATTTTAAAAAAATTTAAAAAAGGGGCAAAACTCCTTTTTACCAAATATTTAGAAAACCAACTCGCCCATAAAAGACTGACCTTGGCCTCGGTAAGGTGCCGGAACAACAAAATCATTCTCTCTTAACAGCTGTTTTCAAGTAGGGAGAGTAGAGCAAATCGACCCTCACCTTGAAAAAATTGTAAATAAAAATAAATTTTCGTCAACAAAAATATCTAACGTTGATGACAGTGGATTTTCTACGGTTTAGAAAAAAAACGTAAGGATTTAGGATTAGATATTCAAAATAATGAGACAAAATCCTGAATTGGGGAATGGCACACCTTCTGATATTGTTGTCATCATTTCAGGCACTGGCTATATTAACCCAAAACCGTAAAATGTAAGAAAGCAATTGTTCAGGTACATTTAAATAGCGAATCGTCTATTTCGGGATTTAATGCTAAAAGCTTAAAAAAAATTGTAAAATCTTTATGTCCAATGTCCAAAAAAATACTGTACAAAATAAACATTCAGTGAAAAGAAAATATCGCAGTCGCGAAAGAACAAAGAAGTCGCAAATATTTGGGCTTTAGAAGAGAAAATATTTTAATATTTTTTTTATCAAATTTATTTGAGAGAAGCCCACTGATGGGATTGAAAAAATGACCTTATGCCAATTTACGTATTTCTATATTGTGGAGTTCAGCGTTCATCAGTGGGGGTGCGAAATTTTTTTAAATTGAATTGAATATTTTTATCTAAAACAATATTTTTAGGGTCGATTTTTTGCTTTATTATTTAAGGTGAATTCATCAGTTCCAATATATGCAGTAAATTCGATAACACCCGGTATATATATATATATATATATATATATATATATCTTATACATATATATATATATATATATATATATATATATATATATATATATATATATATATATATATATATATATCTTATATCTTATATATATATATATATATATATATATATATATATATATATATATATATATATATATATATAAACATACATATAAATAGGGTTTCCAGAGACTTTTTGAGAGATCGCAGCACCACCCATATGATTTTCAGTTTGTGTCAACTCCAAACCATATGATGTTTAGAGTGTCAACGCTCCGAAGATTCGTGTAAAATTTTCATGACGTTCTATTAGTTTGCGAGTTACAGCTGTTTTAAGTGGCATAACTTTTGATTTTTGCGAAACGATGAAACAAAAAGAATTTCGTGTGTTAATTAAACATTACTTTTTGATGGGAAAAAATACAGTCAGAACTCAAGAATGGCGTGAAAAGTGTCATGGCACATCTGCTCCATCGATGATTTAGTGAACTTAAATGCAAGTACCGATGATGCACAATGTTCCGGACGTCCAAATGAGGCAGTCACTCCAAAAAACACAAAAAAATCCATCATATTGTTCCGAATGACCGCCAAGTGAAAGATATCAACAGAACACGGTAGGCGTATTTTGCCTGAATATTTTCATATGAAATAGCCATGAGTCTGGTGGGTGCCACGCACTCTCGCGATTGATCAACAACAGCAGTGCAGAAGATTCAGAACTCTATCTAGCAGTGTTTCGGCCTAATCCAAAGGAGTTTTTGCGTCGATTCGTCACCAAGGACGAAACATGGATCCAACACTACACGCCCAAGTACAACAGTCAGTCCGCAGTGGATGGAACGTATGAAAGCCGCCTAAAGCGTTCAAAAACACAAATATCAGATGGAAAGGGTTCGGCAAATATTTTTTTATCTATTGTAAAAATTGCAGATATAATTAGATTTTTACACAAACGTGCGTATCTACCGTCACCTATCGGCGCGAGTGAGAGTCCGGGAACCCTTAGATCGCACTATGTATTTCCAGTCGTCTTCAGACAAACAGAGTAGTTATTAGTAATATTGCAGATAGCGGTAAGTATTATAGCTCCAGTGGTTAAGGCCGGCTTTAGACGAAATGGCGCCCTGGACGAATATGAAAAAGCGCCCTTTATACACTACATGTATGTATGTATGTATGTATGTATATATATATATATATATATATATATATATATATATATATATATATATATATATATATATAACGAGTATATATATATATATATATATATATATATATATATACATATATATACATATATATACATATATATACATATATATACATATATATATATATATATATATATATATATATATATATATATATATATATATACATATATATACATATATATACATATATATACATATATATATATATATATATATATATATATATATATATATATATATATATATATATATATATATATACATATATATATACATATATATACACACACACATATATATATATATATATATATATATATATATATATATATATATATATATATATAAATTTTATTCTATATTACATCCGAGCCTCTATTTATATTGCTCCTGAAGAAAAGTTCGAGAAACTAAAATGTTCGGAATGCTGAACAAAAAGGCGAGATAGATGGAAGATTCGAGAATGTTCAAAAGCGAGAAATAATCGGATTGTGCCAGAATAACAGTACGTCGCCACAATTTATTTGTGTTGATTAACCTGAATCAGTTTATATTTAATCATTTTATTCTTAGAATTGTTCAATACTGCCCTTAAAAAACCGAATATAACGGAAATTTGGCGTCTTTGAAAATGAGGCGCCCTAAAAAATTTAGTACGCCCCTAAAAATGTGGTGCCCAGGGCGACCGCCCCGCCCTAAAGCCGGCACTTTCAGTTTTTTTTTTTTTTTTATTGGTCTAGCACACGTGCTGCAGGGAAGTCCCTAAAGCGCTCCAGGAGCGGCACGAGTACGGAAAAAGCGATTCACGTTGTTCTTGAATCGCTGTAAATTGTAGTCGGTGGGAAACACAGCGCTGGGCAAATTATTCCAAAGGGATGACGTTCTCCATATAAAAGATTGCTTGAAAAGCGTTGTACGCGGAGTAACAAGCTGAACCTCATACGGATGCGAAGCACCAGCGCGACGTGTATTTCTAACATGCACCGCTTTGGGAGGAATTAAGCGGGCTACATCCTTCGAACACTTTCCATGAAAATACTTGTAGAACAGACTCAAGTCGCCAACCGTTCTTTTTTCTTTTTTTTCTTCGATGTTCCAGCGAATCAAGGCCGCCGGTCAATTCCGGGTCCCCAATCAGACGGACCGCTCTTCTCTGAACAGAATCCAACAAATGCAGTGTATGTTTGGGAGCGGAGCCCCAAACGTGGGAGCAGTATTCCATAGTTGGTCGCATTTGGGCTTTGTAAAGAATTAACAGTTGTTGTGGGGTGTAAAGCTTTCTGGTTCTAAATAATATTCCCAACTTTTGAGAAGCTCTCCTTGCTATGCCTGCAACAGCTTCTCAAAAGTTGGGAATATTATTTAGAACCAGAAAGCTTTACACCCCACAACAACTGTTAATTCTTTACAAAGCCCAAATTCGACCAACTATGGAATACTGCTCCCACGTTTGGGGCTCCGCTCCCAAACATACACTGCATTTGTTGGATTCTGTTCAGAGAAGAGCGGTCCGTCTGATTGGGGACCCGGAATTGACCGGCGGCCTTGATTCGCTGGAACATCGAAGAACGGTTGGCGACTTGAGTCTGTTCTACAAGTATTTTCATGGAAAGTGTTCGAAGGATGTAGCCCGCTTAATTCCTCCCAAAGCGGTGCATGTTAGAAATACACGTCGCGCTGGTGCTTCGCATCCGTATGAGGTTCAGCTTGTTACTCCGCGTACAACGCTTTTCAAGCAATCTTTTATATAGAGAACGTCATCCCTTTGGAATAATTTGCCCAGCGCTGTGTTTCCCACCGAGTACAATTTATAGCGATTCAAGAACAACGTGAATCGCTTTTTTCCGCACTCGTGCCGCTCCTGGAGCGCTTTAGGGACTTCCCTGCAGCACGTGTGCTAGACCAATAAAAAAAAAAAAAAAAAAAAAAAAAAAAACATGTTCATGCCAAGACATATTTGCTCCCAAACTAATGCTTAACAAATTCAGCGACGATGCTAAGGGAATGGGGTGCCCCGACATAACTATGTCGGGTTCAGCAACGTTAACTTTTTTAGAAAAAACTGCCGCTTGGGTTTTTGTAGCGTTAAATTCCACTTGGTTACTGTCACCCCAAGACAGAATTTCTTCCAGGTCTTTGTTAAGTTGAACGACCTCCTGCTCTCTGCGGATATTCGCCTGAGCAGCCGATGTCCGAGCGTTCAAGGTGAATGAAGAGACAAGCGTACTGTCATCTGCAAAGCTATAGATTGGATTCCCGGTCTTTTCCAGCAGATCGTTAATGTAAATGAGAAAGAGAGTAGGAGACAGTATGGAGCCCTGGGGCACACCAGCGTTGATAGTGAGGGGTGTTAGAAAGAAATCCGTCGACCGCCACTCGTAAAGAACGCTCTCTGAGGAAACATAAGAGCCACAAACAGAACCTTTCAGACGTACCATAAGAGCGCAACTTAGCCAACAGTCCATCGTGCCAAACACGGTCGAATGCCTTGGATATGTCAAGAGCAACCGCTCGAGATTCTCCAAAGTGTTCAATTTGAATTGACTGGAGATACTTATTAGTACCAGTCGAATCATCGTGACTGAAATACTCTCAAAAACCAAGGTTTTTTGCAAGATATATTGTCAACGACTTTTTATGTCGTTTATTCTGTTGTTTCGTTACAAATGTTACAGGTTACGTCTTATACATGAAAACGGCATCCAACAAAGAGAAAATAATCTAATTTACACCAGAAAACCAATTTGTACATCGAAGAGTTCTACTTTCTTCAGTGTGGGGTATAGTAGATTGTTACCCTGCAGCGTCCATTTTGGCGGGAGGTATAGCAGCATCCTTAATTGTTTTTATTTTGGAAATATATTTCCACAACAGGTAATAGTTAAGTAAAATATTAACTAAAAAATTGTTATGTCAGAATCTCTAGTTTTCAATTTTAAACGCAAACGTTTTTTTCAATAAAAAGGGATTTATTAATAATTAATTTTACACAATCGTCACCCATTGATAGAATTGTTAGATGGCCTATCCAATTTCTATTTAGAAATTTAATTGAGCACCGCGGTTACATTTTTTGGATGGGCTCCACAAAATCGAAACGTTAATTTTTCGACGCGGTTTTGAGTTCTGGGAACAGCTAAATCTACTAAGTACGTCGGTTGTTTAGTCACAGTACCTCACTTCTGTAGAAGCCATTCCTGCTAATTTCCTCCCAGTTTTGAGCTATAAAATCAGATAATGTGACGAGCCGCCATCTGGACCCGCCACGTGTGTAGGTAGACGTCCTCTCTCGGATAATCCTCTAGAGACTCTCGACCATGCTACTACATAGACAAGTTAAGATTTTTAAACTTATTCTCCATTATTTAAAATAGTTTAATTTTTAGGACAAAATGTTACAAGAGACAACGGCAGCAACACTTTGGCCATCCGCATTATGAAATTAAAGATTTGAAAGATAATAAAATTGGGCAGATTTTTCAAGTTGCTAGCAAAATGAAAAGGCACTCAGACGAAATATTTGTGAACTAAAAAAGTTTTATGATTAAGATCCGTGCTTATTAAGGACTTTCCATTTTTCAAAAAATGTCTGGCAACGGTAGTATCTTTCAAAATTGTCTAACAGTAGCATTTTTTAGCAGATAATAACAAGAATAGAATAGAAATACTTTTAAAATATCTTTCTTATCGCTCTGTATATGCACGAAATAATAAATAGAAGTTGACTCATCGAGACCTGTCTTTTTTTACGGGCATGGTGCCTCTTAAAATACCGCTGGTGCTAGAGCCGCCAATTTTCAACTGTTGGTATCTACATACAATCGGTCAAATAAAAACATGTCGCCTATAACTTGTAGTCGGTAAAAGAAATTCCTTTTTTTTGAGGTTATTGTTGGCACCCCTGCAAACAATGTTTTGTGGAAAGAGATTCATTTCTAAACTTATTCGTAGTTAAGTAGTACTTTATCGCACGTGAGTGCTGCATACGCTTCGCGCTATGAGGCTGTGTTCCTATGTAATCATTCAATCCAGTGAAAATGACGATTGCAGAGGCTGCAAAATATCTGGGCAAGTCGAGGGCATTCGTTAGCAAGTGGGTGAAACGATTCTTTCAGTTGAAAAATGTTAATGATCTACTAGTTAAAAAATGTTGATAATATACCAGAACGTGGTTCGAGAAGAAAGGTGTCGGACAAAGATGAAAAAACGATTATTAACATGCATTCTTGAAATCTTTGCTTAACTTAGCGTCAAGGGATGCAAAAACTAACGAATAGGGGTTTTGGTATAACGTATGAAACGATTAGCACTCATCTCCGGGCTCACGATTTCAAGTGACGGGCTGAGCAAAAAACACAGAGAGAAACGACTTGAATGGGCAGCGGAAAACATGGATCCAGACGGGAGCAATGTAAGCCTGGTCAATTCCCCCAACGGATTGGTTCAGCGCACTGTGAAACACCCTGTGCGATCCATGTTTGGAGATGTGTTTAGGAAAAAGGTTTGGGGAGACTACTCATCTTCACCTATAATTTGAACACTGAAAAAATTCTCCAGATTTACATTACATTGGCATTAATAGTGACTGCCAAAAAGTACTTTGTCGATAAAAATGATGAATGGATTCTTTAAGAGCGTAACGACCCCAAACATCGGAGTAAAACGTGTAGCCAGTGGAAAGGGGAATCCGGGATCATCACACTAGTTTGGCCATCTCAGTCGTCCCATACAAACCCAATCGAGAACTTGTGGTCATACATCAAGCAGAAGCTTCGTAGCAAATAGCGGTACACAGTGAAACACATATCACGGCCAATTCGGACAATTTGGAAATCTCGTCGAAAGTATGCCCCGAAGATGCCAGGCGATCATCGTCCCTGATGGGGACTGGACGAACTACTGGATCATCAGCATTTGAACGGCAATCGTTTGAATCGAATGATGTAAAAAACTTATAAATAAATACATTTTTATTGAACAATGCGCGACCCGTTCTTACTTGACCGACTGTACCTCCACAATAATAATAGGAATGATAGTAGTAATAACGACATTTATTTGTGCAAATAAAATAAAGTATAATTCAGTAAAATGTAACAATAATTAAATAAAGTTAAAAATCCAAAGGCGGCCACACAGACTTTTGAATACAAATTAGTTACATATAAGAATTTTATTTAAAGTTAATTATTTTCTCAATGAGCGAAGTTAGAGTGATGACATACACTAATACACGATTAAGAATCTTGTTTACTACATTAATTCGTGGTAGCTTTGTCTCCATTGCGGCTTATCGTGTCTAAAGTTTCAGATTCGATCCTCGGTAGGTTAGTATAGGCCACATTCTACTGCTAGCCTGCAGACACTGGTAAACTCTCAAAGCCGATATTGCTGTAAAAAAAATGGTTGCTGGTGGAAGGTTGCTCAGACTGTGAAATACTGACAATGAAGGAATCGCCCTACACGCGGGTGAGCGGATACTTAAAATAAGTCTTCGAGGACTGGGAGTTGATTCCGACCGAGAAACTACCGACGGCATATTACTAGTAGATTGCTTACGATGTAGATAGCGCTGTTTCCTGATCCTCCAGATAAGCCGAAACTGTCGGGTTGTTTTCCACCCATACTAGATGCCTTCTCAAGTTATAATATCCCGTAAGATTCCTCACAAGCGGGTTAGGGACACGTCCATTTCTATTAAGTAGCTCCTAGCTAAGACCCGCTCCTCCAGGCCATGATATAAAGTCCTTCGTCTGCACGATGGGCTTCGGTACCATCGCTCCCACGAGCACCATTGGCCCGTTTCTTGAAGGCAGCTCTCATCTGTCTCTTGGATATACCTAAGGTGGGTTCAGGTCTCTGAACAAAAGTCATGGGTCGAGGTCTGGCGAGTACGCCTCGTTATCCTGCACCGCCTGACGTCCAGAGATTCATATACTAGCTACATAACTTGACCAATTATTCACAACATTTTTTTTTAATGATCTATTTGCAGAACGGGGATAAAATATTTTTTTTCTGTTACTGTGCGTTTTAAGTTTTTATGTAAGAATTATAGATTTGAGAATAAAACTTGTTTTTTCGCTTTCAAAATGAAGTAGGAAATTTACGTTTATAATAACGTAGTTAACAAACTCTTGTATTGTTGATCACTAACTGGGACATCATCACTAATTTAGTCTATTCAGACAACAAACTTTTAAAAAGTATTACTACAAAACTGGTTTATTTGGCAAAAAATAGATCTTTTAGTGCATTTCATCAAATGGGTATGTCCTAATGGTAATATACTCACCTGTTACTTAGTATAATATTTTTTTTCTAAACTACTACTGTCTATTACATAATTATTTAAATAAAAAATACTCTAGGACTAATAAGTAAATCACTAACAGAAAAAAAATAATTTTTACTATACAAATTTCAAATTTACATCTATTACTATTTTTCTTATCCCTATTTCTTCCTCCCTTTCCAGTGTAGCAATCTAATTATCACAGTTATCATACCACATATTACTGTCAAATAATTAGTTTTGAATTCAGTAAATAATTTTTTTTATTATAGCCTTAATAAATAAATTGTATTTATTAAGACCCGAATCCGCTGCACATTTACCATTTTATACTTTTATTAATTCTGTGAGAGCAAAAATAGGATTCTTGACTCTCTCTTGTACATTTCACCCTCGTCATATATTTATTTAACGATAAAACATCGAAAGCTTTGGAAAAATTGGTATCCACTGCATAAATCTCCAAGTTGACTTTCACTGGCTTGGTATAGTTTCGAATTACAATGCTTATAGTGTTTGGTTCGATCCCCGGCAGGCTAGTACACTTTTATTGTAAAGTTTAATTGGCTGGGCCGCACTCCATGCCAGGCTACTTGCTAGCGGACATGGACAAATTCACAAAAATCTGTACGCTGTAAAACAGATAGTTGGTTGTTGGTGGGAGACCATGAGACCGAACCAAGTTGACGATGAAGGTACTGTCCCCCACGGGTAGAGTGGATACTTGAGGACGGTCTCCGAGGACCGAGTGCTAACTCCCACGGAAATATTGTCGGGCAAACTCTTAATGGAGGACTTCTTAGACCATGAAAGCCTGACGATGAAAGTACTGCTGCTGTGTGTCCATGCGGCGACTCCCTGAAGTCGGCCTTCTAGGCCTACTCCGACAGAAAAATTTCCGACGGCATGTGGTTGGCGCACGGTCAATTATCGAGCCCCTCAAGGCGTTAATTGTTTGGACCTTGGCAACTACTTACAATAACTAGGAAGTTAATCAAAAAAATAAAATGGTAAACGCTCCATTGCATCGGACCCTTAACAATAATAAAAAAAAACCTTTTCAAGTTTCGAGTTTACATTGCATCAAAATGAAACCTATGACTCTCAGACAACCTCTCTTTTTTATCTTCCTGTCTTTCTTTCCAATGTAATACTCCGATTATCAAAGTTATCAAACCACATATGGCTGTTAAAGCGGCAACGGACATCAAGATTAGTTTGCTGGGTGTAACAAACAGCTGAGCTTTCCATTTCGCTGGTTCGTGAACTGGCCACGGTATGATAACCTGAAAAATTTTAAAAAATGGTCAAGGTAAATCGGTAAATTAACCATATTTAAAAATTCAAGAGATCAGTATCTAAATGGATACTGTACTCTATTAATATCTCCAGCACTGGTATTAATAAATACTTATCGCGGCTTAACATGATGTAGATAAAAAACGAATAGGAACCTGGAACACTCGAAGTCCTTTTGCAGTCGGGAAACTCGATAATACCGTCCAGGAAGTAAGAAAAATCTACGTGGTGCGATCAAAAAGATCCCTGATTAAAGCTAGAAACAGAATGGACTCGCCCCCGTTAGAGGGTGATAGGTACATCCCTAACAAGTTTTACCTTCAGCTTACTTACCATTTGTGAATTCGGTATAATTTGCGTCCAACACTTCGAATACGACGACAATCCAACGGTCACGTAGTCGACGAAGTTCGGTGTGCGACCCAAACCAAAGATACTATACGGCAGATTTAAACTGAAGTGCGCGGATTGAGGCATTTGCGCCGCCGCTCCGTGTCTCAACTGTCCTTCTTGAGTGGTCGTTTTGTATGAAATTGAAGGTCCTGTGTAAAATAAATACCATTATACCAAGCTACCATCATAGAGAACACACATTAAAAGATATATAGGATTAACTATCAAAAATCACAAATTTACAGTCGGTCAAGTAAAAACGTGTCGCGAATACATTAAAAAATGTATTTATTTAAAGTTTTTTTACATCATTCAACAGTAAAGGTTTGCCATTAAAATACTCATGATTACGTAGTTCGTCCAATCCCCATCAGCGTCGACGACCAACCATCGTTGGTCGTCTTGTAAATGTGAAGCATTTTTTCAACGTTCAAATTGTAGGTAAAGATGAAGAGTCTCATAAAACATTTTTCCCAAAGACATCCCCAAGCATGGATCTTCACAGAGCGTTTTACGATGCGCTGAACCAATCGGTTAGTGGAAATTGATCAGGCTCGTGGGGTGATAACATAACTCCAAAATGAAGTTTCATCGGAAAAAAATTACATTGTTCCAGTCTTGTTCTATGTTTTCTTCTGCCTACGCGAGTCGTTTCTCTCTACGTTTTTCGCTTAGTAATGGTAGAAACCACTGCTGAGCGAATGCAATGGTTTCTTGATTGTACTCCGCCACTTCAAATCGTTAGACCTTAGATGAGTGCGAATCGATTCATATGATATATCCAAACTTTTTCGCTTTAGTTTTTATGCCCCTTGGCATAAGTTCATTGAAGATTTCGGAAAAAATGTTAATAATAATTTTTTCGTCCTTGTCCGACACTTTTCCTCTTGAACCACGTTCTGGTATATTATCAACATTTTTTAACTGAGAGTATTGTTCATCCACTTGCTAACGAATGCCCTCAACTTGCCCACATACTTAGCAGTCGCTGTAAGCGTCATTTTTGGACCTTTTGGATCATTACATAGGAACACGGGCTCGAAGGCTATTTAACTATAACACTATTTAATCATAAATATAGTTGGAGATGAATCTCTATCCACGAAGCATTGTTTGCAACAACCTGAAAAAAAAAAAGAATTTCTTTTCCCGACTACGTTCTTACTTGACCGACCGTACATTTAAAAAGTTCGACCTAATGATGATCGTAATGATTAAAAAAAGTTATTTTTAACCGACTTTAAAGAAGAAGAGTCTAAATCATACAATACATATGTATGTAATATTGTTCAAATATCGTAATATTGTTATATATTTGTTCTCAAATAGCTAAAAAACTACTCTACTGATTTTGATGAAATGTTTTGTGTTCAACCAAATCTTTTTTAATTTAAGCAATCCATTTTTTAGTTTAAAAATTATCTTCCATAGAGGCGCGCGTGTAGAGTCGCGGTAGTACGGTCGGGTTTTTGCTTCACGCTCCTTGTCCGTGGCGGTCGTCGTGCTTTAATAAGTGAGCACCATTTGAGCCGACTTCAAAATTTTGCTTAGTCTCGTGTGTTTGCAGGTAGGCACTTTTAAAGATTATGAGCAGATATTATTAAATACTAAATACTAAAGTTCATTCTGCCAAGATTAAAATAAGAATTGTGTCGTTTTTCCGCTAAGAGAATAAACAACTCTATTTACCGGGTAAGTTAGTTCCATACGTTCTCCTCTTCTTACCCACCCTTCCCATAATCATCTGATTATTCTTATTTGTCAAACCAGTCAAAACCATCACTTTAATAAAGTTAGCGTCATAATCTAAGCTGTTCTTAAACGCTCCTGCCTGATATCTTTTACCATCGTAAGTTACCATGATACAGTCCAGAATACCATCTTGGTAAAAGTCGAAGAAGGCCGCCATAACGGTACCGTTACGGAATGGGCTTAGGGCATTCCATTTGATTGCGTAGGACCTGAAAAAGTAACAAGATACAGAAAACTTCTATCATCAGCCGGAAACAATTTGAGCAATGAGATCTAGAGAATAAGCTAATAATATGCTATATTTCACACGGTGGAAAGAGAAAAACAAAGCCACTTGAATGATATTTATGAATCTTGAAAAGGCATTCGTTTGTGTGAACCATTAAATTTTACTGTCTAAACTCAATTATTATAAATTTAGAGGTCTAATCAATAAAAAGATTAGTAGCTTATTAGAAAATCGCTAGTTAGGGTGCTAGTCAGAAAAAATGAAGAAGACAATGTAAATTCAAATGTGTGGAAAGAACAAACATTGGAATTGTACAAGGCTCAATTTTGTGATCTTTACTGCTCCTTCTTCATATCAATGTCTCTCCGTTGTTACAAGTTAGCGCGAATATGTTTGCATAAGATAGAACTATAACATAGCTTGGGGATACTGATCTAAAAATTATTAGTAATAAAATTATTTTACTGCACCTTTTAAATTTGCCACATCCAGTTTGACAAGCAACATTTTCCAGTAAAAACGATTGGGGATGGTCATACCCTTCTTGAGCCAATGTCGCCAGGATATCAGGATAACCGTCCATATTAAAATCGCCACTCCTCAAAGTAATAACATCAGTGTATCTGCTCCCTACAATCAACAATCAAATAATTTTTAATACAAGATAATCAGCCCAGGGCAAGTCGGAGTTGCGCGATTAGTGTCCCGTAATCCCGTAATGAGGTATAAAATGATCAATGACTTCATAAAACCCACCCCAAATGAGTTTTCAACAAAGCTTTTTTCAAATCTTCACTAAAAACTGATGACCTTGATTTTTTTTTTTATATATACCAGCTAAATTATGCAGATAATGCACTCGTAATAATTCCCGTTCAATCTACACCCTGTGGAGAATATTTCAGAATGTTTTCAAAATTTTGGATTGGTACTTTTCAAGATAAGGGGGGGACAGCGATTTTTCGCAATTTTTTAAAAATAATACAAAGATTTTTGAATTCGTGTTTTTACAAGCTTTCATTTGACACCCCACTTGATGACCTGGTAATTTTTTTTTTTTTAATTCAAAATTTAACTTTCAAAACTACATGGCTCTGATGAGGCTATCAATTTCTATATTAGAGCCAAATTCTAACTTTCTATGTCAAATAGTTTAGAAGAAAATCGGGTGTGAGAGACAGACAGACAGACGGACAGACAGGCGGACAGACAGTGCAAAGTGTTATGAAAATCATTTAATTGGAACAGATGACCCGTGGAGTCATAAAAAAACACATTCGATACTTTTTTTTAGTGTTCCATACGGAACACTTATGGGAACATTTCGGAGTCCGTCCATCTGTCATATCCGATTTTCTTCAAAACTATTCGACATAGAAAGCTGAAATTTGTCACACATGCAAGAATTGATGGCCCAATCAGAGCCGTGTAATTCTGAAAATTAAATTTTGAGTTAAGGGATTAGTTTTGGAGGGTGAAATCGGAAGTGAAAAAATAAAATTTTTTCTAAAGGTCATCGAGTAGGACGTCAAATGAAAGCTTGTGATAACCGGAGTTCAAAAATATATATGATGTAATACTTCCGCATACTTTCCTTTGTTTATTTTTAAAAAATGGCCAAAAATCGCTGACCCCTACTCTGTTTCTAGGAGTACAAATCAGAAAATTTCGAAAAAATTCTAGAATATTCTTCAAAAGGTTCAATGAAAGTCATCACGAGTGATAATTTATCTGGTATATAAAATAAACAATTTTCTCAAGGTCATTGAGTGGGATGTCAAATGAAAGCTAAAACTTGCCAAATATCCCCAACCCTGTCTCTACGAGTCTGATCAAAAAATTGCGAAAAAATTCTGGAATATTCTCCATGAGGTACAGATTGAATGAAAATTAGCACGGGTGTATTACCTTTAATAATTTATCTGATATATAAACACAAAGATCGAAAAACAAATTTGGTTGAAAACTGGGGTGTTTTTGTGAAGTCGCTGATCATTTTATACCTCCGTAAAAAAAAAAATTATTTTAAAAGAAATCGCCGTACGGAACACTAATTGCGCAAGGCCGAATTGTACTTGGCCGTTTTTTTTTACTTCGAACATATTTTAAAAAATTATAAAAAACTTAATTTTACCGATTAATGAAGGCGCACCTAACACGAGACGCTTTGTTGCCATTGCACGAAAACAGGCGGAATTCAACGGACACAGATGAAATTTCTGCAGTTTTGGCAAATATAGGATTTGTTTTCAATAATTAGATAAATATAATCTTATTATTATTATAAAAATATACTACGTTTGAAAATTAAAAGGACTGTTTTTCTTTTAATACACGCGCGATTGCTAACTCTCAGCATTTGTTTTTGGCAGATTGCTGGAACTATTATAAGCATCTGAGAAAAATTTTCATGATCTTTACTTTATTATTATCAGTTTCGTAATCCTAAAAATTTTTTGTTGAGTAATGAAGTTGCATTAAATCTTGTCCTCAAAACGAAATTTCCATTGGCGATACGTTAAAAATATTAGAAAAGTATTACAGTGATGTCAGTATTCCTTACCGGGTTTAAAATAAAATCTCCATGAATTGCCAGAATCATCTTTAAAGTTCGTTTGTATGTTGATCCATTGTCCATCTGAATAAACCTAAAAAATAAAGACCTTATTAAAACGTAAGAGCCAGGTCATATGGAACAATGGATCTTCAACAATTTGATAAGTCAGATAAATTTGGATTGGAATTAGTAATTGCCAACATAAAAAATTAATTCCTTGCATATCGTATAACTTAATTTTATTAATTTACTAAAGTACGACTGTTTTAATAGGCTCTTTAGAATTTGGAGCTTTATTTTTCCTAGATTTCCACAGATATTTAATAGTCTTATCTGGGAAACTCACCATCAGTGCACTCTCTTTACAATTTCCATTACTGTCTTGCGCATAACAAACTGGTGTAACTAAATCCATGGATCCCTTCAATTCAACATCGATAAAAAGCGACTGACCAATGATCTTCGCGTTATCAGGATGTTTAATCGTATCATTGTAAACAAATTTTGGCTCATTTTCTTTATTTTGTTTTCCTAGCCAAACTTCAAAATGGTGAGGTGTAGTGATGAACAGGTCTGCCATGTAATCATGATTTAGATCTAAAAAAGCAAGTATCAAAATTATTTACAGCCATATGTAATGCAATATATCTCTTAAACTATGTAATTAATTAAATTGACTATTCATAGAATTAGAAAATACTCTATGATAACAAATCTTCTTTCCTAGATCACTGTGTGTGCACAAAAACTTTTAAGCCAAAATTTATCGTATGGCATCACATGCAGTACGAGGGCTACCTTTTAGATTTTTACAAAAACAATGAAAGAAATGAAAAACGTTTAGTACAAATCGTTTTATTGCTTCTCGAAATATTCGCTTTTAAGATTTATACACTTTTGCACGCGCTCGAACCAATTATCGAAACATTTTTTCTACCCTGAAGTTGGTACCTCAAAAATATGCTTTTGAAAGCATTCAACAGCTTCTGGAGGTGATGAAAATCGCTGTTCACGTTTTTTTTTTTTTGACTTTCGGGAACAAAAAGAAGTCGTTAGGCGATAAATCGGGTAAACACGGGCAATTAGACATTGATTCGATGTTTTTCTCCGTCAAATAATCAATTGTTTGACATGCTGTGTGAGAGCTTGTATTGTTATGATGACGAATGATGCGAGGTTTTCAGTTCTTTTTCTTGATTTCATCGATGACTTCTGGCAAACAAATTATTGTATACCATTCAGCATTCGATCCTCTAAAGCAATGGTTGCAACATGTCCAGTATAATCAAAGAAACAAACGACCGTTTTGTTGGAAGTGCTTCGCGAAAAAACCACTTTTGTTGGATTCGGTTCATCTTGGAACACCTAAACAGTTGATTGTTGCTTAGTTTCCGGCTCGTACGAATATATCCAAGTTTCGTCTCCTGTTACGATGTTCTATACGGATTTTGCATATCTTCGGTTTAATTTTTTGAGCATTTCCTTCCGGAAGTTACATGCCGATCCTCTCCAATCATGCTGCGCACAACATCGATATTTTTTGGAAATAACAACCGATTTTGGTCGACCTTCATGAAATTCATCGTTGACGGAAACACGACCATGACGAAATTCGGCAAACTAATTGTAAACAGTCTTTTCTGATGGCGATTCATTATCAGAAGTTGAAAGTTGTTGAGTTAGGCCTTTACTAAAATCGTAGAAATCATCCAACGAAAACATTCACGTAAAATTTTATTTTATTTTTTTTTCAAATGCTCACTGTAAATAAACTACTCGGCCAATTTCTGAGCTGCCACTGTTTTAGCAATAATAAACGTCAAATTTTAGAACGGTAATACCACATCTCAATAGCGGTCGTTTGTAAAAAGATAAAGGTGGCCCTCATATTACAATCTCTCGTATAATTATTATGAACAAGTAAGTAAAGTGTATATATGAATAAAATGTACAAATAAGTGTATAAAACAGTCACAATATATAGAGACACCACAAGGGTTGTAGATGATCGGCTAGGCAGCAAAATGACAATTAGTTGATATGTCGACATCAAGATTTTTGATCCAGTCCAGCGCCGATGGGAATGCCTTCAGGAAGTCAGCCCAATTTCCTGCATATGCATACGTGGAATAGTCACTGTGGATATGTCGGATGGTCTGCCTCGGTGCGCCGCAAATGAAGTATTATAATAATTCATTTTTAGTTTAGAAAAGCTTCTGATACTGTAGAAACAAACTACATTGGATGTCCAGTATTTGAACTAAAGAATTTAATACTCAAATAAGCCAAAATTATTTCCATTGAAAGATGAAATTTTTGATAATTGCCCATGAATGGCTATATTTCCGTCAATCAAAATTGTTTAACTTTTATTATAGTTTCATTAATGGGGTGATACTGTGTAAAAAATCCTTTTTATAATTAGCTGGTAAATCTGGTAGCACATAAAACATGATGGAAATTCCGAGAAAAGGAAAACACTTTCTACATGAAATACATATGACAAAGTTCAGTTTATTGATTAACAAAATAACTTACCTAAATAAGCATGAGCATGTGGCCTGCTCAATTCTTCACCACTCTGATTGTCCTCCATTGGTTGAGCTCGTGGTGGCTTCCTATCCTTATCAAAAATCCAAAACATCCTTTTCTTGTCTTTATCTTGACCAAATAAATCTAAAAAAAGTGTTCTATGTAGGTGATTGTTGTGAATAACACAATTAAACTTATAAAAAAAAACACATTAAAATCTGTTGGCTTATATTTATTAGAAAGAAATCTGAACATAAAATTTAAATATTATTTTCTCTTTACTCTTTATTAAAATATGATCTTAAATAAGTGGTAGAAAAAACACCCACAAAGATTCATTTTACAAACCTATAATCATATCCTGATTGTAATCCATAGCTAATGGTTGCCCTATCATTTGTATAACAGGTTTATCTTCACTGGTGCAGTTCAAGTGATTGGCTCCACCCCAGAAAATATATACATTGGTGAGGGATGTTTCATGTGCGTCTTGTTCTATAAAAAAAAATATCACCATATTTAAGTTTCTGAACCATAAACTTAAGCAAAAGTTTGAATGTACATAGTGAGGTCCAAAATTTTTAGTCAAAACGTGGTAAAAAAAAGTCTAGACAGGCTTTACCATCAATAGCACTACACTCATAAATAGAAGTTCTGTGCAATATATTACAATATTTCAACTCTAGTACCATGCATTATTAAATTTTTGATGAAAAAAAAGGCGAAAGCTAGATGGAAATTAAACATTTAGATGCTGTGTTTGGAGAATCTTCTCCATCATATTTGTCAGTTAAAGAATGGGTCAGTTCAATTGAAGATGATACTTCTAAGGGAATACCTGCAGAGTAACTTGCTCCAGAAAGAATTATGCTGGTACAAAAAGAAGTGCTAAAGGGTAAACAACTGAAAAATAAAAAAATTATTAGCAAGGTATGGACTTTAGAAAACTATGATGCTTCAATTCTATACAACCATCTCGGTACAAATAAAGTAAGTGCCCAATGGATCACCAAATGTTTGAATACTCTTCTACACTATTGTTGGGTATAATGCAGTTATAGATTATTGTAAAAATCAAAATTCGGAGTATTTTTTCAGTCGTATAGAATAGTTAATTAGTCATTATAAAAATAGTATTTAAATAAATGGTGATTACATCGAGAAAATAAAAATGATTACTCGATTGCATTACCTCTTTAACACCCTTCAACTTGAGGACTTTATTATGTACTTTATAAAAACATTATTAAAAGTTTTGTTAGTAGTTATAAAATTACATTACCTGTTCTTTTCTTTGTAGTTGTAACCATAACATCCATTAGAGCATCTCCATCAAAGTCTCCTGGTACTACACTTGTTATATGAGACTCAGAAAATAGACATTTTAGTCGTGGTTTGGCTATTCTCAAGAGTGGTTCCTCTTCATGAGCGAGAAGTATTTCAACAGCCTTATTATTATCTTGAAATAACAAGATTGGTTAATGTTATTGGAAATTTATACCCAGATGCTAACTAACTTCAAAGGCTTTTATTTTGCCAGATAGTGGGTTTAATTCCATTTTCTTAGCTTTAGCAAAGAAGGTATCCCAAAATATGCTGTTTGTAGTTAGCAATGTTATTCTTGTTTTATTATCGCATTAAAGGTAGCACTGACAAAACAGATACTTTGTATCGTCTATGGAGGTTTATTTCTGTGTTTATTATGTGTAAACTAGTTTTTTTTTCTTAAATAAATTTTGGATATTGAGGTGTGTATTATTAGTAAAAAAAATGTTATAAAATAACCTTCCTTACCTAGGACGACAAATACGTCTGTTAGTTCATCAGAATTGAAATCACCAAAAGCAGCTGGCATTCCATCTGTAAAGCCCCCAAAAGCCAAATGGGTGATGTCACTACTCGAAGCATTGGAAATAAGTGTTTGCAGGGCGATATAAAGGATTACCCATAATAACATCATTTTTTAAATATATTTATATTGTTGAAGAATTCCAATTAGGTATTAAATAACAACAATTCTTTAGAATGACACAGTTTTTATGTGATTTTTCTTTATTTTGATTTTCTACGTCTTCTTTCATCAAAAATTTGTCACCACTTTTGCTATATTCGATTAAGCATAATTGAACTTATCCAAATGACGTAAGACGTTCGATTATTATTTTATCTTTCTCTACTACATTTCTTCTTTCATAGAGATTCCTCTGTATAGAAGGGCTAGATGATCCGGAGTGATCTGATTGCGTCAATAGATTACGGCTCTCTCTACTCTACATTTGTCAGAATCATCTGTTTTGCGGTTATTCCTGTTTATTCCTGTAGCGGTTTCTTGAGTCGAAATAATAAATTAAGAAATTGCGGAGAAACCAAGTAGACGTTTATTAAAAAGATAATTAAAGAATATATATTTTTAATTACTGTATATATATAATATATATATGTGATAAAAGTGAATTCACAACATTTGAAGTTGCTGTAGATAACCCAAACTATTTTGTGGTGTATTTTATGTTGCCTGTAGACAGATATTAAATATAATATTCAAGATTCTAGGAAAAAGGATAAATACCTACCATAAACATGAGATTCAGGTGAGTTTCCATTATAATACCTACGTTATCTAGTTATTCTACGGTGGAAAAGGACGACAAAATCAAATATATATCTTTCTAGACAAATTTAAAGGGAATTGAATGAAATTTTTCTATGTAAAAAATTGAAAACTGCAGATTTTCAACCAAAAGCAAAAATCATTTTCCATGTGACGTCATGATTTATTGAATATTTATTGAATTTTGATAATGGTAACCAGAGAATGGAGGGGATATAAATACACTTCCCATTGCGCGAAAATTAGTAATGTGGAACATTAGAAGTGCTGCCATTGTTAACCTGAACTCACCTTAAATTAGATTTTGGGGTTTTAAAACTAATATTACTGTTTTTTTTTTTTATTAATTTTTGCGGTATTAAAATTCCAAGTGTGTTAATACCTCAAAAGTTAATAACCAAATAAGAATTATTGATTTTACAAATAAATGTTACAAATATAGTTTAAGATTATTTTTAAAATCGACATGTAAAAAGTAGTTAAAAATGGCCGTACTTCCCGTAATCCTCACTTTTATGCTTCGCACATAAGTAGACATTATCCTCGCACATAAGTAGACATCCTCCATTCCCTTGGTTCTTATCAAAAACCTAAAACTTAAAAGATTAGTGTATTACTATCATTCTGCAACGAGCGGCCGACAACACAGCACTTTTGGTTTTCCTGAGAATACCCTTCAATTATGTCATAGTGCTAATTAAATTTTTTTTTTACGAAAAATTTTGATTTTAGTTGTTACCGTTACAGAACTGTATATGTTATTGCGATATTTTCCGTATGTTTTTAATTTAAGCTGTTTTTTTTTAGTGTTCCGTACGGAACACTTATAAGATCACTTCGGTGTATGTCGGTCTGTCCGTCTGTCACACCCGATTTTCTCCGAAACTATTTGACATAAAAAGTTGAAATTTGGTACGAATATGGGAATTGATGGCCTAATCAGAGGCGTGTAGTTTTGAAAGTTAAATTTTGACTTATGGGGTTAGTTTTGGGGGGGTGAAATCGAAAGTGAAATTTTTTTCTTTTACTAGATCATCGAGTGGGGTATCAAATGAAAGCTTGTAAAAACACGAGTTCAAACACTATATATATATATATATATATATATATATATATATAATATATATATATATATATATATATATATAATATATATATATATAATGTAATACTTGCGTGTACTTTTCTTTGTATTTTTTTTAATAAATCGCGAAAAATCGCTGCCCCCCCCCCTTTATCTCGAAAAGTACTGATCAAGAAATCTTGAAAAAATCCTGGAATATTCTCTACGGAGTGTAGCTTGAACGAAAATTATCACGAGTGCATTACATTTAATAATTTATCTGCTATATAAAAAAAACAAAAATTTCAAGGTCATCAGTTTTCATTAAAGATCGGAAACAAATTTTGTTGAAAACTCATTTGGGGTCTGTTTTCGGAAGTCTCTGATCATTTTATACCTCCGTTACAATTTTCTTTATTTTAGAAGCAATCAACGTACGGAAGACTAATTGCGCAAGTTCAACTTGCACTTGACCGGTTGTTATTTTAATACGATAATAGTCTTGACATATTAACATTGTTTAACAAAATGAACCTTACAATATAAACATACAGCAATATAAACCACAAATATATCAATCTCTAATTTTTAGGGTCATTGGCAGATTAAAGATTTATCTACCTTGACTGGGAATATAAAAGATCAGGCGGGCAGTAATTCTCTAATATGCTTAGCTGGCTAACTAAAATTATATTTACCAAACCTCCCTGATGTAATTTTTCCTGACAGTTTTCTTACAGTTGATAATACGTCATGTATCAACTCAGTTACACCCTTATCGCTAAAATTTTTCATGCTTATCGCAGCCCTAATAAATTCTCGAGAACTTTTTAATAAATTAGTTTTCGTGATGGCATTATGTGTTTCCAAGCGCAAAATTGAAGATTGAAAGGATTTTAAGATCCGATAAACACAAAATAAGGAGATTTACTTTTGCTGATAAAAGGTCACGGCTCTGTTAAGGGCAGACAAAAGAAACAAGAAAATATGAGACATAAAAAAAGGAAAACGTTTGTTGTCGACCTATACTCTCTGTCTAAAAAAAAATTGAACTTCTTGAAAACAGCAACGCCATCTGTTCTATGTTATTGTAAAATGTCAGCGACTTTATGACATTTGGGCTTAGTTATCGTGATATAAATGTGATTTCACGAACGATGAAATATGAGATTGGAACAAACACATTACAGTTATTTTTTATGTTAAACTTCGTTGGAATCTTTGGCACAGTGATGCGACACTAGTTATCACTACCCAAATAGTGTGTTTTTGCATTTGACGTGCGTTTAGCTAATCACCAGGAACAATGATTCGCAAAACCTAAGATTAAAAACTAAGATTATTTATACTAATATTATATTATAATTTATTCGAGCGGAATCAACCAATCACAGTCACCAGTTTAGTTCCGGTTAAGTAGTCAGTTTTGAAGACTGTGAGGAATAGGCCATCTGACCTGGTTTATTGTAGTTTTATATTTTATAATTTCAATACTTGCGTCTAATAATCTGCGATCAGACGTATTTCTAATTCACCCTAAATTATACCGAATTTTTTGACCCACAGTACCTTACTGAAACGGGATAAATGTTCATGAAATTTTATTTAAATCGACCTTATGATCTACGCAATCATTAAAACTTATTTGTTCCACTTCTCCATCGTGGATTCTGTCCTTCATACGGCGATATTTTACAAGTTAGCTCATGACTTATAAATTAACGCCAGGCTTACGTTTTCATATACTTCAAACAAATTTCATATTATATCTATTAACTTGTTTTTTAACTTTTTGTTTTAACTATTCATATTAGCTATACTTTTTAAATCTTATTTCATTCAAAGGGAAAGTGACCAAACGTCGAACCAAAAAATGTAATGGAGCAAAATTAGGTTGTTTACAATTTACTGAATCGTTTGCAACGTTGTCTTTCCTATAAATGTCAAATTCTAACTTATTATTCCTAATAATTAAAATATTCAGGAATGGTAATTGTTCTTTGTTCTCAATTTCACAAATATGTGTGATTCTGGCTTTAAGAGTTTTATTTTTAGATTAATTGTGTGGATATAAGTAGTTCCGCAAAATACAAACAAGTAGCTCCCCAACAACTTATTTTTAAAAGAAGGAAATAAGGAATTATTAATATGAAAATATATTAAGTTAAAAATACAACCAAGAGAGTGAAAACGTTTCTTGGTGCTCGTGGAATCGAACCCAATCTTCCATTAATAGAAAAAATTATTGTCAAATTATTAAATCCTACAAATGCGTGTTGAGTTCGTAAAGCCGCTATATGTTTGGATTTTGGCAACTATAACGATAAAATTAATCGAAAAATAAGAGTGTGAATGCCTTAAGTACGCTAGAATCACCTTTAAAAATAAATAGATGTCTAATTGATTTTTCTCTTCTTTGCTGTCTCATATACACCTTAGATTCTTGTAGCGCCGCGACGCCACTTTCGAACGTCCTGGCTCACGTCCAACCAAAACACCGGCAGCGCCGCCAGACAAAATATTAGGCTTGGGTTGGGTGTCGCCTGCTGTCACAGTTCCAACTGAAAATATGAAATGTCGTTCAGAGGCCTATAGAGTAGCTGCTAGGCCGGAAGACTTTTATCAACTCAATGATGACTTACCTCGATTTTTCTTAATCTTTAGTTCATACTCTATTCTCTTTAGTAAATATATACGCGGGAGAAAAAAAATTACGGCCGTGGCCACTAAAACCATACATGAAGTTTAAACGTCAAACTGTGTTAGAAACGCATAAAAGTACCATAATGTTGTTAACTCATTGTACGATTACTTTGACTCCGGTTGTATAAATAGTACACTTACACATTTCGACCACGCCAAAAATAAATAGTTTAGTAAAAACCCAATTCTAAATGATTTACTAGCGAAAAAGTCTTTTAGTAAGTAATCTAGCCTAACAGATAGTCACTAAGTTTTAAATATGTACTGAATAAATCACTTTCCCGTGTTTCTGTATGTATGACAGGGGACAATGTATTGCATTTGCGGCCTTGGTTGTTTTATAGTAGGTAGAGTAGTTAGAGAGATAGAAATCTAAATCAAAAACAAATAAACCTCCCGCATCCAATTGTATTCTATTTTCTGTGTTCTATTTAACTTTTAGCTCTCGCATTAAAAATAGGTTCGCTTCTGAAATAACATTTATTAACGTTAAACTAATATTAACTTGCTGGATATGATAATCTGTCCGATTATACAGTAATGTAAGCGTCGTTTTTAGTGTTCCGTACGGAACACTTATAAGATGACTTCGATGTCTGTCTGTCCGTCTGTCTGTCACACTCGATTTTCTCTGAAACTATTTGTCATAGAAAGTTGAAATTTGATAATAATATAGGAATTGTTGGCCTCAAAAATTTTGAAAAATTCTGAAATATTCTCCAAGGGGTGTAGATTGAACGAAAATTATCACATTAATAATTTATCTGGTATATAAAAAAAAGCAAAAATTTCAAGGTCATAAGTTTTCAGTAAAGATTGGAAACAAACTTTGTTGAAAACTCATTTGGGTGTGTTTTGTAACGTCCCTGATCATTTTATACCTCCGTAACAAATTTTTTTATTTTAAAAAGCAATCAAGGTACGGAACACTAATTGCGCAAGTTCAGCTTGCACTTGACCGGTTATTTTGTTTTAAATTAATTGTAGGTGTTTAGGTTCTTTGTTGGACTTTAATAGCTACAGGTTGTATTCTGTGAACAATTTATACTTAGTGTTCATATATTTTTACGGATTTTAGTATAATATCTCTTTCTAATGATATCAAATTCCGTAGCATACCTCATGCTTTTTACTGATTAAAATGATTGAAAGGGGAAACAAGGAGAACAAGGATTGAAAATAGAGGTAAGAGAAAGCAAAAATTAAACAAACTTTAAGTTTAACAATTAAATTTATTGTTAAAAAGCAAAATCAATATTTTGTATTAGCCCCCCTAGCCCTTATTACTGCTTTCAGCCTGTTTCTCATGGAGCGGGTGAGCTTTTTCACTACTGTCTGTGGGATTCTTCTCCACTCTTCCGCCACCGCAATCTTTAAGTCCCTCAGCGATGCAGGGGCTGGATTTCTGGTACGAACCTTTCTTTTGAGCTCATCTCACATATGCTCGATTGGATTGAGCTCCGCGTAGGCCAGTTTAAAATGGGTATTCTCACTTCCGCCAGGTGTTGCCGCACTGATGCGCAGCAACATGTGGTCTCGCATTGTCGTGTATTAGCAAGAAGCTATTGTCAACAAACCCATCGTAAGAAACGACGTGTTCCTCCAGGATCTCCGCGATGTACCGGTGAGCGGTTAATCCACCGCTACGAGTCTCATCAGTCACGAAAACCATATCGGTTTTCACATCCAGTGAGATGCTTCCCCACACCATGAAAGAACCTCCTCCGTAGGTGACCGTCTCTTATAGACCCGTCTTCTTCCATCATTGCCATGTAGGCACATTCGGGACCCGTTGGAGAATAAAACGGGGCTTCAGTGCTCTAAAATCAAGTCGACATGTTCTCGGTCAAATCTGAGTCGCGCTTGTCGATAGGTTGCTGTTAATTTGGGTCCGTTAGCTGGTCTCTTCGGAGTTAGGTTAGGTCTTCTTCTGACTGTCCAATAACTGAAAACCCGACCATGAACTTGTCGGAGCTCCTGCTGGACCTCAACGCCGGTCAAGTGACGATTTCTTAGAGTTGCGTTGATAATGAAACGGTCGTCTCGCCCCGAGGTACACCCATAGAAATATTAGAATAGACGAGAGAAAGTATATAGCCTGCTGTAAGCGAAAGCGTATAGTCGTTAAAAATAGAAGGAAATAATATGAGTCTCTCTTACTCAGCGCACGCCCACAACACTCTCGCACGGGTACGCACGCCCACAACACTAAATTAGAGTGCGTACACGCGCAAGAATATTATAGGTGTGCGCCGAGTAAGAGAGACAGAATGACTCATATTATTTCTTTTTCTTTCTATAAGCGCCACGCTTCTCGCGAGAACTTACCTCCTCTATTCTAATATATCTATGGGTACACCTTCTTTTTGATCCTGGTCTCCGTGTAAAGAAGCCAATCTCTTGGTAACGTCTGTAGATTCTAGAGACAGCTTACTGGCTCAGGTGCAGTTGTGCAGCGACTACACGTTGTATATGCCCTTCTTGCAATAGGGCTATCACTCGTGCCGTTTCTTTCAGGATATAGCAGAGATGTTGACGGTTCAAGTTCCGATAAAGGAATAATAGGAAAATGCAGTTGTACGTATTTTTATAGGGATGCGTACGTGGCTGGGCAAAAACGGTTCTATTGAGTAAAACCGTTTTAATCAGTAAAACTTTTTTGGAAATCCGAACGTTTTTGGTAATATGGGAAAGAGTAGAAAATCAGCATTCTAATGATACCAAAAATAAAACCACCGTTTGAAAATTAAATTCAAGATTCGGTTAAATGAAGCAAAATCCTTTGAGTCGATTTTTTTGCTCACCAGTGTAGTTCAGGATAGTCCATCACAAAGAGATGAGGTTTTCCATATAAAGCAGTTCTAGAAGAGTGTGGTACGAAGAGTGACAGGCTTATTGTCGCATACGAATGTAATGTATTAGTGGGACATGTATTTCGAGCATACACCGTTCTGGGAGGAATCACGCGGGCTACATATATCGAACACTTTTTTAATGAAAGAATTTATAGAATTAACTCAAGTCACCAACTTTTCATCAATGTTTCAAATAATACCACCACGAGATTTTTGCATTTCTTCACCGTTCAAGACTCTAGATTACGTAAAATATAATCTTCAATTTTGGTCGGCGTGTCTGTTGGCACCATAATTTTCAAACGAAATGAGTTATGGATTTCAAATTGGTATACATAAAATATTTGAAGTAGGAATAGAATCTATAATTTTTCAACGATACCGCTTCAAAGGATGGGGTGAACACAGAAGGGGTTGATAAATTCTCTATAATTTCAATATCAGTATGTAAATAATAATATTAAAGTAACATAAAATTATTTAATATAAGTAAGAAACCTAGATATATATATTTATATTAAAGAATAATATTTCCAAGTCTTCGGTAGTATAGTAATTCTTTATTTCAACTTTACGCTGTACATAGGATGTGCATCATAGAAAAATTGTTCATATTACAATGAACCATGCATGGTATTTTTGGCAGGTTAATACAATATCACAGATTTCCTAAGTCAACATATTAATAACAATCAATATAACAAGTAAAATATATAAATGCAAGCAATTAATATATTATGATACATTGAACAAACTATAATAATGATACAAGACAAAAATATATGTAGCAAAATTATGTACATCGAGGAAAAATATCACAGTTTTTATTCATTACGTCTTTTCATTAGCATATTCGTCGAAGAGAGTGCTACACTGTGACTTGTTTTATTCAGTAGGATTTGAAGGCCTCTGTTGGTCAGTCTGAGAGCTTTCTTCATTGCAGAATTATTTGTGGTCTCCTGTTGTAATAATCTCCTCATAACATCCGAAAACGAACACAAGCAGTTTCGCAGGGTAGTAGTAGTTATTGCTTAGTTCAGATATCAGGTTGATGTCTCTTGTGATAGTTGGCAGGTCATGCTCTGTGATGTGTTTTGTAGAGTTGATCTTGTGTCTGGTTCTCTTTAGTTTTTCCTGGTTATGCCAGTTTTAAATGTGGGAGAGCGCAACCTCAATACCTCGCCGGGGTTTGTGATACGGATGACAATGTCAGACTTGTTGTGGTAAAGCTTTTTTTCCGTTAGCATTTTCTGGCCTGCTATAATCGTTACATCTTTGTCTCCCAATCTGAATTCTTCTCGACAGGGCGCCCTTCCGAATTGGAGATTGTTGAAGGCTCGTCCAGGTGCCCGAAGACTCCTGAAGGGAGTCTTAAGGATCCAATGCACCACATGGTCGTGCCTGGTGATGTAGGCATTAGATGGGCATGACACCACCACGTGGTATGCTGTTTCAGGTCTATCGTACCCTCTTCTACAGGTTTTTTGGTTAGGATGCAACTCGAGTCCATGAAGTTGCTCTTCTGCTGCTGTTATCAGCACTCCTCTACGCCAGCTGTCTAAATTGGGGGATTTGTGTGCTGGGAAAATGTCTTGTTTCCTTCCTGTGCCACAACCTTTCCATAGTGCATATTTCTTGTCCCGTCTTGTTGCGTTTTGTTCAAGTACATTTTGTTAATTTTTGCCACAGTTTTTCTTCTGCACTTCTTGATGTCCCTTTCATCCTCCACCGTTGTTTGGTATTTTTCTAGAACATATTGCATGTCACTAATGGGGTTCCTCCAACCCCTGGAGCGGCAATCTTCCATGTCAGGTTAGTTCAGATTAGTTCAGGTTCGAGAGGTATATCCCCTTCTTCACAAAGCTGGTCTCAGTCCATGCTCAATGGATCTGACTCCGAGGTCACTTCTGCTCACAGGCAAATACACCCCTGCGTTTGACGAAGCTTTCCCCTTCAGCTTGTGCTCCACTAGTATCTTTCTCACCCTACCATCCAACTTACGGCATCTCTTTAGGGTAGTGCTACGTTTTTCATCGGGGAATATGTTAGCTGTTACGTACGTCACTGCCGGTATCACTGTATTGTTTACAAGTGTTATTTTCTGATTTGTTGTTAGTTCAGAAATTAGTATAGTTTGAAGGGTTTCTACCATTTTTTCCTCAACTTTTTCGTAATTGATTACAGTGTCTCTTTCCAGCTGTTCGAGGCCCAGATATTTGTAACCCTCTCTTATTTGGGGCCAGAAGGGAGCGTGGTCGAGTTGTTGGACGTCTGCCGCATTCCTGAAATATATTCCACATTTGGCAGTCAGCTTTTGAGTAATTACCTTAATCCCACTCTCACTGGGTGTGTGACACTTGAAGTCATCCATGAATGCTAGGGTGTGATGGCTACCCTTGGTGGCCTTATTTATTTCTGGGTCTTTTTTATATTTTCTATGACGCTAGCCGTGGCGAGAACGAAAAGTAATGGACTTAGTGAGTCACCCTGGAGCAGTCCTCTTCTTACTGGGATCGATGTCGTTTTTTTGTTTGTGTACTTGGACTCGAAGTGACCAAAGTTTGACTGCATTTTTTAGGGCGTACTTTATCTGAGAGTGGAGAGGCAAACTATCCACTAACCTCTTAAGGCATCTATGGTAGATGGAATCATGGGCTTTTTCGCGGTCAAACCATGAGGAAAAATTGTTGCTTCTTCTTAGTCTGGAGGACGATGTGATCCTATTGTCGAGCATTAAACCGTGGGTAGTGCCCCACATGCCCTCTCTTGCCAGTTGTCCAGTCGGGATCGCCCACTCGGGCAGGGCTTTCTTCAAATGATTTGTACACCCTGCTGTAATTATTTTATAGTCCGTATTTAGCAAAGATATCGGCCGGTAGTTTTGCCGGGTTTTCTGGGTCTCCTTTTTTTGTACAGGAGTACTACTTTGGCCCTTACATCGGTTTCATTTAATCTCGTTGTATTTGTCAAGATGGCGATAGTATGTTTGTTCAAATATGTTCTTGCTGCAGGTAGGTTTGGTATTTGATTATCTCCTGGCGCTTTTCACGCGGCCACCCTCTTCAAAGCCGCCCCCACCTCTTGTTCAATGCTCTGTGGTTGAATTTGGTGTTCTAGTTGCTGTTCCCGTGAAAATCTTTTCATTTTCCGCAACCATCGGTTAAGGGTGGGGGTAGGGTTGTTATTGTCTTCTTTCTTGTAAAGTTGTCTGTAAAAATTTTCTTCCGTGGTTATTCGGAGGTCCGTCTGGGAGTTTGTTGTCTGAGTATGTCCAGTGAAGGCTTTCGATGGAATTTTTTTTCCTCAATTCTAATTTTTCTGCTCTCTCTCTCTTTGTTCTTATAGTCTCTTCTCTAAGTTTGTTTTCCTCTCTGTTGTTGAGGCTATGTATTGGGATGGTGTCATCTTTAGTTTTTTCATAATTGTTACCTCTTTTATTAGTCGTCTGCTTTCTTGTTCATAACTTCCTTTGCATTGTTGACGTGGCGATTAAGTTTTTTGAATTTTTCTTAAGGTGAAGAGGTGTTTTGGTCTATTCTTGTCCTTCTTCCCTAATAGAATTTTCCTTCCGTCCTTGCAGAACGCTCGCAACGTATATAGCATTTTTTTTAGGGTTTTACGTTGTTGGACCGTTGATTGGGAGCTTGTTTGGATCTCCAGAATTTTCTGCTCCAGTATAGTATTGATTTTCGTTAGTTTTTTTTTAATCTTAGGCTTCTTCTCTCCTACACAGGTAAGCATTTTATTGAACTGTTGTCTTAGTTTTCCAGTTTCATCGTCATTTTCGGGTTGGGGAGTGTAGGGGGTGGTAGAGGTGGCGCAGTTTGCCTCGTCACCCTCAGTTTCCTCCATCTCAAAGTTTCTGCTTACCTGTCTTGGAACTGCTATTTGTCTAGGCTATTTACGAGTAGCTCCGGTTCTGGAGCTGTTGGTCGGAGAGGAGTTTCTTGGTGGCTTTCACCCCCTGATGAGATTGTGACTGGCTCTGTTCCAGCCAAGGATGAGAAATGGTATGAGGTAGAAGATGTTTTTTCGTATCTAGCAGACATCCGGGCAGTGCAGTCGTAGCTTTGTGACTATAGCCTTTACAGACCTTCCTGGGAAGACATTTATGATAACTTTAATTCTAGCCGTCGACTGCGTCTCCCCTTTTATCCCTGTACGCTTTCACTAACCTTCTTACTTCGTCGTCCGTCCATTTATTTTGCGTTTGTCTGGCGATGTTGACAGCATCCAAGTCAGAGTATTTTAATTCCAGATATTTCTTTTTGATGGCTGCAATTGACCTGGAGTCGTTGTTGTACCTCGACCATATCCTCCTGTTTGAGGACTTCTTTCCCATCACGGATTTTTGCTTTAAGGGTATTGATTTCTGCTGGCCAATATGACATAACCTCAAAAGATTTAGCATGTATTATTTTTGCTTTTCTTAAAACACATTAAAAACACAGTTAAAACACACAAAAACACTTCATTAAACAATTTTTTTTTTCCGTTAGTTTTTATTTTTCTCTGTTAAAAAACCCACAAAAACCCTTCTATAACAATTTTTTTCCAATGGTTTTTTATTTTTCTTTGATATTTAAATAGAGCACATGAAATTTTATTAGGTTTGTTTACATAGGTTATCTTCGAACGAGATCAACCCACCAAACGAACTGCCCGTTAATGATTTAATGACTTCGAATGTTCGTCGGGCAATTAACTTCACTTCCGATTCGTTTACGTTGTGGAAAAAAAACCGGTGAAAACCGTCAAAAACTCAGATTTTTTCGTCGTGCACCTCCGTTAGATCGGTAGTCTAGTAGTATAGTAAGTATCTCCGCCTGTCACGCTGGAGATCCGGGTTCAATTCCCGGCCGGAGAGGAATACTTTTTTGTTTTTAACTTAACTAAGCGCTGCAAAAATTCACTTAAAAACTTTAAGAACGTTTCTTTTTTCTGTTTTGTCATCATTATTCGTAGAAAAATATTATTTGTAATTCGATGACCCACACAAATATGACAGTACCAACAAACCTTAGTGCCACCCGATGTGAAACTGCCACAATTATTAAATCAAGAGCATAACACATCGAGAAATGAGATATAGTACCTTTGTTATTATAAGCAAAAAGAGTACTCATACTTCCATTAAATGAATAATTAGAGTGGCAGAGAAGGTACTTCCAAGTATCATTATTTTTATTATATATTTCCTGGGTGAAAGGGTCCTGGTTTCTCTTTTCCCCATTCCCACCGACTCTGGACATTTGAAAATACTGAAACAAAGAACTGAATATGTTAAAAAATAAATAAAGAAAAATAAACCACCAAGCATATAAATGGACATACCATTTTTGCCTTTTGCCTTGCTTTAATTTTGGCAAGGGCACTAGGGGAGGACGATTACCCTCTTATTATCCCGTAAATCCGCCATTAATATTACGGTGTTTTTTGGTAGATTGTAGCCAATCAGCATCAAGCACCAATAAGAAAATGGTCTGGACCCGATTTGCAACAGGTGTCATTCAGCTTCCCCTTTATCTCGATTTTATTCTTGCGTATTTCGAGATTAAGTTTGCTCCTCCTTCCGTCCAATGTTGACTAGCTTGCCTTTGTTTGTTACAGGCCCCAAAATTAATATATTTAGGCAATGCGCTAATTCATGAATCGTACTTGTTGCGGTTTAATGTAGTCAAGGCTGGGAGTCTGTAACGAAACTAAAGAAATAGAGGAAAAGGAAAGAGATCAGTTCTTTGTTTCTTTGAAATTTTTAATTCTATTAGACATTCGTTATTACATCGTTATATTTCGGCTAGATTCGGTTAAGTACATTAGAAATATTTCGTATGATTCATTAATATAAAAATTAAAAAGCAACATGAAACTGAAGTCGTTCGACTAAGCAGATGATAATCGAACTTCTTTACAAAATGATCAATCTGACATTCATTACGAAAAAAAGGGATAGACTGAGGTTCTGTAAAAAAAAAATAAGGAAAGAGATTGTCCAAATAGGGATAATTTTTATCCTTGTTGCTTCTGTTAAATGTCATAAGTTCGTCACTCTCTTGAAAGAGATAAGGCAAAGGAATGTCAAAAAGTGTCCATACATAATTGCGTCCTTTCTTTTTTCCTTTTGTCTGTTACAGAACCCAGTCAAACCATACCAAAAATAAATTTAGCACTTCCTTGAAGCAAAAAAAATATGGTGAAGGAACTGGAATATGTCTACTGTTACATTTGCAATTTCAAATTTTTTACCACGCTCTCAAAAGTTCTTTTGACTATGGTAACCCGTAACGATGTTAACTCCACTAACCTCCTCCCTGGGCCCCTTAAACCCTTTTATATATTTATCTGTAGATAATTATATATCCGCCCACTGCTGGACAAAGGCCTCCTTCATGCTCCTTCATCTTTTTCTGTCCTGTGCCGCCCTTTTCATCGTTAAAGTGATCGTTTCCATCCTATATGTTAGAACGGGCAGGATACAACTGTCAAATGCTTTTCTTTTTAAGGCATTTGGGATATCTTTACTTCTTAAGATCCACGACATTTTATCAAACGCAGCCCAGCTCAATCGGAATCTTCTATGTACCTGCTTGTTGCTTTGCTCTACCTAGTTTAAGAAGATACCCCAAGTATATATATTCCACCGAATACCAGGAACAATTTGTAATATTGAGACTATACAAAATTGAACCATCCCTATTATATATGTTGCTCAAAAAGTAAAGGCTGTTTTTGTACGTAATCTTGGCCCTGATACCTGAACAAACCTCAAAAACCGCTGAAGTTTTTCAGAAATACAATACAGCAAAGGAAGTAATAAAATGTTACATAATTTTTTTTTATGGCACAAGTGCTGCAGGGAAATCCGTTAGGCGCTACAGGAGCCACACGTGTGCGGAAAAAGCGATTTACGTTGGTCTTGAATCGCTGTAAATTGTACTCGGTGGGAAACACAGTCCTGGGCAAATTATTCCAAACTGATAAGGTTCTCCATATAAACGACGCTTGAAAAGGGTTGTACGAGGAGTAACAAGCTGAACCTTACACGGATGTGAAGTACTAGCGCGACATGTATTTCTAGCATGCACCTCTCTGGGAGGAATTAAGCGGACTACATCCATCGAACACTTTCCATGAAAATACTTGTAAAATAGACTCAAGTCACCAACCGTTCTTCGACGTTTCCAACGAATCAAGGCCGCCGGCCAGTTCCGGGTCTCCAATTAAGCGAACAGCTCTGAATACAATCCAACAAATACTGTGTATATTTGGGAGCAGAGCCCCAAACATGGGAGCAGTATTCCATAGTTGGTCGAATTTGAGCTTTGTACAGAATTAACAGTTGTTGTGGAGTGTAAAGCTTTCTAGTTCGAAATAATATTCCCAGCTTTTGAGAAGCCAAGATATTTGCTCCCAAATTAACGGTCAACAAATTGAGTGACGATGCTAGAGGAATGGAGTTCCCCGACATAATTATGTCGGGTTCAGCAACGTTAACTTTTTTAGAAAAAACTGAGTCCTGGCTTTTGTAGCGTTAAATTCCACTTGGTTACTGTCACCCCAAGATAGAATTTCTTGCAGATCTTTGTTAAGTTGAATGACTTCATACTGTCTGCGGATGTTTGTCTGAGTAGCCGATGTGCGAGCGTTCAAAGGGAATGAAGCGTACTGTGATCTGCAAAGCTGTAGATTGGATTCCCGGTCTTTTCCAGCAGATCGTTAATGAAAATGAGAAGGAGAGTAGAAGACAGTATGGAGCCCTGGGGCACACCGGCGTTGATAGTGAAGGTGTTAGAAAGAAATCCGTCGACTGCCACTCGTAAAGAACGCTCCTTGAGGAAACATGAGAGCCACAAACAGAATTTTCTGATATACCAGAAGAGTGTAGCTTAGCCAACAATCCATCGTGCCAAACACAGCCGAATGCCTTGGATATATCAAGAGCAACCGCTCGAGATTCTCCATAGTGTTCAATTGCGTTGTTCCAAACATGTATTAGATAAGTTAGAAAATCTCCTGTTGATATATGTTTCCAAAAGCCATATTGATGGTCGCTAATAATGTTGAATTTTTTAAGATATTTTAGAAGATGCTGATTGATAGTCTTTTTCATGACTTTCGATATTATTGAAAGCAGTGCGACTGGTCGGTAGTTATTTGGCAAGGTCTTTTTGCCTTTTTTAGGTATTGCCTGAACTGTGCACATTTCCAGCAGGAAGGAAATATTCCCTTTCTGTAGGATAGGTTGAAAAGTCTACAGAAAACTGGTGTTCCCTCGCACAGTGTTTGAGTACTATGGCAGGTATTCCGTCAACGCCAGAAGCTTTTTTGGTGTCTAGCTTCATTAAAATACGTTTTATAATACGCTGTCTGAAGACAATATCGGGCATCCTTGACTGCACAATGGGAATAGTGCAGTAATATTGATCTTGCTCAGTTGGAATAGATTCAAACATTGAGAGTATCAAAGTTACGTATCCTGATAAAGAAATTCGACCGGTTAATTTTGATAAATTTTTTGAGGCGACGTTGCCGGGTATTTTTAAAGCTTATAAGCTAATTACATTTGCATAATAATGAGGCAATAAATCGTAATAAAAGGGGCAGGTTTGTAGTGTTTTTAGGCATTTCGTGCCGGACGGTAGAGCGACCTGTGGTCGGAAATTTCAAAATTACAAGTAAAAGATCAACACAAAGACAAATGTTCATGTTCATTTGTCTCAAAATTTATTTTCTTAGAGTCTACAAACTGATAATAGTTGAACAGTTGGACACTAAATTCAAACAATACTTTAGTTTTCCTGCGCCCTACCTATGTCCTGTGATATTTGATTCGTTAACTTACGCAAGTATCGATATCAAATATGTTTACAATCACAAAAGTAGTCTGTGATTTCTATCTTCCAGTCTCGGTCACAAGAAATTTCGTTTAATATATAGAAATAAAAGGTACAGGATGTTTTGTTGGAGCATTTTGTAATAGGTTACAATACTTATTCAGGGAGGACCATTCGCATTCGCTAAATATGACTCAATATAAATGTTTAATAACAGAGGACACAACTTTTTGAAACTGTTTAAACTTTGAATTTTGTTCCTGTCAAACCTTATTCACCATCATTTTACCATCGGCGGTCTTATTTATTACCACTATTGATACTATTTCTTGTGAGCTGTGAAATTCGCTCGTATTTTCAGTTAATAATAATGCAGGTCTTTAGAATTCAATGTTTATTTCTATTAAATGGGATATATCATTCTTTCTTTTTAACCAATTTCGAAGACAGTTATATTGCCTCAGTTACTTTTGGGTGCGTAGTCTTTTTTTTAACAGCGCAATGGAGGCAGATTTCGCGAGTGGTTTTTACAGTAAAATAATACGAACAAAAATTTTACCAGATTAGTTTTAGTTACCGATGAGAAAACCCTTAGGGTTTTCACTCACCAATTTTTAACAACGATGTTTAATAAAGTCATGTACTGGTATTGTCAACGGCACGTATTTTGGCCTTTTTTCTTTACGTCACCAGCTGACATTTTAGATGCGAAGTTCGCGAATATTTAAATATCGAGTTTCCTAACAAATGAGTAGTCCGAAATGGGCCAGTTTCTTGCCTCCTGCAGTCACCAGATTGCAGTCCCTGTAATTTTCGCTCTGTTGTTACACAAAAAGGTTATCCCGAGGTTAAAACAGCCAATAAACTTACTAAATTTTATAACATTTTTTGGGACATTTTTTTAGTGTTCCGTACGGAACACTTATAAGATCACTTCGGTGTCTGTCTGTCCGTCTGGCTGTTTGTCACACCCGATTTTCCCCGAAGATATTTAACATAGAAAGTTGAAAATTTGGCACTAATATTGATGGCCTCATCAGAGCCATGTATTTTTGAAAGTTCAATTTTGACTTAAGAGGTTAATTTTGGGAGGTGAAATCAGAAGTGGAAAAATTTTTTTATACAGGTCATCGAGTAGAGTGTCAAATGAAAGCCTGTAAAAACACGGGTTCAAAAAATAGACATAATGTCATACTTGAGTACACTTTTCTTTGTATGATTTTTAAAAAATTGCGTAAAATCACTGTCTCCTCTTTACTTCGAAAAGTACTGATCAAAAAATTAATTCTGGAATATTCTCCACGATTGAACGACAATTATCACAAGTGCATTACCTATAATATTTATCTGGTATATAAAAAAAAAACAAAAATTTTAAGGTCATCAGTTTTTAGTAAAGATCGGAAAAACTTTGTTGGGGTGTGTTTTTGTGAAGTCATTGATCATTTTGTACCTCCGTAACAAAAAATTTTATTTTAAAAGCAATCAACGTACGGCACACTAATTGCGCAAGTCCGACTTGCACTTGTCTGATAGAAATTGATTATTTTCAGTGGTGTCAAATCGCTCTCCTTTTATATGTAAATGAAGTGGGAGGAAGAGGTAACAGGGTACTAAATTTGGTGAATTTTAATTAATTAGCCAGTGTGTTACTTTTTATAAAAGTGCGCTTGCGTTTTCTTTTTTGATAGAGTTGTAGATACCTTAGAGACGATTAAACCAACAAATTTAGGTGACACTAAGGTAAAATAGTCCGTAAATCTTACAACTAATCAGAAAAAGAAAAATACTTAGCTAAGCCTAGCTAGCTAAGCTCGTTCCACTTGTTATTAACGAGGAGTAAATTTCCAACGTACAATTCACATATTGGACCACAGGTAGCCGGTGGCATGTCGGCCACTATTAGTGGTTGTTGCTGACTCCTGATATGCAAATGTGCGAACTATATGGACGGATCGATTTTTTTTTTTTTTTCCGGTCCGAGAAGTTATTTTTATTAAATGTTACAAAGTGAAGGGAAATGAGAAAGAGAGAAATTTATTACGTGCTGCTGTAAACTTTTTGTTAACAAACGTTAAATTTTAGAGGAAAAATAATAAATAATAACGGTTTAAAAATCGGGAACATGTCCTTTTATTGAAGATTTTAGAAAATATCTCAATATTTTTCGGACTTCCATTGTCATTATTTAATTGCATTTCTATCGCTATTAGTCTAATCAGTTGTGTATTCAACCGCGCGTTTTGGGTAGGATGCGACTTTATTTTTTATTATGTGGAAGTTTCAACGTAAGATTAAATTTGAGTTTTCGGGGTTGGAGGTGTACCCACTTGGCCGCCATATTGAAAATAGGGGTATAAATGGTTTTTTTTTTTCGTATATCTCGGTGACACAAGTGTTGTGAAGAACTTCTTTCTTTTACAATAATATACAACTTTTCTTACTAACTTTTTAGTGTAACCTCAATGATTAAGGAGTTACAAACAAAAAATAATAAAAATTTGAGTGATGAAAAATTATTATTTTTAATAACTTTTTTTATCTATCAATTTTGTTAAAAAAATGCATCAGACCTTTTTGATAGAGAAAAATAAATGACGTTTATTATTTCGATTATTTTTAAGAGTTTCTTAGTGCTGCAAAGGGAGGAAGATTATTGTTCCTTCATTTTTGCATAATACTATTTATGTTATTTATTAATTTATTATTACGTTTTTATTATTAATATCATTTTATTTTTATTTAATATATATTTAAAATTTTATTAATTTATAATTTTTTATCGTGTTTTATTTTTATTATTTTATAATATTACAATTTATATTAATAGAGAATAACATCTATTCATATTTAATAATTCGACAAAATATATAACACGTAGGCTGAAAAGTTTTTGGTCTACACATAGATGTCGCCCTTTTCAAAAAATCCATATGATTACCAACCTTTAAATGATACGTGTCAAAATTTCATGATATTTCGACGATTAGTTTACAAGTTATAGTCGTTTTAGTGACTCTGCTTTTGATATTTTCGAAATAATGGAAAAAAATCGAATTTCGTGTGTTGATTAAACACTGCTTTTTGATGGAAAAAGTAGCGTTCAAGCAAAGCAATGGCCTGATAAGTGTTACGGGGACTCTGCCCCTGGAAAATCACTCATCATTTACTGGTATGCTGAATTTAAACGCGGTCATACAGATAAAAATGATGCTGAACACTCTGGACGCATAAAGGAGGTGGTTACACCGGAAAAAGTCAAAAAAATCCACAAAATTGTTTTAGATGACCGTAAAGTAAAATTGCATGTGATAGCTGACACCTAAAGATACCAAAAGAACGTCTTGGTCATATTTTGCATGAACATTTGGGCACGAGAAAGCTCTGTTCGAAATGGGTACCGCGGTTGCTCACAGTGGACCAAAAACAACAACGTGTTGATGATTCTGAGCGCTGTTTAGATCTGTTTAAGCGCAATAAGAAAGATTTTTTCATGCGATATGTGACCATGGATGAAACATGGATCCACCACTGCACACCGGAATCAAATCGGCAGTCAGCTGAGTGGACAGCAGCCGGTGAAAGCCGCCCGAAACGACTAAAGAGACAACAGTCGGCTGAGAAAGGAAGAACCATCAATAGCAAATGAACAAGAAAAAAGTGCTCTTTCATTAAGATAATGCACCATTGTTACGATGGCAAAATTGCATGACTTGAAGTTCGAATTGCTTCTTCATCCGCCGTATTCTCTAGATTTGTCCCCAGCGACTATTATCTATTCGCAGATATCAAAAAAATGCTCCCGGGAAAGAGATTTGTCTTCAGTGAAGAAGTTATCGCCGAAACTGAGGCCTATTTTGACGGCAAAGACAAATCCTTCAACAAAAAAGGTATAGAAATGTTACAAAAGGGTTGGACTGATAATATCGCTCTTGAAGGAGACTGTGTTGATGAATAAAGTCGAATTTTGCAAGAACTACTCAAAACACGGACCAAAAATTTTTCAGCCTACGTGTTAATTAATGATTATATTTTGGCGGTCAAATATATTTTTTTATACCCGATAAATTATCAAAGGTAATGCACCTGTGATAATTTTCGCTCAATCTAGACATTATGTAGATTATTCCAGAATTTTTCAAAATGTTTTGATCTGTACTTTTCGTGATAGGGTGGATGGACAGCACCTTTTGGCCATTTTTTTATAAATAATTCAAAGAAAAGTGTATACCAGTATTACATCATATATATTTTTGAATTCATGTTTTCACAAGCATTTGACACCCCACTCGATGACCTGGTAAAAAAAAAACTTCCGATTTCACTCCCCAAAACTCTTACGTCAAAATTTAACTTCCAAAACTACGCGGCTCTGATTGAGCAGACGGACAAACGGACACCGAAGTGATCCCATAAATGTTCCGTACGGACCACTAAAAATATTTTAATTAATAAAAAAACATAAAATAAATATAAAATAATATAAATAGTATGTATATAAAAATAAAGGAACAATAATTTTTTTTTCCACCTATATACCTGACCTATATTTGACCTCCTTTCCTTTGCAGCGGTAAAAAACCCTTAAAAATAACTAAAATCATAAAAATAGCAGCTAAAATTTTTTGCTATAAAATTCTCTATAAAAAAGCTTTAATGCCTTTTTTACGCAATTAATAGAAAAAAAAGTTATTAACAATAATAGTTTTTCATCCACTAAATTTTCATTATTTTTTCTTTATAACTTTTTAATTATTGAAGTAACAATAAAAAAATAAAATCGCATCCTACCCAAAATGCACCATTGATCTTTTTTTAACGACCAATTCATATATGTATATTATAAACACGAAGGGTGTACGTAAGGGCATGTTCGGCAATGCTAGACTTTTCTGCTCTACTGTATTTTAAGTGTGCTAAAATGTTCTTTGAATCGTGTTTTAATTGACCTTTTAGTTTGCCCAACATACTGTTTGTCACAATCATTACAACTAATTTCATAAATTTCACTTTTCTCACGATTAGGAATCTTACCTTTGGGATTTCCTAAGGTATTCCTCAGATTGTCTGATGACTTATAGACTAAAGTGAGGCCTACCTTATTAAATACCTTATTGAGTCCCCTGCTGTATTTCAGATTATATGGTATGGAGATATACTTGGTGTTATTTTCTTCGCGTGGTGAAAAAGGTGGAATTCTGAATATTTAACCTGAACTTATGTCTATTTATTAGCTTGTTTACTAATTCATCGTCATAACCATTAACTCTAGTTATATTTCTAAGAAAAAGTGACCAAACGATGAACTAAAAAATGTAATGAGGCTAATTTGTGTTGTTTGCAATGAAATGTCTGTTACTGTATCTTTTCTATAGATATCAAATTCTAATCTATTATTATTTTTAATAATTAAAATATCTAGAAAAGGCAGTTGTCCTTTGTTCTCAACTTCGTAAGTGAATTTAATGGAATCATACCCGCTATTTAATTTGGACACAAAATCATCAATATTTGCTTTCTTTGTATCAAAAATCGCGAAAATATCATCCACATATCTATACCAGAAATATTCAAATTCTTGACTGGCTTGAGAACAAAGGACAACTGCCTTTTCTAGATGTTTTAATTATTAAAAATAATAGAATGGAATTTGATATCTATAGGAAAGACACAGTAACAGATAGATATATTCCTAATGATTCATTTCATTGCAAAAACAACACAAATTAGCCTCATTACATTTTTCAGTTCATCCTTTGGTCACTTTTCCTCTGAACAGAATAAACTTTAATAATGAAAGGAATCGTATTAGAAATATAACTAGAGTTAATGGTTATGACGATAACTTAGTAAACAAGCTAATAAATGGACATAAGTTCAGGTTAAATATGCAGAATTCCACCTTTTTTACACGCGAAGAAAATAACACCAAGTATGTCTCCATACCATTTAATCCGAAATATAGCAGGGGGCTCAATAAGGTATTTAATAAGGTAGGCCCCGCCTTAGTCTGTAAATCATCAGACAATCTAAGGAATATCTTAAGAAATCCCAAAGATAAGATTCATAATTGTGAGAAAAGTGGAATTTATGAAATTAGTTGTAATGATTATGACTAAAAGTATGTTGGGCAAACTAAAAGGTCAATTAAAACACGATTTAAAGAACATTTAGCACACTTAAAATACAGTAGGACAGAAAAGTCTAGCATTGCCGAACATGCCCTTGAAGCTGAACATATTGTAACATTATATAATCTAAAATTAATTAAAAATGTATCTGATAGGAGATTGTTAAACGCACATGAAAGTCTGGAAATTATAAAATGTAAAAGTAGTTTATATAAAGACACAGGGCCTATTCCTTATCGTCTCCTCTACTGGTTACTTGACCGGAACTGATGGCCTTGCTTATGCCATGAGTTCCGCCTGAGTAATTCAACGGTTAGGCTAAGTATAAATAGGATAGATTTGTAGTTTAGCTTCATCAATCATCGCTT
>CM032456.1:111644047-111876547 GCA_019049505.1 Pachyrhynchus sulphureomaculatus | reverse complement strand
GCTTACCATCGCATGATACGTACAATTGGACAAAAAATATTCGATAAGATTAAGACTAGTGTAGTCGAAGTTTAGAAGAATTAAGTTTTTTTAATAAGTATTTCTTGGGACTCACGATCAGATCTCTTGGATTAGATCGTAATTGCCAGCTGCACAGTGTGATAATTTACTCAATGGCACGTCATTAGGTTTATGGTACAGTTATTTATTATGATATAAACATAAAATACAGACCTATTAAACCTTACACCGTTAGCTCTGTATTGAAAATTTTGAGAGGGTATAGGATGTGTTAGTTAAAAAAAGAAGAGCTTTAGGGGAGCGGGCTAAGTAATCGCGAGATAATAATCGCAAAAGATGCCCCACCGAGGAGATTTTAACCGCAACTTTAAGTTTTCGATATGTATGTATATTTAACCTACCTGTCAGTTTGTATGGGATTACCGGTTAATCTCTTGTCTCGTAAATACTGTAGACGCTGGTGGTAGGTTTTTTAGTTCTCTACGGTAAATGTTTCCAGTTAATAGCCAGTTCATAGGCAACGGCAATAGGTGAGGAGCCGCCATGACTGCGGTCACGATAAGAAATGATGGAATAATGTCCCACCACATCTGAAAATCATTAGAAATCAATAAGGGCACATCTAAGATTTACCCGTATAGGGGGGAGGGGATTATTGCGTGATAATTTGGAAGAGAGCATTTACCATTTCAAAAGTCGACTTTGTTAAATAAGGATTTATAGCAAATAAGGTCCCAGGAACCAGGCCTAAATTATTCCACATTACAATATATTCCATAATAATTCAAAACAGATATTTATTACTTGGTACATGTGTTTCCATTAGAGAAGAAGAAATGACAGATGAAGTAGTTTTTTAGACTGACGAAAATGTTTAAAAAAGCAATAAGTAAAAACTACATCCAATATATGCGTAACGAATAGATGATTAGAAATACAGTAGAATCCCGGTTATCCGAGGTAACGTGGGGGGGGGGGGCACCCTCCTCGGATAACTGAAAACTCGGATAATCCGGATTTGTTTTTATTCATGCAAAAAATAAACACCAATACTTTAAACCGATGTATTAACGTTTTTAACATATAAATAGGTACATACATTATAAAACAGTGTAATAGGTATCTATGAGCTTCTGTTTCATATTCTATTTCTAGCTGCAATGTTTCTCCATCTATTAAGAAGAAGCAAATCCGCTGGGGTTGCCTCTGGTTGTTGTTTGATATACCTCAAAGCTTTTTCCAAAGAAGCAAAACCTTCTTGATGAGAGATCTTAGTGGGAGACTGTTCATCCACCGCCGCTTCGTCATCGTCATCATCATCTGATTTTTCGGTTTCCTGAAGCATTCGTTATTTCTTCAATACACATTTCTTCTTCTAAATCATCTGCTGTAATCCATTCAACAACATCTTCTCTTGTCACATTTTCGCAACCTTTTAATTTTTGCATTAATTCAAATAAACTTTTTTCTTTTTCTTCTATCTCGCTGTCAAAATTTCTCCATGGCTTCTCAATTTCAAAGCTAATTTATTTAATGGAGTATCATCTTCAGTGTCATTATAGTCCTCAAAATCAATAACTTTTGACCAAGATTTTTGAATAGTGGTAGTACGCAGAGAATCCCAATCTTGACTTACCCAGTAAATAACATTTTTCAGTATAACCTTTCTCATCCCATCGATAATATCCTCCTTTTCTGTGTATTCTAACAGATGTTCAAGATATAAACGCCTATAATTTTAAAAATATTTTCTAGGATGCCTTTATCCATTGGTTGCATTATGCTGGTTACATTTGGAGGAAAAAATTTTACAACAATTTCGCCCATATGAAGTCCTTCTCCAGGGTGAGAGGAGGCATTATCCATTAACAAAATTGCTTTAATAGGAAGACGGTTTCTGTTCAAAAATTTAGTCACAGATGGCACGAACTCTTCTTCAAACCAGTTAGTAAATAAGGTCGCATCCATCCATGCGCTCTTCTGACTTTTGTAATATACTGGTAGGGCTTTGGGTGAGATGTCTTTTAAAGCTCTTGGACGTGCAAACTTGCCAATCACCATCAGTGGGATTTTGTGCTTGCCAGATGCATTGGAACATACCATTATAGTTAATCTTTCATTACTTCCATGCCAATGTTTTTGATGGAAGCATTTTATAATTCAGACCAGTTTCGTCACAGTTGTAAATTTGATCACATGTGTATCCACAATCTTCGATTTGCTTTTTTAAGGTTCTGCTTAAACTTCTCAATTGATGACACACCAGCAGAAAGTTTTTCACCACATACAGTTAGTTGTCGTACACCGTGCCGTTTTTTTTCCAGCGGTCAGGCCATCCAGATCTGGCGGTAAACTGATCTATCTCTGGGAATTGCCTACTAATCATTATTGCTTTCTGTTGTCAAATTTGGACCTGACAGAGGCACACCTTTTGATCCTGTTGGTTAAATCACATAAATAAAGCTTCGTTAACCTCTTCATAGTCGCTTCCGCTTTTCATTAATTTTCTTCCTGAGGACGAGGATGCTTGATTTATACACCACTCTTCTATTTTTGTGCGGTTTCTTTTCCAATCTCCAACTGTTATCTCACCTACTCCATAATCTCCTGCAACAACTTTAATTGTCTCTCCTGCTTCAATTCTTCTGATGGCTTTTAATTTTTCTTTAATAGGAACGATGATTCTTTTACGCTTGTTTTGCTCCATTATAATACGGCAAACAAAAATTCAAACAAAGCAGTTCGTATTAATTACACTTAACTGCCAGAACTCCAGCCAAATAAATTATGTGAGTATACTCGTACTTCTCCGTAGTAAACGCTATAACGCACTGCATTCACGCAAATTTACATGCTGAAAGAGTCCAAAAACATAAATAGGGGAACCCCTCACACGGGCCAAGGGGATTCCCCGAAGGCCCCGACGATTTTAAATGGAAATATGTACATACATATTTTAGAAGCTTGGTTAATACGCAGCATAGACGCGCGTACCTCGGATAATCAGGTTCTTAGATTGGCACTTTCGTAGCCCCTCTAAATCCTCAACTGTGAACAAAATAAACTAATATATCTACGATTTTACAGATTTTAGTTGTTTAGTAGCTTCGCATAGCATATAATGCTAACAGCAATACAATTTCAGGGTGCTATACATAGGTACATACATGTTCTGTCCCAAAAATAAGTAGAATGATTTTTTCCCCTCTGATGCGGACGGCTGGAGTGGGGCGATTTGTGGTGGGAGGTCTTGGAAAAGCAACACGATCCACGTCATCTGCCTGCGAGCCGTTACAATAAGCGGATCGCTGCTAGACTGGACCCCTGTCTCCTGAGAGACGCGTCACGAATTCACGATGCATGTGAACAGTAAGTTTTACGTGGAGTCCTTGAAAGGCTGCGGAAAAGAGTGCAATGCGTCAGGAAGGAGATCTTTGCTAACTGGAGGCTGCACTACGACAACGCGCCTTCCTCGTGACCGAGTAGCTGGCCAAGCACAAGGTGGCAACGCCGCCACAGCTGGATAATATCAAAGAGGTCGTAACGAGGTATCTGAACGAGGTTGCCGTCGACGCCTTCCAGGAAGCGTATTGCGACTGACAACGATATGTCGATTCACAAGGGTGCTATTATGAAAGGTTTTAGTAATTTGTACTTCGATCTGCAATAATTTTTTTTTCCCGGATTTATTCTACTTATTTTTCGGGCAGACCCTGTAGACAGTATATAAATAATATTTGCTAATACAACGTGATCACTGTAGCCTCGAACACCAGCTTACTAACATGGGGGAAAAGTCCGGACACTTTCCGAGAGATGGCAGCACAAGTTAAAAAACCTTCCCGGTACCGTTTTTTCGTTGAATGGCTAGAATTACATCTAGCAAAATGAATTAACGCGGACACGTTCTTACTTGACAGACCGTATACTACATGGGGGGGGGGATGCCGAGACTTTCCGAGAGATGTCAGTACAAACAAAAAACCCATATGAGTTTCAGTTAGGGTCAATTCTCAGAAGATTCGGGTAAAATTTTCATAACATTTTGTCTATTAGTATGCGAGTTACAGCTGTTTGAGTGACGCTACTTTTGAGTTTTGTAAAACGAGGGGACAAAAAGAATTTGGTATGTTGATTAAACATTCCTTTTTGACGCAAAAAATACAGCTAGAACTCAAGAATGGCTTGAGAAGTGTTACGGTACATCTGCTTCGTCGAAAGTAATTATATGTCGATGGTTTAGTGAACTGGTATGGGATCGTACAAGCACCGATGATGCGCCCCGTTCCCGACGTCCAAATGAGGCAGTCACTACAGAAAATACAAGAAAAATCTACCATATCGTTCTGAATTACCACAAAGTAAAAGTGAGAGAGATAGCTGAGATCGTGAAGATATGAATAGAGCACGTGCGCATATTTTGCATTAATATTTGTGTATAAAAAAGGTATGTGCCCGATGGGTATCGTGCATTTTCACGATTAATCAAAAACAGCAACGTATCGAAGATTCAAAAACGCTCTTTGGTTCTGTTTCGGAGTAATCCAAACAAGTTTCTGCATCGATTTGTAACAGTGGACGAAACATGGATCCACCACTACACGCCTGAGCCCAATAGGCAGTCCGCAGAGTGGCTGGAACCGCACGAAAGCCGGCCGAAGCGTTCAAAAACACAAACATCAGCTGGCAAGGTGTTAGCAAGTATGTTTTCGGCTGCACATGAAATAATACTGATCGACTATCTGAAGAAGGGGCGAAAAAATCAAAGACGTTGGTTTATTGGACCGTTTGAATGAAATCAAAGAAAAAAGACCGATTTAGGTGGTATGGAAGCTTACATCCCATTTTCGAAGAAATGTCCTTCCAACGGCAAGCCTTGGTTTGACCGAAAATGCAAAGAAGCTGTTGCTTCTAAATATCTTGCCTCCCGACAATGGCGTGAAAATCCTAACACCATAAATCGTAACATCTTTGTTCATGCCCGGAAACTTCTCGCTTGTCCCAAAAATTCCAGGTCCTTTTGGTCAGTCGCTAAGGCAGTTGGTCAGAATTTCAGCAAATCCACCATACCACCACTTACACGGCCAGATAGTTCTATTGCAACGACACCTGTTGAGAAACCGAACTTGTTGGCTGAACTGTTTGCTTCACATTCTACTGCCGATTTCCAAGGAAAAACACCACCTACTATTCCCATAGTGCAGTCAAGGATGTCCGATATTCTCTGCAGACAGCTTATCATAAAACGTATTTTAATGAAGCTAGACACCAAAAAAGCTTCTGGCGCTGACGGAATACCTGCCATAGTTCTCAAAAACTGTGCAAGGGAAACTAACACCAGTTTTCTGTAGACTTTTCAACCAATCCTACAGAAAGGGAATATTTCCTTCCTGCTGGAAATGTGCCACAGTTCAGCCGATACCTAAAAAAGGCAAGAAGACCTTGCCAAACAACTACCGACCAGTCGCACTGCTTTCAATAATATCGAAAGTCATGGAAGAGGCTGTCAATGAGCATCTTCTAAAATACCTTGAAGGATTCAACATTATTAGCAATCGCCAATATGGCTTCCGTAAACATAGATCAACAGGAGATCTTCTGACTTATGTAACACATGAACAACGTAATTGAACACTTCGGGGAATCTCGAGCGGTTGCTCTTGACATATCCAAGGCATTCGATCGTGTTTGGCACGATGGACTGTTGGCTAAGCTACGCTCTTATGGTATGTCTGAAAAGTTCTGTTTGTGGCTCTCATATTTCCTCCTTTACGAGTCGCAGTCGACGGATTTCTTTCTAACACCTTTACTGTTAACGCCGGAGTGTCCCAAGGCTCCATACTGTCTCCTACGCTCTTTCTCATTTATATTAACGATCCGCTGGAAAAGACCGGGAATCCAATCTACAGCTTTGCAGATGACAGTACGCTTATCTCTTCATTCACTTTGAACGCTTGGACATCGGCTGCTCAGGCTAATATCCGCAGACAACAGGAAGTCATTCAACTTAACAAAGATCTGGAAGAAATTCTATCTTGGGGTGACAGTAACGCCACAAAAACCCAGGCGGCAGTTTTTTCTAAAAAAGTTAACGTTACTGAACCCGACATAGTTATGTCGGGACACTCCATTCTCCTAATTTGGGAGCAAATATATCCTGGCATGAACATGTTGCAGGCAGAGCAAGGAGAGCTTCTCAAAAGTTGGGAATATTATTTCGAACCAGAAAGCTTTACACTCCACAACAACTGTTAATTCTTTGCAAAGCTCAAATTCGACCAACTATGGAATACTGCTCCCATGTTTGGGGCTCCGCTCCCAAACATACACTGCATTTGTTGGATTCTGTTCAGAGAAGGGCTGTTCGTCTGATTGCAGACCCAGAACTGACCGGCGGCCTTGATTCGCTGAAACATCGAAGAACGGTTGGCGACTTGAGTCTATTCTACAAGTATTTTCATGGAGAGTGTTCGAAGGATGTAGCCCGCTTAATTCCTCCCAGAGCGGTGCATGTTAGAAGGACACGTCGCGCTGATGCTTCAGATCCGTATGAGGTTCAGCTTGTTACTCCTCATACAACGCTTAGCAAGCAGTCTTTTATATGGAGAACATCATCCCTTTGGAATGGCTTACCCAGGACTGTGTTTCCCACCGAGTACAATTTACAGCGATTCAAGAACAACGTGAATCGCTTTTATTTTTTTTTTTCCGCACACGTGTCGCTCCTGTAGCGCTTTAGGGACTTCCTTGCAGCACGTGTGCTACACCCAAAAAAAAAAAAGAATAAAATGCTGTTTCACCAAGATAATGCATTAGCTCACAACCCCCTAAAATCCTTAATGAAATTGAACCAGTTGGGCTATGAATTGCTTCGTTATTCGCCGTATTCACCAAATGTGTCCCTCAGCGATTATAACACCTTTCCAGGAAAAGAGAATTGTCTCAAATGAAGAATTCGAATGGGAAACTGAGGCTTATATTAGAGAGCTCGACAAATCGTACTATATGAAAAGTATCCTAATGTTGTAAGATCGCTGGAATAAGTATATCGCTCTTGAAGGAAACCATCTTAAAGAATAAAATCGATTATTGGCAAAAACATCGTGTTTTCTTTAAAAGTCTCGGGATTTTTCAACCCATGTAGTAATGAGGTGAGATTTTAGTATATAGGACTCACAAAGAACTTTTTTTGTCATTGGCGGCCACGCATTTATATTTGCTATTACTTTTAAATGAGCGCTATGGAATAGTGAGCACATATTCCATAGTAACCAAAAAAGGATATTGCAGTATAAAATTATATTAACCTTTACTACTGGAGAGGTAAAAAAGATACATTTTAAAGATAATTTAGATATTTAGGCACGAAATTAACAGGCGATTCAAAACTGAAGTACTAAAAATCTGTGACCGTTATTATGGTCACTTCGATACCACTGGAAAGGCTATTCAAATCGTTCCAAAAGGTCACAAATCACCGCTAACTTTTGTGGTTTTCTTCCTTGACATTCAAACCTAACAATTTTAATTTTCTCGATTTTCTCGACATGAACCTGTTTTCTATAATTTAACCAGCTTTACTTTCCTTAATTTCTGTTTGACACAAAATTAAATGAAAAGGGGTAAATGGGCCTTACTATAATTTCAATTTCTGCTAAACGTGATATAAAGGTTTGGACCGGCCGTTTTAGACTGAATTTTGTATACTTTTGCAATAAAATGATCCCTTAGGTTCTGTTCATGTTAATCAGTTTTGCAAATAGAAAAATTAAAGACAGCGAATGTTGTATATATTTCTTCTTTCTCTTCCTGTCCCATGTATTCAAACACGTCGTGTTCTCTGTACCATTTCTTCATTCTTTGCTAGTTGAAAAATTGATGCAGCTTCCGGAAATCCACACCAGTCCCTGATATTCCGGAGCCACGAGTGCTGCTTTCTACCGGTCCTCGCCGACCCTCCATTTTTCCTTGAAAAGTAAGTAGCGGTCACATCTTAGTATATGTCCCAAATAAGACACTTTTTTTTTGTTTTACCATATAAAGTAGTTGCCTCTCCATCCCCAGCCGGAAGCATTTCTTAATTGGTTAGGTCTTTTATCCAAGAAATTCGTAGCAAAACGTCGCGGTATCCATAGCTCGAAAGCTTCGATACGATTCAATGATCTCACTTTTAACGACCATGTCTCTACACCATTAAGAGGACCGGCCAGACATAACATTTTATTACTCGTAGGGGCAGGGCGAGTGGCAATTATCTTTAAAGCAGCATATTTTTCAACTTTAGAAAGGTATCCTTTGCCATGCCAATCCGCAGTTTAACCTCTTCATCACAATCCCATTGTTCGTTGACGACAAAGCTAATGTTGTATATAAGATGAGCAACTTGGCGCAGTAAATTTTTTAGTCAACTAATGCATAAAAAAGTCCACAGATTAGGAATATGGCGGTCCCGAGTCAATTCAGAGCCCTAATATGCAAGATGCACCAGAAATTTATGCTCATATTCAATATTCATCAATTAAACGTAGTTATTGACTCTAAAAATGTAATAATCTTAAGAAATCGTCAAAAAACTATCGCTAAATCTGCACAATTAGTAATGTAACTAACCTTAAATAAGTAGGAAAAATGAATTGCACACCGTTTGATAATAAATGCGACTTACCTGACGATGTCTCTTTGACAATTAACTTTTTCCACTGCTGACTGCCTGTTCTGTGAAGTCGCTGCGGGAGTACTTGGTTTTCGGGTCGAATGCCAGTTTTCTTTTCAAAATATCGTTTTTCATCTCAGGGCGGCCTGAGATTAGCAATCGCTGCACGAAGTAATTAAAAAATAAACGGCGGCGTGTTTACCCACCTTATATTGAATCTTGACAGGGGCTACATGCTAACGGGAATAACATTTATGGCGTGTGGAAAACTATCAATGTATAAGTGTAATCCTTTTTTAATAATTATTGTATCAGTATATTACTTACCGTCGGATAGTCCTATAGATTGAATTTTAAACTTTTACAACTTTGAACTTTTTCCTGTCAAAAAAATACGCTTCAAATTAGGAAGAACGAAATTTCCCGAAGATCCGTCGCTGTTGCCACATTTTGCTGCTTTTCGTTTTGGCCAGGGGGGGTTCATATTATTTTGTTATTATTATGCTAATTAACTTTTCTTACAATCATAACTTATTCCCGATTTGTACTCACTATGCTTTTATATTAATTGTTTGGAAAATTTTTCGTATTTTAATATAGTTTTAGTTTTGGTTCCTTCAGGTTAGAAAGGCGAGAAAAAAAAGAATTAAAATATGAGGGTCATTCAGTAAGCAAAGAGACAAATAGCTCTAGCTTAAGAACGGTTTATTGGATTACTACAAAATTTGGCCTACTTTTGACATAATCCCCCCCCCCCCCCCCCCCCCCAACGTTAATACACTTCTCTCACTTTTCTGCTAGCTTCTTGATTCCTTCTTCTTCTTCTTCCGACTTGTAGCTAGGCACTATTGCCTGTTTTCTTTGTTCCCTGCTTTATAGATGGAGCGACCATCTCTTTCTTGGACGTCGCATTGATCTTCTTCCATTTGGTAACTTGGTATCATTGAGGCTTCCCGCTATCCTATTAGCTTTATTGACTTGATGTTTTACTTTTTCCTCGATTTTTCCGATACTAGGTATTTTGACGCCCAGATAATCGACACCTGTTCTATTCATTTATCTTCCACCACCAGCTTGCACCTAATCGGCTCTTTTGCTATTACTGTTGTCTTGGTTTTTCAGTTGAGATTGACATATTATATTATTTTGCTGCTAGGTAGAATTCGTATAGCAGCCTTTGCAGATCGTTCTCGGTCTCAGCCATTATTATCAGCGTAATATATAATTTTAAGTTCTTTGTTACCCATTCTATATCCCTTCTTTCTTTTGACATTTTTTCTACTTTACTGTCTTCTATAATATATATAAAATGCAACGTCTCTCTGTCTGTCTGTCTGTCTGTCCGTTAGTGCGCTTATCACTGGAAAACCACTTATCCGATTTATTTACTTTTTTTTTTAAAAACATACATATGTTCTCTGGCCAGGTTATAGGCTATATTTTATTACGATAGGTCGCATAAGGAATAAGTAGGGACGATAATAGTGAATGAAGTCGGAAAAAGGTTTGCCACTAGCGCGTTCCCTTGCAGAACACAGTCTAAACCATTAAATATAGAACAATATTATGTAGCAGAGAATATCTACAATCTATAATCTATAATATATATAAAATGCAATGTCTCTCTGTCTGTCCATTAGTGCGTTTATCAGGCGAGAGCCACTTATCCGATTTACGTGTCTTTTTTTAAATTCATACATATATTCTTTGGCCAGGTTATATAATAATAATAATAATAATCTATATCTACAATAAATATATATATAAAATGCAACGTCTCTCTGTCTGTCTGTCTGTCCGTTAGTGCGCTTATCCCTCGAGAACCACTTATCCGATTTACGTGATTTTTTAAATTCATACATATGTTCTCTGACCAGGTTATAGATATATATTTTATTACATCTATAATATATATAAAATGCAACGTATCTCTGTCTGTCTGTCCGTGAGTGCGCTTATCACTCGAGAACCACTTATCTGATTTACGTGTTTTTTTTAAATTCATACATTTGTTCTCTGGCCAGGTTATCTATAATCTTCTATCTATAATATATATAAAATGTAACGTCTCTCTGCCTGTCTGTCTGCCTGTCTCTCTGCCTGTCTGTCTGTCCGTCCGTTAGAGAACCACTTATCCGATTTACGTGCTTTTTTTTTAAAATATAAATATTTTCTCTGGCCAGGTTATAGGATATATTTTATTGCGTTAGGTAACATAAAGAATAAGTAGTGACGATAATAGTGAATCAAGTCGGAAAAAGGTTACCGTTAGCGCGTTGCAATACACTGCCTTAACCTTTAAATATGAAACAATATCATGTTGCAAAAAATATAATATATATAAAATGCAACGTCTCTCTGTCTGTCTGTCTGTCCGTTAGTGCGCTTATCACTTGGGAACCGCTTATCCGATTTACGTGTTTTTATAAATAAAAATATATGTTTTATGTAATCGATATAAGTCTAGATAATGGGAGATAAGGTGAGATAATGGGAGATAAGTATAAATAATGGGAGATAAGGAGAACTAATGGGAGATAAGCAGAGATGAGATAATCGGAGTTATGGTGAGATAATGGGAGATAAGGAGAAATAATGGGAGATTAGGAGAAATATTGTGAGATAAGTCGAGATAAACCTAGATAATGGGAGATAAGGTAAGATAATGGGAGATAAGGAGAAATAATGGGAGATAAGGAGAAATAATGGGAGATGAGCAGAGATAAGCCTAGATAATGGAAATTATGCAGATAATAATATATATCGAATGCAACGCGTCTCTGTCTGTCTGTCTGTCCGTTAGTGCGCTTATCACTTGAGAACCGCTTATCCGATTTACGTGTTGTTACAAATTTATACATATGTTTTGTATAATTCGATATAAGCCTAGATAATGGGAGATAAGGTGAGATAATAGGAGATAAGTATAAATAATGGGAGATAATGAGAACTAATGGGAGATAAGCAGAGATAAGATATTGGGAGTTATGGTGAGATAATGGGAGATAAGGAGAAATAATGGGAGATAAGTAGAAATATTGCGAGATAAGTCGAGATAAACCTAGATAATGGGAGATAAGGAGAAATAATGGGAGATAAGAAGAAATAATTGGAGATAAGGATAAATAATGGGAGATGAGCAGAAATAAGCCTAGATAATGGAAATTATGTAGAGATAATGGGAGATAAGAAGAAATAATGGAAGATAAGGGGAAATAGTGGCAGATATTTTATTACGTTAGGTAACATAAGGAATAAACAGCGACGATATTAGTGAATCAAGTCCACGCGAGCGGAGCCGCGGGCACGGCTAGTTATATATATTCTTGATAGTTTTAATTAGGTCTAATGGATGCTCCTGCTATACAATAGATGAATAACGTCTTCCATCTGCACACTGTCGTAACCTTCTTTTAATTCTATCAGGCACAAGTATGCTGGAATGTTGTATTCTATTGATTTTTCTTTTATCTGTCTTACAATGAATACGGCATCGGTGCATGAGCGCCCACTTCTTGATTCCTGCGGCAAAGAATTCTTTCGGTTGACGTCGAAGCCACTCACTTTTTCCTTCCCTTTCTCATAGTCGGTGAACCTCTTTCCACGTAGGGCATGCTTGAGAGGTCCGAACAGGTAAAAATCACACGGAGCCAGATCTGGGCTATATGCAGGATGCGACAACCCAGTTCTTGAAGCTTTTCTTGGGTAAACCGGGCCGAATGAGGGCGGGCATTGTAAATGGTTCTCAAAAATATTGTGAAAAGTTCCAACGCTTATCCCAACGTCCTGAGCTATCATTTCAACAGTAATTCTTCTGGTATCATGAATAAGTTCATCAATCCTCGATTCCAATGAGGAACCGGAAACTTCGACTGGACGTCCACTTCGCTGCTCGTCACACACTCTTGTTCGGCCACTTTGGAACCGATCTATCCACTTGTAAACGTTCGCACGTTTCATGCAACTTTGTCCATTCTGTAATAACATTCTAGAGTGTTTTTCACTCGGCTTAACACCTTCTGCTGTTAATAATTTGAGGACAGAACGCTGCTCTTCTAAAGAGTTCCAATGGACTCGCCGTGGTAAACTGGATATTTTGAGAGTATATTTACATTACATGATCGTACAGCTGATTAAAACTCATCACAAGGTTGCCAACTTGCACTCCTAGAAGTATGAAGCGGTTTCGTTGAATGGGTTTAAGCCGAGACCAATTGTCTCTTTACTTATTGAATGACCCTCGTAGATGTCTGATATTCAAAAACTGTCTCCGTTATTATTTTAAATTTAAACAAGAGTACATAACATATCACACATAAATACCTAGGCATCGTGTAAGTGTGTTTAAACAGTCTTTCGGCTATACATCTGCTAAACTTCTGAACGAAATTCCTGAAGGTTTGCTTGTTCTGTCTGAACTATCTTTCAGAAGGCAGCTAAAGAAGATTTTATTTCAGACTTATTGACTGTTATTATTATGTCTCTTTTATAGGGTAAAGTGGGGATCATGGTTGGTGTATGGGTATCAATATCAATTCATGTAGAATTACAATTTTTTCCTTTTTAGTGTTCCGTACGGAACACTTATAAGATCACTTCGATGTCTGTCTGTCTGTCCGTCCGTCTGTCTGTCCGTCTGTTACACTCGATTTTCTCCGAAACTATTTGACGTAGAACGTTGAAATTTGGTACTAATATAGCAATTGATGGTCTCATCAGAGCCGTGTAGTTTTGGAAGTAAATTTTTGAGTTAAGGGGTTAGTTTTGGGGGGTGAAATCGGAAGTGAAAAAAAAAAATTTTTTTACTAGGTCATCGAGTGCGGTATCAAATGAAAGCTTGTAAAAACGCGAGTTCAAAAATACCAGGTGTACAAGTATGAAATGTGTTTTTTTTTCTAAAAAAACATGTTAAATTCGGAAGAATGATAAAAAGTGCTTTATTCAAAGTATGCTCCATCGCTTGTTATACATTTTTCCCATCTTTCGGGCAATTTGTGAATACCACGCCAGTAAAAATCTTCCCCTTTTGTTGCGAACCATTCATCGAGCCATTTTTTCACATCTTCGTACGAACCAAAGCACTGCCCATCGATGCAAACAAGTGGTAATCGGAAGCAGCCAAGTCTGGTGAGTAAGCCGCATGGGGTAGAACTTCTCAGCTGAGTGCTTCCTACGTGTCGCGAACTGGTTTTGCCGTATGTGATGGAGCATTGTCATGAAGAAAAATGACTTTGTGTCGCCTCTTTCGGTATTCTGACCTTTTTTTCAAGCAGCGAACGGTTCAAATCGGTCAATTGTTGTTGGTAACGTTTAGTATTAACCGTTTCCCCAGGTTTTAACAGCTCATAATATACCACGCCCCTCTGGTCCCACCAAACACAGAGCATCGTCTTTCTGCCAAAGCGATTCGGCCTTGCGGTCGATGTGGATCCAAAAATTTTGAAAAAATTCTGGAATATTCTCCACGAGGTGTAGATTGAACGAAAATTATCACTTTACACCTTTAATAATTTATCTGGTATATAAAAAAAAACAAAAATTTCAAGGTCATCAGTTTTCAGTAAAGATCGGAAACAAACTTTGTTGAAACTCATTTGGGGTGTGTTTTGTGAAGTCACTGATCATTTTATACCTCCGTAACAAAAATTTTTGTTTCAGAAGTAATCAACGTACGGAACACTAATTGCGCAAGTTCAACTTGCACTTGACCGGTTATTTAATTTAGAGTAAGTAGAGTTTAAGTACTAATGGTGACTTTTTAAATTGTATTTGAGTTTGTATTTTTATTTTATTCTTTTTGTATTTCTTTTGTGTAATTTTGGGAACTCGGTTAACAACAGCATTGCTGCATTTCGCCGAGTATAAAATAAAGACGTTCATTATTATTATTATTATTAAAAAGATGAAGAGGGTGGACGCAACGTGTGTACAAGAAGTTTTAGCGCGTGGACAATGTTTAGAAAAGACATTTTGCATGGACAATAACTGACGTTTCGTTGCTTTCTCCGTTTCTGCAAACTATGTCGGCCACCTTGCAATTTTAAAATGACATATGAAACTTTTAGATGATGCAACTAGTTTCAGATATACAGTAGCATCCCGGAAAATTAATTGTCTCGCTGGGTATTATATTTTCTTCAATGTGCTTAATTGACTTTAATAATCAACATTTTGTTTTAAGTTATTTTAAGTTATGTTCTAATTAAAAAGTATTTTGACTTTTCCATTACGTGAGTCATAATATGGCCCCACTCACATGATGGTGTGTATATTTACCATGTGATCTTGACTACCTTAACGACTTATGAGCTGTGGCATTACAAAAATTATAAACATGTCTAAAATTGTTATCTTGTACAGTTAATACTCTAAACCGCAATGAAACATGATAAAAATAGGTATTGTAACCTTATATTCTAAATAAAATAATTTAACAATGCAAGTGTGAAAACCTCTAGACTAAGATCGTGTCGCGCATTATTCATTAAAAATTGTATTTATTTCAAAGTTTTTTTTTTTATATTATTCGACAGTAAAGCAATTGTAATTAAAATGCTAATGATTCAGTAGTTCGTCCAGTCGCCATCAGCGTCCATGATCGCCTGGCTTCTTCGGGGTATACGTTCGACGAGATTTTCCGCGTAATCTTGGGGCAAAGATTTAAAGATTGCCCGAATTTGCCGTGACAGCTGTTTCACTGTATAGACCTTTTTACTATGAAGCTTCTGGTTGATGTATGACCACACGTTCTCGATTGTTAAAAGTTAATTGCGCATTTTAGGAAAACATCACTATCACTATTAGCCTAGTTCTATCCAATGCTGGATGTAGACCTTCCCCCTGAAATTCCATCTTAATCTATTTGCACCTGTTGTCATCCATCCAATGCCCGCAACCCTCTGTATATCATCATGCCATCTTGTTTTGGGACGTCCTACGCTCCTTTTCTGTTCTCGTGGTCTCCATTCTAATGTTCGCTTGGTCCATCGAATATCGGTCGAGCGTGCTACATGTCCATCCCATTGCCACTTTCTCTCTGCTCTATAATATCCTTTAATTTGTTTTGTTCACGTATCCACTTGTTTCTTTTTATGTCATTAAGTTTTATCCCGATTATCTGTCTTTCGTATGCTCACTGGGTCCGAACGAGTTTTTGTATATCGGCTTTATTCAGTGTCCAAGTTTCAGCGCCATATGTAATTACGGGTAGGATGCACTGATCATAAATTTTGGCCTTCAACTTGTTTGGGATGGTTTTATCTTTGAATATATAACTTGATTTCCCGAATGCGCACCGCCTGATTCTTCTTGAAGTTTCATCCGAGACACAATTTTTAAATAGAAAGGTTACCTAAAAAATTGTGTCAGGCAAGAAAATCGAAAAAACAAATATAAAAAATATCAAGCGGAACCTTTAAAGAAATTGCTAAAAACGGTTTCATTTTAAGGCCTAAATTTTCACTTGCAGAAAATGCTTAGATTCTTTAGTTCTGAATGGCTTCTTGCTTCATAAAACACTCTCTATATTATGTTTCGGAAATAGTTAAACAACATTTATTTTTGCAATATTTTTTTAATTTTTTTTCTTTTAAGCTATTTTTTAGAACAATGATAGTTGGGGCGTAATAATAAAATTTTAAGGACATTACCAAGCTACGAATCTATTCCCCAAATTTTATTTTGAGTTGGAATATATAGGTATATAAAAAAAAAGATGCCTGGACTGGACAACCCAAGAGAGAAGGAAAAGAAGACGTAATAATTTGGAAATAAGAAGCCGATAAAACCCGAATTCGTACCGAACCCACACGTGGGTTCTCATATCAACCAGCATGGCGGACATTTTATGAAAAACTGTCTCGAAAATAACACTAACTCTGCATTTCTAGGAAAGTTGATTTGATCAGAAAAGAAGGCGTAGTTCTCTGGTATTCAGAATTTATCTGTCGCTTTCTATCAGTGATCTACAATAACGTTGATACAATTACACATATTTTTATTCGGGGAAGTATGCGTCGTCAGTTAGCGTCACCGTTAACCGTTAGTTATTCTTATCGTCCGTTAGCGTTACCATCTACCATCGGCATGAATTATCGTTAACGGTAATTAACAAAACTTCATTTTGCTGTTTTCTCATTTACTTTTTAGGGAAAATTTATGTCTGGCAGTTGACAGCTAGTATAACTCCTGGTTTACGGTATCCCCACCGTAACAAATTTTCTGAAGTCCTGTCATTCGATTTAGTTTGCAACATGAATACCATTTGAAGGAAAGAGAAGTTCATGCTGTTATTGTATATTACTTCAAAATAAGCATTTTCTCTTTTATTGCTAATATATTTTTTATGTGTCTAGCACACGTGTTACAGGAAAGTCCCTAAAGCGCTCTAGGAACGGCATGTGTGCGGAAAAAGCGATTCCCATTGCTCTTGAATCGCTGTAAATTGTACTCGGTGGGAAACACAGCCCTGGGCAAATTATTCCAAAGGCAAACGATAACGACTAGCTTCTTTTGGTGAAACTTTCACCTCGCTGGGACTTACAGGTTAGTAGGAGAAGCCTCATAGCGATAAAAGTACCTGCGATGGCTCACAGCTGTTTTAAAAAGTGCAGCATTCTGAAAATGGAAGACTACTCTTTGTTCAGGGCATATGGAGACGATCAGGAGGGATATATAGAGGGATCTCTATTCATAATGTCTGAGACTTCATCAAAATAATTTATAACACTTTTTAAAAAATACATCCTTGCTTCCTCTATCTTGTTTCATACGCAGTAGCCCAGGAGCCCAGTTCACAATAGGACGACTGTATCGGGATACTATTTCTCTCTTTAAAAATAACAATACCGCAGTAAACATAAACACAGTAGCGACAGTCCAACTCGGCACCTTTGATTTCAAGAGGTTCGAGTTTGTAATGATCACGTGACCTGTTGCTGATATGATACCCACGAGTTTTTGAAATATTTAAATTCCTTCTTTCAAGAAAAATGCTATTCTGTAGAATAAAAATGAATTTTGCTGATTGGAAGGAAGAAAAAAACGAGAAAAGTTTTTTTTAGAAACGTTATTTTATCAAGTTCTTATTACCATAAAACAGGGAAAAAGGCAAAAAATAAAGGGAGAGGAGTTATTAATTTAAATATCTCATTGTTGAATTTATATTTCTCAACTATTTGAGATATTGTCCGGGGGGAAAAATTTTCATTTTGAGAATATATCTCTGCACATCTTCAGCTTGGCGCGTATAACAGCAACAATTATACTCCTTATATTTGAGCTAATCCCAGTAATTTGGCGAGATTGAAAATAATTATAATTATCATTTTAAGATGAGATCGTCTTTCTTTTGAACTTAAAAATAAAGTGAACACACTTTTATTCTATTTTATCATTGGTTAAATCTAATATACTAATTTTCGTACAACTAAAAACTTTTCGTGCCTATATACTATTATGTAAAAAAAAAATAAATCCATGCATTGATTTATTCAAACTCATTCATGCTGGAGAATTACTACTTTTGCATGCCCAGATTGAGTTTTGAAAGTTTGGTTGGCGAATTTTAGCAAATAATATCACTTCACTCTAGCGAACAAAAGTAAGTACAAGTGGAATAACATAAACCAATATTTAACAATAATAAGACATCAACTGTTTTACAAATAAAATGTATCTCTAATATGAAAACAATTATTATAATCTTTATGTAATATATTAAATAATAGAAATAAAGAATTATAAATAAATTACCTTTTCGGGTCTTTGGGAAATCTGAAAAAACTAACTCCTTTGGAGATACCACATATATTTTTACAAGCACTAACCGTACAACAAAAACTTTCTCTTGGCATTTTTTCTTAAAATTATTTTCAATTATAACCTCAAACGAGTCATTTACTTATTGAAAAATTATTAATAATGAATTTCGGAGAACATTATAAAAAGATTCTCCTTGAAATCCAGATGTAAGCACAACCCGCGACTGCGCTGTCAGCCATGTTGTTGGTATGATAGCGGGCGTATGCGTGATACTGTGACAGTACTTTATTAGAAGAATAAGTACATACGTAACTTTTAAATCCAATGCTACTTATTAACAACGAAGATATTGTTTTTTCAATATTCCTGCTTCCTTTTGGTGTCAATTATTGTACGCCCATAATTTTTAAAATAATTAAGTGATAGTAAAAAGTATCGTCCCGTTGCCTGTTAGAACGCTTAGTTATAACAAATTCATAAACTATTTCTCTGTTCAAGATGTTTTGAACATCGAATTATTAGAACGGTATCTTTACCGGATACAGACACATATTTTGTAAAGGACGATACCACAATGATACTTTAGACGATGTGGTTTTTATAATATGATAGTAAAAAGTTTTAACTGACTCACGAACCACTTTTACTAAAAATTGTTTTCATATTTAGACAATTGCGGTTACAAAGGCTTTTTCTTTGTAAGAACTTTAGATATATCTGAACGCCTTAACACTAAATTATTTAAAAATGTCCTAAAACCCTAGAACATATAATAATAATACAAAAAAATACAAATTATAATTGTACAAATCATTTATTACAATCAATATTGTCGTCATCCTTGTTTTTTTTTGTGGATTCTTGGGAATCCGTCGAGGATCGTGGTCAAGGACAGTCGCATCGATACTTTCAATGGTGTCGTATCGCTTCCTTTTATCGATACATAAACTCGAGGTAACTGCTTCTTCACCGGCACCACAGAAAATATAACTGTCGTTACAGAAAGATGCGTAGGTGGAATGACACGTCGCTGCAAAACGAAGCCGGCTGACCGAAACGTTAAAATGTTCCTCGTCGAGTTTTTTAGAGATACTGCGTAAGCAAAAGTTCTATTTTATGTAGAAGTGGCGTCGTTTTGCGGCGACGTTTAAATTCACGTGTTTATCTTTCTGTGCAGATATTTATTTTTGCTCGTTCTTAGAACATATGTTTCCAAGCTGGACTTGCGCAATTAGTGTTCCGTACTGTGATTGCCTTTAAGATAAAAATTTTTGTTACGGAGGTATAAAATGATCAGTGACTTTACAAAACACACCTCAAATGAGTTTTCAGTAAAAAAATTAAGAGCCAAAATTACAAACATGTCTAGTCAGATACTGACTTAGCAGGCTAGGCAGATAAATTCTCAAACGTAAGACGCTCTTGATAATTTTCGCTCCACCTACACTTTATGGAGACTATCCCAGAATTGTTTCAAAATTTTTTGATCAGTACTTTTCGAGATATGGTCTATGGACAGGGATCCTTGGCTATTCTTTTAAAAAATAACACAAAGAAAAGTGGGCGCAACTATTATATCATATATATTTTTGAACTCGTGTTTTTAAAAACTTTCATTTGACACCCCACTCGATAATCTGGTAATTTTTTTTTCACGCTGAGAAGGGAAAAAAATCATTAAAACCGAATATTATATAAAGTTGCGTTTGAAGGCAGAAATCGCAAAGAAATGACACCAATTGAACAAGAAAAAAGTGCTCTTTCATTAAGACATTGCACCGTAGTACAAGTCAATGGTTACGATGGCAAAATTACTTCCTCATCCACCATATTCTCCAGATTTGGCCCTCAGCGACTATTACACAGAGCAACAAAAAAAATATTTTTGTTTTGATGCCTGATTTTAACTATATTTGGGACGCTAAATCTATACATGCAATCCGTTTTTGTCTATCAGCTCTACTTTTTTAGATACATCAACTTATCTACCAATGTGGTTTTTATTCAGTATATTCATTTATGAGAGTTCTAAAATTATTATATATTCATTAATGTAGGTACAATGGTTTTATTGTCAGTCTGTAATTGAGTAAATTCCAGGTAAATCTATAAATAGTGGAACCATTGCCTATCAGGTACCTGAACTGACCCTTTTAATCACCTAACTCGGGTAAGTCTCGTCAGTTTGTGCGTTCTTACTAATGAGAGTAGATCGAATTCGGCGTGTTATTTTATGTTAAGAAAAGAGTGTTTTTGTGTTATTGAACAGAATTAAAATGAGTTCAGGTTCCAGTTCAAGAAGAAGTTGTGTAAATCAACCTGATGTGTTTTGCTATATATGCGGAGAATACATGTTTCAACAAAACAGACAAACTATTACTGACTTTGTAAAGCGAGCATATCTTGGATACTTTGGAGTTAAGCTTGGTGATCAGGACAAAACGTGGGCCCCGCATCTCGTATGTAAAAACTTGTACAGAGCATTTACGGCAGTGGACTACCGGGAAAAGAAAATGTCTAAAATTCGGCGTACCAATGGTTTGGAGAGAACCAAAAAACCACTTCAATGATTGTTATTTCTGTTTAGTAAATACTAATGGAATCAATCGAAATAACCGCAGTAAGTGGACTTATCCCAATTTAGACTCGGCAATACGCCCTATCCCGCACTCAGATGAAATACCGATTCCAACATTTCATCAGCTACCACATATCTCTGATGACGAATATTTTCCCTCTGATCGCTCTTCTGATGCTAATAAAAGTTCTGATGCTAATGAAACTAACAGTGACTATGAGGGGACGTCATCAGTTCCTCAACGCTTCAATCAAAATGAATTAAATGATCTCACCAGGGATCTCAATTTATCGAAAAAAGCTTCTGAAGTACTGGCTTCTAGGTTGAACGACAAAAATTTACTGGAACAAGGAACCAAAATTACCTTTTACCGTACAAGAGAAAAAGATCTGCTACCATTCTTTTCTCAAGAAGACAATCTTGTATTTTGTCACGAAATTAGGGGACTCATGAAAGAAATGGGACTTTCTGAATATATTCCAGATGATTGGCGCCTATTTATTGACAGTTCAAAGCGAAGTTTAAAATGTGTCCTTCTACATAATGGGAATAAATATGGTTCAATACCACTAGCTCACTCAACGAAACTGAAAGAAGAATATAATACCATAGCTTTGGCCTTGCAGAAGATAAAGTATTACGAACATCAATGGATGATTTGTGTAGACTTAAAAATGGTAAACTTTCTTCTTGGGCAGCAAAGTGGTTACACGAAATATCCGTGTTTCTTGTGCCTCTGGGATAGTAGGGACAAAACACACCACTGGGTTAGAAAAGATTGGCCTCAGAGAGAAAACATGGACGTTGGGGAAAAGAATGTCATTAACGACGCTTTGGTTGAAAGAGAAAAAATCATACTTCTTCCGTTACATATAAAGTTGGGCTTAATGAAGCAATTTGTAAAGGCTCTTGATAAGAATGGGTCTTGTTTTGCATATATAGGGGTAAAAATGCATCAGTTGAGCACAGAAAAACTCAAAGCAGGGATATTTGACGGCCCACAAATAAGACAATTAATTAAGGATCCTGCCTTCATAAATTCAATGAATCAAGTTGAACGAGAAGCTTGGACATCATTTGTTGCAGTTGTAGAAAATTTTCTAGGCAAACATAAATCTCAAAACTATGTTGAAATGGTTAACAAGATGCTTAATAGTTTCAAATCCTTAGGGTGCAATATGAGTATTAAAATACACTATTTACACAGCCACTTAGACCGTTTTCCAGAAAATTTAGGAGACATGAGTGAGGAACAAGGTGAAAGATTTCACCAAGATATTAAAGTTATGGAGGACCGCTACCAAGGAAGATGGGACATGCACATGATGGCAGATTACTGCTGGAGTTTAAAAAGGGACTGTTTAAAAAAACATTCAAGAATGTCGCGGAAAAGAAGCTTTCCAAGTGTTGAGTGACTATTTCATTTCTTCAATGTTTTTTTTTTGTTTGTAAGTACGACATAATATTGTATTTTGTATAACTAAAATAAAAATTTCGTATCTACTTTTGTTTACTACAATTACGGATTTGAGTTACAATAATGTAACTTATATTTCTCTAAAATTGTATATCTTAAAAATTTGAGCTCCTAGGTACAAATGAATACGTTATTTGAATTCAGGACATCAAATTGATATAGAATCAGCTCAAAAAACCTCGACACCAAAACAGCTGTTCCCCTGTGTTATCTATTCGCAGACCTCAAAAAAGTGCTCGCGGGAGAGAGCTTTGGCTCCAATGAAGAAGATATCGCCGAAACTGAGGCCTATTTTGAAGGCAAAGACAATTCCTTCTACAAGAAAGGCATAGAAATGTTAGAAAAGCGTTAGACTGATTTGTATCGCTCTTGAAGGAGACTATGTTGATGAATAAAGTTGAATTTTGCAAAAAAAAAAGTGTTTTAAATAGCTAGACCAAAAACTTCTCAGCTTACTTGTTATTTATTGACTAACTAGGTAGCTTTACGCTATTAGTACTGAACAAGGATTTGATTACAGAAACATAATATAAATCTTCAGATATATACATGTTAGGGACCTAACTAACTTAGCTTAGGTAAGGAGTTTATATAAATGTTTGAGAGAACTTAAGATATTTGAACTTAAGATATTTCATGAACATTGGAAGAACTTAAGATATTTGAACTTAAGATATGTAATGAACATAAACTTAGGTTTAAACTTAAAGTTAATTAAGGCTAACTTAAGTGGTAGGGGTCTGAGGGCATTGAAAGTCGGCGTCGGGCGTGGCATGGCGGGGGGGGGGGGGGCGGGCGAACACTAAAAAAGATGACAGATAAAAGGGTTTTTAGACCTATTTTAACGAATGCCATAGCCAGTCGGCTACGTTTTGCGGCGACATTTGGCCTCATGTATTTATCTTTCAGTTGTGATAGCTATATTTTCTGTACCAGCACTCTTGTTGTTTTCAGTCCTCGACGTTTGCATAGCCGAAAATAATTTCAGTATTGGTGAGTAGAAAAAAAATGGAAGGCCTTACTGTCTACGCCTATGAAACACAACATATTAATTACTATGGAAGTTTTCTTATCACAGATTTACAAATCAAAGTAAACGTTAATCTTTAAATAAACAAAGTTATTTGTTCAGAAAATACCGGCGATTACACTTTTGTTTAAGTAGATATTAAGTAAATAATAATGATTATTTTATAATATTGAATAGTTATTATTTATGATATAATGTTTTCTTAATAGATAATTGAATTGGAAACATATTTTTTTTTGCATTGAGTAATACCATTTTGAAAATAAAAATAAAACATTTGGAAAATATGATCTACATAGCGGTACCACAGTAAACATTAAACACAGTAGCGACGTTCAAGAAAATTTTTAGGTCGTCGTGTTTTTGTTGTGTGGTTAGTGCTTGTAAAAATAATAGGGTGCCCCATGGAATAATAATTCCAGAGCATTTTTATTAATCAATGTATAAAAAAATGTTTAAATAAAAGTTATAGGGTATTATACGGCGCACATGCTGACGTTGACAGTAAAATCTTTTGAGCTGTCAATTCGAAGAAATTACGCCATCTTAAATTTTTTTAAATGGAAAGCCCTGTATATTATTTTATTTTTGAGTCCTACTAAAAATTCTAGATATTATTTGCCTAACATACTATATTGAAGTGTTTTGGAAATATTGAAATTAAGGAGATCAAATAAAAAAAAAATTAAGCTGGCTTGTGTACAGTCAGGTAACGACTTAATACGTCGAAAAATGATTTATTGACGTAAACGTTTATTGCTGCATTTTGTGAAACTGCAATTTGAGCGTAATATCATAATGGTACATTTAACAGAAATTGAAATAATCACTTTGTTAATGATGGTTGGTTATGGAGACCGTAGGAGAACACAACCGAAAATGTGCGATTTTTTTAACACAGATATCCGAATCGAGAACCTATTACCCAATCCGTAGTTAGCTAAACATTAAAACGATTTAGACAATCAGGTCATGTTAAGGATTGTTCTAAATCTGGACCTTTAAAAGTTAAAACAAGTGATGATAAAAAGTTTTATGTTTATTGGAAATTACAGAAAATCCCCATACAGCCACTCGTCAGCTTTGCCTAGACCACAACATAAGTAACGGTGCCTTAAGTCGTATACTAAATGAAGAACAATTGCATCCATACAAACCCATTCTATTGCAAGAATTATCTGAAGATGACTACGATAGACTCGTTGAATTTTGTGAGATCATGATGGAACGAATCAATAATGATCCTAACCTAATTCATAACATTGTTTTTTCTGACGAGGCCACATTTTGTCTTAACGGAAGAGTTAACAAGCATAATTGCCGGTACTGGTCTACTGAGAATCCCCACATGATAATCGGCAGTCATTCTCAAAGACCACAAAAGATAAACTTGTGGGCAGGGATTTGTGGACGTCATATCATTGGTCCCTTTTTTATCGATGGAAATCTTACACGACAGCGGTATTTACAGTTACTCCAAGAGCAAGTTATTCCAACTTGAGCAGTCTTTTTCCCGATGAAAATAATTTGGATACCCCTAACAGGAATCTGTGGTATTTGAAAACCAAAGTTTACCGAAGTCGACCTGAAACTGTAGAAGATTTACAACAAAGAATTCAATATGAAGTAGCACAGGTCACCCCGGATTGTCTGCAAAACTCCGTTCAGGCCGTTTATAAGAGATTGGGTCATTGCCTCGCTGTTAACGGTAAACATGTTGAGCAATTGTTACCTTAAAAATAAACCTAGAGCATTTATTAATAGTTTTTTTGTCTTTTTTTAGTGTTCCGTACGGAACACTTATAAGATGACTTCGGTGTCTGTCTGTCACACCCGATTTTCTTCGAAACTATTTGTCATAAAAACACTTATAAGATGACTTCGGTGTTTGTCTGTCTGTCTGTCTGTCACACCCGATTTTCTCCGAAATTATTTATTTGCCATAGAAAGTTAAAATTTGGCAATAATATAGGAATTGGTGGCCTCATCAAAGCCGTGTAGTTTTGAAAGTTAAATTTTGACTTAAGGGGTTAGTTTTGGGGGGTGAAATCGGAAGTGAAAAAAAAATTTTTTTACTAGGTCATCGAGTGTGGTGTCAAACGAAAACTTGTGAAAGCACGAGTAAAAAATGTACATATAATGTAGTACTTGTACTCACTTTTCTTTGTATTATTCTTAAAAAGTCGCAAAAAATCGCTGTCCCTCCTCCTTATCTGGAAAAGTACTGATCAAAAAATTTAAAAAAAACTCTGGAATATTCTCCACTGGGTGTAGATTGAACGAAAATTATCACGAGTGCATTACCTTTAATAATTTATTTGGTATATTAAAAAAACAAAAATTTCAAGGTCATCAGTTTTTAGTAAAGATTGGAAACAAACTTTGTTGAAACCTCCTTTGGGGTGTGTTTTGTGAAGTCACTGACCATTTTATACTACCGTAAAAAAATGTTTATTTTAAAAGCAATCAACGTACGGAACACTAATTGTGCAAGTTCAACTTGCACTTGTCCGGTTATTTTATTTTAAACTTCCAATGGCAATAATTCCAAAACAGTTCAATTTAGACAAATAATATCTAGAATTTCTAATAAGACTCAAACATAAAATAATATACAGGGCTTCCAATTTAAAAAAAATCAAGATGACGTAATCTCTTCGAACTGACAGTTGAAAACATTTTATTGTCAACGTTAGCATGTGCGCCCTATAACACCCTATAACTTTTATTTAAACATTTTTTTGATACACTGATTAATGAATGCTGTGAGATCATTATTCCATATGTATGGGGCACCCTGTATGTGGTATCTCCAAAGGAGTTAGTTTTTTTAGATTTCCCACAGATCCTAAAAGGTAATTTATTCATAATTCTTATTATTATTATCTATATTATATAAAGATTATGATAATTGTGTTCATATTAGAGATACATTTTATTTGTAAAACAGTTGATGTTTTATTATTGTTAAGTATTGGTTTATGTTATTCCACTTGTACTTTTTTTTCTGAATTCACGGCAGAATTATGGTTAACAACATGTGACCAACCAGATGTTAATTTGGATATTGAAAAGCTATATAACACATATAGAGTAGAATAAACTTGATAAAAAATGTTTCTAAAAAAAAACTTTTCTCGTTTTTTTTCTTCCTTTCAATCAGCAAAATTCATTTTGATTCTACAGAGTAGGATTTTTCTTGAAAGAAGAAATTCGAATATTTCAAAAACTCGCTGGCATCATACCAGCAAACTCGAACCCTTTGAGATCAAGGGTACCGAGTCGGACTGTCGCTACTGTGTTTTATGTTTACTGTGGCGGTACAATGTTTCCTAAAATGTGATTAAGCTTGTTGTCGTTATTATTGCTTATACGAGTGTCAGCAAGTTTTATCGAAACCTCTTTATTTATGACTTGAACATATTCAGCAGTATTCCTTGTGAAAAATTGTTGAAATAGTTTTAATGTTTCAATATTTTATATAAGAAAAACTTACATGTTGTGCCTCGTTAGGGCTTTTTTAAGAAAACAACTTAGGCCGCTCCCTGATTTGTCGGTGCGGTATCGTTTTTCTAGGTGTGCCTGACTTGCGCGGGATGCGCGGCTGCGGAGCAAGTCAGGTGGGTTTCATTGAAATATAGCATGAATCGGTACCGAGCACACCGAGAAAAACGATACCGCACCGACAAATCAGGGAGCGGCCTTAAACGGCCAAAAAATCTGTAAAATGTTTAAAACAGATGATACCTAAAGGCACAAATTTAATAAAGAATCAATTATTGGAATTTTTAAGATTTTTTTGTTCATTGGGGGTATGTTCCAGATTAGATTTCAAACATTTTTTTAATTACAGCTGTTCTAAGAAGTCAAGCCTTTTGCCTTTCTTTTTAATTTTGTAGTAATTTTACATTATTTAAATTTATGAAATGATTATATTTGATACAATGTATTGATACGCCGCTATTTTCGGCGCTATTTAGGTCTGACTTTTTCGTTCTTTCAGTCTAATTGACAACTAAATTTTTTGGTTAATTGAATTTAAAAATGTTAAAAATTGGTTTAAATCCTCATCTGTACGGTTCCAGATGTAAAAAAAAAACATTGTCTACATATCTAGCTCAACAGAATTAGTCAATTAGTTTATTTTTCGAGTTAAATATTAAAGACTTGAAGGTGATCTGTAGGTGATGACATCTGTTTTAAACATTTTACAGATTTTTTGGCTGTTCGAGGTTTTTTTTTTAGGAATACAACTTCAGTGTTGCATGTATGTACTCTTGAAAAGCCCTAAGAAGGTGAAACATATTTCGAGTTACAATCGAATAAAATATTGAAGCATTAAAAAGCAAATTAGTTTATTTTTTAATTTTTTATTTTTCGGCCTAGTCCCCTCCGCGGGCTATACACGTGGTCAATCGGTTTTCGACTTTCTTTCCGCCGTAGAACTCTTTGCTAAGATCTGCACAATCGGCGTCGGTCTCTACTATGATTTCTTCGCCCGACAAAAATATTTAGCTTTCCCGGTATTTCTTCAGGATTGGCAACAGATTATAGTCGGATGGTACCAGGGCTGGCGAATATTGGGGGGGAGGAACAAGTAAACAAATTTCTACGTCAAATACACCAATTTCGCAATTACTAATGCAAAATGTTCTGGCATTTCGTCATGATGGAAAAGCACATTTTTCTTTTCAAGATGGGGACGTTTTCTTTTTATTTCTGCATGTAAACGAACCGGCGGACATTCGTAGTAGGTCACTATGAAGGAAATCCCTTGTCAAGGTAATCAATTAAAATAATGTCTCTTGTATCTCAGAAAACAGTCGCCATGATCTTTCCTAATCACAGGACAGCGTCACCGTTAGCCACCCACTGTTTCGACTGTTTCTGGTTGGTAATGGTGCACTTTTTGAATGTGAGATTTTGCTAAGTGTAGTCTGTGGGCCGCCTGAGTTTTAGTCGCCCTTTTAGTTACTTTTTATTTATTTTTAAACCTAGTGGCTTTCACGGGCTCTACACGTGGTCCATAGCTTTTCGACTTTCTTTACGCCGTAGCACTCTTTGCTGAGGTCTGCATAATCGGCGTCGGTCTCGACTTCTGCGCCCGACAAAAATATCTAGCCTTCTCGGCATTTCTTCAGGTTTGGAAACAGATTATAGTTGGATGGTGCCAGAACTGACGAATATGGGAGGAAGGAAAAAGTTTATACTTCAATTACACCAATTTCGCAATTACTAATGCAGACGAACGTCCTGCCATTTTTTTCATGATGGAAAAGTATATTTTTCTTTGTAAGATGGTGACATTTTCTTTTTATTTCTGTATGTAAACGATCGGGCGGAGATTCGCAGTAGGTCACTGAGAGGGAAATCCCTTGTCAAGCTAATTTATTAAAATAATGTGTCTTATATCTCAGAAAACATTCGCCATGATCTTTCCTGCTCACAGGACAGCGTCTGCTTTAGAGCAGGTTTGCCGCCAGCTACCCACTGTTTCGACTGTTTCTAATTGGTAATGGTGTACTTCTTGAATGTTCGGAATTTTGCTAAGTGTAGTCTGTGGGCCATCTGAGTTTTAACCGCCCTTAGGCGGTTACATACGCCTGGGTGCTGCAAAAAGCATGTATATTTAAAAAATATTTTAAAGGTTAAGTAAATAATACAAAAGAAAGACGATTATATATTTTTATTGTACTTTAAATTATAAGAATTTTTTTTTTTTGTTAAAATATGTTTTAAATGTTAACATTATTTGTTATCGGGTTAAATGGACCACTGATGAAAACTATGGCGCCTTCTTGTCTGTAAGATATCTTTACAAAAAAGAATCCAATCTGCAAAAACAAAAATTAATGTAAAATAATATAGTAGTTAAAAATTGTCGACGGGTTTTTTTTCAAAAATAAAAAATTTACGATGTTTCAAACTTTAGTATGCAATTTTCGACCAAAATATGTATGTTTAATTATTTATAAAAAAATTGTTTATTGGAAAAATTAAAAAAAAAAAAACCTGTCGACAGTTTGTAGAAAAAGTAATTATTAAGATTGAAAAAAAAAAAATTAAAAATATATAAAAATTAACTGAGTAATATTGCATACAGTGTCTGAAGACAGGTCACATTTAATGCTGTAACTTTGTGTTGGAATGGAGTTTTCTTAATTTTTTTTTTTGAATAATTTTTAAAAGTATAGAGAATAAAAATCCGTAAAAAAAATCGAATTTTTAAAAATTCCAGGTGTATGTCACACTTTGACATGGCTAATGAACGTTGACGTATAAGACAACAAAAAGAGACATCTGACGCCTCTATTTTCTTTTATTTTTGAAAAGTTGGGTTATTTTGTGAACAGAGAAGGTAAGTGTAGTTTTACTTGAAAAATTTTTAGCCTGTGTGGGTCAATTCTTCCACGATATTTGTGGTAATTTTCCAAAATTTTTTTTAGAATGTAACATAATAGAAAAGTTCTTCGTTTCATTTTTATTTGGTTTCATTTCCTTCTCGTAAGAAATCACTCTAGTTTATTCAATATGCCTTGAAATGGCAATTACCATTAATAAAAAATAATTTCTGTTCTAAAAATACAACAGGACTTGCTCGAATTAATGGAAACCCTTAACGGAGTTTTCCCACGCGAAAAATTATAACTGTATATGTATAAAAGCGTTGATTTTCTTGTGTGCAAATTGAATCAACGAGAAATTAGTACAGATAGAGAGCGCTTTTAATGGAACGGTTTTGATTAGATCAAAAACCGTGGGTCTTAGGATTAGATCGTCTCAACTTTCTAAAGTCTCACTTAATACGAGGGCTATCTTTTAAGTTTTTACAAAAACAATGAAAGAGAAAAAAAAATTGACGCAAATCTTTTTATTGTTTCTCAAATATTCGTCTTTAAGATTTATACACTTCTGCATGCGTTCGAACCAATTCTTGAAACATTGTTTCCACTCATAAGCATGGTTTTGGAAGGATCTTCTTGAGGTGATGAATATCGCTGTCCACGTATTTTTTTTTTGATATTCAGGAACAAGAAGAAGTCGTTAGGCGATAAATCAGGTGAATACGGGCAATGAGATGTAAATTTGATGTTGTTCTCCGTCAAATATAATCAATTATTTGCCGTACTGTCTAAGAGTTCGCATTGTCATGGGACGTTTTCGGTTGTTTTTCCTAATTTTATCGATGTTCTTCGATTTTCTTCGCGAATGAACCACTTTTATCGGATTCGGTTCATCTTGGAACACCCAAACAGTTGATTGCTGCTTAGTTTCCGGCTCCTTCGAATATATTCAAGTTTTGTTTCCTGTTATGATGTTGTATATGGATTTTGCATGTCCTCGGTCGAATTTTTTAGCATTTCCTTGCACCAATTGACACGAGCCTGTTTTTGAGTTTCGGTCAAATTATGCGGAATCCATCGGGAACACAGCTTTTTCAGAGCTAAATATGCAAAATCGAGTGTTACTGCAGTCTTTGATATGCCTAAGGATGCCTCTATCTCAAGTCACATGCCGATCCTCCTCAATCATATTGTAACAAACTACTCGGCTAATTTCTGAGTTGCCACTGTTTTAACAATAAACAACAATAGTAATGTCACATCTCAGTAGCGCCATCTAGTGGGCGTTTGTAAAAACTTAAAAGGCGACTCTCGTATTCCACAATACAGCTTCAAGGTTGTTCACCATTCGACATTAGAACACAAAACTATTTCCATATAATATTTGGCTATAGACCATAACTTATTAAAATATAAAGGATCTAGCCGGATAAGTTACTAAAATCGGTTCTTAAAACAAATGCAGTGTAAGTATATACATCGTGTAGGTACTGTTGAGAAAAGCCTATCCCGAAATTTTCAGATCTCCGACTCACTCCTGTCAGAGATAACCTCAAAATTACTGTTTTTTTTTTTATTTGTCTCGTACTTCTACAGCTTTTGGCCGTTTGACTGGAAATTTGAGGAGGTAGTAATAATGTTTTGACCTGATTTTTTTTCTTTTTTTTTGGTGTGAAATTCAAAAAAAAAAAAAAATTTGACAGAAAAGTCCATATGTATTGAATTGTAAGATAATAGTTAGTACTCTAGCCTGATTTTTTTTTTTTCTTTTTTTTGGCGTGAAATTCAAAAAAAAAATTAAAAATTTTGATGGAAAAATTAAAAATTTTGATGTTAAAATCCATACATATCGAAATGTATATGCCATGTAGGTACGAAACTCGCACAATATGTGTAGATATATGTCACAACCATGCTTGTCAAATTTCAGAATGATCGGATTACGTTATGCCCAAAATACCGACGACCTAACCTAAGATTCCTCATTTTTCGGCTGCCTAAGCCTCTTTAATTTTATCAAGTTTGTCATTTTCCCAGCTTCAATGGATATGAAAACGGAAATTTTAAGATTTTTTACTTAAACAGCCGAAGAGGGTTTTTAGGTTGGTTCGTTGGTCATTTGGGCATAACTTTGCGGCCCATACTCCGATCATTCTGAAATTTGACAGGCATGTTTGTGACATATATCTGCACATTTTGTGTGAGTTTCGTACCTACACGGTATATACATTTCGATATGTATGGATTTTAACATCAAATTTTTTAATTTTTCCTTCAAAATTTTTAATTTTTTTTTTTGAATTTCTCGCTAAAAAAGGTTTAAAAACCAAGCTAGAGTACTAACTATTACCTACTACCTCCTCAAATTTCCAGTCAAACGGCCAAAAGCTGTACGAGTACGAGACAAATAAAAAAAAACACTAATTTTGAGGTTATGACTGAGTGAGTCGGAGATCTGAAAATTTCGGGATAGGCTTTTCTCAACAACACTTACAAGATGTATATACTTACATTGCATTTGTTTTAAAGGTCGATTTTAGTACCTTATCGGGCTAGACCCTTTAAAAACATTGGCCTCTTAATTATACCCACATTAATTATATACAACTATGCACTTTATTAGGTGAGTGAGGTGGAGAGAATATTGTAAATACCGGTGAATCAATACATTTTTTTTTAATTTCCAAACTCTTGACGAGGCTAAAAATTTGACCAAGTCGATGCAGTCAATCAATTCTGAGTGCACGTCAGATGATTAATTGTGTTTAACTATAAGGAGGCTGGATTGTTCCTAAGATCGAGCATTGTACTGGAGTACCCGAGAAGATTAACTTTTTTTACTAATAACAACCCCAAATATGCGTTGCGGCGTGTTTGAAAAGTAGATCTGAGATTAAAACCTCTCATCATTTGAGTATGCGAAATTAAAGGAGGCAGCGGAAGACTGAGAATACCGTCTTAAGTGACCTAGTATAATCGGGTTGTAACTGTAGGTTTTATGGAATTATATATATACACAGTGTGTCTCAAAGTAAACAGGACTTTTTTAAAATGAAAACAGAAACTTATTATTTTGCCAAATGTATTGAGTATGTTTAAAATAGTCTTCTTTGGAGTGGATACAGCGTTTTGCACGGTCATTAAACATGTTAAATGAATTTTTTAGCTCTTGTTTTGAGTTATCCTTTATTATCCTATTCGACATCTTTTGAATCTTCTCCTCTGTCCTATTGGCCTTGGCAGGACGTGGTGTCTACGCATGACCTAGTTCTTCGCATTTGATCCTTACAGATCTCTCCGTCTAGGACCATTTCGCCTGCCTCATGTAAAGTTTTTCCAACAAGAGGCTGTAGTTGGTCTATCCATCTTGGAGGAGATCTGTCTCTTGATCTTCTGCCGCTAACTTTTCCTTCGACTACCAGTTTCTTCATGGTGTCTCTTCTTCTGGTCCATTTTAACTGGGCTATACGAGTTATTACGTCTTCGACTTTTGCTCTTTGGTTTATCTTTGTGTTTGTGATGTGATTTCTGAGAGTTATTCCTAACATCGTCCATTCCATGGCTCTTTGTGTTACTCTAAGTTCATGTGCTGATTAGTTGGTTAGAGTTGTGATATCCATTCCATACGTCATCACCGGAATTATACAGGCATTAAACACTTTCCTCTTTAAATTGATTGGAATATTGCTGTTCTCAATCACATGTTTCAACTTTCCCGTTGCTGCCCATGTTAGTCGGATACAATTTTTTTTCCGCCGAGTCATTTTTTCATATTCGGAAATAGGAAATATTCGCTGGGGGCTAAATCCGGGGAATATGGTGACTGCGGAAGCAATTCGTATCCTAACCCATGGAATTTGGTCATGGCGATGACACAAGTGTGCACACGTGCATTGTCTTGATGAAAGAGTTTTTTTTCTTCGCCAAATGCGGACGTTTTTCATCCACAGCATGGTTGAAACTATTAAAAAAGTTGACATAATATTTTCCATTAATCGTTTTTGCCCTTTTCAAGGTAAATGGCGTAGATTATGGCTCGTGCATCCCAAAACACTGTGGCCATGATTTTGTTAGCCTATAAGGTCGTCTTGACCTACTTTATCGCCGGTTTGCCACGGAAAATCTGGTTGGATTGGTCTTTGGTCTTCGGTGTGCTGTGATGAATCCATGTTTCGTCAACAGTTATGAATGGACGCTAAAAATCATTCCGATTGGGCTTTAACATTACCAATCATTCTTTTGAGGTTAACACACGTGCGTGTTTATTGTTAATTGTGAGCAATTGCGGCACCCATCTTGCGGAAAACTTTCGCATGTCCAAATGAGTTGTTCAACACTGTTCTGCAACCGTTCAGTTGAGATGCCCACAGTCTCAGCAACCTCACGCACTTTCACTCTCCGATCATTTATCACTACATTTCTGATGTGGTGACCTCTTGTGGACGACCTAGACGTTCTTCATCAAAAATGCTTGTACGGCTGCGTTTGAATTCAGCTGCCTAATATTTTAGGGTTCATAACGAACGTGCAAGAGTCCTCATAAACTTCACTTTTATCTCATCATTCGTTTTTTTTTTTCAAAAACAAATATTTTATCACTACTCGATATTCAGTTATTTCCACTGTTGTAAAATCACAAAAGTTGTTCTATTTAAATAGCTGCCACTCACAAACTAAATCACACAGCGACTTGAAAATTTGACAGGATTCTTGTGCAATGTTATGTTTTATGAAAATATAATTTTTTAGATAGTAGTAGCGCCATCTCTGGCTAAGGCCAGATACTTCATATAATCTTCGTATCTATATATTTATCACTGCTCGATATTCAGTTATTTCCACTGTTGTAAAATCATAAAAGTTGTTGTATTTAAATAGCTGCCACTCACAAACTAAATCACACAGCGAGTTGAAAATTTGACAGGATTCTTATGAAAGGTTATGTTTATGAAAAATATAATTTTTTACATAGTAGTAGCGCCATCTACATATATATATATATATATATATATATATATATATATATATATATATATATATATATATACATACATATATATATATATATATATATATATATATATATATATATATATATATATATATATATATATGAGGCTGGTTTGAAAAGTCCGTGCAAAGTCCGAGAGATGGCACCACCGGCGCGTATCGAGGTCATGTTTAGTTAGTAGCATCTCTTGAATGAACGCACACCAAGTTTTCAGCCATATTGGTCTATTTCTTTGTGTTTGACATTCGCGTGAATCAAGGAAGTCGAGTGATTTTCAAGAAATGGACGAAAAAGAATTTCGTGTGGTGATTAAACATTACTTTATGGAAGGCAAAACGCCTCAGGAGACTAAAGAGAAGCTTGATAAACATTATGGTGACTCTGCACCTTCGATTAGAACAGTTTATAAGTGGTTTCAAAATTTTCGGACTGGCCATATGGGCACAAGTGACGCTGAACGTTCTGGACGGCCTGTGGAGGTTACGACTCCAGAAATCATTGATCAAATCCATGATATGGTGATGAATGACAGAAGAGTTAAGGTGCGTGAGATTGCTAGTGCTGTGGGCATCTCGACTGAACGGGTACATAATATTTTGCATAAACATTTGGACATGAGAAAGCTATCCGCAAGATGGGTGCCGCGATTGCTCACGCTTGATCAAAAACGGAATCGTGTGAAGTGTTGCAAGGATGGTTTACGGCTGTTCCAGAAGAATCCGGAGGACTTTAAGCGTCGTTTCGTCACTGTGGATGAAACATGGATACATTACTATACTCCTGAGACCAAACAACAATCTAAACAATGGGTTACCAAGGGGGAATCTGCACCAAAAAAGGCGAAGACCGTTCCTTCGGCCGGAAAGGTTATGGCGACTGTCTTTTGGGATTCGCAAGGGATAATCCTCATCGACTATCTGGAAAAGGGTTTTTAAAACTATTACAGGTGAATATTATTCATCGTTATTGGACCGTTTGAAAACCGAGCTGCAAGAAAAACGCCCGCGATTGGCCCACAAGAAAGTCCTTTTCCATCACGACAACGCACCAGCACACACCTCAGCAGTTTTGGTCGCAAATTTATGGAAATAGGATTCCAACTCGTTTCACATCCCCCTATTCTCCAGACTTGGCTCCATCGGACTACTATTTGTTCCCCAATTTGAAGAAATGGCTGGCGGGACAAAGATTTTATTCAAACGAGGAGGTGATTGCAGACACTAATGTATATTTTGCAGACTTGGACAAATCCTATTATTCGGAAGGGATCAACAAACTAGAACATCGTTGGACGAAGTGTATAAGCCTAAAAGGAGACTATGTCGAAAAATATAAAAGGTTTACCCCAAACACACATGTTTTTCTTTTTTCCTGACCGTTAATAAATCAATTTAGGATAGTTTTTTGTTGTTGGTCTTGCGGTCAATTTTTAATGAAACAAGTTTACTTTTGGTTAACGTTTCAGTTTATTTTATTTAAACCATCTTCAGAACTACAAGAAAGAAAAAAATGTTTAAGATGTAAAATTGATGATTAGTGTTGTTTTATACAGAAATATATATAAAGAATAAATATTAGTGTTTAATTATAGTTTTCCTACCTTATATCTAGTTGGATCTTTTGGTTTACATGTTAATAACAGTTTCACAGTTTTCGTAATATTAAATTTAAAAGGTTCAGATATTTGATTTTACTATTTGTACAGGTAAAATGGGTAAATCCAAAATTTATTTATTGCTTTTATATTGTTGTTACTTTAATTGTTGTTAGTTTACTAATTAGGTTTTATTAGGTTATTAAATCATTGTATACAATACTCAGGCTTTCCGTGTCATTTCGATAATTTAAGGTGTTATTTTTTTTCTTCGTATATGTATCATTTTTCTTTATGTTTCGTTTTTTATGATTATTTTCGAAATCTAAGATTTGGACAATATTAAAATTGAAATTATGCAATTCATCTAGGGCATGTTTTGATAGGGCAGTATGGTTTTGGTTTGTGTTTCTTATGCTATTTTTATGTTCTGTTATTCGTCTCTTTAAATATTGTTTTGATTGTCCAATATATGTTTTTGGACAGTTCATGCAGTCTATTTTGTAGATTAAGTTTGTTTGTTCTGCTGTTGGTATTGTTGGTTTAAGTTTGGTGAAGATATTTTTTGAGTTGTTAGCCGGTTTTTCTGCTATGTTGATGTTATGTGGTTTAAGGACTTTTTTGATCGTATTACATAATTCAGGAATGTATGGTATGGAAATATAATTTTTCTTAATTTCATTATTAAGTTATGTTTAGATTTTTTATGATTATTGTATACTTTATTTATTCGGTTTTTTATAATTGGTTCTGTAAATTTTTTTGGATAATTTCCTTTCTGTTATGTAAGCTAAGATGCCTCAGGTAGTGCTAGGTTAGGCTGCCTTTCTGTTGTGTAAGCTATGATGCCTTAGGTTACGTTAGGTTAGGTTAAGTTGCCTTAGATAAGGGTAGGTAAAGCTGCCGTTCTGTTGTGTAAGCTATGATGCCTTAGGATATGTTAGCTTAACTTGCCTGCCCTACGTCTAAGCCATGAAGCTTTATGTTTTTTCGATTAATATGCCTTAAGTTAAGCTGACTTAGATTAATTTATGTTAAACTGCCTTAAGTTAGGTTAGAATCTGCTACATTAGGTTAAGCTCTCCTTCTGCTTTGTAAGTTATGACGCCTAAGTTTTATTATGTTCATTTTCCTTTCTGTTGTAACACATGGGCTGAAAAGTCCCGGGCCTAACACATAGATGGCTCTAGTTTTATTGCAGTCACCTTTTTTTCAGTTAATACTAACCTTCAAAAGACAGCTGTTAAAATTTCATGATATTCTATTCATTAGTTTGTGAGTTATTGTGCTAAGAGTGACGCTACTTTTGTTATTTTCAAAACAATGGATCAAAAACAATTTCGTGTTTTAATTTTACATTGCTTCTTGATGGGAAAAAATACCGTTCAAGCGAAGCAATGGCTTGAAAAGTGTTATGTGGACTCCGCTCCATCAGAAACAACAATAAAACGTTGGTTTGCTGACTTCAAACGTGGTCGTAGAGACACCGATGATGCAGAACGCAGTGGACGTCCAAATGAGGCGGTAACACCAGAAAACATCAAAAAAATCCATAAAATCGTTTTGAATGATCGAAAAGTGAAGTTGCGTGAGTTAGCTGACATCGTAAAGATATCAAAAGAACGTGTTGGCTTTATATTGCATGAGCATTTGACTATGAGAAAGCTCTGTTCAAAGTGGGTGCCGCGTTTGCTCACTGTTGATCAAAAACAAGAACGTGTTGATGATTCTGAGCAGTGTTTGGCCATGTTTAAACGTAACAAACCGGAATTTTTGCGTCGATATGTGACAATGGATGAAACATGGATCCATCACTTCACTCCGGAATCAAAACGATCGTCATCTGAGTGGACAGCAACTGGTGAACCTCGTCCAAAGCGCCCGAAAGCACGACAATCGGCTGGAAAGGTTATGGCCTCGGTATTTTGGGATGTGCGTGGTGTAATATTCATCGACTATCTTGAGAAAGGAAATACCATCAACAGTGAATATTATATAGCGTTATTGGAGCGTTTGAAGGCCGAAATTGCAAAGAAACGACCGCATATGGCAAAGAAAAAAATTTCATCAAGACAACGCACCGTGTCACAAGTCAATCAAAACAATGGCAAAACTACATGAATTGAACTTCGAATTGCTCCCACATCCACCGTATTCGCCAGATTTGGCTCCCAGCGACTACTGGCTGTTCGCAGACCTGAAAAAAATGCTCGCCGGTAAGAAATTTCGCACGAATGAAGAGGTTATCGCTGAAACTGAGGCCTATTTTGAGGCAAAAGATAAATCGTTCTACAAAAGTGGTATTGAAATGTTAGAGCGGCGCTGGAATGATTGCGTTGCTCTTGATGGAGATTACGTTGATGAATAAAGCTAATTTTGAACCAAAAAAACCGTGTTTTCTTTGTTAGGCCCGGGACTTTTCAGCCCATGTGTTATAAGGTATAATGCATTAAGTTTTGCTAGGTTAAGTTGCCTTTCTTTGAAGTAGGTTAGGCTTGGTTAGGTTACGATAGGTTGTTAATTTATATTATATGATGAGCCAGCGATAGTGCTCCGATAAGAAAAAAGTGCTATCTCACTGGGAAATCACCATAATTGTTCGTTTTTTTCATGTAATTTTCGGTTTCTTGCGCCATATTTGATCCGCCATGTTGGTATTACATAAAATTATGTTAGTTTACTCTAATTATTACATTAATATTATATTTCGCCTCAATTTTGAAGTTCAGTTAACTTAATTCCGCTTAGAAATCATCATTTGTTTGTATTTAATCCTGATTTTCTTGTTTCTAGCCGTCATATTGAGCCACCATCTTGTTTTTTCAAATGGGCCATGTTGCATTTAAAAGTTTACGTTTCAGCGAAGAAATTGACACCCTTAAATTTTTTTTTCGTTAATTGTATTTTTGGGTATGGGGGTGGCCCCGTTAACGCGAAATGTCCCATATATATATATATATATATATATATATATATATATATATATATATATACATACATATATATATATATATATATATATATATATATATATATATATATATATATATATATATATATATATATATATATATATATACATATATATCGATGTGTAACAGAGGAACAGGAAGATCAAGAAAATAGATAGCTAGATGAGGTTAATAATAATCGTAGAGAAGGTTTCGAAAGCAGAAGATCGGATTTTGTGGAGAAAATTAATTAAACACTAAGAATTGCAAAGAGGCGCTTTATAAATTTTTTAAATATTTATGAAATGGGCACTCTCTGCACCTATTAGATCCTCATTAAATAAAATAATCAATAAGGCAGTTATTGATTTCGAGCAAGGAGAAAACAAACACCAGCACCGTTTACAAAGGTTTCTTTCGCTGACACATGTAGTCTATCACCCCCTGATAAGGGTGTGGAACATAATAAATTGTTTCTTTTTATAGTCGTCAATATACAGGTTGTATCGTTAATGAGGCCAGTAAATGAAGCTATTTTGAGATTTTTTGCTGTCGCCAACTTAATACGGAGGGAACGAGAAAATGTGTAGATACTGCATGAGTAGTTCTACTTTATTATCAGATTAATAACAACTATATTATGATATAAAAATTTTATTATGAATAAAATCAATATAATTAATGTTATCCAAGTGAAGAGTGACCATTTATATTAGAACATTATAATATTATAAACCGGCCAAGTGCAAGTCGGACTTGAGCAATTAGTGTTCTATACGTTGATTGCTTTTAAAATAAAAATTTTTGTTACGGAGGTATAAAATAATCAATGACTTCATAAAACACCAGACACCATATACCAGATAAATTATTAAAGGTAATGCACTCGTGATAATTTTCGTCCAATCTACATTCTGTGGAGAATATTCCAGAATTTTTTCAAAATTTTTTTGATTTCTTTTCAAGATAAGGCGGACAGCGATTTTTGGCAATTTTTTAAAAAATACAAAGGAAAGTATGCGCAAGTATTACTTTATATATTTTTGAACTCTTGTTTTTACAAGTTTTCATTTGACACCCCACACGATGACCTAGTAAAAAAAATTCACTTCCGATTTCACCCCCCCCCAAAACTAACCCCTAAAGGCAAAATTTAACTTTCAAAACTACACGGCTCTAATGAGGCCATCAAATATTAGTGCTAAATTTCAACTTTCTATGTTCAATATTTTCGGAGAAAATCGGGTGTGACAGACGGACAGACAGACACCGAAGTGATTTTATAAAGTTTCCGTACGGAACACTAATAAAATGTAATATGTATTTTTAGATCTTTAAAAAGTCCGTAATGAATTCTTTTTTATGGGCAAAGCACACGAGCTGCAGGAAAATCCCTAAAGCTCAACAGGAGCTCCGGGTGTGCGAAAAAAGTGATTCACGTTGTAAACGTTGTACTTGGTGGTGTACTGTTTGAAAAGGTTGTACGATGAGTGACAAGCTGAAACTCATGCGAATGTGAAGTATCAGCGCGATATATATTTTTAGCATTCACCGCTCTGGGAGGTGAGCTACGTCCATCGAACACTTTCTATGGAAATACTTGTAGAATAGACTTAACTTACTAACCGTTCTTTGAGGTTCCAAGGAATTAAGGTTACTGGTTAATTCTGGGTCTCCAATCAGGCGAACAGCTCTCTTCTTAATAGAATCCAACAAATACGGTGGGAGCAGAGCCCCAAACATGGGAGCAGTTTTCCATCGTCGCATAGTGGGCCAGGAATTTGATTTTTCGTTCAAAAGTGTCTAGAGCCCTCAATTATTAACGAAATCAGACAATTTTTTTTTTAAAAGCCCGTAAGCGAATTCCGAACAAACGTAAGGAAGCCGATTTGCAAAATATAACCTCAAAGTTTCCTAAAATTGCAAAAAGCAGCATATTCACACTCAAAAAAGTGCGTACGATAAGACCCCAAAAATAGATTGTGACCCTAGAAACTCCGATGAACCCGTTTTGAACGCGTAAACTTGAAATTAGGTGAACTTCGTAATTTCACCTCCCGGTTCCGTGTTGCATTTTGAAATTTAAATTTTTGAGGTTATATTTTGCAAATCAGCTTCCTTACGTTTGTCCGGAATTCCCTTACGAGTTTTTTTTTTTTAAAAAATTGTCTGATTTCGTTAATAATTGAGGGCTCTATACAATTTTGAACTGAATTCTGGCCCACAGTGTGTCGGTCGAATTTAGTTTGTACAGAATTAACAGTTGCTGTGGAGGGTCAAGCTTTCTAGTTCGAAATATTATTCTCAGCTTTTGAGAAGCTCTCTTTGCTATGCACACAACATGTCAACACATATTTGTTCCCCAAATTAACATCCAACAAATTGAGTGACGATACTAGAGGAATGGAGTGTCCCGACATAACTCGTCATGTCGGGTTTAACAACGTTAACTTTTTAGAAACAAGTGCCGCATGGATTTTTGTTCATTAAGCTCATTACATGTGCGGTTCTAGGTACTTTGCGTTAGTGTATCTGTCTGTCAGCATACTGATGTAATAACTCCTGGTCAAAATAAGTTGTTGATTTCGGCTACCTATAGTCTCCAGAGCTAGAGAGATTCTAAAACGTGCTGTGACCTAAAAGGTGCTGTGAAATACAAAAGTGTATGTTTCAGCACCTGGACAACGTTGACGGGTATTATGACATCCTCGGTGATATCCATAGGATATGAAAAAGGGTAAATTCCCTACTCAGGCAGGAAGGTGAACAATAAAAAAGAGCATCTGTAAGAACAAAAGTTATAGTTTTTCGCTCTACGGACAAAAACGAAGAGGGTAGGTATCGATAACTATATATATAACTATTGTAGCATTCTTTATTTTATTTCATTGTTCAAATGTAAAAATATTAATTAAAACATTTTTTTTATTTATTTTTTTGTTTTTAACGATTTAATAGCGATTCAAAGTGATTGGAAGCTGTAGGGATTCTATCCGATAGGGGATACAGGGGAGTAAGTATCAAAATACTCTCGGACAGCCAATCAGTCTTAAAGGCCCTGAATAGCTGTACAATCACGTCCAGGCTAGTACTGGAATGTCATAACATGCTTAATGCCCTGGCAATTCAGAATCAGATTACTCTGATCTGGGTTCCAGGGCATGAGGGGCACAGAGGAAATGAGATGGCAGACATCTATGCAAAAAAAGGGGCTGAGGGGACCTTCATTGGACCCTCTCCATCCTTTGGATTCAGCAGGGGTCTCCTTAAAGAGGAGATGAAGAAATGGACAAAATCCATAGTAGAGAAACATTGGAACGACACTAACGGTCTGGAACATTCTAAAAAGTTTCTGAGCTTTGATGCAAGGAGGGCGGATCTCGCCCTAAAAATGGATAGAAAAAGCCTAAGATTACTGGCGGGGGCACTCTCAGGCCACCATACCTGCAATAAGCACCTATACAGAATGGGCCTATCAACCACGTACACCTGCAGATTCTGCGGTGAGGAAGAGGAGTCCATGGAACACTTGATTACCAACTGTGCGGCATTGGGACACAGGAGACATAGGATACTACATGCCTATACGCTGGGTGAACAGGATCTGCTAACGCTCCCATTAAAGGAGCTGGTCCTGTTCCTGGATGTATTAAACCCGTGAGGGATAAGGGGAAGCACAATAGATCAATGATGGTCGCAGTGCAAAGGGCCATTTTGGGCCACACTCCCCTCTACACATTACATTACATTACAAAGTGATTTCTCTACCTTATATTGTTAGATTACCCTCAAAGTCTGTTGAATGCCCTCTACATTTTTAAGAATGGATTTTAATTTTTTGGAATAGTTACAAATTGTCAAATCAGGTGAATACGGTAAATGATTCAACACTCGGACTTAGGCATTATCGTACGAGGGCCGCCTTTTAAGTTGTTACAAACGACCACTAGATGGCGCTATTGAGATGTGACATTACCAGCGTTGAAAATCTGATATTTCTTATTGATAAAACAGGGGCAGCTCAGAAATTAGCTAAGCAGTGTATTTACAGTGAGCATTAAAAAAAACCGTTTTGTGAACAAATAGAAAGGACCACTCACACTTTAAATGGAAATTGGGTTCCGGTGAAATGACTCCAAATTTTGCAGAATTTTGTAGATCTTCTGCTCCTGAACATAAGTCGCAATGGGCACAACTCGCGAAAATGGTTCCTACCCTCGCTATTCACCGAATCAACCCTAATCGAGCACAAGCGAATCCAATCGATCATTTACTGACAATTAAAAAAAACTATGTTCTGATGCTCAAAATAGGATAAAACAATCTCATCTAATAAGTAGAATTGGATGCTCTTTCAGATAACGCTATCAATTTTTTTGCTACAACCCCTACAAATCTCGAAAAACGGGGTCGTAAGGGGATGAAATATTAAGATTCATGTATAAGATCTTATACATTCATGTGTAAGGCTCTTTTTATCCAAACAGGGTGCCATGGAGTTTTCGGGTGAACCAAATTTAGTTTTTTAGATATTAAGGGTATTATTTCGGTCTTACTCCCCAAGGGATGAAATACGTGAAATAATCAATTGATGCGATTTTGAAAAAATAAAAAAGTTTTCAAAAAATTATAAAACACTAAAAAGTTTTAAAAAATATAAAATTACAAAACGTAAAAAAAAAAAAAATGAGAAAACTCAAAAAAATTATAACAAATTGAAAAAGCCAAAAGGCTCTTTTTACCCAAACAGGGGCGCCATGGAGTTTTCGAGTGAGCGGCGTTAAATTTTTTAGACATTAAGGGTATAATTTAGGCCTTACTACACCTCCAAAGGGTTGTAATAAGGGTTGTGAAGGGGTTAAATTATAAAATTCACATATAAGCATTTTTTAATCAGACACATATCCATAGAGTTTTCGGGTTTGCCGAATTTGATTTTTCAGGTAATGAAGCCTTCATCCCTCCGAAGGGGTAAAAAAGGGGGTCGTAAGGGGATGAAATATTAAAAAATTATCCATATTACGTTATAATCTATAATATATATAAAAAGCAACGTCTCTCGCGTTTTTGGAGCTTAAAATGTTAATAACTCCATCAGACAGAGACAAAAAAAACAAACTCTTCGTAATGAAATTTCCAACAAATCTTCGTTAGTTTTAAGACGTTTGAGTGCATACATCTATAATATATATAAAATGCAACGTCTCTCTGTCTGTCTGTCTGTCTGTCCGTTCGTTAGTGCGCCTATCACTGAAGAATCACTTATCCAAATTACGTATTTTTTTTTTAAAACATACATATGTTCTCTGGCCAGGTTATAGGCTATATTTTATTACGACAGCTAGCATAAGGAATAAGCAGTGACGATAATGGTAATTGAAGTCGGAAAAAAAAGTTTGTCGCTAGCGCGTTCTCTTACAACACACTGCCTAAACCGTTAAATATGGAACAATATTATGTAGCAGATAATATCTATAATCTGTAATATATATAAAATGCAATGTCTCTCTGTCCATTAGTGCGTTTATCACGCGAGAACCACTTATCCGATTTACGTGATTTTTTTAAATTCATACATATATTCTTTGGCCAGGTTATATAATAATAATAATCTATATCTATAATATATATAAAATGCAACATCTCTCTGTCTGTCTGTCTGTATGTTTGTCCGTTAGTGCGCTTATCTCTGGGAGAACCACTTATTCGATTTACGTGCTTTTTTTTTTAAATATACATATGTTCTCTGGCCAGCTTATAGGCTATATTTTATAACGTTAGGTAACATGAAGAATAAGCAGTGACGATAATAGTGAATCAAATCGGAAAAAAGTTTGGCGCTAGCGCGTTCTCTTGCAATACACTGCCTAAACCACTAAATATGGGACAATATCATGTAGCAAAGGATATCTATAATATATAAAATGCAACGTCTCTTTGTCTGTTTGTCCGTTTGTGCGCTTATCACTGGAGAACCACTTATCCGATTTACGTGCTTTTTTTTTAAACATGCTAAACCATTAAATATGGAACAATATGATGTAGCAAAGAATATCTATAATATATATAAAATGCAACGTCTTTCTGTCTGCCTGTCTGTCCGTTAGTGCGCTTATCACTGGAGAACCACTTATCCGATTTACGTGCTTTTTTTTAAAAGTTACGTATGTTCTCTGGCCAGGTTATAGGATATATTTTATTACGTTAGGTGACATAAGGAATAAGCAGTGACGATAATAGTGAATCAAGTCGGAGAGAAAAGTTTGCCGCTAGCGCGTTCTCTTGCAATGCACTGCCTAAAGCATTAAATATGGAACAATATCATGTAGCAAAGAATATAATATATATAAAAAGCAACGTGTCTCTGTCTGTCTGTCCGTTAGTGCGCTTATCACTCGAGAACCACTTATCCGATTTACGTGTTTTTTATAAATTTATACATATGTTCTATATAATTCGATATAAGCCTAGATAATGGGATATAAGGTAAGATAATGGGAGAGATAAGTATAAATAGTGGGAGATAAGGAGAAATAATGGGAGATAAGCAGAGATAAGTCTAGAGGATGGGAATTATGGTGAGATAATGGGAGTTTAAGGAGAAATAATGGGAGATAAGGAGAAATATTGCGAGATAAGTCGAGATAAATCAAGATAAGCCTAGATAATGGGAGATAAGGTGAGATAATGGGAGATAAGGGGAAATAATGGGAGATAAGGAGAAATTATGGGAGATGAGCAGAGATAAGCCTAGATAATGGAAATTATGTAAAGATAATGGGAGATAAGGAGAAATAATAGAAGGTAGTCGGAAATAATGGTAGATATTTTATTACGTTAGGTAACGTAAGGAATAAGCAGTGCCGATAGTAGTGAAAAAAGTCCACGCGAGCGGAGCCGCGGGCACTGCTAGTATATTATATTATCTACTATTAGCATTAACCAGCATAAACGACGAGGACGTTGCCGACACTTATCTCACTTTTTTTGATTTTTTCATCTTTTTTTATATATTTTTTTGGGTTTTCTCATTTTTATTTTTTTTACGTTTTGTAACTTTATATTTTTTAACCTTTTAGTTTTTTATTATTTTTTTAAACTTTTTTATTTTTTGAAAACCGCATCAATTGATTATTTTACGTATCTCATCTCTTGAGAGGTAAGGCCTAAATAGTACTCTTACTGTTTAAAAAACTGAACTCGGCTTACCCGAAAACTCCATGGTTCCCTGTTTGGGAGCCTTTCACATGAATGTATAAAATGTAATGTATAAAAATCTTATACTAATTATCTTATTTAATATTTCGTCCCCTTACTTCCCCGTTTTTCGAGATTTGTAGGGGCGGTAGCAAAAAAACTGATCGCGTAAACTGAAGGAGCATCCAATTTTACCTACTAGACGAGATTATTATCCTATTTTGAACATCGAAACATAATTTTTTTTCAATTGTCAGTAAATGATCGAGTGGATTCGCTTGGGCTCGACTGGGGTTGATTCGATGAATAGCGAGGGTAGAAAGCATTTTCGCGAGTTGTGCCCATTGAGACTTTTGTTCAGGAGCACACACATCTACCTCTGTACAAAATTTGGAATCATTTCACCGAAACTCAATTTCCATTTAAAGTGTACGTTGTCCTTTCACGTGAAGGTTTTCGTTGGATGATTTTTTTACTATTTTAGTTAGTAGTTAGGCCTAACTCAACAACAATGCCTCGAATCGCTTCATTCAACTTTTGGTAATGGATCACCATCAGAAAAGACTGTTTACAATTGGTTTGCAGAATTTCGTCATGGTCGTGCTTCCGTCAGCGATGAATTTCGTAAAGGTCGACCAAAATCAGTTGTTGTTCCAAAAAAACATCGAAGCTGTGCTCAACATGATTGAAGAGAATCGCATGTGACGTTAGATAGAGGCATCCTTAGGCGTATCGAAGATTGCAGTACATTAGATTTTGCATAAACATTTAGCTGTGACAAAGATTTGTTCCCTATGGATTCCACATAATTGGACCGAAACTCAAAGACAGGCTCGTGTCAGTTGGCCAAGGAAATACTTAAAAAATTCGACCGAGGACATGCAAAAATCTGTATACAACATCCTAACAGGAGATGAAACTTCGATATACTCGTACGAGCCGAAAATTAAGCAACAGTCAATTGTTTGGATGTTCCAAGATGAACCGAAGCTAACAAAAGTGGTTTGTTTGCGAAGCACTTCCAAGAAAATGATCGCTTGTTTTTTCGGTTATACTGGACATGTTGCAACCATTGCGTTAGAGGATCGAAGAACAGTTAATACCGAATGGTATACTATAATTTGTGTGCCAAAAGTAGTCGATGAATTTAGGAAAAATAACCGAAAACGTCGCACTATTCTTCATGATGACAATGCCAGCTTTTTGACGGAGAAAAACATCGAATCTATGTTTCATTGCCCGTATTCACCTGATTTATCTCCTAACAACTTCTTTTTGTTTCCAAGTGTCCAAAAAAAAAAAATGCGTGGGCAGCGATTTTCATCATCTCAAGAAGCTGTTGAATCCTTCCAAAACCATGTTTTTGAGGTACCAAATTCAAACTGGAAAGAAGTTTCGAGAATTGGTTCGAACATATACAAAAATGTATAAATCTTAAAGGCGAATATTTTCAGACACAATAAAACGATTTGTACCAAAACATTTTTTTTCTTTCATTGTTTTTGTAAAAACTTAAGGGTAGACCTCGTATAAAAAAACATGACGAATTTTACTCCTAAAGCCTTTTAATAATTCAAAATAAGGCTTCCCATTGATAGTGTGATCAGTTAAAAATAAATTCATGATGAATAATACCTTTGCTATCATAGTTGTTTTCTATATCGTGTTGTTTGAATATTTGATGGAATTTGTTGTGTTTTTTTAGCTTGCAGTATTGATTTTGACTTCCGTTCTTGCACTTTGATGCTTTATTTGAGGGTTGTATGAAAAACATCATATTTCGTCGCCAGTAACAATTAATTTCGAGAAGTTTAAATTGTTTCTAGAGGCGCTTATAATTCCTCTGAAATCTTTCATTCTCAATAACTTTTGGTCTTCATTTATGATATGCCGATGAAATTTTTACACCAACTCTTATTTTGCTTAAATCTTTATTCAGAATCCTTTGAATGATTTCTATGTTGATTTTAACCATTCCTCCAATTTTTTCAATGATTTTCTTGATTGTTGATCTTGTTTTCTAGATTCTAAGATTTCGTAACTCAATTCTGTATTAATATTGTGGCAACCCTGACTTCATGGTACAGTTCCGGCTTAGCGTGTCCAGAATCTAGGATTCGAGATCCGACCGTTCAGTATACTATATTATTTGGCTTTATTTCGCTAGGCCACATACCATGTCCTGTTGCCGTACAACAGCTGTCGAAAAACTCTGAAGAGTTAGCATTGTCGAAGGCATGTTGTTGGTGAAGGCCGCTGGGATCTTATGAGACGATTAAAACAGCGGCTCCCTGCACTAGGGTGGGGCGCATATTTGAAGTCGGTCTTAGGACTGTTGAGGGACGAATTCCAACCGAAAATTACCGACATCATGTTGTTGGTAGGGGGCCACTTAGACCCTAAGACTGCCGAGAAGTGTAGAATATGACCGTAAAAAGGTGGGCTTGAGAATCGTATCATTTGCCAATCAGGCGGTTTTTATACTACGTAAAAGTCCAGGTAACATTACCAAGATGTTAATGAGCTTGGCGAAAAGGATCTTTCTGGTCTGTTAGCCTGGTTATAAATCTAAACTGGAGAAAACTTTTAAATTGATATATTAAACTAGTAAATGGCGCTACTTTATAATAACTTCTTCTTCTTCTTTAGCCGAGAGAAGTCCACTCTTAGACATAGACTTCTTCCAAAGATTTCCATGGCGTTTCTTTTCTGGGCGATCTGAATCCAGTTTTTTCCCGCATGTCCCTCCAGCTTGCCTGCATAAGTACTAGGTGATGCCTACTCACCATCTCGGTGAGGACAGGATCATTTCAGGGAGTGGCGACCCTTCTCAATTAATCCATCCCCTCCAAATCCATCGTCCTTCCCAATCAGCATTAGAAAGGTCTAACTTTATAATATGTAGCCAGAAAATTGATCGTCGTACTGTGTATATAAAATTCAATGTCTGTATGTGTATATTTATGTACCTTGAGGTAACTCAAGAACAAATAATTCAGTCTTCATGCAGTTTTCAATCACATTACATCGAGACATTAAGTCGGGTTTTCCGGTATATCTTAAAATTGGTTTAGGAACAACGGGAATATTGGCAAATTAAGATGGAAAGGTTTTTTAACTCATGAAAACATCTTACATAATTAATCAGGTTTGACATAGACAGCGTAACGTCATATCAAGTATAATGTACTTTAAGTATATATGAGGGGGAAGATAAAAGAGTAAGGATCAGGAAGTTGATGGTAAGCAAATCTAGAGGTAGACGTGGTTGTGTATACAACTTTTTTTCTGTATAATCTTTCTTGCGAAGCCGTGCGATTTAATTACCGTGTTTGCTAAATGCTCTGATGTGATAAAAATAACAATTTACTAATAATTTTTTTTTTTTTGAAATTTCATCGTGTTTATTGGTGTTCCGTACCAGGTCATCGAGTAGGGTGTTAAAAGGAAGCTTGTGAAAACACTAGCTCAAAAATATATATGATGTAACTCGCAAACTTTTTCTCATATTATTTCTAAAAAATAACCAGTCAAGTGCAAGTCGAACTTGCGCAATTAGTGTTCCGTACGTTGATTGCTTTTAAAATAAAAACTTTTGTTACGGAGGTATAAAATGATCAATGACTTCAAAAAACACACCCCAAATGAGTTTTCAACAAAGTTTTTTCCGATCTTTACTGAAAACTGATGACCTCGATTTTTTTTTTTATAACAGATTATTAAAAACAACATTCGTGATAATTTTCGTTCATTCTAGAGCCTGTGGAGAATATTCCAGAACTTTTTCAAAATTTTTGGATCACTGAGATATATATATATATATATATATATATATATATATATATATATATATATATATATATATATATATATATATATATATCTATATATATATATATATATATTATATATATATATATATATATATATATATATATATGTATATATATATATATATATATATATATATATATACATATTTGAAGTCGTGTTTCTACATGCTTTCATTTGACACCCCACTCGATGATCCGGTAAAAATTTTTTTTTAATTTTTTTCACTTCCGATTTTACCCGCAGAACTAACCCGTTAGATCAAAATTTATCTTTCAAAACTACACGGCTCTCATGAGGCCATCAATTCCTATATTAGTGCCAAATTTCACCTTTCTATGTCAAATGGTTTCGGAGAAAATCAGGTGTGACAGACGGACAGACACCGAAGTGATCTTATAAGTATTCTGTACGAAACACTAAAAATGGTCAAAAATCGATGTCCCCCTCTATTTCGAAAAGTACTGATCAAAAAATTTTGAAAAAATTCTGGAATAATGTAAATAAGGTGTAGATTGAGCGAAAATTATCATGAGTGCATTACGTTTGGCAATTTTTCTGGTATAAAAAAAACTACGTCGGGCATGACAGAATGGTGAAGGTTTGGAAATCGGGACTAAGAGCTACGAAATATCAATACGTATTCGGTGTAATCAGTAACATCATGATGACTGGTGATCAACGTTTAGGTACCGAAGACAAAATAATTTTAAGGGTAGTAAATATGTGTTTTAAACTTTTATTACTACATTTATTGGCTATTAGGGAACTAATTTTTATTTTAAAGGTAGTCACGGTACGGAACACTAATTGCGCAAGTCCAACATGCACTGGACCGGTTATTGTTGTTTTTTTTGAAATTATTTTACGGTTACTGTTTAAATCTTTTCATAAATTTCAAGGAGAAAATGTCATTTATTCCTATGGTAAAAAATCAGTGGTTTTACCCAAAATTTATAAATTTTTTATAATCGAGTTAGTGGCGTTATTTAAATTTTATCAAGATTTCACAAAAAATTTATAAACCAAAATAGTGGATAATTTAAAAAACGTAACATAATTTTTGGGGTTAATTTAATGTAAGATGAATAATTCAAAGAAGACACCGCACAGTGGTCGGAAATTTTAAATAACTGGACTTCGGTATGCTATCTATATCTACAACCCAATGTCTGTATGTATGTATGTGTGTTTCAGTGGTGTAGCGAGGTTCAAGGGGTGGGGGAGTGTATATGGATACAAATGCGGAGCTACTTGTAGAGGGAGGCGTCAATTCACAAACAGGAGGGATGCCAAACGACCTGATGGAAAGAAAGGCCATCTTGCACTGAAATTTTAAAAGCTAAGACCACTCACAAAAACAGTAAACTAAAATCGATGACGTGGAGGAGGAAATGTCACAAAAAAGAACCCCACCTACAGTGAAAGTCTAAAAACTAAATGACCGGAGGGTGAACATTTTTTTACAAAAGAGATTTCAACAAAAATTGTTCCATTTAAGGGACGTATTTTCTACACTCATAGGGGCCGGGGAGAATATACCCCCTTCTCTTGGCTACTCTACAGTCAAGTATGTACGTCCTGTTGTGACTTGAGGATAAATAATCCAATTTTATTGCAATTTTCTTTTATATATACGTATTTCTCGATATTTATCATAAATTTTCTCCTAAAACATTTCTTTGGTGACGTTTATAACAACAAATAAAACAATGTTAATAACAAGGGTCTTCCATGTCAACTAGATTGTGTTTAAATTTTAAACATTTTAGTGAATTTGGTCGGCAGTGATTTTTTATTATAACAGTGGTCACGACTGTTTGAATTGAAACGGAAAAATAAGGTGCAGTGACTTTATAAAATGACTAATATAAACTACTAGCCGGGCCCGCGGCTCCGCTCGCGTGGACTTGATTCACCACTATCGTCACTGCTTATTCCTTAATTTACCCAATGTAATAAAATATCTCCCATTATTTCCCCTTATCTCTCAATATTTCTCCTTATCTCCCGTTATCTCTACATAATTTCGATTATCTAGGCTTAACTCTGCTCATCTCCCATTATTTCTCCTTATCTCCCATTATTTCTCCTTATCTCCCATTATTTCTCCTTATCTCCCATTATTTCTCCTTATCTTCCATTATTTCTCCTTATCTCCCATTATCTCACCCTATCTCCCATTATCTAGGCTTATCTCGACTTATCTCTCAATATTTCTCCTTATCTCCCATTATTTCTCCTTATCTCCCATTATCTCACCATAACTCCCATTATCTAGACTTATCTTTGCTTATCTCCCATTATTTCTCCTTATCTCCCATTATCTAGGCTTATATCGAATTATATAGAACATATGTTTAAATTTATAAAAACACGTAAATCGGATAAGTGGTTCTCAAGTGATAAGCGCACTAACGGACAGACAGACAGACAGAAAGACGTTGCATTTTATATATATTCTAGATAGAAGATTATAGATAACCTGGCCAGAAAACAAATGAATGAATTTAAAAAAAAACACGTAAATCGGATAAGGGGTTCCCGAGTGATAAGCGCACTAACGGACAGACACACAGACAGAGCGACGTTGCATTTTATATATATTATATTCTTTGCTACATGATATTGTTCCATATTTAATGCTTTAGGCAGTGTATTGCAAGAGAACGCGCTAGCGGCAAACTTTTCTCCGACTTGATTCACTATTATCGTCACTGCTTATTCCTTATGTCACCTAACGTAATAAAATATATCCTATAACCTGGCCAGAGAACATATGTATGTTTAACAAAAAAAGCACGTAAATCGGATAAGTAATTCTCCAGTGATAAGCGCACTAACGGACAGACGGACAGACAGAGAGACGTTGCATTTTATATATATTATAGATATTCTTTGCTACATGATATTGTTCCATATTTAATGGTTTAGCATGTTTAAAAAAAAAGCACGTAAATCGGATAAGTGGTTCTCCAGTGATAAGCGCACAAACGGACAAACAGACAGATATACGTTACATTTTATATATATGTTAGATGTAATAAAATATATATCTATAACCTGGTCAGAAAACATATGTATGAATTTAAAAAATCACGTAAATCGGATAATTGGATCTCGAGGGATAAGCGCACTAATGGACAGACAGACAGACAGAGAGACATTGCATTTTATATATATTATAGATTATAGATATTCTCTGCTACATAATATTGTTCCATATTTAATGGTTTCGGCGGTGTATTGCAAGGCAACGCGCTAGCAGCAAAAACTTTCTTCCGACATCGTTCACTATTTTACGTCACTACTCATGCCTTATGTTACTTATCATAATAAAATGTAGCCTATAACCTGGCCAGAGAACATATGTATGTTTAAAAAAAAAAGTATGTAAATCAGATAAGTGGTTCTCCAGTGATAAGCGCACTAACGGACAGACAGACAGACAGAGAGACGTTGCATTTTATATATATATTATAGATATAGATGCAAGTCATGGGGCTAGTGGAGGACAATTTGACTAGTGGAGACTGATGATGGAAAATTATTGTCCTCGTGCTTGAGTTAGATGCCTATTTGAGATGAGACTGTCGAGATTTGTGATAAGCTGGAGTTGTAGCGACATTCTTCGGAGTCTTTAAAAACCGAAATTAGGCACTAGATTCAATTTAAATGATTTCCTTCGAGTTCACTATCACTATAATCACTATAATCAACCCTAGTTCTATCTAATGCTGTAAGTAGATCTTCCCCCTGAATTTCCATCTCAATTTATTTGTAGCTGTTTTCAGACGTTCTGTGCTTTTTTCTTTTCTCGTGGTCTCCATTCTAATGTTCGCTTGGTCCATCGATCATCGGTCTTGCGTGCTATATGTCCAGCCCATTGCCACTTTTTTCTGCTACGTGCTTTATAATATCCTTTAATTTCGTTTGTTCACGTATCCACTTGTTTCTTTTTCTCTCTTTAAGTTTTATCCCGATCATCTGTCTTTCGTGTGCTCTCTAGGTTTGAGTTAGTTTTTGTATATCAGCTTTATTCAGTGTCCAATTTTCAGCGCCATATGTAATTACGGTTAGAATGCACTGATAGTAAACTTTGGCCTTTAACTTATTTGGGATGGCTTTATTTTTGAATATATAACTTAATTTCCCGAATACGCACCATCCTAGCCTGATTCTTCTTGAAATTTCATCCGAGATACTGTCCCTCGTGGTAGTATTTTTTTGCCCCATATACACATAATTGTTAACAATCTCGAGAGCTGTTCCTTTTAAATTTATAACTATGTTGTTCAATCTAGTTAGTGAAATACGTCTTGTAGAGCTATAATAAAAAGAGAGCTTGTATCTCCTTGTCTTACACCTGTTCCTATAGATATTTGTTCTATATTAGGTTTTATGTACATCTTTGCATTTTCATATATATCTTTGATTAGGGTAGTGTATCTAGAATCAGTTCTACAGTTGTTTAAGCCGTTGATGATTTCTCACATTTTGACAGAATCAAAAGCCTTCTCATAGTCTATGAAGGCTATGTAGAGTTCGAAATTGTATTCATTGCTCTTCTCTAGAATATTTCTCATTGTCTAAGTGGTCGCATGTGCTATAGCCGGATCTTAAACCAGCCTATTCGCATGGCTGGTAGGAATCTAACTTATTTTTTAATCTACTGGAGATGATTTTAGTGAAGAGTTCATAAACGTGCGATCTTCAAGTTGAAGATCAATTCTTTTAAATGCGATACTCTGTGAAATCCTGAGTTGCTAGTTAGTGTCCCATAACTGTTTTTTGGCCCTATTTTAAAGAATTTATCCAACTGTATGTCCACAAAACTAATTCGGTCCCCTTTCACATTTAAAATATTCGATGTGTGAAAGCTAAGTTTGGCGTTATTTGGTATTTAAATAACGTTCTTTTTTTATATATATTCGGGTTCCGGTAGTGCCGAATTCGTTGACACGGCACATCATTAAAAATGGCGGTATTGTTTTCAATAATGGATATTATGATACATTAACCATTAATACGTGTTTTAAATTAATTAATCGATTAACGCACAATTCAAAAACTGTACTGTATGATGATATTAAATTATTATAAGAACAAGGAACAGCTTTCACACAATTAATGAAGTTTTAATCCCCTTCTTGACCTTCAAAGTATAGTTTTTATAAGCTAGTTCATTTAGTAATTTGTAATTACTATTTTAAAATATCTGAAAGAATTTAATTTATATATATATATATATATATATATATATATATGTATATATGTATATATATATATATATATATATATATATATATATATATATATATATATATATACATACATATATATATATATATATATATATATATATATATATATATATATATATATATATATATATATATATATATATATATATATATATAGAACAGTTAACTTCAATCGATAGGCTAGTAGACTGTAAGTTATAAAATAATATAGTAACATACATTTTTTTTTGTGCGATGATGCCTCCTATGAGTGGAAGGCTGAAAGGAGTTTTAATAAGCTTAATATTGCCCATATAAATATTAGGTCTATTATTTCAAAAATGACCGTAATTAGGATTATATTGAGAACTATAGGATCGATATACTAGCAATTTCTGAATCCTGGCTTACGAATTTGATTGATGATGATGTAATAACTGTCGATGGCTTCAGACTCGTGAGAAGGGATCGAGCTAATGGGCGTGGTGGTGGTGTTCTTATGTTCATAAGAAACACCATCAATTTCACTGAAATTCTTGATATCAACGCAAATCATGCTGACCAGATTTGGATAAGGTTTGAAATTGTTGGTACACTATATAGACGCCCTGGGTATAATAATATGCACAATTTCTTCTTTGAGGAGAATATATGTGGACGATTGCTTGGCTGTGATGCTTTGGTGTGTGCTGGTGATTTCAATATAGATGCTGCGAATATGGACTGTATTTATACACAGCGCTTTTTGATGCTTTTGTCCGCATACGGTTTATCTCAGCTAATTGATGAACCCCACAGGTACGGAGCTGGTGGTGCGACGCTTATTGATTTAATGTTGTGCTCCAACAAGAATCCGATAGTGGAGTCTGGTGTCGATCCTACTTTCGATGCTTCTGACCACCTCCTAATAAAATGTCAATTAAAGCTTGAAATTCTTAAACCTAGGCCTTTTTTGACAACATATCGCGATTACAGGAATTTTGGTCATGTGGCGATCTTCAGGCGATACCGTTTGATGATATCTATTATTAACCTAATATTGACCTGAAGGTTGAGACTTTTATTTTCTTTCTGTTGGAGATATTTAATGTACATGCACCAATAAAAACTTCAAGGATTACAAAACTGAAGGCACCGTGGTTAAGTCAAAATATAAAATTTTGTATGTCTCTCCGGGATAAAGCTCTATCCAAATAAAAAAAAGAAAAACTCCAGACAGCTGGGAGTCTTATAGGCAGCTTAGAAATTTTGTTAGCTGGGCCATTGTTAGAGAAAAAAGAGCATATCTTGAAAATAGGATTCGAAATAATGGACCAAGAGATAACTGGAAACTTATGAAGGAAATGGTTCTTAGCAGGTGCGGCACAATCCGGTGAATCTAACCCTGAGATTTTAAATTTTTATAATAATAATAGCAAACTCGGCGTGGGTAATATTCGATTTAGATTGGCAAGGGTTGAAGATGTAGAGAAGGCCTTATCTTCCTTTGAAACAAAGACCATTGGCTGTGATCAGATCGGGTTGACAATGATAATTCGCTGCTGTCCTCACATTATTCCAGTAATTCTCTATTTGGTAAATTTTTGTATTGACACCTGTACTTTTTCTGAAATCTGGAAAACATCATTTGTTCTACTGCTTCCCAAGGTCAATTGTCCAAGTGAACTAAAAGACCTAGGACCTATTAGCATTCTGCCCACTCTTTCCAAAATAATTGAAAGAGTGATGGACGGACAAATCAGACAGTATGTCGCCAGTTTTAAAATTTTGCCCACTGTACAATCGGGCTTCCGTAAGGATCACAGCTGTACTACTGCTCTGTTGAGGGTAATGGACGATATCCTGGAGGCTGCGGATCGTGACGAATTGACAGCATTGGTTCGTTTGGACTATTCAAAGGCCTTTGACCGGCTAAATCACGATCTTTTTCTGAGCATTCTGAATTATATCGGCTTTGATGACAGCGCACGGCGTCTTGTTAATGCATACCTTACTGGTAGGAAGCAGATGGTTAGAGTTGGTGATGCGCTGTCGAGCCCTCTGAAAATGTCCTGCGGTGTGCTTCAAGGATCGATCGTGGGCCCGCTATTTTTTACCATTTATACTTAAAATATTCCTCAGCGCATTTCTACGCTGATGACATGCAATTATACATTTCTTTTAAGCCAGACCAAATATTGGTGGCTAATGATAAACTGACGCTTGATCTGGATGCCCTTATGAAGGCCTCGAGGGCACACTGCTTAGAAATAAATCCAAATAAATCACGGATTCTGTTATTTGGACGGACTCAGTCTCGGATTCGGCACCAGAATCTGCTACAAATTAGCTTGAATAATGTAGTGCTAAGTGCATGTACTGATGCCAAAAAACTTAGGCCTAGTAATGGACTCCGATCTGAGATTCACGGGACATATAAATTTACCTATTAAAAGAGGATTCGCTAACCTTAAATTAATTTTCGATCAACGCGCTCTTCTTACCAAGAATCTTAGAAAGATGTTGTGTGAATCCATTGTTCTGTCGCACTTTAACTACTGTGATGTAGTGTACGGGCCTTGCCTTTTAGACTGTGACGCTAAGAGGATCCAACTTATGCAAAATTCGTGGGTACGTTTTATTGGCGGTATTCGAGGCCGTGAGAGAGGTGTCAGTGCAAAATTGCGTGACATAAACTGGTTAAGAATGACTGAAAGACGGGTGCTACACAGTTTGGTACTATATAATAGGATTATTTGTAATAAGTGTCCTGGCTACTTATATAGCAATATAAAATTTAGATACGATGCACATAACCTGGATCTGAGGCATAAATTCACCTTGACTCCGCCCATGCACTTGACTTCAATATATGAGCGTTCTTTCAGTTACCAAATAGCTAAATTGTACAATAAAGTGCCTGTTGATCTGAGAGATGCGTCAGGTCACAGCTTTAAAAGAGCAGTAAAAACCATTGTTCATAGCTTATGCTGACTCCTTCCTACGGCAGCTTGGACAATAGTCACTCCAATCGACCTCTCTAATGTTACATATATAGCAGTCGCCATACCTTTAGCCACCCACAGTATTAATATTAACTTCTATCATGGTGGTACATTGTGTATTGATATTTTGTATTTTATATGCAATCAACCTCTCTAATGTTACATATATAGTAGCTATACACTTAGCCACCCACACAACTTCTATTATGGTAGTACATTGTGTATTGATTATTATATTTTGTATTTTTATGTTTCTAAATGTTTGTGTATGCAATATGTATTCGCATTTCATGGTTGAGATAGGAAGTGTAACTTCAACTCCGCCAATTGTAATCTTATCATTTAATTACAATAAAGACATTTTATTATTATTATTATTATATATATTTTATATATATATATATATATATATATATATATATATATATATTATATATATATACATATATGTATGTATATGATATATACAGTGTGTCCCAAAAACCAATTCATTCCCTTCGAGGGCCGATAGGCCGGTTCATAACTCACCAAATTGTTAGATTTTGAGATATACTTTAATGAATTTCGTGGAAATTTACACCTTAGATTATCGAATGACACAACTACAACTTTTCGTATTCTAAGATTCTAATTACACAAGCCAACGATGAAAAAACTTTTTTAATAATTTTACCTGATTCCTATGTTTTTTGGTGTGCTGAGTGCGAAAATAATAATAAAAAAGTCGTAAACACCACCAATTTTTCATATTTTAATATTCATAATGTGAAAAGTTTATTTTTTATCATTCGAATGTTATTAGGTTGGCAATAAAATCAGAATTTTATAAGGTTGGCAGTGAAATCAAATATTATTAGGTCGGCAGTTCTGATAATTATCACAGCTATTTGTTTTCTTCCTGTTAATATAACCTCGCACTGCAGTGTTTAACCCATGTGCTTTGTGTCACACTCAAAGTATGGCTAATCGTGGTTGTAAAAACTCTCCCAACACTTTTTGTTATATAAGTGGTGAGTTTTGTAGTTAAAAAACATCAAAGAAACATTACTGACTTTGTAAAAAAAGTATACTTTGCATATTTTGGTATAGAAATCAGTAATCAAGAAAAATGTTGGGCTCCTCACAAAGTATGTTATGTTTGTGTCGAGGATCTTAGGAAATCGTATAAGAAAGAAAAGAAAGCTTTTAGATTTGCAGTACCATGGTATGGAGAGAGCAAGAAAATCATTCAAATGATTGTTATTTTTGCAGCGTTGATGTTTCTGGTTATAACTCCAAAAATAAGAAAGTAATTGTCTATCCTAACTTTACTTCAACTAATCGGCCGTTAGGACATGGAAAGAGACTTCCTGTCCCTGAGCCACCTCAGTCTATTGATGACGTTTTACAGTCCAGTCCCGAATTTAATGAAACTTGACCTGACGATGATGAGTTTCCATGTTCTCTAGAAAATTTAAAACCACAGTTGTTTACACAAGCTGAGTTAAATGATTTAGTGGGAGATTTGGGTGTGACTAAGGAAAAAAAAAAGCAGAATTGCTTGGTTCTAGGCTGAAAGAAAAACATTTATTGGAATCTGGAACATCTATTTACCAATATAGATCAACAGTTTTTCAAGCAGGAAGAGGATTTGGTTTACTGCAATGATATTGGTAGTCTAATAAACGAATTTGGCATCGAGTACAAGAATGAAGATTGGAGGCTTTTTATAGACTCATCAAAAACTAATTTAAAAGGTGTTCTGTTACACAACGGAAATACTTATGCTTCACTGCCTGTTGCTCATTCAGTCCATATGAAGGAAACTTACGAAAATTTTAACATGATTTTACAGAAAATTAACTATCCAGCTTACGATTGGATGCTATGTGGAGATTTAAAAGTTGTCTCCATGATCCTTGGTCGACGAAAGGGATTTACAAAGTTTCCATGTTTTATATGTGAGTGGCACAGCAGAGCAAGGGATCAATACCAGGCGAGAAGAACATTTTGCATAAAACCTTATTAGACCCAAAAAAGATTCTTTTACCACCACTACACGCCAAGTTAGGCTTAATGAAATAATTTGTGAAAGCCTTGCCTAAAGATGGTGAATGGTTTAAATATTTGTGTAAAAGATTTCCTCATTTATCTGAAGCCAAACTGAAAGAAGGGGTTCTCGTTGGGCCTGATATTCGTAAAATGATGTTCGATTCCAACTTTGAAGCAAGGATGATTACAAAGGAAAAGGAGGCTTGGATATCATTTAAAGAAGTTATGACTAAGTTTTTGGACAATGTGAAAGACCCTAATTATGAACTTATCGTAGCTAATATGATAGACAAGTTCAAAAATCTGGGTTGTCTGGTGAGCCTTAAAGTCCACTTCTTGCACAACCATCTTGACTTTTTTCCTGAAAACTTAGGCAATGTGAGTGAAGAGCAGGAGGAACGGTTCTATCAGGACATAAAGGAGTTCGAGAAACGGTACCAGGGATGGTGGAATCAATATGATGGGTGATTACTCTTGGTCACTTCATAGAGAACAACAAGATGCATCACATCGGAGAAAAAGCTATACAAGAAACATCACAGAGAAAAGCGAAAGGAAATACAAAAAAATAAGCACCTAAAATATTCGCATTGAAGTGAAATATGTTATCGTGAGTAAAAATTGTAGCCTAATCAAATAAAGTACGGTTTAAGTTTTTATTTTTTATGTATCAAATTTTCCCTATTTTGAAAATTAGTCGATGTCATATTATGAGAGAACTGTGGGTGATACAGAAAAAACTGATAATAGATACGGTTTCAGCACCCAAAAATACATAACACTTAGATGTATTGGTTTAAAAAGTTTTTTATAAATATTTTTTTTTTGTTGGCCTGTGTTATTGTTACGTAATCCTGATCCTTGTTGATCATAGTTCAAAATGAAACTAAGTGCTAAGGCTGAAGGGAAAAAAAACATATTTGCAAGTAACATGAATAAAAACATTTTAATTAGCTAACTTTGACTCTTCATACTCTAAAAAAATGTACCATGGTAACCTGGCTAATTATTTTTAAAAAATGTTAATTTAGTGCCGTTTCTAAAATGGTATTACAGTTACTATGTTTTACATTAGAAAAAAAAAAAGAATTTTTAATGCAAAAAGAGGATTTTGAATGAAAACAGTTGTTAAATTCAATTCAAAATAAAACACAAAAATTAAAGCAAGTGTTCAAATTGCCGGCCACCAGATCAAAAGATCTTCTGATTCGTCTCGCACTTCCTGTGATTTGTTTTTTTTTTTTTATCATTCACCTTCTCACCTGAGTAGGGATTTTACCCTTTTCCATATCTTAAGGATATCGGCAAGGATGTCGTAATACCCGTCAACGTTGTCCAAGTACTAAAACATACATTTTTGTATTTCACAGCACCTTTTAGACAACGCGGTAGTGCTGCCACGGACGTTATATAGCCTTTCTACTAGCTATGTACGTGGCCAGGCCAAATATACTTAAATTAAGCAGATGTCCAAAACTCATCGGACCAAGGTCCAGACAGTCCAAAATAAAGCCCTCCGTATCATAGCAGGAGCTCCCTGGTTCGTCCGCAACAATCAGTTGCACAGGGAGTTTGAAATGCCCACAATAAAAGAATTCACGCGTAATGCCCAGCTTCGCTTCCTTGAGAAAGCAGCGGTCCATCCTAACCCCGAGATAGCGAACACTTTCAGAGGCAACGTAAATGTCGGCAATCGATACCTACGACCAACGGACATTCTACCACTAGACTAACCAACACTAGATTCAACATGGACTACCCTTGATTAATTAAGGCCGTAGTTTAGTTGAGCAACTCCTTCAGTTTTAAAAAGTGTAAACAACACACACGACTAACACAATTATAACACCACACCCCCGGAAAATGGGGAACTAGGTTAAGTTAGCATTAAGTTAGCATTAAGTTAGGTTAAGGTAGGTTAGATCCACATATTAGAAAATTAACCTTAGAGTTAGCATACATCAAATATCTAGACATTGACAAACCAGAATTGTAAAAGGAGTAGAGGGTTTTCCCAGCTCACAAGGAGTTTTAGTGGGTATGCCAACCCTTCAGGTCGGTGAGCCCCACATACCTGGAGCACTTTGGGCACCCTTACGGTGACGCAGACTGCTCCAGAAATCCATAAAGCGGATTTCTCCCTGTATAAAAAAAAAAAAAAAAAAAAACTTAAATCAATTAATAAATAAGTATACCGACCTACGGGATTGAACCCTCGACCTTCTGCACTGTAGCCAAGGTACTAAGCAACGGAGCCATGGGCCGCCATACACGTGATAATGATTTCTTGTGCAGCTTCTTCAGTGCGTTCTCTTAATTAATTTTATTTTGAACTGTGATCACCAGCAGGGTTACGTAACAATCATTAAAATCTTAGAATACGAAAATTTGTAGTTGTGGCACTCGAAACTGATCTAGTGTAGATTTTCACGAAATTCATAAAAGTGTCAATATCTCGAAATCTAAGGATTTTTCACTAAGAATATGTAAATATTACTATTTACATGTTCTGGTGAGTTATGAGCTGGCTTATCAGCCTTTGAAGGGAATGTGTTAGTTTCTGGGATACCCATATATATATATATATATATATATATATATATATATATATATATATATATATAATATATATATATATATATATATATATATACACTCCTGGACAAAATGAATGCAACAATATATTAAATCATACAAATCTCTATAATGAATTAATTTTAATAATTTTTTTATGAACATTGGTTACACTAAAAGTTAGAAAAAACTTATTCGGATACTTTAAAAGTGAATTAGCTACCAAATTTCTCTATAAAATTCGAATTAAAATTATTCTTAAGACCTAATAACAAAATCGTTGAAATTATGTTATAATGAAAAAAATAAACTGGGACACTAGTAGCAAAATTAATGGTGTAATTGGGACACTAGTAGCGTGTGTTGCCTCCTCTACTTCGGATGACAGCGTTTATGCGCCTAGGCATGCTTCTAATTAAATTTTGGATAAAATCTTGAGGAATTTGCTCCCATTCTGTGATAACTGCATTTTCAAGTTCCCTCAGGTTTCTAGGTGCAGGTATATGACGTTTCACATTTTTCTTAAGGTGATCCCATACATGTTCTATCGGATTCAGATCCGGGCTTTTTGGTGACTATTGCATAATCGGTATATCAACTTGATTAAGATAATCGAGTACCTCCCTAGCCACGTGAGGTCGAGCGTTGTCTTGCATAAACAGGAAATTGGGCCCCACAAAATGATCGAAAGGCATCACATGTTCTATTACAATATTCTCAAGATAGTAGTCAGCATTCATGGATCTCGTACGGACAGGAACTAACTCTTTGCGAGCATCAAAGCAGATGCCACCCCAGAACATAACAGAGCCACCGCCGAATGGAATCCTTGGAGAGATATTGCAAGGAGCAAACCTCTCTCCTGGTCTTCGCCATACTCGCTCACAACCATCTGGATGTTTTAGACTAACCCTAGTTTCATCTGTGAAGAAAACTTGTTCTCAATCATCCACAGACCAGTTTTCGTGATTTCGAGCAAAACGTAACCTGGCAACTCTGTTCTCTCTAGTAAGCAAGGGCGCATTGGCTGGTCTCCTACTGTTTAATCCAGCTTCATTTAACCGTCTTCTAACTGTTTTAAAATAAATTGTGACATTGCGAACAGCTTCGTTTCTTATTATAGAACTAGTGACAGTCCTGTTTCTTAAAGCATATTGTCTTATAAAACGTTCATCTAGGTCGCTAGTGTATCGTTTTCGCCCTTGCCCTAGCCTTCTAGAATAAGTTCCTACTTCATTCAAGCATCTTACCATACGACTTATTGTGGAACGATGTTTGCCTAACAAATTGGCAACATAACTCTGACAGTATCCCTCGCCCAATAAAACTGAGGCTCGCACTACCTCGTGTTTAGTTAAATTCCTTGTTGGATTCATTTTTCTAATTCTTCGGGTTCAAAAATAAAACAGTCTAACACAAAAACGTATTACTTTGAAAAAGGGAACAATTTATAAGCTTACTTTTAAAGAAAATCTATCGCATTATTATAGAAAATTGTTTATCTTCTAAAAAATTCTTTAAAATTGTAAATCTAAACGAATTATTTTGATTTCTGTCATGAACAACGAAACAAAATATGCATAGCCTACTATTCAAATACTCGATAAACTTTAAAACTGACATAAGAAAAAGATAAATTAATTTTCATATTGTTGTGTTAATTTTGTCCAGGAGTTTATATATGTATGGACACAGTGGGAGTTTTGTGGAAAATGCCAATTTACTATTTGCTAGCAAGTCAAAGTCACTTGATTATCATGGAGAAATGAATAGTGAAATGTTTACGAAATGGGTCAGAAACCAGTTGATTCCTAATTTAGAAGAACCATCTTTAATTATAATGGCTAATGCTTCATACCATTCAGTTGAAGTAGAAAAACAGCCATCTTTAGCATGGAAAAAAAGAAGAAATTCTCGAGTCGTTACAGAAGAATAGTTTAGCTCATATTAAACAGATGTTTAAGACAGAATTGTTAGATATTGCAAAAGCTCATGAAAAATCAAAGGAATATCAAATTGATCAAATTTTTCAAGAGCATGGGCATGAAGTGCCGAGATTACCTCCTTATCACTGTCAATTTAATGCAGTCGAGCTGATTTGGGCAAATGAGAAAACATTTTATAACAAGCACATTAGTGAAGGGGGATATGGAGATAAACAAGTACTTCAGATATGGAACAGAGCCTTAGAAAAGTGTACACCAGAGGTATGGCATGCCAGCGCACAACATACAGAAAACCTGATTCAGCAGTGGTATGATTGTGAGGTAATAATCGAAGAGATTCCAGAAATCATTATTCATGTTGGGAATGATGAAAGCGAGAGTGAAGAATCTACTTCTAGCGATTAGGGTCATTATTCAATTAATAATTTAAATATTACTTATTGACACGTTCTAAGCCCCTTGGGCAACATTCATCGTAAATTTTGCAGGACAAATATAGACTTATCTATCTATAAAATTGGATTATGCAATTATATCTTCTATTCATACTTTATACCCTCGTCATTAAATATCTTTCTGTTTTTAAAAGTATTATATTTCAGTTCTCTATTTTAAAATTTTATTTAATAAGTTTTACGGTGCAACTTATTACAGTTTTTATAACGCCATATATGTAAATTTGATAAAGCTGTGTTAAGTGTGTATTCTAATTTCATTACAAACATTACACAAACTTCAAATAACTAACAGATAATAATTGTAAACTTTTTATAAAGTAAATTTACTCACGAAATAATCTAATAGCAACCTGAAAAATAAAAATAGGTGATATTAGACGTTGGATTTATGCAGAGAGGTAAATGTCCTTCACAAGTAAGAACTAGGGTTTTTACACATCATACACATTTAATATACACGTATCCGTAGTTTTGGTTAATTACCAAACCGGATGAAAAATTTTAATTTCTATTTTGGCTTTTGAAATTGTGATTTAAAACTCACACCGCCGACACTGAATTGACAGCCGATTGAATCGTATGAATATTGAATATGAATATGACTGCAAAGATTCATTGATCAGACTGTATATATATATATATATATATATATATATATATATATATATATATATATATATATATATATATATATATATATATATAATATATATATATATATATATATATATATATATATATATATATATATATATATATATATATATATATATATATATATATATATATATATATATATATATGTATATATATATATATATATATATATATATATATATATATATATATATATATATATATATATATATATATATATATATATATATATATATATATATATATATATATATATATATATATATATATATATATATATATATATATATATATATATATATATATATATATATATATATATATATATATATATATATATATATATATATATATATATATATATATATATATATATATATATATATATATATATATATATGTGTATACACTTGCACACATACTACCGCTCAAGTTAGAAGTATGGACACTGTGCTAAAATTCAGTTATACAGTTAATTACTATTTGTATTAAATTTTGTTTACCCTTTACCATTTTCCTAAGATAACATTGTTTTGAACGAAAATAATTAGTCACTTGTAGATTTTTTTTATAACCATTTATTGCATCCAAAAAAATTAGAATCAAAAAAATCATAATACTTACACGTCCATGAACTGTCACTCAACTATACTAGAAACAACTGTCCGCCATCTGGAGCTTGGACTTCCGAGCTCATCAGACCTTGTTTTGCTCGCTTGGCTTTTTTTCACGTCTCGTTTTGAATTTTCATATTCAATGGCCCGTGATAAGTCTCGCTCCATAGAAACTCATTCAGGCATTCTCACTTTACATTGAGAATGACTACGTGACAACGTGAATCGCTTTTTTCGCACACATGCCGCTCCTGGAGCGCTTTAGGAACTTCCCTGTAGCACGTGTGCTAGACCCATAAAAAAAAGTGCGTAACGTCGCGAAAAAATTAAGGGTTTGTGCTTCGACTGTGAATTTTACATTACAGCGCTACAGAGAAACTGGAGGTCTGAGGGATCACCATCGGCCTGGGCCATCACATCCAATGCACAAGATCAGTTCATCAGACTGATGAGTAAATGAAATAGAAGCTTAACTGCCCCAGATATTGTTGCGGAGTTTAATCGGAGACCTGATAAGCAATATCATCCATTACTATAAAGCGACGTCTTCAGGATGGTAATCTTCACGGACGTATTGCGACACAGCAACTGTTACTACGGCGTGCCAATAAGGTCAAACAGCCTCAATAGGTGCAAAACCATCGTTCCTGGACAATTAAACAGTGGAAAAAACGTATTATGGACCGACCGCGACGAATCGAAATTCCAAATTTTCAACCAGAGACGGAGAATCTTCGTTCCGACTGTCAAGCATGGAGGTGGGTCTGTTTTAGTGTGGGAGTACTTCTTTTTGGCTAAAGTGGAGGACTTAGTAAAAGTCGATGGCATTATAAGAAAAAAGTATTATAAAAAAGATTTAACGAAAAACATCATACCATCTGGGTTGCGATTAATCGGAAAGGGATTCATGATGATGCATGACAACGATCCTAAACATACTTCAAAGCTTTACAAGGACTCGAAATGATGGCATGGCCACCACAGAGCCTAGACCTCAACCCCATGGATGAGTTGGACAGAACCGGCAGAAAGGAGTGTCCATATCCAAAAATCATCTTCAAGGTGCCTGGCGAAAATTACCACTTGATAAATTAAAACTATTAATCGAAAGAATGCCGTATAGTATAAACGGTATTAAATGCAAAGGGCTTTTTTTTATGACAATAATGTCTAATATTAAAGTAAATTTTTTACAGTGCTGATGATGTGTGAGTTGTTTTTTTTACGTGTTGTATAGTAATATATTATGTAATAAATGTTTTTCTTATTTTAAAGCGTGTAAATTAATTTTTTATTTGGTGTCCATACTTCCATGGGCGATAGGGTGTCCTAAAAGGTATGGTCAAAAATGAAGGATCTAGTAGATTGAACCAAAATAAGGTCAGCGGTTTCTATAAAAATCTCTTCTATCTCTCTCTTAGGGAGTTACAGCCACCCAAATGGGGAGCCTGAAGATGGGTTTTCATTGAATGTTTAAAAAGCTGTTAAAGATAAATTCAAGTTCTAAAGTAAAGTTTATGTGATGAATCAGAATTTTACCTTATAATCGTCGATAATTCAACCGGTGCGTCAAAAGTAGGGGAGGGCGTGGTAAAAATGAACTTAACTTTTTTTGCAATAACTTTTATTGCATTTTCGCGTCAGATTAGGGAAGCTTGAGATCTTTGGCGAAAAAAGGTACTCTTAGTTTAATACGATTAGACGCACCAATTCCGAGTTAAAATCGATAAAGGATTTCCATCTCAGAAAAAGAGCCTATTACCTAATATTATTACGATTATTAGCAATACTTCAAAATGTCCAGATATTTTTAAATGACCATACAACTAAATAATAATTAAAGAAAACATAATCATCAAATGAAGCAAAAAAACTTATTTTTATTTAACAAATCAAGAAAACAATCACAAAACACCGCTAAAAAAATCGGAAATATTAATTTAAAGGAAAAATAAAATCCATGCGTAATTTCAACTATGGAATATGTTCGATGTGGGCACCTTGTACAGTTATCTATTTCCTTAAGTTAGTGAGGAAATCCCTTTGAACTCTAAATAACATGCCGGGATTATTCCTTATTTCAGCACAGTAAAAGAAAATTCTTTCTGACAGCTCTTCTCTAGTTTGTACAGGAGTCGAATAAACAAGATATTTAAGGTGGCCCCATCGAAAGAAGTCTAAGGGATTTAGATCTGGTGATCGGGGTGGCCACGGGAATGGCCCACCCCGACCTATCCAACGATTGGGAAACTGGTTATCTAAATATCCCCTAGCAATGTTGCTGAAATGTGGTGGTGCACCATCGTGCATTAACCATATATTGTTGCGAATATGTAACGGAACTTCTCCTAATAAATGAAAATAAATTTAAAAAAAAAAGTTAAATCATCTCGAAGAAATTGCAAATATTTCTCACCATTTAGCCGTCCATCAATGATATATGGTCCAATCAAATAATTCCCGATAATTCCCATCCAGACATTTATCAAAAATTTATGTTGTGATTTTTTAGTCTGAATTATGGGTTATCCTCATTCTATAAGTGAAGATTATGGGAGTTTATTACACCATCCCTAGAAAATCCCGATTCATCTGTAAAAAGCACTTTGCTTACAAACGTATTATCTTCTCGTTGCTTTTGTAGAAACAAATTAACGTGCAGGATAATCATCGAGTAGCATAGAATGAACTTTTTGGCAATGGTTTGGAATTGCTTTTGAAGTACCCTATGCACCAACGATTTGCAACACTATTAGTTGAATCGTTTGTTATTAGGTCCAAAATATTTTCTTCCATTTCAATGGTACGAGCAGTTCTTGGATGATCTACTCCTCCAGGTTTTGGTATAAGACTACCTAAAAGATATCCAATAATAAGCACACAATTTGTTAAAGCAAGACACAATAAACCTGATTTCCGCAGATTGCGATCAACTCGTTCAATAGTTCTGCGATCAGGCAAGTATCGATCACTAGCATACTCCACAAAAGTAAAATTTGGCGTAATGAAATCGACCGCAATTTTTTGAACTTTTAGATTTGACTTGTGTGTTACATTAATTATCATTGCACCTGGCAGAAGCTAGGTAATAGGCTCTTTTTCTGACATGGAAATTCTTTATCCCTGTTAACTCGGAATTGGTGCGTCTAATCGTGTTAAACTAAGAGTACCTTTTTTTCGCCAAAGATCTCAAGCTTCCCTAATCTGACGCGAAAATGCAATAAAAGTTATTGCAAAAAAAGTTAAGTCCATTTTTACCACGCCCTCCCCTATTTTTGACGCACCGGTTGAATTATCTACGATTATAAGGTAAAATTCCGATTCAGCACATAACCTTTATTTTAGAATCTGAATTTCATGTTTTTGTCTCTAAAGGTTTCTGAAATATCCAATGAAAATCCATCTTCAGGCTCCCCATTTGGGTGGCTGCAGCTCTCCCTAACGAGGGGAGATAGGAGACATTTTTATAGGAACTTCTGACCTTATTTTGAATCAGTCTACTAGATCCTTCATTTTTGACTGTACCTTTAGGGGACACCCTGTATAAAGTAAATACGTACGGTCCATGAAAAATTTAAAATAAAAAAACATATATATCAGTTTTAGCAGATGAAAATCTTGCTCTTGGCCCTTGCAAAAGAGATTTAAAAGACTTAGGCCCAACAGTGTCGGTAGTAGTCAGTGTTTACGACTTTTGTTATTATAAGCGAATAGGGTACTGATACCGCTATTAACTGAATAGTAACTGCAAAATTGTAGTACTAATAGCACTACTGAATGCTTAGCGGTAACTCTAAAAAATAAAAATTAATACAAACGGGAACTTTAGTACTTCAAATAAGTAAAAATAGGTGGTGAAGTACCAAAGAAATCTCTATACCGGGGTCAGCAGTGTTTCCGTTTACATTGATCTTAAGGGTGAACACCTCTGTAAAATTTTCAAAAAATCGATTTTTTTTTCTTGGCTTAAATAATTCTTTATCGGTAACACATTTTATTCGACGGAGAACCGGACCGTCTGCAGCGCGCGGCAGGTGCACCTATTGCCTCACTGTGATGCTTAATAGTAAGATGTTAGATTTCTTTTAACTATGTAAAGTAAGTTATCTATGTATGTTACATTCTATTTCTTTCGTTTACTACTGCGCAAGCTCCAAACGGTCTTGCCAAATTTGGGAAAAAAAGATTAACACTGAAAAATATATAAAATGGAAACAGAATCACGAGAAAGAGTGTGAAATAAATCACGAAGGGTCTGCTGGTAAGATGGAAGTCGATGCCGTGATTGAAATGTTTAAACTATCTACAACTTTTATACAATGTAAAATATCAAAATTATATCGGTGATGGAGACTCCAAGACCTATAAAGGTATTACAGATGCAAATCTTTATGATGATATAAATGTAATGCATAGATCATGTGCAAAAACGTATGGGTACGAGATTACGTAACTTAAAAAAAAAGTCAGAGGTCTTGGAGGGAAAGGTAAATTAACAGGAACACTCATCGATGACCTGAGTATTTATTATGGTTTGGCAATCCGTCGGCATCATAATTCTGTGGAACAAATGAGAGATGCTATTTGGGCAACTTCATATTATGAAATACTAACAGACGCAAACCCGCAGTACGAGAAATGCCTGCCCGGTAATAAGTCTTGGTGCTCCGGGCAAAAGGCGAAGGCTTCCGGTAAATTGTCTTAAGTATGTACACAAATCGCCAATGTCAGAAGAAGTATTCAAAGATATAAAACCTGTGGACGAAGAACTGTCAAGCGACGATTTGCTAATGCGCTGAATTGGTGGTTTCACGCAAAATAACAATGCAAGCGTCAATAGAATGGTATGATATATGGCTCCAAAAAACAGCGTCTGGTGGCGAAAATATATTTGATATTGCCACAAGTGGCTGTTTGTATATACAGGGTGAGTCAACCATAGGGTAAAGTTCATTATCTCATTTGATTGACGAAAAAATGTTAAATACAATAGTTTTAGGGAATGTTAAGGTGCACAGTTTAAAATTATTTTTGAGTATACAGGGTACTTCAAAAAAGAGTGACCGATATAACATATGTTTTTTTAAATGGAATATCCTATTTTCTAATTTATTTTTAAATTCTGCGCAAAATTTTATAACTTTTTTATTAATAATATTATATACCTAAACCTAGTAGTTTTTTCTAATTTTTTTTTTTTAAAATACTAGTTTTCAGTTTTTTGTAAAAAATTGCCAGTACCGCCATTGTTTCTGAAGGTGGAATACTCATAATTGGTACGAGGGTTCTATAGAGATGAAAAAAAAAATATATGTAAAGAAATTTGAGTTAGATGCTACAGGGTGTTCAAAATAAATTTATGCATTTGAACTATTTCAAATTTGAAAAATCTCAAATTTTTTAAATGGTACACCCTGTATATTATTATTTTTTTTGATAGATTGTACAAAATCCTCTAACTTTTATTAAATATGTCATATACCTATTTCTAATAGTTTTCGATTTATTTTGAATTTTTCAATTTTTACCCTTGTTTTTAATACACTTACGCTATTGTGAACACATAAACAAATAGTTAATATTAATTATTATGACGTAATAAATGTTCAAAAATATGCCCGTCTACTTGAATACACATGTTTAGTTGTTTTACTATATTTTCCTTCACTTTCCTTAGCATGAAGGGCGTTATTATCCTGCACGTTTCCATATCTACTGGTGTTGTAGGGGGATTCACATACACACGATCTTTAATGTAGCCCCACAAAAAGAAGTCTAAAGGTGTTAAGTCACATGATCCAGGGAGCCACTGAATGAATCTATCCTCACCAATCCCTTTTTGTGGGTAAAGATCGTTTAAAAATTCCCGAGTTCCCGGTGGTAATCAGCAGGAGCTCCATCTTATTGAATCCACATTTGTTCCCTTTCAAGGTTATCAACTTCTGCAAGAAGCAGGGGTAATTCATTTTGCAAAAAATTTAGATATCTAGTTCCGTTAAGCGGTTCGCGGAAAAAATATGGACTAATAATTCGAAAATTTAATATTCCACACTATAGATTAAGCGCCCAGTGGTTTTGGTTTTGAACTTCCCACACCCAAAATGGATTAACTGTTGAATAATAATGCATGTTATGGCTGTTAACTGCTTCATTACTGCGAAAAGTAGCTTCATCAGAAAACATTATTTTGGATAAAAAATTTGGATCGACCTCTATTGCTCGATTCATGGTGACACAAAAGTATACTCGTCGTTCAAAATCACGGTCTTGAAATTCTTGGTGTAGTTCCATATGAAAGGGATGGTACTTGTATTTTTTCATAATGCGATTAGCCGTAGATTGGGATGTGTCAGATAAGCCAGCTAATTGACGGCTGCTGACCTGAAGATTATCTTCAACATGAAGTAAAATCTCCATTTCTTTTTCCTCAGTGGTAGCATTCCGGTTTACTACTTTCCGTTTCGTATACTTAACGCCATCACTACAATCAAACCGTTCCATTACGCACTAAAAAGATTTTCTAGTTGGTATACGTCTGTTAGGGTACTTCGCTCCGTAAAGCCTTACTGCCAAAAGACAATTTTTTTTCCTGCCTCGCCCAGTATATAAACCATATCAGTTAATTCATTTTTAGGAAAATCCATAACTATTACATTTATACGTCACTTACTACAACAAATTATAGACATATCAAAATTTGACAATGCTTACATTTGTGTTTTGTCTTGGTAACTATGGTGTTCTAGCGTAAGTGTATTAAAAACAAGGGTAAAAATGAATTCAAAATAAATCGAAAACTATTAGAAATAGGTATATGACATACTCAATAAAAGTTGGAGGGTTTTGTAAAATCTATCAGAAAAAATAATAATATACAGGGTGTGCCATTTTAAAAATTCGAGGTTTTTCAATTCAATGCATAAAATTATTTTACACACCCTGTAGCATCTAACTGAAATTTCTTTACATATATCTTTTTTTCATCTCTATAGAACGCTCGTACTAATTATGAGTATTCCACCTTCAGAAACAATGGCACTACTGGCAATTTTTTACAAAACTGAAAACTAGTATTTTTTTTTAAAAAAATTGAAATATTAGAAAAATTTTGGTATATAACATTATTAATAAAAAAGTTATAAAATTTTATGCAGAATTTAAAAATAAATTGGAAAATAGAATGTTCCATTTAATGTTATATCGGCCACACTGTACCCTGTATACTCAAAAATAATTTTAAACTATGCACCTTAACATTCCCTAAAACTATCGTATTTAATATTTTTTCGTCATTCCCGAAACAAATGAGATAATGAACTTTACTCTATCGTTGGCTCACCCAATGATGGTTTTATTAATTATAATAAATTTATGAAAGCTTTGGACATGGTAATCGGAGAAAAATACTACAACTTTTATCTCGAAGCCGACTCTCGGCGATTAGAGAGATGTGAAAAATCGATAAGCGAAGCTGCAAAGAAGGCCAGGTTGGACCTAAAATCAAGTCGGGAGGAAGAAGAGGAGAAATCAAGATAGAAGGCCAAACGTATGGTGTAGGCATTGCAGAGGGAAGGTATATACAAAATTTATTACGTTAAATTACAACTAAAACTTTAAACGCGTTTTTCTCTCGAAACCATGTTTTTTTCACCTTACCGGAAACATAAAGAGTTTTCAATAAATCGACTAAAAATTTTGTACTCAGCTTTAAAAGGTAATAACTCAGGAATGATGTACGGATTTTACAATTAATCCAAACATTTTTTTTTTATTAACAATTTAGTGCAAAATTTTTCGTCTTTTTTTTTGTTTTGTTCATTTTCCTGCCAAATTAACAAAAGTCAATATTTTCTCATTTCCCTACGTCATTCCCTAGATTTTCACTTATAAAATAAGAATATTTTTGTTTTTTCATTCTAGGTTCATACCTTTGTGAGAAATCTTTGCGGTAGTGCAAAAAGGGGTTTTTGTTCACCAAGGGCTACAGCTACCATTTTGTATTAAAAAATTCTGAAAAAAACCCGTGTTTGTTCTTTGATAATTGTATAATAAAAATTTTTTAATCTCCAGTCGATATCTTGTATAGTTCTTCGTAAAAAAGTTCACCTTTTTTTTGACCTCTACAGTCGTATTCATCCTTAATTTTTTAGAGTTCCTTTTTGCATTTATCAATTATTTGTTTTTCTTTACTATAAAGATGTTAAAATTATACTATTGTATTATTTGTAAAGGTTGCAGTCGCACAAATCGCGCTAATTCCGTTAGAAAAAAAAATATGTTAGGCGTGTCTTTACTTATGGTGTTATTTGCATTCTTTAATTTTTAATCTTTTTATTTGTTAACTGGTCAGCGCCACTACATCTACCCGCATGGTCAAGATGGACCGGTCAAACGGCAGTTGGTCAGTGAGTCTTTGCATAAGTTTATTTAAAATAGTACATAAAAGTACTTTATTGATGCGTATCAAATAAGGCAGTTCTTCAAGGCTTAATAGAGTGTTAAAATGAATTTTCACCTCCTGTTATTTATTACGTTTTGACACTGGCCAATTTGGCAACATATCGGGGTAGGAATGCTCCGTTAACAATTTAACATATTTAATAATAAACGCTGTTGTAAGGAACAATTTTTAGAGACAATTTTTATCGCTTACTCACATACAGCGAGCATAACGTCACCACATTATTGAGAATTCCTTGCGATTGCCACGCTATTTACCGATAAAGAATGCCGACGACTTTTTATTAGTTTATGGGCTCAGGAACAAAGAAAAACATCTTTTGAATTATAAGTTTTTAGTTCAGTTCCTGTTCGAGTATTAGGGAAACATGCCAGGTGTAAAACGGCGCTCATTTTCCTTTAAGGAAAAAGTAAATATTATCGAATTTTTAAAAAGTGAAAAATCTAATGCAGATAACATGTAGGCTGAAAATTTTTGATCTAGCTACTTAATTCATCAATATAGTCTCCTTCAAGAGCGATACAATCAGTCCAACGCTTTTCTAACATTTCTATACCTTTCTTGTAGAAGGATTGGACTTTGCCTTCAAAATAGGCCTCAGTTTCGGCGATAATTTCTTCATTGGAGCCAAATCTCTTTCCCTCGAGCATTTTTTTGAGGTCTGCGAATAGCTAATAGTCTCTGGGGGCCAAATCTGGAGAATATGGTAGATAAGAAAGCCATTGGAACTTCAATTTATGTGACTTGTGAAACAAACGTGTGTGTTGTCTTGATGAAAGAGCACTTTTTTTTTTGTTCATTTCGGGCCGTTTCTTTGCGATTTTTGCCATCAAACGCACCAATAACTTTATATAATATTCGCTATTGATGGTGTTTCCCTTCTCAGCAGAGTCGATGATGAAAATTATTCCATGCGCATCTCAAAATACAGAGGCCAAAACCTTCCCAGCCGACTGTTGTATCTTTGGTCGCTTCGGGCGGCTTTCACCGACTGCTGTCCACTTAGCTGACTACCGATTTGATTCTGGTGTGTAATGGTGGATCCATGTTTCATCCATTGTCACATATCGCACGAAAAAATCCTTTTTGTTGTTCTTAAACAGGTCCAAACACACCGCTCAGAATCAACACGTTGTTGTTTTTGGTCGACTGTGAGCAAACGCGATACGCATTTCGAACAGAGCTTTCTCATGCCCAAATGTTCATGCAAAATATGACCAACCCTTTTTTTGATATCTTTAGAGTATCAGCTATCTCACGTAATTTCACTTTACAGTCATTCAAAACAATTCTGTGGATTTTTTTTATGTTTTCCGATGTAACCATCTCATTTTTGCATCCAGAGCGTTCAGCATCATTTGTGTCTGTATGATCGCGTTTAAATTTAGCATACCAGTAAAGGATGAGTGACTTTCCAGGGGCAGAGTCCTCGTAACACTTGTCAAGCCATTGCTTTGCGTGAACGGTATTTTTCAATTAAAAAAACAGTGTTTAACCAACATACGAAAATTTTTTTTGAAAATATCAAAAGTAGCGTCACTAAAACCACTGTAAACTAATTGTCGAAATGTCATGAAATTTTGACACGTATCGTTTGAAGGTTGATACTTCCTAAAAATCATATGGATTTTTTGAAGAGGGCGATATCTGTGTGTCAGACCAAAAACTTTTCAGCCTACGTGTTATCTCCAAAAATATGAGATTGTCTAATTCGAGAGTGTTAACAGTATGGGTACAAAGTGTTAATTTCGGAAGCTGCGTCGAGTAGGAGAAATATTAATTTAAAATGACCAATACAACTTGTAAGGCCGACGTAGGGCTTTACTAAAATAGTTTAGGGTGCAGAGAAGTTTAAATGGCGTTTCGAACGATCCTAGTACACTGCAGTTGTTTCCTTAGATTTGTCTTTTTATCCAATTCAAAGGCAACCATCGCATTTGAAATCCGTACACAACTTGTGAAAAATCTATTAAAAGAAAGGTTAGTAAAAGATGATTGGTATGTAGCTTGAAAACTTATCAGTGGTGATGTAGACCAAAACTTCTTCTTATACTTTTTATAGATCTGATGATCTGTTAATTCCGACGTTGTGGGGTTTCTTGAGAGGGAGTTTGCCAGCTATCTCTCCATCTTTTAGGCAGTTTCTCCGGTGAACGTGTGCCTGCTGGTTTTTCTTCCAGAGCGATCCTTGGTAGTCTCTGCTCCATCATTCTTTGTACGGGGTTTCGTATTCTATCCCTCCTTGTTTGCTATTGCTCTTAGGGCTTTCATTTCTGCACTATGTAGCATATTTTTACTTCATTGGTATCTTCTCGTGATTCTATACCGTAAGCTATGATGGGTCTAATGCAAGTTTTGTATATTTTAATCTTGCTCATATATTAATTGATCCACACATTTCTTACGCAGCTTGCAATAACTGCTGCTTTATTACCAGGTGTACAAGTATGAAATGCGGATTTTAGACAACAGATGGTGCATCAATGCAGTTCGTGCTATAAAGATTTGACACTGCGCCATTTTCTTGTGTCATCAACAAGTGTCAGACGCGCACGAGTGATAAATTGGAAAAGTGTGTGCATAGTGTTGTGTTCAATATGTCGAAATTTATACCGAACAAAGAGCATTCGCGGACAGCATTAATTTTTTTGTTTTCATTTGAAGAAAACTGCTGTTGAATCATACCGATTACTTCGAGAAGCTTATGGTGAACATGCTCCATCGCAAAATACGTGTGAACGATGGTTTCGGCGTTTCAAAAGTGGTGACTTCGATGTTGCAGACAAGGAACGTGGAAAACCGCCAAAAGAATACATGTGGAACTGCAAGCATTGTTGGACGAAGATGATTTGCAAACACAAAAACAACTCGCCGAGCAATTGGGCGTTAGTCAACAAGCTGTTTCCAATCGGCTACGAGAGATGGGAAAGATTCAGAAGACCGGTAGATGGGTACCACATGAGTTGAACAACAGGCAAATGGAAAAGCGTAAAAAAAACACGTGTGACATTTTGCTCGCTCGGTACAAAAGGAAGTCGTTTTTTGCATCGTATAGTTACAGGGGATGAAAAATGGATTTATTTTGAGAATCCCAAGCGTAAAAAATCATGGGTAGACCCAGGCGCACCATCCACATCGACCACAGAAAGACGATGCTCTGTGTTTGGTGGGACCAGAGGGGCGTGGTCTATTATGAGCTGTTAAAACCTAGGGGACACGGTTAATACTAAACGTTACCAACAACAATTGACCGATTTGAACCGTTCGCTGCTTGAAAAAAGACCAGAATACCGAAAGAGGCAACACGAAGTCATTTTTCTTCATGACAGTGCTCCATCACATACGGCAAAACCAGTTCACGACAAGTTGGAAGCACTCAGCTCGGAAGTTCTACCCCATGCGGCTTACTCACCAGACTTGGCTCCTTCCGATTACCACTTGTTTGCATCGATGGGTCACGCACTTGCTGAGCAGCGCTTTGGTTTGTACGAAGATGTGAAAAAATGGCTCGATGAATGGTTCGCAGCAGAAGGGGAAGATTTTTACTGGCGTGGTATTCACAAATTGCCCGAAAGATGGGAAAAATGTATAACAAGCGATGGAGCATACTTTGAATAAAGCACTTTTTATCATTCTTCCGAATTTAACATGTTTTTTTTTTAGAAAAAAAATCCGCATTTCATACTTCTACACCTAGTACTTAATCCTTTAAGGTCTCTGACTGGGGCGTGATAGCTTGATAGGTCCACACCAAAATATTTGAACTGGGTTAACTGTTCAATAGGTTTATCATCCACTACGAGTTTGCACCTGATGGAGTTTTTGGCTAGGCTGGTTAAGCTGTCAATAGGCCTGATAAAATTTAAAAAAGTTGCCTCTGTAATTCGTCCTTAATTTCGGCAACTAGCGCTGCTTCGTCTGCATAACAATCTAGACTAATTTTTAGTGTTACCCATTCTATATCCCATTCTTAGTGACTTTTGTCCATTAAAAGATTGAATAAAAACGGGCTGAGGTTGTCTCTATGTCTACACCACCACCAAACGATCTGAAAACTTATATCAATATTCATCACTGTGGTGTGCGTAGATCTTCTTGAATGGTAGCCTTGCAGTTTCCAAATTATGCGCTTTTACATTTTGAGACAAACATAAAATTTGTGCAGAAGTTTAAAAATTAAAAACAATTATGTTTCTGTTGGTATACCTTGAGAATAATAGTTCAGTTTAATACTTCAGCCTTAAACGTAAGTTGAGCACAATTTTAAATTTTAACATCAGTTTTGACGGACAATGCTGGTCTGTTTTAGAGGTTTTTTGTTGTTCACTATTGTACACTAAAACGCTAAATAAATTATGTTTTCTAATCAAAGGAGCTATGTTGGATTTAGCCTTGCTTTCTGCTTGTCGTTAACAGTACCAACAAAGATATGGGCGTTTGAAATTAAGGAAAAACATCATTTTACAATACTGTAAAGAAGAGCGCGGGGAAGATATTCATAGCAACAAATATTTGGCAGGAATAATAATACTAATCAAAACAGACACTTAGTCCCACCAAATTCTATTACCTGTTTTGACTGGTATTGTTATTCCCGCCAAATTCTCGTTGCTATAAACCTCTAATCCGCGCTCTTTTATGTACAATGTTGAAAAATGGCGTTTTTTCGTAATTATAAACTCCCATAGCTTCCTAAAATAAACACCAAAACTTCCCCTGTCAAATGGAAGTACCTTATTAATTTCGGTTGATCTGTGAACACCTACTAAAACCAATAGCTTTGTAGATTACAGTACGCTTATCTCTTTATTCACTTGGAACGCTTGAACGGCTACTCATGCAAATATCCGCAGACAGCACGAAGTCGTGCAACTTAACAAAGACCTGGAAGAAATCCTATCTTGGGGTAACAGTATCCAAGTAGAATTTAATGCTACAAAAACCTATGCGGCAGTTTTATTCTAAAAAAGATAACGTTGCTGAACATGACTTAGTTATGTCGGGGCACTCCATTCCTCTAGCATCGTCACTCAATTTGCTGGGCGTTAATTTGGGAGCAAATATGTCTTAGCATGAACATGTTGCAGGCACAGCAAAGAGACCTTCTCAAATGCTGGGAATATTATTTCGAACTGGAACAGTCCACAATAACTGTTAATTCTGTACGTAGCTCAAATTCGACCAACGATGGATTCTATTCAGAGCAGGGCTGTTCGCCTGATTGGAGACCCGGAACTGGCCAGCAACCTGGATTTATTGGAACATATTCTACAAGTATTTTCATGGAAAATATTCGATGGATGTAGCCCGCTTAATTCCTCCCAAACCGGCGCATGCTAGAAATACACGTCGCGGTAATACTTCACATCCGTATGAGGTTCAGTTTGATACTCCTCGTATAACCCTTTTCAAGCATTTACTCAGGACCATGTAAAGCTACAATTAAAATTTGTTTATTTCTTCTTATTTATGATTAAAATGTTTCAGACATCTGTAAAAATGGTGTAGCTTAACTGTTTTCCGCAAAGAATATTTTAGAACTGTAAAAACAATAAAAATTTTGAAGATATTCTATCATAAACTTTAAGAAAAATGAAGGCCAACAAGTTCAGACTTCCATATCGCAATGCAGATTCTGTTTCTAAATAAAATGCCATGCAAATTTGCCACAAAAAAATTTTATTGAGTAAACAAGTAATGCAGATATTGACGATAATGAACACCAAATTGATGTAAAACGAAAGGTAGCAGTAGGATTCACTCGGGTGCTATCTTCTGCGCGCCTGTGCTTCAAAAAATATATGTTTTCATTTAATAATTTAAAAAATGTCGAAATAAATTTATAAATGTAACTAATTTGTTATCCAAAAAAATCATTCTCGGAATATTTGCTTGATAATGTTTAATTTGGAATAGGTTTCAAATTAGCATTTTATAATCGATGTTACTTGTTGCTTTAATGTAATCTTGTCTTGTTTTCTTTGTTTATTATTTAAAAAAAAAAAGATAAATTTTTATCAGTATTTGATATAGAGTATCTTACCTTAAATATCATTATTTATTATGCAATTAAAATGCTTTTTTTTGAGAACACTTATATATTTTAGATGTAAGACGCCGGCACCGAATATTTTGAATCGATAAATTCCTTATTCAGTTAAACATTTAGGTTGCTAACAGAACAAATGTTCCAAAGAATCACATCAACTATTTACAATAAATAATTATAGAAAAATTAGTTTTAACTAACCCAATCTAACCTAAAAAAACTGGTTTAATGGATAATCTAAATATTAAAGTCATTAACGAAAATATTCCTTGCTGTATTCTAAAATTGCTTCAAATTTAGTGGACAACTATCTACGGTCGGTTCAATAAGAACATGTATCCGATAAATTGTAGTCGTAAAAGTAATTCAACACTTATAAGATCACTTCGGTGTTCGTCCGTCTGTCACACCCGATTTTTTTTCTCCGAAACTATTTGACATAGAAAATTGAAATTTGGTACTAATATAGGAATTGATGGCCTCGTCAGAGCCCTGTAGTTTTGAAAGTTAAATTTTGACTTAAGGGGTTAGTTTTGGGGGGTCAAATCGGAAGTGAACAAAATTTTTTACTAGATCATGGAGTGAAATTTCAAATAAAAGCTTGTAAAAACTCGAGTTCATAAATATATATAATGTAACACTTGCGCATACTTTTCTTTGTATTATTTCGAAAAAAAACGTGAAAAATCGCTGTCCCCCCCTTATCTCGAAAAGTACTGATCAAAAAATTTTTAAAAAATTCTGGAATATTCTCCACAGGATGTAGATTGAACGAAAATTATCACGAGAGCATTACCTTTAATAATTTATCTGGTATATATAAAAAAATCAAGGTCATCAGTTTTCAGTACAGATCGAAAACAAACTTTGTTAAAAACTCATTTGGGGTGTGTTTTGTGGAGTCACTGATCACATACAACCGTAACAAAAATCTTTATTTTAAAAGCAATCAATGTACGGAACACTAAACTTAGTGTAGTTATTTTTTTCAGGTCATTATTGTTCAGAATAGGTCGAATCAGTATTAACAGTATGAATAACTGCGAAAGTGGTGATAAGCTTTTACTTTCCTTGCTAAAGGAAAGTAATGTATTTGTGGAAAACTAACACTTACAGCTTTTTTCTATTTTTTAAGTTTTAGCCTTCCTAGACCACGAAAAATCTAGCCACTTATTTCCGTCGGTCTGTCTGTCTGACTGTTGGTCTGTTGAGGGGGTGAAAGCTATAGGTTTTGAATTATATTACTTCAGACCAGGGGGGGAAAGCGGTAAAGGTCGATAAATTTTAAATGATTTTTCCGGCTTTTGTTGACTAACAAATTTTATGTATACATATTTATAGTAAAATATATAAAGCTAACTTTTCCGCTGACAGAAATATTCTGCCTTCTGTCACAAATCTAGGACCACCCCCATTTCTGCAGACCGTTACAAACACCAACCTCAGAAAGCCTTCTGATCAGTATTTTGTGATCGATCTTATCAAAGTCCTTACTGAAGTCCGTGTAAATGCAGTTTACCTGCATTCTCGAATCCAAACAAGTAGATATCACTTGAAAGGAGTAGGTACATCAAATTTATCTCTAGAGATCTATTTGGAAAGAATCCATGTTACTATTCAGTTATTATATTTCTGACAGTAGGTAATATATTATGATAGACAAATTCCTCAAGTATTTTAGCAAAAATACAGATTTTATTCATAAGTCTATAATTACTTACATTAGTTTTCTGTCCACTTTTAAAGATTGGAGTTATAAATGAAATTTTCTACTTTTTCGAAAATATTCCAGATCTCAGAGACAAGTTAAAGATAAAATGCAATGGTCGGACTAAATTAAATCTACAATAAAACATGGAAATAAACAATTAGGTCCTGCACTCTTTTTAGCGTTCAAATCGTCAATTAACTTAAGAATTGCATTATAGTGAACCCGAATTTGACAATTATCCCTTCTCAAGCATGAATTTGGCACGTTGTTATTATTAGGCACAAAAACACTTTGAAAAAACTGAACGAAAAGATCATAAAATCTAATCCATTTTTAGCTGTTCTGTCTTCAAGGTGGAGAGTATAAAATACAGCTGTCCGACTTGTCTTTTGTACTACTAACAAAATTCCAAAATTTTTTCTTATTGTCGGCCAATTCAGTCTCTACACTTTTCACATATTCGACAAAATCTTTTTAGTGTTCCGTACAGAACACTTATAAGATTACTTCAGTGTCTGTCCGTCTGTCTGTCTGCCTATCTGTCTGTCATACCCGATTTCATCTGAAACTATTTGACATAGAAAGTTGAAATTTGGCACTAATATAGGAATTGATGGCTCCATCAGAGCCATGTAGTTTTGAAAGTTAAATTTTAACTTAAAGGGTTAGTTTTGGGAGGGTGAATTCGGAAGTGAAAAAAAATACCAGGTCACCAACTAGGGTGTCAAATGAAAGCTTGTGAAAACACTAGTTTAAAAATATATATAATGTAATACTTGCGCACACTTTTCTTTGTATTATTTTTAAAAAATTACCAAAAATCGCTCACCTCCCCCCTTATTGCGGAAAGTACGGATCAAAAAATTTTGAAAAAATTCTGGAATATTCTCCACAGGGTATAGATTGAACGAAAATTATCACGAGTGCATTACTTTTACTAATTTAACTGGTATATAAAAAAAAAACAAAAATTTCAAGGTTATCAAATTGGAAACCAACTTTGTCGAAGACTCATTTGGGCTGTGTTTTGTGAAGTCATTTATCATTTTATACCTCCGTAACAAAAAATTCTTATTTTAAAAGCAATCAACGTACGGAACACCAATTGCGCAAGTCCGACTTGCACTTGGCCGGTTATTTAATTATAATCTTGGATATATCTCTCAAGCGAAAAAATTCGATATAATATTCGTCCCATTTATATCTCTTACATTTTTTATAAGCTTTATTTTTTTTCAACTATCGATTTACTAATATTAGACTACCAATGTCGGACTAAATAAAATCTTTTTCAAAATTAACCAGTTTGGAAAAATTAATGGGGTTTTTTATGGCTCATAACTCACAAAAATTCTACAATTTTGTACAGTACTATTTTCAAAATTTCTACATTACCCATCTTGTTGTGACAGGTTGTAACTTTTGACAAGCAAATTTCGGCGCCATAGACGATTTAAAAATCGCTCTCTCCGCGTTAACCACGTGCCGTTTTTACGAAGGACACCTCCATATAAATGTACTGGCTAATTCTTATATTCAGCCATGGATCCCACCGCTTGTAGGCTGTCTTTTAGAGTTCCGTAGGGAACACTCATAAGCTCACTTTGGTGTCTGTCAGCCCGTCTGCCTGTCTGTCCGTCTGTCTGTCTGTCCGCCTGTCTATCACACCCGGTTTTCTCCGAGAATTTGACATAGAAAGTTAAAATTTGGCACTAATATAGGAATTGATGGCCTCATAAGAGATGTGTAGTTTTGAAAGTTAAATTTGGACTTAAGGAGTTAGTTTTGAGGGGTGAAATCGGAAGTGAAAAAAAAAAAATTACCAGATCATCGAGTGGGGTGTCAAATGAAAGCTTGTAAAAACTTTGTTGAAAACTGATTTGGGATGTGTTGTGTGAAGTCATTGATAATTTTATAACTCCGTAACAAAAATTTTTATTTTAAAAGCAATTAACATATGGAACACTAATTGCGCAAGTTCGACTTTACTTACTGTTTTGATTTTGTCGTTTTACTCGAGTCGCTAATGTTAGTTACCCAGATACAAAAAACAGTAGAGTATGACATTCATAGTATCGTTTCCCGCGAAATCAGTGCGGTAAGGACAAGTTGAAAACACTGGATAAAATTTCAAAGCTGTCTTATGCAAAAAAATACTGTATCCCGCGCCGCTGAAAACCTAAATGATCGCATGCGATCTAATAGTAAAACTTGTTGGGAATACGCACCAGCGTTGTCACTTAACTTTGCTAATTTTAATAGCTGGTTATATGTGGTTATTATTTTTATTAAAGTATAAATTTAGAAAATATTCAGCTGTTTCTTATAAACATAATGTTATTTACTTTCTTCTCTATTAGCAAAAACTATGCACGATAATTTTACTTCATTTAAATTAGACTGTCAATAATATTACGAAAGCCGGTGAACCATTGAATATTTTAAATCTTAGATATCTTCAAATTCAACCAAATCGTAACTTATTGTTTCCAGTTGCTCGTTAATGTTGGGTACAAATAAAGCTTAGACCTGTAAGCTTGCAGAATTTTAACCTTAAATCAGCTATGCAAAAAGTCTCTCTACTTACCGGTTACATTAATCGGTCCGTGCTCTGAGACTGGTCCGTACCCACTCCCTGGCTGCATTCCCCCTGTTACTTCATAAATTTATTCCGCCCATCTGTTGCAAATTGATTGCGAATTGCCCGACTATCGGAGTTTCCTTTTATAAAATTAGCTACTCATCGGTTGCGTTTCTTTCGAGGCGTCTCGATCTCGTTGACGTTAATGGCATTGAAGAATTCTGATACTACTTTTTTTTTGTTACAATCAATAATTGCTCTTCATCAGTTTTAAAAGCTATTCGGAAGATTCCAGATTAAAGTCAATAGTTGTTTAAATAATTAAACTTATTTTCAGATTTCCTAATATATTCTTGCCTTTCTTGTAGGTCTCTGGTTATAGCTATCTTTGTACAGGTTATAAAATTCTTTTCTTGGCTACCCGTTGGAGACACTGATAATGTTGATGCTAAATTTCTCGGGATGTACCTGGACCTAAAATTGAATTGGACCTCACGTGGGAAACATTTAGCTCCAAAAATCTTCAAATATATATTTGTTATCAGATGTCTCTCAAGGCTTGTTGACACACCGGTTATCATTACGGCCTACTATGCATTAATCGCTTCTCATATGTCATATGGACTGATAAACTGGACTAAAGCACTAGCCGCAGCTTTTTTGGGCTGCAACGAAAAATGATACGCATAATGACAAGCTTCGGATACCGCGACGACGTAAAACAAAAATTTATTAATCTCTCTGTTTTATCATTCCCTTCAATATATATCTATACATCACTCCTATTTGCATAAAACACGACGAAAAAAATTACTACAGAACTGAATCTTTTGGGTAAGGCCACTGCAGGTTCCAGGAAAAAAGGCTAAGGTCGGGAATTTTTTTCAAGAGTATAATAAAAGCAGTCGAAAATTTATTTGAAGTACTTTGTTAAACAACTTTTTAAGTACTCAGCATATATCACCACTACACCAAACACTTTATTTTTGCACTCGACGTGCGTTTCGCTAACCATGTTAGCTTCATCAGGAGCGATGATCATCGAGCCAATCATCGCTCCTGATGAAGCTAACATGGTTAGCGAAACGCGCGTCGAGTGCAAAAATAAAGAGTTTGGTGTAGTGGTGATATATACTGAGTAGTATCATTGTGCCAAAGATTCCACATTTCCAACTTAACTTTTTAAGTGTACAAAAATATGTTTTGAACACTTATTCAAAATGGCCGCTTCGTAATCCAAACACAAGGCGGAATGACAGTTTCCACAAATCTTTATCGATTCGCTTGAATTTTGAGAGTAACTCTTCAGATATATTAAATTAATAAGTTATAAACTTTCTTTTTTATAAACAATTTTTCGTAAAATTTTTGGATGAAAAATGAACATTTTTTTTCAAATGTGCATCAGTTTTCGAAAAAACTCAAATTTATTAATGAAAATTTTTTGTTTTTGTTTGTTCTAGGTTGAAATCTACGGGACCAATCGTTTCTTTCTCTCTTCTTTCTCCCGTTTCAGACTTCGCATAAAAGGTGTTTTTGTTGTCTTGGAGTCTAAAGCGACCATTTTGAATTAAAAAGATAAAAAAATATTTTTGTACACTTAAATATTTGTTTAATAAAGTATTTCAAATAAATTTTCGACTGCTTTTATTATATTCTTTGAAAAAATTCCCGAAATTAGCCTTTTTTTTCCTGGAACTTGGAGAGGCCCTACCCCTTAAACTCAAGCAAACTCGGTAAAAACGACTATTGTATTCATTTTACAGTAAACTGCATAAATAGTTAAAAACTTAATAAAAAATCATTACCCCCAAAAAGATTGTGGTATTTCTGGTTGAGCGGGCGATTTACAGTGTGTGTTAAGTTATAATGGATTTTTCTTATAAATATGTTAATTATGATATTTATGTTTATCATTTTAAGTTAACACTGTGATATTTATATCACATATTATCACATATTATATATATTTTTTTTACTGTATTTTTCTTTTTTATGGGTTAGGCACACGTGCTGCAGGGAAATCCCTAAAGCGCTACAGTAGTGATATGTGTGTGGAAAAAGCGATTCACGTTGGTCTTGAATCATTGTACATTGTACTCGGTGGAAAACACAGCCCTGGGCAAATTATTCGAATGAGATGAGGTTCTCCATATAAAAGACTGCTTGAAAAGGGTTGTACGAGGAGTAACAAGCTGAACCTCATACGGATGGGAAGTAGTAGCGCGACGTGTATTTCTAGCATGCACCGCTCTGGGAGGAATTAAGCGGGCTACATCCATCGAATACTTTCCATGAAAATACTTGTAGAATAGACTGAAGTCTCCAACCGTTCTTCGATGTTCCAACGAATCAAGGCTGCCGGTCAGTTCCGGGTCTCCAATCAGGCGAACAGCTCTTCTCTAAATAGAATCTAACAACTGCAGTATATGTTTGGGAGCAGAGCCCCAAACATGAGAGAAGTATTCCATAGTTGGTCGAATTTGAGCTTTGTATAGAATTAACAGTTGTTGTAGAGTTTTCTGGTTCGAAATAGCTTCCGAGAAGCTCTCTTTGCTATGCTTACAACATGTTCATGCCAAGACATATTTGTTCCCAAATTAACATCCAACAAATTGAGTGACGATGCTAGAGGAATGGAGTGCCCTGATATAACGTTAACTTTTTTAGAAAAACCGCCGCCTGGGTTTTTGTAGCATTAAATTCCACTTGGTTACTGTCACCGCAAGATAGATTTTCTTCCAGGTCTTTGTTAAGTTGAATGACTTCCTACTGTCTGCGGATATTCGTCTGAGTAGCCGATGCCCAAGCGTTCAAAGTGAATGAAGAGATAAGCGTACTGTCATCTGCAAAGCTGTAGATTGGATTCCCGGTTTTTTCCAGCAGATCGTTAATATAAATGAGAAAGAGAATAGGAGACAGTATGGAGCCCTGGGGCACACCGGTGTTGATAGTGAAGGTGCTAGAAAGAAATCCGTCTACTGCCACTCGTAAAGAACGCCCTCTGAGGAACTGAGGAAACATGAGAGCCACAAAAAGAACTTTTCAGACATCCCAGAAGAGCGTAGCTTAGCCAACAATCCATCGTGCCAAACACGGTGTTACATAAGTCAGTTGTGTTGAATCCTTCAAGATATTTTAGAAAATGCTGATTGATAGCCTTTTCCATAACTTTCGATATTATTGAAAGCAGTGCGACTGGTCAGTAGTTATTTGGCAAGGTCTTCTTGCCTTTTTTAGGTATCGACTGAACTGTGGCACATTTCCAGCAGGAAGGCAATATTCCCTTTCTGTAGGATAGGTTGAAAAATGTTCAGAAAACTGGTGTTAGTTCCCTCGCACAGTTTTTGAGAACTACGGCGGGTATTCCGTCAGCGCCAGAAGCCTTTTTGGTGTCTAGATTCATTAAAATACGTTTTATGATACGCTGTGTGAAGAAAATATCGGGCATACTTGACTGCACTATGGGAATAGTAGATGTTATTTTTCCTTTGAAATCGACAGTAGAATGTGAAGCAAAGAGTTCAGATTACAAGTTCGCTTTCTCAACAGGTGTTTTTGGAATAGAATTATCTGGCCGTATGAGTGGTGGTATAGTGGATTTTGGTGAAATTTTGACTAACTGCCTTAGCGACTGACTAAAAGGACCTGGAATTGGTGGGACAAGTGAGAAGTTTTGTTCTAATTCGTTGATTGTATGTCTCTTTGGTTTCGTCGATAATTTCTTTGCATCTGTTCTGGGCACGAACAAAGGTGTTACGATTTATGGCGTTAGGATTTTCACGCCATTCTCGGTAGGCAAGATGTTTAGAAACAACAGCTTCTTTGCATTTTCCGTCGAACCAGGGCTTGCCGTTGGAAGTTTATTTCCTCGAAAAAGGGATGTAAGCTTCCATACCAGCCAAAATAACATCGGAAACTTCCTTGGTGCAGTCAGATGGGTCGTCGGATCGAAAATAAACGTCTAAACAAGGGAAAGTTTGAAAATATTCCATGAGTTCTTCCCATTTAGCAAATTTGTAGTGCCAAATTTTGCGCAGTTTAGGCGCCTCTCTGTCACTGATTGGTAGGATACTCGATGTCGAAAGGAGTTTATGGGCGGAAGAACCTAACGGCGGATTTACAGTGACTGTGCCAATCTCTGGATTGGTGGTTAAACACAGATCAAGAAGACTGACGAACTCCCCATCTCAATCAGGGATTTATACATCTAATGACTGTAAACACCTTGTGTAATAACATGAATAACCATATTGAACTGAATTGAATTGAAAATAGTCGCCTAACCTTAAATTTGCATTTCAATATGATAAATACTTACTTACTACATCATTTAATATATTGAACTGAGAAATTTTTATATTAAAAGCAACTGCGAAAAATTAATGATAAATGACTTTACTCTATAACTAATGAGACTATTAATTCTGAAGATTTATGGTTTTTCAGCATGTACGTTAATGGTTGCTATAAACAGACACATCAACAATTGATCCAGCTAGGGCAGTAACTTTAAGTTGTTAAATACCTGGTTGGATACAAAAATTGCCATTCAAATCGGCCCAGTAGTATTTTTAAAAATTTCAGGTGAATGTTCTTTCATTCTCAAAGTTTATTATGGTGAGATACAACGAATTTTACTAAGTACGCCCACGTAATATTTCATCGTAGGTTGATACAGCAGCCACAAGCTGACAGAGTGGTTGACAAAGTGAACACTTCAACGCAGGCGGCGCGGTTTTCGAGGGAAACCCCTCAAGCATATGTGGTTTAATGTAAAATTACTGAAAACAGACAAATTCCATATTTCAGCAGTATACCCACTGTCAGTCCATTCCGAGACGCGTTTCGCTGTATCACGGCTCACCAGTTGGGCTAAGATCGACAAACCAGAGAACAGAATTTACTAATCCTTATCCGGTACTTGCGGAACGTAATGGTAAGATACAACCCACCAACCTTATCTCCGATTCGCTAAAATTTAAATTAAATGTGAGTAATCCGACCACACCAAAGTTGTATTGCTTACCCAAAATTCACAAACCTGGAAAAGCAATGCGACCCATTGTTTCATCGGTTGGATCACCCACATATTTAATATCCAAATGGTTATCAAAAGAACTTGAGCAATTACCATTAAATACTTTCCCAGTGAAGAATTCTTTAGAATTCATTAATAAAACAAAAAATCTAGTTCTTAATTTCTTTTTATGTCAGTTCTTTGTTCCCAAGTGTGCCAATACCACAAACTATATAATATCTCGAAGAATTACTTAGGATGAATGACTTTGGGGACGAAATTATTCATGAATACTTAACATTATTAAAACTTTATATGGAACAAAATTATTTTCAATATAACAAGTCAATTTTATGTTCAGGAAGAAGGAACAGCTATGGGTAATTGCCTATCATCTTTCATAGCCAATTTATTCATGAGTAAGTTTGAAACCGAAGCTAGTCTAGAATTTGAATATTTCCCAAGGGTATGGTATAGGTATGTGGATGATATTTTCGCGATTTTTGTTACAAAGAAAGCAAACATTGATGATTTTGTTTCCAAATTAAATAGCCGGTATGATTCCATTAAATTCACTTACAAAGTTGAGAACAAAGGACAACTGCCTTTTCTAGATATTTTAATTATTAAAAATAATAATAGATTAGAATTTGATATCTATAGGAATGACACAGTAACAGATAGATATATTCCTAATGATTCATTTCATTGCAAACAACACAAATTAGCCTGCGGCTAATTTGTGTTGTTTGCAATGAAAATATTTTTTAGTCATCGTTTGGTCACTTGTCCTCTGAATAGAGTAAACTTCAATAATGAAAGGAATCGTATTAGAAAGATAACTAGAGTTAATGGTTATGACGATGACTTAGTAAACAAGCTAATAAATAGACATAAGTTCAGGTTAAATATCCAACTCCAAGTATGTTTCCATACCATATAATCCGAAATATAGCAGGGGACTCAATAAGGTAGACCTCACTTTAGTCTATAAGTCATCAGACAATCTGAGGAATATCTTAGGAAATCCCAAAGATAAGGTTCCTAATTATGAGAAAAGTGGAATTTATGAAATTAGTTGTAATGATTGTGACAAAAACTATGTTGGGCAAACTAAAAGGTCAATTAAAACACGATTTGAAGAACATTTAGCACACTTAAAATACAGTAGAACAGAAAAGTCTAGCATTGCCGAATATGCCCTTGAAGCTGATCATATTGTAACATTAGATGATCTAAGAATAATTAAAAATGTATCTGATAGGAGGTTATTGAACGCATACGAAAGTATGGAAATTGTAAAATGTAAAAGTAGTTTAAATAAAGATAGAGGGCCTATTCCTTATAGTCCCCTCTACTGGTTACTTGACCGGAACTGATGGCCTCGCCTGTGCCATTAGTTCCGCTTGAGTAATTCAAGGGTTAGGCTAAGTATAAATAGGGTAGATTTGTAGTTAACCTTAATCAATCATCGCTCCTGATGAAGCTAACATGGTTAGCGAAACGCGCGTCGAGTGTAAAATTAAAGTGTTTAGTGTAGTGGTGATATATACTGAGTAGTCGGGATGGATTGACAAATGAGAGTGGGTAGACTGCTGAAATAGACTTTGTTTTCAGTAGTTTTACATTAAACCACAAAGTTTAATATGTCGGTTCGAAAGGGTGTATTGACTAACATACATAAATATTACGACACTCGAACAATATTACATACATAGATATTGAATTGAGACCCTCCTCTTTTGAAGTCAAATAAAAACCTTCTTCTTGAAATGCCACATCCGCTACGGACGTAGGCGACCCTCTCGCTTTTGCATGTGGCTGGTGCCTTTTTAAGTATTCCACTGACAAAGGGGACTTACAGTTTAATGCCGATTCTGAACTGCCAATGTGAGAGGGCTTTACTAGGCATGGTACTACGGGTGGTTTGCCATTGCCTTTCCGAGAAATGCGACCGTCAGGTTATGAAGTTTTTTTTTTTAAATTAATTTAAACTTAATTAAAAATAACTGATTATTAAGAGGTTAATTGTTATTAAAAACGAGCCAAAAACCACCACAAATCGAATATTAATCGACTATTTTATCAGCCATTTAGTTGTATCTACTTGTTGAAATTTAATACACTTTTTTATCGGCAAGATTGCGACAACATGTGTGGGAATAACAGTTAAGAACCCTTCAAAGTCATTCTCACCCGGCCTGTGTGAAAAATCTAATCTTTCGTTAGTCTTAAGGGGATTTTTTGCTTTTCCTTTTTAAACTTACAGATTTTTTTACAAACCGTTACGTGATGATTAAGTTTGAAAATTATAATTTTTTTTTTTTCGACGAAACGCTAAGTATTTTTGAATGTTTTTGTGTATCGGAATGAAGGCAAATATGGTAGAACTAACAAACTAGGAATCGATAAAGAATATTAGTAACCTGGTAATTTCCTTGCTTATAGGTAGTCCCAAAATAAATTCTGAATGTCAAAGAATAAGTTGCATCTCTGGCTACGGAAGCTAAAAAAGTTAACGTTGCTGAATCCGACATAGTTATGTCGGGGCACTCCATTCCTCTAACATCGTCACTCAATTTATTGAGCGTTAATTTGGGAGCAAATATGTCCTGGCATGAACATGTTGCAGGCATAGCAAGGAGAGCTTCTCAAAAGTTCGGAATATTATTTCGAACCAGAAAGCTTTACACTCCACAACAACTGTTAATTCTTTACAAAGCTCAAATTCGACCAACTATGGAATACTGCTCCCGTTGTTTGGAGCTCCGCTTCCAAACATACACTGCATTTGTTGGATTCTATTCAGAGAAGAGCTGTTCGTCTGATTGGAGACCCGGAACTGACCGGTGGCCTTGAGTCGCTGGAACATCGAAGAACGGTTGGCGACTTGAGCCTATTCTACAAGTGTTTTCATGGAAAGTGTTCTAAGGATGTGGCCCGCTTAATTCCTCCAGGAGCGGTGCATGTTAGAAGTACACGTCGCGCTAATGCTTCACATCCATATGAGGTTCAGCTTGTTACTCCTCATACAACGCTTTTCAAGCAGTCTTTTATATGGAGAACATCATCCCTTTGGAATAATTTGCCCAGGACTGTGTGTCCCACCGAGTACAATTTACAGCGATTCAAGAACAACGTAAATCGCTTTTTTCACACACGTGTCGCTCCTGTAGCGCTTTAGGGACTTCCCTGTAGCACGTGTGCTAGACCCATAAAAAAAAAGCTTAATCTTGAAGGTACGACTGCCCTCTATCGGGGGCTGTTTAAGGCCCGTGATGGATAGAGGAATTGTTTAGCGAGATGCTAATAATTTCCGCTAGGCATCGTTGATGTCAGGGTGCTGATCCACGTACATAAAAATCAATATCAACGACTAAAACTGAACAAAGTTCAGTATATTCATCAGCCGAGCTAGGTTAGAGCACAAAAGTGAAAGTATTTATCACAGTACTAGCGCAAAGAATTAGCTTATTAGTGTTCCGTATGGAACACTTATGGGATCACTTCAGTGTCTTTCTGTCTGTTGTCACACCCAATTTTTCTCCGAAACTATTTGACATAGAAAGTTGAAATTTGTCACAAATATAGGAATTGTTGGCCCAATCACAGCCGTATTCTTTTGAACGTTAGATTTTTGACTTTTGGGAGATGAAATCGGAATTAAAAAAAATTCCAAAGTCATCGAGTGGGGTGTCAAATGAAACCTTGAGAAAATATATATGAGGTAATACTCGCGCAAACTTTTCTTTATATTATTTTTAAAAAATTGCCAAAAATCCATGTTCCCTCCACCTTATCTCTAAGAGTACTAGTATAAAGATTTCGATAAATTCTGGAATATTCTTCATAAGGCGTAAATTGAATGAACATTACTACCAGATAATTTATCTGGTATATAAAAGCAAAGATCGGAAACAAACTTTGTTGAAAACTCATTTGGGGTATGTTTTGGGATGTCACTGATCATTTTATACCTCCGTAACAAAAATTTTTATTTGAAGACCAATCACAGCACGGAACACTAATTGCGCTAGGCCGATTTGCACTTGGCCGTTTATTTTTTCTGAAAATAATTTTCCTTTCTCATTATTTATGATCAAGCATACAACGAGTTAATAAACTGGGGGAGAGGTTAGAGAGATTCCCATTAAGCCCGTATTCATAGACGTTTCTTCCAGTAACACTCAAATGTGATTTATTCAATGTTATCCCGACCTATCTTTACACGTTTCTATTTCATAGTCAGTTTAACAGTCTCCTTGTGGAGTAAACGACAATATTGCATTTTCTGTCAAATTTCAGCCATATTCTTGATTTTTCGCTGAATTGTCGATTTTCAAATTTATTTCCCTGGTGTTAAAAATTAATACTATTAGCATTTTTTATAATGAGGCCCTTTCTTAAATTAAAAAAAAAATTAACACTCCTAGATATTTTGGTATTTTTAAGCCAGCCTGTGCAACTCTAACTTTGTTGGATCTCAGCTTACTTATAAAGTTTTATATTATTGGGCTGTAAGAACTTTATTCTTCTTTTTAATTCTCCTGACAAAGGTTGGCGATCCAAATGGGTAACATAGTCCTGGAAACAGTAGCTCTAAAAATATCTATTGATGAGCAATTAAGCCATCTTCGGATGTCCTTTAACCAGGAATTTTGACGTCTTCCAACCGATCTTCTTCCTTGTATTTTGCCTTCGATAACCAGTCTCAGCAAATCATATTTTGCTCCACTTATTATATGACCGATATAACTAGTTTTTTTTTTCCTTTTTAGTCAGAAGCAGTTCTGTGGTTTTGCTCATTCGCTTCAGCTTCAGCATTTGTTACTCTATCCACCCATGATATCCGTAGAATCTTTCTATAAACATACATTTGGAAAGTTTCTGTGCTGGGATTAGGAGCCCAACCTTCACAACCATATAGGATTACCAAAAAAACATAGCATCTAATCATACGCATTTGAAGTTCTAGACTAAGGTGGGATCTAGTGAAAAGTTTTTCCATTTTCATGAAGGTCCTACGGGCCTGCTCAATTCTCAATCTAATCTCTATTGTTGAGTTATACTGTCTATTAATTAGTGTTCTCAGGGATTTAAAAGACAAAAACTGCAGAATTCTCTGTCCATTAACAATAAGATTCTCATCAACGTGTGATTTTGAAAACACAACCATTTTGGTATTTATGATATTTATATGTAGTCCAAATTGCTCATCCCAACGAACTATGAGATTCATCATGCTCTGCAGATCGGGTAAATTATCAGCCACAATGACCGTGTCGTCTACATATCTTAGGTTGTTAATCTTGATGCCATTAACTTTAATTCCCGTTTTTAATCTGGGCTAGAGCTTTTTTAAAAACAGTCCCCGAATAGAGGTTGAAGACAAACGGGGACAAAATACATCCCTGTCGCACTCCTTTCTTGAAAAACTTTATTGAGATAAATTGACCGCCTTGGAGCATGTGAAGAAACCACTATAAGTATCGCGTTAATGTAATTTTAGGTTTTTCGACTATCAAACGAAAAACATTGCTTAAGATGAATTGAATGTTGAATTGAAGGTCTAGAAGCTACTCAAAGAACGACTATGAGTACGGGCCTTAAGATTCTTTAAGTCAAGGAATCTGAAAATTGCGCTATTTTTTCATTATTTTTAATTAGTTATTACCGAACATAACACGTAGGCTGAAAAATTTTTGGTTTGACACATAGATGTCGCCCTTTTCAAAAAATCCATATGATTTTCAGAAAGTACTAACCTTCAAACGATACTTGTCAAAATTTCATGACATTTCGACGATTAGTTTACAAGTTACAGTGGTTTTACCAACGCTACTTTTGATATTTTCAAAACAATGGGAAAAATCGAATTTCGTGTGCTGATTAAACACTGTTTTTTAATGAGAAACTATATTGTTCAAGCAAAGCAATCTCTTGATAAGTGTTACGGGAACTCTGCCCCTGGAAAATCACTCATCATTTACTAGTATGCTGAATTTAAACGTGGTCGTAAAGACACAAATGAGGCTGAACGCTCTGAACGCCCAAATGAGGTGGTTACACCGGAAAACATCAAAAAAATCCACAAAATTGTTTCGGATGACCGTAAAGTGAAATTACGTGAGATAGCTGACACCCTAAAGATATCAAAAGAACGTCTTGGTAATATTTTGCATGAACATTTGGGCATGAGAAAGCTCTATTTAAAATGGGTACCGCCTTGGACCAAAAAACGACAACGTGTTGATGATTCTAAGCGCTGTTTAGATCTGCGCAATGCACTGTGTCACAAGTCAATGGTTACGATGGCAAATTGCAAGAATTGAAGTTCGTATTCTCCAGATTTGGCCCACAGCGACTATTTTATCTATTCGCAGAGCTCAAAAAAATGCTTACGGCAAAGAGATTTGGCTCCAGTGAAGAAGTTAGTGCCGAAGCTGAGGCCTGTTTTGAAGGTAAAGACAAATCCTTCTACAAGAAAGGTATAGAAATGTTAGAAAAGCGTTTGGACTGATTGTATCGCTCTTGAAGGAGACTATGTTGATGAATAAAGTCGAATTTTGCAAAAAAATGTGTTTTTAAGTAGCTAGACCAAAAACTTTTCAGCCTACGTGTTATTAATGTGCTTAATGTGGTGGGAGGTTAGAGGGGTTGCTTCATATATATGGTGTAATATGTCGTTTTTTGGGTTTTCTTGAGCCTAGGAATCCAAACATTTATTCGTTATTTTAAATTTAACAGAAATGGTATGTGGAGGGAAAAGGTTAGGTATTTTTTCGTTCTGATATACCGATTATTTAAAACAGGGGTGCTCAAACTTGAACTGCTGGCGATCTACCTCAATATTGTTAGACTACGATCGATCGACTCTGAGAGGCTGCAAGTAAATGTGATGCAGGATTATCGTCTAGGTAGGGTGTATCGTGGCATAGATATTAGTTTTTCCGCACAATATGCATTTTTTTAGTCAAGGTAAGTGTAGGTCTGCTCTAAAATATCAGTGAAAAAACTCATAATTATTCAAAATTGCGAGTTTATTGGTTCTTACAAAACAAACGAGTTCTAGTGTCTAAACTTAACTAAAGAGTGACTTTGGATGTTGAAGCGTGGCACTGCATGTCTTCAACATACTTTTCATAAGATGGTACGTAATTACCGAGTGCTAATCGCAAGCATGATGACATATGTTCGTCAGTTAGTCGATTGCGATATTTTGACTTAATTATCTTCATTTCAGAAAATGCAGACTCGCACAAGTAAGTTGACCCAAACATTGCCGTCAGTTGAAGAGCGATTTGCCTTAGATTCGGATATTTATCTTCAGATATAAAACACCAGAATTTTATATCAGATGCTGTGGCTTTGAGATGTATATCTGATATAATCTGCACTAACTCATTTTCAACAGAACATGAGTCCACGTTAAACTGACTTGCTATTTCAGTAGCTAATTCCTCAATGTTTTTACACGAAAAAGGATAACTTATAAATGATGCGATATTTGCCAATTTAGTGAAATCATAAAAACGTATTTCGAATTGGCCCAAAATATTTGATAATTCTGCCTCATAAATATCATAATTCAACTGAGGAATCCTTGCTTTCAAAGACTGAAAATTTTTCAGATCCTTTCTTTTCAATTGATCTATCATAAGTTGCAATTTACTTTTGAATGCGTTTATTGCGCTAATCATCTTAATAATAGTTTTTTTCCTTTACCTTGAAGCTCCAAATTAATGGTGTTTAAATGCATTGTGATGTCTGTCAAAAATGCCAAATCAGTCAGCCATTTTCCGTTTTTCAGCATCTGAGTGTCATCACCTCTTTTGTCCAGAAAAGCTGTTATTTCGGGCAATAATTCTTGAAACCTTTCTAGGAATTTTCCGCGACTCAACCACCTGAGGTCCGTGTGAAGAACTAAATCAGTGTGTTCACCTGACTCACTATCTTACAACTGCAATTTAAAAAGCCGTCGTTGCAAGCTACGTGCACCGATAGAAATCACAATTTTTATTGCAATACCCATAATCTCCTCCAAGTTTAGAACTTTTGAACACAAAACTTGTTGATGTATAATGCAATGGAAGGAGAAAAATGAAGGGAAATCATCATTAGCTCGACACAATGCCACAAAACCGTTTTTGTTTCCAGTCATTGCTGGTGCTCCATCGGTTGTAATGCACACTAGTTTATATATTGGTAGCTTGTAGTTTGTTACAAAATTGAAGAAAACGTCATATATATCTTCGCCACGGGTCTTTCCTTTCAGAGGAATCATTGTCAAAAACTCTTCCTTAGCCGACATGTCATTGAATACCATTCGAATAAAAAATACACAGCTGGGTAGTGTCTGTCATATCGGTAAATTCGTCGAACTGTAAAGAAAAGTATGTACATTCCATGATATCATGTTTTAGTTTATCTGCCATGTCCTGACTCATGACTTCAACACGCCTTGTGACAGTCGGACGAGATAACTGAAGTTCTCTAATAGCAGACATAATCTCTGTTTTATTTTTAAAATCTCCAAATAAAGTCTCACCCGCTTCAATAAATGCTTCCTTCACAACCAATCCATCATCAAATGGTTTCTTGTGTTTCGCCGATATATGAGATATTTTAAATGACGCGATCGTTGCAGCTTTTGATTGTTTGGCTGGTCTTGTGAACATGGTTTGTTCTTTTTTCAAACAAGTTATCACATCACGTACTTTTCGTTTTCTTAATTCACGCCGTGACGGAAAATCCTTTTCATAGTTTTTATGAACCGTTTTATGATGCCTCTCTAAGTTCCCACGCTTAGGTATTGCAACTGACGCACGGCAAATGAGACAAATGCACTTATCCTTTACCATACAAAAGAAAAATTCTTCCTCCCAATCATTATTAAAATGATAAGTTTTACTTTTTTTCGCCGCACTCATTTTGGACTATTTATTAATAAACTTTGTATCGATGTATCGCCTTCAAGTTACAACTCAGACTGACTCCTATTCCTGCAGGCGCAACATTTATATCGGCGCGAGCGAAGTCTCGAATGTTCCCGTCAAATACGCCGTCCGAAGTTTCTAGAAAAATCGGCGGGAATCAAAAACGCGGCTTTTCTTTGACAAGTACCGCGCGTTCCTTTGATAAAGCCGCCTTTTGCCGCTAGCAGGGGGTTATTACGATAAAAGAAAGTGATGAGGGGGTTATTCTGGCCTAATTGTGGATCGAATAAATTTTAGTAGTTTATTCATTACACTTTGTTTTAGTTACCTAAAACAAAATCTGTGAATAGTTCTATATCGGAATTTTTTTTCTCGAGATCGACTCAAAAAGCACTCGCGATCGACTTGTCGATCGACGGTTTGAGCACCCCTGATTTAAAACGTCGACTGATACCTGGATTAAATTATATTTTATAGACAAATTATTTTAGAACTATGTGTTTGCCAGAAAAGTACTGTTTAAATGGCTACCAATTTTTTCGCTAAACATACAATATTTATTTTTTATGTTTTATGATGTTAAACTTTTTTTTATTTATTACCACGGGCTACTTACGTGATTTAATAAGAACACGCAAAATATTTTAATTCTACTTATATAGGTTAAGTACGTTACCCTACTTGAGTATTTTAATAAGTTTTTTTATATAGTGAGCCATATATAGTAAACATATCGCACGCAGTGCACATTATTCGGAATATATTTTTGATAACATGGCGATAAGTAGGTTTGGATTTGTAGATTATTTGGTGTGATTTGAAGTAAACTTTTATGGGCGGTATAAGAGGGCAAAAGATATATAATTTTACCGACTTTTATGCTATATATACCCAAAGTAAACCGGACATTATTAAAATGAAAACAAAAACTTATTATTTTGGTCATCATCAATCCATTTTTCGCTTTCCGGTTCCCAGTTTTCCATCTTCTTCGATCTTCCTAATCTCCCGGTCTTAGATTTCTCTCTGATATTGACCCCTGTACACCTCCAAACCATGTCGCTCTTAGTCTCCCTCTTCTCCTCCTTTCGCTTGGAACTTTAGAACCATCTTTAGTATTAGCTGTTCTTCCATTTTTTCCACGTGTCCGTACCATATAAGTTGTCGTTATTGAATTTCCGCAATAATCGTGGTTTTTACTTTCATTCAACTCCCTTATTCTTTTATTTCTGACTCTATCCATTCTTCACACTTCAGCCGATCTTCGCCAATAATCCATTTCGAGTGCTATTAGTTTCTGTTCCAGTCGTTTCGTCAGTTGCCAAGTTTCACAATCGTATAACACGATGCTCTTAAATACTGCATTATAAATGAAGTGCTTTCTTTGTGATGTTATGTTCTTCGACCACAGAACAGAGTTTAGGAGTCTTATGACGGCCCCTCTTTTACTTATTCTACTGTCCACTTCTTTTTACCGTTCTTTACTTAGGCTAGTTCCGAGATATATATATATATATATATATATATATATATATATATATATATATATATATATATATATATATATATATATATATATATATATATATATACTCTTCACACCTCTTATACACAAATATTTGGTTTTCTTGTAGCTGCTAAACTCCAGTTTTTATAATCTTTAAACAGTTTTTTTTTGTCATAAATACCAGATCATCCTTGTCTTGAGCAATAACCACCTGATCGTTGGCAAAATGTAAAATGTACAGGGTCGTCCAAATTAGACACTTTTAAAGGTTTATCTAAAGGAGAACGAAAACTGATGTCGGTGTTTGAGGTTCAATTTTTATGATAAACTCATTGGTGAAAACCACATATCGATATCTACTACCGTTTCAGATATACAGGGTGTTTTTCAAAAATGTGCATTTTGGAAAAATGTTTGTAATTCTTTTCCTATTGAAAATTTTGTAATTTTTGTAAAAAGATTCTCAAGGCACTTTTTCAAGTGGATTTCAACAGTGTAAGTTAAATTTTTTTACAACTAATATTTTAATAGTTATTAACGCAAAAATATATTTTTTAAATGGGATACCCTGTATATTTTTCCGTATCTGAATAGAGCTTTAAATTACCATTCTAAAAATATAGCACACTTTATATTTTGCTTAAATCTACTTCAAAATATAAAGGTATTGGGGGGGGGGGGGGGGGGGGGGGGGGGTGGGGGGGGGGGGGGGGGGGTATTTTCAGTTTTTTACGCGAGTTTTAAATGCACATTTTCTGAAGTAGGCTTCGAACGGAGCGGCAATATCAGTTGTTTACCGATAGCAGTCAAATCGTAAAAAAAAATCCCAGAAGTAACTCTAAGAGTCATAACTACAATTAAATTTAGTAAATGCTATAGCACTTTAAACTATGTAGAAAATAAAACAATAAAACAATTTATTCCGAGTAGAGTAAACTAAAAAAAAAACAATTTTCTATAAGAGATGTTCGAAATGTCGACCAGTTTCATTTACACGTAGGCGGCACCTTTTCTGGACACTTCTTACCGAGTTGATTAGTTCAAGAGGAGCGAGAGCTGCAAAGCTTTGTATCACTGCGACTTCTAACTCTTGCCTGGTATTTGTCGGCAATTTAAAAATTAGGTCTTTCAATCTTCCCTGGAGATAGAAGTCCATGGGTGTTAAATCCGGTGACCTAGCCGGCTAACAATTGGCTATCCAGTTATTGTCGAAATTGGCCGATAAAAAATTAGTGATAACTACAGCGTTATGAGAGGGTGCCCCGTCGTGTTGAAAACATATATTTCTAAGGTCCATTAACGGCAGTTCATCAACAAGAGGTTCTATTTGCTACCTTAAAATTTCTAAATATCTCTGAGAGGTGAGTGTTCCTTCGTAAATAAATGGACCTATAACCCTGCCTCTAAAAATTACTGCCCACACATTAAATCCAAATCTGCCTTGATTCTTTGCTCCACAACTAAATGAGGATTTTCTTGTGCCCACGTATAAGAATTGTAACGGTTAAAAATACCTGCATTGCTTACATAAGCTTCGTCTGTCTAAATGCAATTTAATGAAAAATTCGGAACATGGTTACAATTCTCCAGAAACCATTGGCAAAAATCTATACGCCGTTGAAAATCTCCGTCTTTAAGGTGATGAAATTTTCTTGTTATATATGACCTGAATTTGTGCTATTTCAAAGTACGACTTACGTGAGTTCTTGGTAGTCCAGTGAATTCTTTTAACTGTCGGGTTCAAGTGCTGGGATTATTTCCGATAGTTCCTAAAACTACTATTTCTTATCCCTGTTTGATGCATAATTTTTGGGTCGCTTCTTTTCAAACTGGCCATTATTAACTAGGTTATGTCCCAATCGAGCGAATATATCCTTGAAAGGTTGACGCCTCTCTGGATACTGTTCGTGGTACAAATTACTTGCCGCTTCCGAATTTTCTACGGTTTGTATGAAACACACTATCATATCCCATTTTTCGTAATTTTCAAACTTCATTGCGATTTATTTGACAATTCAATAACTGATCTTGAAATAAAATTTGACAACTACGAGTAAACAATTGAATTAAACCATATCGCCGCTCCGTCCAAAGCCTACTTTACAAAATGTGCATTTAAAACTCGCGTAAAAAATGAAAACCTTTATATTTTGAAGTAGATTTAAGCAAAATATAAAGTGTGCTATATTTTTAGAATGGTAATTTAAAGCTCTATTCGGATAAGGAAAGATATACAGGGTATTCCATTTAAAAAATATATTTTTGCGTTAACAACCATTAAAATATTAGTTATAAAAAAATGTAACTTACACTGTTGAAATCTACATGAAAAAGTGCTTTGAGAATGTTTTTACAGAAATCAAATTTTCAATAGGAAAAGAATTACAAACATTTTTCCAAAATGCAGATTTTTGAAAAACGGTACTAGATATCGATATGCGGTTTTCACCATTGAGTTTATCATAAAAATTGAGCCGACATCAGTTTTCGTTTATCTCCTTTAGATAAAGGGGTTTACCTTTAAAACGTGTCCAATTTGGACCACCCTGTACAGTGTTTCGTTGGTCAGCTGTTTTCCTATTCCTCCACATGCTCTTCGCCATCTCTTTAATGCCTCATTTATATAAATTTTGAATAATGTAGGTCACAACCTGTGTTACAGAAAAATTTTGGGAGAGAATGTTTCCCCACTTTATTCGGGAACGTGACTGGTCGTACAGCTGTTTTACAGCTGCGATTCCTGTACTGTTTATGGTTGATCGTAATATTTGGCATAGTTTTTTCACTGGGACATACGCTTTGGTTAGGTCTACAAACAGTAGATGAGACATACGTTTTGGTTAGGTCTGCAAACCTGTTGTCTTTTTTTCGTTTAAGTGAGTTAGACTAAATATATTAAATATTATTTTAGTCAAATTCATTTATTATGTTCAAGATAGTCTCCTTCGGACTCTATACAGGGTTTTGCACGGTCAATAATCATGTTAAATGAATTTTTGGGAATAGATAGAAGTCACACGGAAACAAATCAGGCGATTACTGTGAATGGTTGATGGTTAAAATAACGTTTTTGTTCAAAAAATCAGTAATAAATGTCGACTGATGAGATGTATATTATGATATAACAGTGACCAACTTCCACTTTAACGATATTGTTGCCGCACACGACGAAAACAGGACAATAAACGCTTCATAACATCTAGATACTACTCGTCATTAACAGGTGTGCAAGTGCAATGAATTCCTTGTGCGTTATAGTCGTCGAAAGGTAGAAATAAACATTGTTTGCACTTTTGACTTTACCAAACGCCTTTTTTTGGAATTTTCTTCGCTTGCGTGCTTCCATTCAGAGTTGCTTTCTGAAACGTCTCACTGCCACTTACAATGGAATACTTAAATCTTTTTCGACTCTTTAATCAAGTCTTTACAATATTGAAGTCGAGCCAATTTTTGTGTGGTACAAACGGTGCACAAACATTTCTAAGTCCAAAATATTCAGTCAAAATGCGATGAATTTAAGCGTTGGACGTATCTAATTCCATTTCCGTGTATCGCAACGAAAATTTCACGGACAATTTCGTTTTTTTTTTTTTTTGTTCGGTTATCACTATGTTGATCGTCATTTAGATCCTCAAGATCTTTTTTTAAAACGTAAATATCACTTATGCACTCTGCTACGGGATAGACAATCGGTGTAGTGGTGATAACTGATGTATGGGAATAAAAACTATTGCTAAATAATACAGTAGATTAAACTTAGAACATAATAAATAAAAAAACCTTACCATATTAAACTATTAAATAATATGCTGTCAGAACAAAATACATTTGAATTCTCACGTGTCAATAACAATAATTAAATGCTAGACCTCTTTAAAGGAAAAAAAACGTTTCTTTTCACAACACTTGAATGCATCAAACACCGGCCGTTATTAAAACCAAAATACCATATTGAAAACCCATCAAATGAAATTAGATATATTTTTTAGGTTTAAATAATCTTCTTGAATGAAAATATCAAGGAAATACACAATAAACTACGAAAATAAATGATAAAAACAAAATCGCATGTTTAAATGGTAAAATATATACTAGCTGTAGTCGCAGTGACAATGTTAATGCTAGTTAGCTTTAAACTACTGGCAATGTATGAATTATCTCGAAGATCACATCACAGCATATGATTAGCACCGGTTCAGCCAGTACGACAGCGCAAATTGCAAGTACAGAATGTAAGAGCGACACGAGAAAATTTTATTTATTGAAACGAACATTTTGCGCGTCGTTTAGTAAGTTATTTCTACAGCATTAGTCACCTTTTTTTAAATCAAAAAGGTAAAATCCCTTTAATTTTACATAAAATAAAATAAATTGTTAATTAAGCATTGCAATAATGTAAGAATTCAGGTTATTATCAAAACTGACATCAGTTTTTTTTTCACAATTCGTCTAAATACATATCACCCCAAAATACACACACACACATAACATATATGCCACCGTACTTCGACGAGTCAGCATTCGAAAATGCCAAGTAAGTCCTTGGCGAAACGTCTGTAATATTCCACCCGGAATGTAACAAAGAAAGGTGTATATATATATGCGTATATATATATATATATATATATATATATATATATATATATATAAATACATATGTCTGTATCACTATAAGCCTAGTTCTATCCAATGCTGGATGTAGGCCTTCCCCTGAATTTCCATCTCAATCTATTTGCAGCTGTTGCATCCATCCAATACCCGCAACCCTCTGTATGTCATCCCGCCATTTTGTTTTGGGACGTCCTACTCTCCTTCTCTGTCCTCGTGGTCTCCATTCTAATGTTCGCTTGGTCCATCGATCATCAGTCGTGCGTGCTACATGTCCAGCTGATTGCCACTTTCTTTCTGCTATGTGCTCTATAATATCCTTTAATTTCGTTTGTTCACGTATCTACTTGTTTCTTTTTCTATCTTTAAGTTTTATCCTGCTCATCTTCTTTCGTGTGCTCCCTATCGGCTTTAACATTTTTTGAATGGCTTTACCTTTAAATATATAACTTAATTTCCCGAATGCCCCCCTCTTGAATTTTCATCCGAGACGCTGTCTCTCATCGTAGTAATTTTTTGCTCCAGATACACATAATTCTTAACAATCTCGAAAGCCGTTCTTTCTAAATTTATAACTAACATGTAGGCTGAAAAGTTTTTGGTCTAGCTACTTAAAACACATTTTTTTTGCGAAACTCGACTTTATTCATCAGTATAGACTATATAGTCAAACGCTTTTCTAACATTTCTATACCTTTTTTGTAGAAGGATTTGTCTTTGCCTTCAACACAGGCCTCAGTTTCGGCGATAACTTCTTCATTGGAGCCAAATCTCATTCCCGCAAGCATTTTTTTGAGATCTGTGAATAGATAATAGTCGCTGGAGGCTAAATCTGGAGAATATGGTGGATGAGGAAGTAATCGCACTTCAATTCATGCAATTTTGCCATCGTAACCACTGACTTGTGACACGGTGCATTTTCTTGATGAAAGACCATTTTTTTGCGATTTCTGCTTTCAAACGCTCCAATAAATTTGGATATTATTCGCTATTGATGGTTTTTTTTTCCCTTCTCAGTATAGTCGATTAAAATTATTCCATGCGCATTCCAAAAAACAGAGGCCAAAACCTTCCCAGCCTTTGGTCGCTTCGGGCGGCTTTCACCGGCTGCTGTCCACTCAGCTTACTTCCGATTTGATTCCGGTGTGTAGTGGTGAATCTATGTTTCATCCATTGTCACATATCGCATGAAAAAATTCTTTTATTACGTTTAAACAGGTCCAAACAGCGCTTAGAATCATCAACCCGTTGTTGTTTTTGGTCCACTGTGAGCAAACGTGGTACCCATTTCGAACAGAGCTTTCTTATGCCCAAATGTTTATGCAAAATATGACCAACACGTTCTTTTGATATCTTTAGGATGTCAGCTATCTCACGCAATTTCGTTTTACCGTCATCCAAAACCATTTTGTGTTTTTTTTTATGTTTTCCGGTGTAACCACCTTATTTAGGCGTACAGAGCGTTCAGCATCATTTGTATCTGTACGAGTCCCCGTAACCCTTATCAAGCCATTGCTTCGCTTGAACGGTATTTGTTCCCATCAAAAACCAGTGTTTAATCAACACACGAAATTCGATTTTTTTCCATTGTTTTGAAAATATCAAAGGTACCATCAGTAAAACCACTGTAACTTGTAAACTAATCGTCGAAATGTCATGAAATTTTGACACGTATTGTTTGAAGATTGGTACTTCCTAAAAATTATATGGTTATTTTGAAAAGGGCGACATCTATGTGTCAGACCAAAAACTTTTCAGTCTACGTGTTATGTCGTCATTAGTGTTGGTTAATATTTTTGTCTTACTTTTATTCATTTAAGACCGAATGTCTTTGAGTGGTAATTTAATTCATTTATCATTTCATGTTGATTACTACTGATGACTACAATATCGTCTGCGAACCTTAAATAACTCAGAATTAGTCCGATCAATGATTCTTTGCACGCACCTCATAAATGTCTGAATATAGTGTAAACATCCGTCTATATTATTCTTCTTGTCAACATGTTAAGTATATTTAAAAACTTAAAAACGTGGGTCTTCTATCAACTGAAGTTATTTACGACATTCGCTCTATTTTATCTTCCTCGGTTATATGTACATATGCAAGAAAGACAGCGAATAACTTGGAATTTGAGTATAGTTTCATGTTTTAGAAGCCAGTTCCGCCGAGTTTATAGGCAATAAAAATAATCGATAATTCTTTGACGGATTGAGGTTACGTCATCTTTTTACTTTTTACGGTTTTTATAATGCCTTGTATATAAATTTGATAAAGCTGTGTTAAGTGTGTATTGTAATTTCATTTCAAACATTACACAAACTTCAAATAACTAACAGATAACAATTGTAAACGTTTTATAAAGTAAATTTACATACGAAATAATCTAATAGCAACCTGAAAAATAAAAATAGGTGATATTAGACGTTGGATTCATGCAGAGAGGTAAATGTCCTTTTCAAGTAAGAACTAGGGTGTTTTACACATCATACACATTTAATATATCCGTAGTTTTCGTTAATTACCAAACCGGATGAAAACTTTTAAATTCTATTGTGATTTTTTAAACTGTCATTTAAAATTGAGACCGCCGACACTGAATTGACAGCCGATTGACTCGTATGAATATTCTTGACGTCGCGTTGATCACATGACTGCAAAGATCCATTGATCAGACTTTACAGACCATCTATCTTTAGGCCCTTCTTTATCCAATCTAGTTGTTGAAATACTTCTTCTAGAGTTGTAATAAATACCTATATATATATACATATATATATATATATATATATATATATATATATATATATATATATATATATATATATATATATATATATATACATACTAGCCGGGCCCGCGGCTCCGCTCGCGTGGACTTGATTCACCACTATCGTCACTGCTTATTCCTTAATTTACCCAACGTAATAAAATATCTCCCATTATTTCCCCTTATCTCTCAATATTTCTCCTTATTTCCCATTATCTCTACATAATTTCGATTATCTAGGCTTAACTCTGCCCATCTCCCATTATTTCTCCTTATCTCCCATTATTTCTCCTTATCTCCCATTATTTCTCCTTATCTCCCATTATCTCACCTCATCTCCCATTATATAGGCTTATCTCGACTTATCTCTCAATATTTCTCCTTATCTCCCATTATTTCTCCTTATCACCCATTATCTCACCATAACTCCCATTATCTAGACTTATCTTTGCTTATCTCCCATTATTTCTCCTTATCTCCCATTATTTATATTTTATCTCCCATTATCTCACCTTATCTCCCATTATCGAGCCTTATCTCGACTTATCTCCCATTATTTCTCCTTATCTCTCATTAGCTAGGCTTATATCGAATTATATAGAAGATATGTTTAAATTTATAAAAACACGTAAATCGGATAAGTGGTTCTCAAGTGATAAGCGCACTAACGGACAGACAGACAGACAGAAAGACGTTGCATTTTATATATATTCTAGATAGAAGATTATAGATAATCTGGCCAGAGAACAAATGTATGAATTAAAAAAAACACGTAAATCGGATAAGGGGTTCTCGAGTGATAAGCGCACTCCGGACAGACACACAGACAGAGAGACGTTGCATTTTATATATATTATTGATTCTTTGCTACATGATATTGTTCCATATTTAATGCTTTAGGCAGTGTATTGCAAGAGAACGCGCTAGTGGCAAACTTTTCTCCGACTTGATTCACTATTATCGTCACTGCTTATTCCTTATGTCACCTAACGTAATAAAATATGTCCTATAACCTGGCCAGAGAACATATGTATGTTTAACAAAAAAGCACGTAAATCGGATAAGTGGTTCTCCAGTGATAAGCGCACTAACGGGCAGACAGACAGACAGAGAGGCGTTGCATTTTATATATATTATAGATATTCTTTACTACATGATATTGTTCCATATTTAATGGTTTAGCATGTTTAAAAAAAAGCACGTAAATCGGATAAGTGGTCCTCCAGTGATAAGCGCACAAACGGACCAACAGACAGATATACGTTACATTTTATATATATTATAGATGTAATAAAATATATATCTATAACCTGGTCAGAGCACATATGTATGAATTTAAAAAATCACGTAAATCGGATAAGTGGATCTCGAGGGATAAGCGCACTAATGGGCAGACAGACAGACAGAGAGTCGTTGCATTTTATATATATTATAGATATAGATTATTATTATTATTATGTAACCTGGCCAAAGAATATATGTATGAATTTTAAAAAAATACACATAAATCGGATAAGTGGTTTTCGCGTGATAAACGCACTAATGGACAGACAGATAGACAGAGAGACATTGCATTTTATATATATTATGCAGGGATGTCAAAGATACGGCCCGCGGGCCGCATCCGGCCCCCGGGATGTATCAATAAGGCCCGCGATTGCAATGAAGAATCATAATTTTTAACAACCGTATATTATAACATATACTATATAATTAAATAAATAAAATGTTATAATAATTCAGTACATTTTTTTTATTTGAATCTGGCCCGCCTACACATTCTAAATTTAATATATGGCCCTCTGCAAAATTGAGTTTGACACCTCTGTATTATAGATTATAGATTATAGATATTCTCTGCTACATAATATTGTTCCATATTTAATGGTTTAGGCGGTGTATTGGAAGGCAATGCGCTAGCGGCGAGCTTTTTTTCCGACATCATTCACTATTTTACGTTACTACTCATTCCTTATGCTACCTATCGTAATCAAATATAGCCTATAACCTGGCCAGAGAACATGTGTATGTTTTAAAAAAAAAAGTACGTAAATCGGATAAGTGGTTCTCCAGTGATAAGCGCACTAACGGACAGACAGACAGAGAGACGTTGCATTTTATATATATTATAGATATGTATATATATATATATATATATATATATATAAAAAATATATATATATATATATATATATATATATATATATATATATATATATATATGTATATATATATATATATATATATATATATATATATATATATATATATATATATATATATATATACATATATATATATATATATATATATATATATATATATGTATATATATATATATATATAATATATATATATATATATATATATATATATATATATATATAATTTTTTTTTTCTTGGACTTTTTTTAATGATTTACTCTTGCGGTCCGTAAATAACAAAATACATTTCTATGGGCATAGTTATTACGTTTTGGCAATACATGCCTTCGTCAGAATAATGATGCACATCTAAGGTCAAACAAGTTTTCAATTAGTTAATATAGTAACAAATGATAAATACTTTTTTTTTACCTTGAAGAAATTTTTACGGACAACGATTTAAAACAGGTTAAATTCTTAGGATGCACACGTGAAATAGTTCGGGCTCCGAACACAGCTTTTGATGTTTTGGATTTTTGGAAAAGAATATGCAATTGTATTGGTTTTGGATTTTTTAGTTATTTGCGGGGTTTATTCACGAAGTTTGTGAATGTGAAAGCTACGAGGATGTAATATATTTTACTGAATTGTTTAGTATTTGTTTTTGCATTATTTGTGTTTTCGGTTTTTGTATTATTTTCGGTTTTTAGAATTCTGGCATTTTCCAAATGAAAAGAGTGTTGTTTAAGGCAAGAAAAAGTATTTATAATTTGCTACTACATTAGCTAATTAAAAAATCGTTTGACCTTAGATGTACATCATTATTCTGACGAAGGCAAACGTAAATAGACTATATCCACATTAATGTATTTTGTTATCCGTAAATTTAAGAATAAATCACCAAACATATATATATATATATATATATATATATATATATATATATATATATATATATATATATATATATATATATATGAGATTTTGGCGAAACGTCGTGCAAATTCATTGTTAGACGAACGGATTGAAACTCGGAATTCTAATGTATTATATATATATTACATATATATATATATATATATATATATATATATATATATATATATATATATATATATATATATATATATATATATATATATATATATATATATACATATATATATATATATATATATATATATATATATATATATATATATATATATATGTTATAAAAATACTTCACACAGTGATTGTCAATCATCGCTCCTGATGATGTTAATATCGTTAGCGAAACGTGTGTCGTGGGCAGAGATCAAATGGTTGGAGTAGTGGTGATAACTATTGTATTATTGTGTCAAAGATTTCAAAGTCCCAACGTAGTTGAAATAAAAATAGTTTATTATATTGAAATAGATGACTCCTCGAGTCAGTTGGAGACACATCTAATTTTTATTAAATTTGAACATATTTTAAAAATTTATGAATCACTAGACTACGTAATTAAGTAATGCACCGCCATTTCCATAATTGAGATGAACATTGAAATGCGTTGAGAGATTGGGAGTGCTTCCAACCTCCTAAATATCGTTAATCTTATCACTATCACACCCTGTACAAAATGTTATTTATTAGTATCATTAATACTAATCACCAATTAGAACTAGCTCATTTCATAATGTGACTACTCACCATTAGAGAACGTTTAAAATTCTTGAAAATAACAAAGATAGGTAAAAATTTTCTATAAAGGAACGGAGCAATGACAAAATAAATCGTAATCATTAATTGCCTTGTCGAAACACGTAAAAATAATTTACAAAACATGTTTTTTAATGAGCATATGCGGTGAAAGGCGACTTTTAGGTAGATAAAACGACCAACGTTCAATCGAATATTTTACCATTCTTTATAGTGGATTACCATAAAGTTAGCTTTGTATTGAAATTAGTACGGCCTGTGACATTTTTTGTGTCGTTTTCTCATCATTAGCATGATTTTTTTATCGATCCTATGTTTTTACTAAACGAATTCAATTCATTATCAAAACATATTGTGGGAAATATCAGAAGTTGTGTACTTTAAAACTTTGCCGAAGAAAATATTGTATATATGAGAATTGTATGATAAGTACCTGGCCTTGACAAGAAAAAAACATTTTTATGTGTAAAATTTATTTTTCAACATAGTCTCCTTTTAGCTCGATACACTTAGTCGAACATTTGTATCCCATCTAAAAGATACGATTTCTCCAACCCTTCAAAATAGGCGTTTGTTTCACCAATCACCTCATCGTTTGGTTCAAGTTCTTTCCGACGAGCCATTTTTTCATCTTCAGAAATAGAAAATAATCGCTGGGGGCTAAATCTGGCTAATATGGTGGATGCGGAAGCAGTTCGTACCGTAAGTCATGGAATTTTGCCATGGCGACGACACAAGTATGCACGTGTGCATTACCTCGATGAAAAAGATTTTTTTTTCGCCAAATGCGAATGTTTTTCTTTCACAGCATGGTTGAAACGATCCAACTCTCCATTAATCGTTTTGTCCTTTTCAAGGTAATCAACGTGGATTATGTCACGTGCATCCCAAAACACTTTGGCCATGACTGTGTTGGTCGATAAAGTCACCTTGGCCTTCTCTGGTTAACCTGTTCACCACGGAAAACCTACTGTTTGAACTGTTCTTTGGTCTCTGGTGTGCTATAATGAATCCATGTTTCGTCAAAAGTTATGAATCGATGCCAAAAATCATTGCGCTTTAATATCGCTAAACATTCTTTTGAAGTTGACACACGTACGTGTTTATTGTCAGTTGTGAACAATTACGGCAGCCATCTTGCCGAAAGCGTTCTCATATCCAAATAAGTTGTTAAAATGTTCTGCACCCATTCAATTGAGATGCTCACAGTCTCAGCAATCTCACGCCAGCTCACCAAACACACATCTCGCTTGGCCAAGATTTTTTTCTGAACAAAGGAATCGGTGATGCGCTGGCCTTCACAGTTACCTGATTTGAACCCGATAGAGAATCTTTGGCATTATCTGGATAAACAAATTAGGAAAGAAATAAAAAAACCGGGACGAACTTTAGATCGCATTAAAACAAGAATGGGAAAAAATACCACCCGATTTTTGTGCTAGGCTTATTGACTCTATAGGCAGAAGATGACGCAAAAGGATTGTTCGCCACTGTATATCCATAAATTATTTTTCTGCGTTATTGGGGACGATTTTCGAAATATTGTGGTAATTTTTCCACAATTTTGATGATAATTTTACAAAATATTTTTACCGGTGATATAATACTTAATATAGTTGATATTACCACAGTTAACTCCAGAAACAAATAACTTTTCTTCACCAATCTAAAAGTAAAATAAACTTATTAGTAGAACAAATTACGTTGCAAATACACACACACACACACACACACACACACACACACACACACACATATATATATATATATATATATATATATATATATATATATATATATATATATATATATATATATATATATATATAAACATATATATGTAAATTTAAAAGATAAACAATTTCTGAAAATTTATAATTAGGAAAGGAAAAAAATAAGTTAATGATATTCAGACCGCACCAGATAAGGTTTATCAGTTAGATTAAAGTACATGTTTTTAGAGTAACCTTTAACATTAAAACTTATCAGAGAATATGTTATTTTAATATTTCTCGTCCGATTTATTTATTTATACAGAGATCAAATCATATAAATTTTAAACATAGAGGTTATCAGATTTATTTACGTACACTTTTCGACTTGTTTGTCTTTATAGCTTGAAAAGAAATTATATAAATAAAATGTGGTAATAAATTTAAATTTTATATAAGTGTTAGGATATGAACACATGTGTGCGTTTCTTAACGATTTTTATTATGTTAACTATGTTACGGTAATTTTCAGGTCTTTTCTTTTTGAAACTTAATCTGTTATACTGATAAGTTTGTTTGATTTTTAGATCGGTAACGAAACGTGCTTTTTTTCTGGATTTGACTATATATGATATTATAATATTAAGTATTATATAGGTATTATCGGTAAACATATTTCGTAAAATTTTGACCAAAATTTTGGAAAAATTACTACAGTTTTTGGAAAATGATACCCAGCAACGTAAAATGTTTTCAGAAAAATGATGTATGTACAATATTATAGAAACTTAATACACTATATGAAGTGAAGAATCTTTAGCCAAGATAAATAAGATTTTTAAGGAAAAATTATTTTTATTGTTCGATTGTTCAAGAAACAAAGGGAAAGGAATTAAAAATACAATGTGACGAAATGAAAACCCTACAGAGAAAGCCTGAATGTTTATCGTAAAAATATGAGGGAAGTGACTAGACAATATTAAACAAATAGAAGAAATAGACTAATAGATAACAGATAAAGACGAAATTAAAAAAAAATTGGAAAAGATACATTGAACAACTACTCTGTGACAGTGGACCCCTTTAGGTAGGTGGGAATATGAGACCGGTCATTATTGAGGAGGAAGGTCAGAAGTGCAATAAGCACAATGAAAAAAGGTAAAGCACCAGGCCCAGACAATACAGAAACAGAATTCTTAAAGCTTCTAAATGAAGAAAACATAAAATGGCTGTCTTCATTATTTAATCATATTTACAATTCTGGAATCATCCCTCTTCAATGGCTAAAGGCTGAATTCATAACTCTACCCAAAAAATTCGGAGCTAAATCATGTGGAACAATCAGTTTGATGAGCCTCCTCTTAACAATATTTCTTGAAATAATCCACAGAAGAATATACAAACACTGTGAAGAACTAATACTTCCATCCCAGTTCGATTTTAGAGACGCTATTGGTACGCATGAAGCTTATTCTAAAGAATATAGGACTGAATGACAAAGATCTGAGAATTATTAAAAACCTTTATTGGAATCAGTCTGCTTTTGTGATATAAAATCCTTCGAGGATTATCTACACTATTATTTAATATTTAAGAGCAACAAAATAAAAATATGGAGTATAAAACGGAAGAACTGTTTGAAGAAAGACGTAAACTACTAGCCCCGGGAAAGAGAAATACTATTCAGTTTGTAGAGACTAACAACACTCTTAAAAAGTCCATTAAAGAAGATAAAAGACAGCAGTTAGAGACAAAGATAGCAAAAATTGTAGAATAGAACAAAAACATGAAAGCACTCCGACAAAGCTTAGGAAAGACCACAATACATAACTTTTAGGATGAAAATGGAGAAGATGTGAAAGATCGAGAAAAAAATAACACACATGATTCAAACATACTATCAGAACTTGTATGAACAAAAAAACTGCCTACCAAACGATCTTAAAGCATGTCGAAACACAAAGATAATCAATGTTAACTCAGAAGAAATACCAGAGATAACAAATGAAGAAATATTAACAACACTAAAAACTATGAAAAACAAAAAACACCAGGACCTGACGGAGTATTAACAGAATTAATGAAAGAAGGAGGAGACTGGGTGGTACAGGTGCTGAAACTCTCATTCAATAAATGTCTAGAAAAAGAGAATATACTTGAAAATTGCAACACAGCTTCAACAATTTTACTTTTTAAAAAAGGTGATAAGAGTAAGTTAGACAATTACCGTCCAATATCAGTACTTTCACAAATATACAAATTGTTTATCAAAATAATAATTAATAGATTGCAAAACAAGCTGGAATTAAACCAATTGGTAGAACAGGCTGGCTTCAGGCAGAGTTTTAGTACTTGTGATCATCTCTTAACTATCAGAACTTTAATAGAGAAAGCAACAGAATATAACTTAAAGTTGTACCTGGTATTTATAGATTATCAAAAGGCTTTTGATAGTATCGACAGCTGGGCCGTCAAAAAAGCCTTGTATAACAGCAGGATAGAGTATAGATATACTCAGCTCAGAAGAACAATTTACAACAAGGCTGAAATGATAGTGGAAACGGATACTAAAACAAATCTAATACCCATCAAACGCAGAGTAAGACAGGGAGATTCCATGAGCCCAAAACTATTTATAGCAGCATTAGAAGTTTTTAAGGAACTCGAATGGGAAAAAAAGGGGATGAGTATAAGTGGACAAAAGTTAAATCATCTGCGTTATGCTGATGATGTAGTGCTAATATCAGATAATTTTGATGACATACACTAAATGATTACTGAATTACAAAACAAATCAGATGAATACATCTACGTAGGACAAGTAATAAATTGTGGGAAAAGCAAATCAAACAGCAGAAGTACAGAGAAGAATTAGACTGGCATGGGCAGCATTTGGCAAATAAAGGAAAATACCAGAATTCCTCTGAAACTAAGAAAGATGGTATTCGATCAATGCATTCTATGCTGCCCAGACATGGACATTGACTAGGAAGATGATGGACCAACTGAGTGAAACACAGAGAGCAACGGAACGCCAGATGCTAAAATATAAAATTACAAGACAGAATCAGAAAGGAAAGTATCAGACAAAAGACCAAAGTGATATACGTAAGAGAATAGGTAGCAGGTTTAAAACGTAGATGGGCAGGTCACACAATAAGACAACAAGATGAAAGATGGAATAAAAGAATTCAAGAATAGAGGTCATAGTTGGGACAAAGATCCAGAGGAAGGCCCCAAACAAGATGGAAAGATGATCTGAAAAGAACGATTGGTTTAGGATGGATCAGAATGACGCAGAATCGAGAAGGATGGAAAAAGAAAGGGGAGGCCTATGTCCGACACTGGATGGAAGAAGGCTTATTAGATAGATAGATAGATTGATTATTTAATATTTACTCCTAACAAATATTCGAAGAGGCTCTGGTAGATCTCGATGCCGGAATTCAACTGAATGGAGAGAAAATGAATAATATTTGATATGCTGATGACACGGTCATATTCGCTGACAGTCTGCAGGACCTGCAATTACTAAAGGATAGAGTGACGAACTGCAGCCAGAGATGTGGTCTTGATATTAACATAAATAAAACAAAATTAATGGTTATTAGTAAGAATAAGTTGCCTAACCGTCATTTAGAAATCAACCAATGGGACCACTGAATGTTTCTTGTGGTATTTGCAGGAATTTAATTACAATTATTTGTCCTATTTTATAATGTTTGCAGTGATACTTTTTGATTGTCAAATAAAATATCGTATCCCACTCATCTACTAGTTTATGATATTCTAGGCGCGTTTTTTCAAGTGAGTACCATTTTGAAATATAGCCGCTTCAGCGTTGTGAACGCCGTTCCGCGTATGCGCGCTTAGTGCCTGTATCTATTGGCTAACCCAAGGGGTTATTAGGGCAGCATTCACCCAATTTTACGATTGTTTGTACGAGTTTAAAATACCAGACTACTGAAAATCCCGCGGATGCTCTGTAACTCGTTTCTTAAATGCAAGAGACATGAAAGCGGCCGAAATTTATCCGCAGATTAGTGAAGTATATGGTGAAAACGCTAAACCGATGAAATGGGTTACAACATTTAAATCGGCCGTACAAACGTGCACGATGAGCGAAGAAGTGTTTTTGAGTAGACAGGGGGTGTTACTTGTGAATTTGCTAAAACATATTGTGAGGTCTTAAATAAACTGCGTCGTTCAATCCAAACAAAAAGCGTGGCATGCTGAGTAGAGGAATAGTTTTGCTTCATGACAATGCTCATCCACGCGTGTTTCATCGAACCCAAAATCACATCGCGTCATATGGCTGAGAACAACTTGATCACTCTCCCTATAGCCCTGAGTGATTACCATTTAGTTAGAGCGAAACTCAGTGCTGATTGCGGATCTGATCATAAACTACTAAGAACAGAATTCAAAATCAAACTACATGCCTCTTTATTGACAGCCAAAATAACTCGGAAATTACCATCTGACCCGGAAAAATACCGAGCAACTCTCACCAATAGTAACATACCACACCAAACAGGAGACCCTGATCAGACATGGAACAACACGAAAAATTGGATCACAAAAGCCATAGACAACACAAATGAAACAAAAACAACCTGATTGAAACAGAAAAACTGGATGACGGAAGAAACGCTACAACTAGTAGAACAAAAAAGGAAAGTCAGATGTGAACTGAATGATCAAAATGAGAAATAAACAAAAATATCCATTTCGTTTGTTTCTCTCTCTGACAGATTAGACAATGCGGCCGGAGAGACAAGAACAAACACATTAATGACATATGTTCGGAAAATAACACCACGCGAATCGCCACGAATCCCGAGAGCTGTATGCCAGGGTGAAGTACCTAATCAAAGAATTCAAGCCACAAACCCAGATCATAAAAAACACACAAGGACAAATCACCAGCAACCCTGAAGGTATTGCAGAAGTATGGAAATCTTATTATCAATCATTATATAGTAGCAGGGATAAAGAGAATTCTACCAATCTGATATCACACTGAAGCCACCTCCGCGCTGAGAAAATTAAAAACTGGGAAAGCTAGTGGCATAGATGGCATAACAGCAGAAGCGTTAAAAGAATTAGATGACAATGGAACAGATTTGATGCACACAATATGTCAAGAAATTTGGAGAACTGGAATATGGCTAACAGACTGGAGCAAATTTATCTTCGTTCCAATATATAAAATAGGCTTTCCTATGGAATGTGGAAATTATTGAACGGTCCCTCTAATATCTCATGCCAGCAAAGTCCTCCTGATTATCGTCAATGAGCGGTTAAAATCATTCCCACTTCCTCAAATCTCAAGGATACAGTCGGGCTTCATGCCTAGAAGGGGCACCCGCGAACAGATCCTCAACCTTTGTCAAGTCGTGGAAAAATTCAGAGAATTCAATTTAGAGACATATCTTTGCTTTGTGGATTACTCGAATGCATTTGACACTGTAAAGTGGGGCGTTACCTGGGAAGTTTTAGCACAGATGAGGACATCCTATCACTTAATTTGGCTTCTTCAAAATCTATACGAACAAAATACAGCCACCATTTGTTTGAATAATACTTTCTCGCAAGATTTCAAACTCGAAGCGGTAGTTTGCCAGGGATGCATCGTATAACCTATATTGTTCAATATATATAGTGAATACATCATAAGAGAGATGTTCGACGCCGGCATAACAATAGGTGGTTCTAAAATAAATAATCTACGATATGCCGACGACACTGTAGTCTTGGCGTCATCGAAAGAAGAACTTCAATGCGTCATGGATAGACTTAACATCGTTAGTAACAGATATGGGCTACAGTTGAATAAAACCAAGACGATAGGGATGATAATTGACAGAGTCCAAAACAATCAGCCTTACGTTAGAAACATTACACAGTATGAAACAGTCAGTCACTTCAATTACCTCGGTTCAAACAACGGCGGATGTGAGAATGAAATACGCAGACGTGTCCCTATGGCCAGAACAGCGACCGCCAAGCTAACAAAAATATGGAGAGACAGTGGCTTGACACAGAATACCAAATTACGACTCATCAACACACTAATATTCCCAATTGCGACTTATGCAGCCTAAACCTGGACCATTAAAAAAAATGACTTGAAACGAATTAGCGCATTTAAAATAAGGGTATACAGAAGGATGCTTCGGATACACTGGATACCTCACCGCACAAATGCTTCCATCCTAGATGAGCTCAACATCAAAATAAGACTAACTACTACAGTCAATAGAAACACATTGTGAGGGGTTGATTGTGGAAGGTAATATCGAGGGCAAAAGACCGAGAGGACGGTCTCCCACACGGTGGTCGGACCATATTAAAACAACAATTGGCCTCACATTCCCGGAAGCTTCACATCAAGCTCAAGACCGAGAAACATGGGCTAAAATAGTGGCACAAATACAATGATATCACCACGTCCTTACGTAGGATGACGGATAGAGGAGGAGGACTACCATTTAGTCCTGCAATTAAAGAAGAGCCTTGACTGTCAGCGCTACAACACCGACGACGGCGCTAAAACGCCGTGCTGCGGTGGTTAGAAAGCCACGTGGCAGATTTCTATGAAAATGCAATACAAAGGCTGTTCTTATGATACAAGTGCCTTAATAAAGGTGGAAATTATGTTAAAAAATAGATTAAGGTTCGGGTGTTCGTGTAAAAATAAAATTATTAAAATAATGGCCCCGTTTTAAAGACAAGCCTCGTACTTCTCCAGGTAGGAAAAGTAATTGGGTAAATTAGTAAAAAGCAAAAGATCCTAACAGATTTTTGAAAAGCAAAGACATAAGAGGCATTACAAATAATTTAACAACTTAATGTTTTAAAAAATATCTCGATAGATTGTAAAACAAGCAATAAATCATGCCCATGTGACAGATTTATTATTTAATTCAGAGCCTCTTAATGCGCCCCATGTGCCAAATCGTGTCACACTAATAACTAACATTCGTGTCGTCTAAAAATACAACCTGTATCGAAAACACCCACGATAATGTGTTTATATTATTGGAGAGTTACCGCATTTTAATTGGATGTTGTCAGTGTTACATATCATAACCTAAAATTTAAGTAAGTTAACGCCTAGCAAGTTCAATGTTGTGATTTAACACCGGTTTTCTATAAACTTTTCAACCTATCCTTCAGAAAGGGAATATTTCTTTCCTGCTGGAAATATGCTACAGTTCAGCTGATACTTAAAAAAGGCAAGAAGACCGTGCCAAACAACTCGAAAGTTATGGAAAAGGCTATCAATCGGCATCTTCTAAAATACGAGTATATAGAATGATTCAGTAATATTAGAGAACACCAATATGGTTTTCGTAAGCAAAGATAAACAGGAGACCTTCTAACTTATGTGATACATGTATGTAACAGGCTAGGAACACACATCGCGCAATACATCACATCCGTATGAGGTTTAGCTTCTCACTCCTTCTACAACCCTTTTCTAGCAGTCTTTTATATGGGTAATCTCATCCCTTTAGAGTGATTTGCTCAGGATCATGTTTCCCACCGAATACAATTTACAATGATTCAAGACCACCATATGGCTTTTTCCGTTTTTTTTTTTTATGAATCTAGCACACGTGCTGCAGGGAAATCCCTAAATCGTTACAGAAGTGGCATGTGTGCGGAAAAAGCGATTCACGTTGTTTTTGAATCGCTGTAAATTGTATATCTAACATGCACCGCTCTGGGAGGAATTAAGCGGGCTACGTCCTTCGAACACTTTCCATGAAAATACTTCTCTCCAATCAGACGAACAGCTCTTCTCTGAATAGAATCCAATAGTTGCAGTGTATGTTTAGGAGTGGAGCCCCAAACATGGGAGCAGGATTCCATAGTGGGTCGAATTTGAGCTTTTGTAAACAATTAACAATTGTGGAATGTAAAGCTTTCTGGTTCAAAATAATATTCGCAATTTTTGAGAAGCTCTCCTTGCTAGGCCTGCAACATGTTCATGCCAGGACATATTTCGCACCGAGTACAATTTACAGCGATTCAAGACCAACGTAATCGCTTTTTCCGCACAGGCGTTCTTTTTGCAGCGCTTTAGGGATTTTCCTGCAGCACGTGTGCTCTGCCTATAAAACAAGTGCTGTTAGTTCTCCTGAAACATCAAATATAGCTCTAAATACATATTGGCCTATTATTTCTCAATATCAGACCTATCACAGAGCCTTAAAGATGTACAGTCTGTAAAGTAAGAACGTGTCCGCGATAATTCATTTTTGGTAGATGCGATTCTAGCGATTCAACAAAAAATTGGTAGAGGGAACCTTTGTCTACGACGCATTTTAGTAAAAGTATCTGTCGATTCTGAACTTTTGTCGAAATCAAGTAAAATCCGAAATGAGTCATTTGTTTGCGCGTCGGTTCGAGGTAGTCTTTCTTTGTTTCCATCCAAAAAATATATTAAATAGTCGGTATCGTTTGTGAAGAAGTGGATGAATCATTTTAACGAGACGAAAAATGTTGAGGACTTGCCAAACCGTGGCTGGGTGGGCAAAGTCACTCCGAAAGTCGAAAAAGAATCGTGTCTTTGTTTTCGCGGGTCAAGGAGCGTCAAAATTAAGAAAATCGGGTTTGCTCATGATCTTAAATTCCGGAACATGTTGAAGAAATGGGCGAAAATCACGTCGCAAAGCGGCTCGATTGGGCTCACGATAAGATACTAGAGTGGCCCTCACAATCGCCGGATGCCAACTCCATTGAAAACGTTTGGTCCTTTGTAAAGAGAAAGCTCAGAGGGAAGACTCTGAGAACTTTGACTCGCGAAATTCTAAAAATTTGCAGAGTATGCAGGAAATCTCGTCAACATGTCTCAAAGATGCAAGGCGATTGTTGATGCAGGAGGCGATTGAACAATTTACTAAGGTAATCGTGCCATTGTAAGCACACCAAAGAATACAATGATGGCAAAAAGGTTCTCGAAATATATTTTTTCAATAATCCGAGCAAACACGTTCTTACTTGGGAGACTGTAAGTTTTATCTAGTTTTAGAAAGAACTTGTTTACTGGATTGCTGTAAATGATGTAGTTTTATGTATATTGACGTGGTTGCTCATGATGTTTATTCTTATAACTAGGCTAAGGCCACCATACCACCACTCACACGGCCAGATAATTGTATTGCAACGACACCTGTTGAGAAAGTGAACTTATTGGCTGAACTCTTTGCTTCACATTCTACTGTCGATTTTCAAGGAAAAAAACACCACCTACATATTGCAGTCAAGGATGCTCGATATTGCCTTCAGACAGCGTATCATAAAGCCAGTCTGCTTGATCTGTTTTTAACCACCAATCCGGAGATTTACACGGTCACCGTAAATCCGCCATTAGGTTCTTCCGACCATAAACTGCTTTCGACATCGAGTATCCTGCCAATCAGTGACAGAGAGGCGCCTAGGCCGCGCAAGATTTGGCACTACAAATCTGCTAAATGGGAAGATCTCATGGAATACTTTCGAACTTTCCCTTGGATGGACGTTTGTTTTCGATCCGATAACCCATCTGACTGCGCCAGGGAGGTCTCCGATGTTATTTTGGCTGGTATGGAAGCTTACATCCCTTTTTCGAAGAAATGCTCCTCCAACGGCAAGCCTTGGTTCGACCGAAAATGCAAAGAAGCTGTTGCTTCTAAACATATTGCCTACCGACAATGGCGTGAAAATCCTAACACCTTAAATCGAAACATCTTTGTTCATGCCCGGAACAGATGCAAGGGAATTATCGACGAAACCAAGGAGGCACACAATCAACGAATTAGAAACAAACTTCTCGCTTGTCCCAACAATTCCAGGTCCTTTTGGGCAGTCGCTAAGGCAGTTAGTCAAAATTTTACCAAATCCACCATACCACCACTCACACGGCCAGATAATTCCATTGCAACCACACCTGTTGAGAGAGCGAACTTGTTGGCTGAACTCTTTGCTTCACACTCTACTGTCGATTTCCAAGGAAAAACACCACCTACTATTCCCATATTGCAGTCAAGGATGCCCGATGTTGTCTTCAGACAGCGCATCATAAAGCGTATTTTAATGAAGCTAGACACCAAGAAGGCTTCTGGCGCTGACGGAATACCTGCCATAGTTCTCAAAAACTGTGCAAGGGAACTAACACCAGTTTTCTGTAGACTTTTTAACCTATCCTACAGAAAGGGAATATTTCCGTCCTGCTGGAAATGTGCCACGGTTCAGCCGATACCTAAAAAAGGTAAGAAGACCTTGCCAAATAACTACCGACCAGTTGCACTGCTTTCAATAATATCAAAAGTCATGGAAAAGATTATCAATGAGCATCTTCTAAAATATCTTGAACGATTCAATATTATTAGCCATCACCAATATGGTTTTCGTAAACATAGATCAACAGGAGATCTCCTGACTTATGTAACACATGTTTGGAACAACGCAATTGAACACTTTGGAGAATCTCGAGCGGTTGCTCTTGACATATCCAAGGCATTCGACCGTGTTTGGCACGATGGACTGTTGGCTAAGTTGCGCTCTTATGGTATGTCTGAAAGGTTCTGTTTGTGGCTCTCATGTTTCCTCAGAGAGCGTTCTTTACGAGTGGCGGTCGACGGATTTCTTTCTAACAGCCTCACTATCAACGCCGGTGTGCCCCAGGGCTCCATACTGTCTCCTACTCTCTTTCTCATTTACATTAACGATCTGCTGGAAAAGACCGGGAATCCAATCTATAGCTTTGCAGATGACAGTACGCTTGTCTCTTCATTCACCTTGAACGCTCGGACATCGGCTGCTCAGGCGAATATCCGCAGACAGCAGGAGGTCGTTCAACTTAACAAAGACCTGGAAGAAATTCTATCTTGGGGTGACAGTAACCAAGTGGAATTTAACGCTACAAAAACCCAAGCGGCAGTTTTTTCTAAAAAAGTTAACGTTGCTGAACCCGACATAGTTATGTCGGGGCACTCCATTCCCCTAGCATCGTCGCTCAATTTGTTGGGCGTTAGTTTTGGGAGCAAATATGTCTTGGCATGAACATGTTGCAGGCATAGCAAAGAGAGCTTCTCAAAAATTGGGAATATTATTTAGAACAAGAAAGCTTTACACCCCACAGCAACTGTTAATTCTTTACAAGGCCCAAATTCGACCAACTATGGAATACTGCTCCCACGTTTGGGGCTCCGCTCCCAAACATACACTGCATTTGTTGGATTCTGTTCAGAGAAGAGCGGTCCGTCTGATTGGGGACCCGGAATTGACCGGCGGCCTTGATTCGCTGGAACATAGAAGAACGGTTGGCGACTTGAGTCTGTTCTACAAGTATTTTCATGGAAAGTGTTCGAAGGATGTAACCCGCTTAATTCCTCCCAAAGCGGTGCATGTTAGAAATACACGTCGCGCTGGTGCTTCGCATCCGTATGAGGTTCAGCTTGTTACTCCGCGTACGACGCTTTTCAAGCAATCTTTTATATGGCGAACGTCATCCCTTTGGAATAATTTGCCCAGCGCTGTGTTTCCCACCGAGTACAATTTACAGCGATTCAAGAACAACGTGAATCGCTTTTTCCGCACTCGTGCCGCTCCTGGAGCGCTTTAGGGACTTCCCTGCAGCACGTGTGCTAGACCAATAAAAAAAAAAAAAAAAAAAAAAAAAAAAAGCGTATTTTAATGCAGCTAGACACCAAAAAGGCTTCTGCCGCTGGCGAAATATCTACCATGGTTCTCAAAAACTGCGCGAGGGAACTAACACCAGTTTTCTGTAGTCTTTTCAAACTATCCTACAGAAAGGGAATATTTCCGTCTTGCTGGAAATGTGCCACAGTTCAGCCGATACCTAAAAATGGCAATGGCAAGAAGACCCTGCCAAATAACTACTGACCAATCGCACTGCTTTCAATAATATCGAAAGTCATGGAAAAGGTTATCAATCAGCATCTTCTAAAATATTTTGAAGGATTCAACATTATTAGCATCACCCATATGGCTTTCGTAAATATAGATTAACAGGAGATCTTTTGACTTATGTAACACATGTTTGGAACAACGCAATTGAACACTTTGGAGAATCTCGAGTGGTTGCTTTTGATATATCTAAGGCATTCGACCGTATTTGGCACGATGGACTGTTGGCTAAGCTACTCTCTTATGGTATGTCTGAAAAGTTCTGTTTGTGGCTCTCATGTTTCCTCAGAGAGCGTTCTTTACGAGTGGCGGTCGATGGATTTCTTTCTAACACCTTCACTATCAACGCCGGTGTGCCCCAGGGCTCCATACTGTCGCCTACTCTCTTTTTCATTTACATTAACAATCTGCTGGAGAAGACCGGGAATCGAATCTACAGCTGTGCAGATGACAGTACACTTATCTCTTCATTCACTTTGAACGCTCGGACATCGGCTACTCAGGCGAATATCCGCAGATAGCAAGAGGTCGTTCAACTTAACAAAGACCTGGAAAAAATTCTATCTTGGGTTGACGGTAACCAAGTGGAATTTAACGCTATAAGAACCCAGGCGGCAGTTTTTTCTAAAAATGTTAACGTTGCTGAACCTGACATAGTCAGGTCGGGGCACTCCATTCCCCTAGCATCGTCACTCAATTTGTTGGGCGATAATTTAGGAGCAAATATGTCCTGGCATGAACATGTTGCAGGCATAGCAAGGAGAGCTTCTCAAAAGTTGGGAATATTATTTTGAACCAGAAAGCTTTACACTCCACAACAACTGTTAATTCTTTACAAAGTTCAAATTCGACCAACTATGGAATACTGCTCCAATGTTTGGGGCTCCGCTCCCAAACACACACTGCATTTGTTGGATTCTGTTCGGAGAAGAGCTGTTCGTATGATTGGAGACCCGAAACTGACTGGCGGCCTTGATTCGCTGGAACATCGAAGACCTGTTGGCGACTTGAGTCTGTTCTACAAATATTTTCATGGAAAGTGTTCGAAGGATGTAGTCCGCTTAATTCTTCCCAGAGCGGTGCATGTTAGAAATACACGTCGCGCTAATACTTCACATCCGTATGAGGTTCAACTTGTCACTCCGCGTACAACGCTTTTCAAGCAGTCTTTTATATGGAGAGCATCATCCCTTTGAAATAATTTGCCTAGGGCTGTGTTTCCCACCGAGTACAAGTTACAGCGATTCAAGAACAACGTGAATCGCTTTTTTTTTTTTTCGCACACATGCCGCTCCTGGACCGCTTTAGGGACTTCCCTGTAGCACGTGTGCTACACCCATAAAAAAATGGTACAGTCTATTTTGCTATTGAATCTGCAATATAATCGTTTGATTTTTTATAATAACTTATTGGCCTTGAGGATTTTAGAATATTGTTCTTTCCATTTTTACCACTAAAATAAGCAGGGAGGTGCTATGGCATCATTGTATAGTTTTATAGAAACATAATCCTCGGGGTTTAAGCCTGACTGTTAGTTGTAAACAATATTTGATAATCAGTCGCTAGCTAATAGAATAATTTACACTTTTAATAATTAATTAATATTAAATACAATTATTTTTCGATTTAATTTGTTTAATTTAAAACCGCAAATTGCTTCACAGTAACATAACACTTTGTCTTTCCACAATATTAATCAGCAATCACACTATTGGCTAACAGCAATAAATTATATTTAAAATGACTTTTGTTTGGTATAAACAAAATCCTGAAGTGATTTATGGTGTCATGCATAGCCGTACGGAATATACTCGTAATATAATTATGGCAACTTACTTTTTTATTTGGTCTATTAAAGGTGTGATTTTGAAACTATTTTTATGGTTTAAGTCATAAATCAAGTCCAAATTAAAAGCTATTGGTAAATCGAGTTTTAAAAGTCACAGTTTGAAATATAAGCAACCAGTTTGCAGTCCGAGATAAAATTATGAACTAGATCTGTATGTTTGAGGTGGAGTCATGTCTTTTTAATGAGATTTTTTTTGGGATTTTCGCTACAATAATAGACTTCCAACGTCAGCTTTGTGCCTTCCTCATCCACAATAGTCCGGCAGTCATCTTGATGTCACTAGGCCACCCGTTAGGTTGTCTGCCCCTGCCTCGCACCCTTGCCATGTGACCTGCCCAGCTCCACGTCAGACTTGCTGCCTTCCCCAGGACATCCACGACCTTCGTTCTTAGGAGGACCCATGCGTTTGTTCTCCTGTGCGCTAGTGTACAACCAAGCATTGATCTCTGCATGACTCTTTGGGTGACTGTTAGTCGGGGTAGTTGGGTTTTATAGGTTTTAGTAAAACTCTAGTTTTATGCATCGATAAAACACACTCGTTGAATAACTTCGTATTTAGGTGTTACTCAATGGTTTTTGATCTAAGTATAAAACCGAGTCTTCCAGTTTAGTTCTTCTCTTTATCTCAGCTTATTGTCCAGCTTGATCCAAATAATATATATATATATATATATATATATATATATATATATATATATATATATATATATATATATATATATATATATATATATATATATATATATATACCAGGTGTACCAGTATGAAATGCGGATTTCCGACAACAGATGGTGCACTAATGTAGTTTGTGCTATAAAGATTTGACACTGCGCCATTTTGTTGTGTCATTAACAAGTGTCAGACGCGCACGAGTGATAAATTGGAAAAGTGTGTGCATAGTGTTGTGTTGTGTTCAATATGTCGAAATTTATACCGAACAACGAGCATTCGCGGACAGCATTAATTTTTTGTTTTCATTTGAGGAAAACTGCTGTTGAATCATACCGATTACTTCGAGAAGCTTATGGTGAACATGCTCCATCGTGTGATACGTGTGAACGATGGTTTCGGCGTTTCAAAAGTGGTAACTTCGATGTTGCAGACAAGGAACGTGGAAAACCGCCAAAAAAATATGAAGATGTGAAATTGCAAGCATTGTTGGACGAAAATGATTCGCAAACACAAAAACAACTCGCCGAGCAATTGGGCGTTAGTCAACAAGCTGTTTTCAATCGGCTACCAGAGATGGGAAAGATTCAGAAGACCGGTAGATGGGTACCACATGAGTTGAACAACAGGCAAATGGAAAACCGCAAAAACACGTGTGACATTTTGCTCGCTCGGTCTTTGCATCGTATAGTTACAGGGGATGAAAAGTGGATTTATTTTGAGAATCCCAAGCAGAAAAAATCATGGGTAGACCCAGGCGCACCATCCACATCGACCGCAAGACCGAATCGCTTTGGCAGAAAGACGATACTCTGTGTTTGGTGGGACCAGAGGGGCGTGGTCTATTATGAGCTGTTAAAACCTGGGGAAACGGTTAGTACTAAACTTTACCAACAACAATTGACCGATTTGAACCGTTCGCTGCTTGAAAAAAGGCCAGAATACCGAAAGAGGCAACACAAAAACATTTTTCTTCATGACAATGCTCCATTACATACGGCAAAACCAGTTCGCGACACGTTGGAAGCACTCAGCTGGGAAGTTCTACCCCATGCGGCTTACTCAACAGACTTGGCTCCTTTCGATTACCACTTGTTTGCATCGATGGGAAACGCACTTACTAAGCAGCGCTTTGGTTCGTACGAAGATGTGAAAAAATGCCTTGATGAATGGTTCTCAGCAAAAGGGGAAGATTTTTACTGGCATGGTATTCATAAATTGCCGAAAGATGGGAAAAATGTATAACAAGTATACTTTGAATAAATCACTTTTTCTTCCGAATTTAACATGATTATTTAGAAAAAAAATCCGCATTTCATACTTGTACACCTGATATATATATATATATATATATATATATATATATATATATATATATATATATATATATATTTATTCTGTGACTTGTCGGTGGTTTTATGGTCTATTTGAATTTCTTGTTTTTCTGCTGGCATCATAATTGTAGTCTTCGTTACATTCATTTTTAGGTTAATCTTCTCTCGCCTTTTCTATTGTCGGATATTAGAACAACATCATCTGCATATCTCAGGTGGTTCAGTTTCCTTCCGTTCGCATATATGCCTATACTTTGCCTCTGAAAGCCCTTAAAAAGGTGTTCCATCTACGTATTAAATAATTTCGAAGACAGACACTCTTGTTCTAATTGATACCTGCCACGTCTGCTATGGCCATAAAAAATCAAAGACTTTTTCCTAATATTTCGAATTTATTTCTTATTTTTTTATATTATGCATACGAATGTAGTGAAAAATTTGTGCGCGCTATGTGTGGAAAATGCTAGTCTTTTAGTAGGTCTGCCAAGCTTTCAAAGCGCCCGCCCCATTTGCAAAATACCATTTTCCAAATTTCCTCTCCTTTCCAGCATTGCGACGACCTTTATCGAATGCTGCTTTTACCAATGCTACCCTGAAGCAATCTTTGGTTTATGGGTACAGGTAATCGTTTTCAAGACTTTTTAGTGTTCCGTACGGAACACTTATAAGATGACTTCGGTGTTTGTCTGTCTGTCTGTCACACTTGATTTTCTCCGAAACTATTTGTTACAGAAAGTTGAAATTTGGTAATAATATAGGAATTGATGGCCTCATCAGAGCCGTGTAGTTTAGAAAGTTAAATTTTGACTTAAGAGGTTAGTTTTGGGGGATAAAATCGGAAGTGAAGAAAAATTTTTTTTACTAGGTCATCGAGTGTGTGTCAAATCAAAACTTGTGAAAATACGAGTAAAAAATATATATGTAATGTAATACTTGCTCACACTTTTCTTTGTATTATTTTTTAAAAATCGCGAAAAATCGCTGTCCCCCCACCTTATCTCGAAAAGTATTGATCAAAAAATTTTGAAAAAAATTCTGGAATATTCTCCACGTGGTGTAGATTGAACGAAAATTATTACCTTAAATAATTTATCTGGTATATAAAAAAAACAAAAATTTCAAGGTCATCAGTTTTCAGTAAAGATTGGAAACAAACTTTGTTGAAAACTCATTTGGGGTGTGTTTTGTGAAGTCACTGATCATTTTATACCACCATAACAAATTTTTTTATTTTAAAAGCAATCAACGTACGGAACACTAATTGTACAAGTTCAACTTGCACTTGACCGGTTATTATTTTTAAATACTTTTTGAAGATGAAAGATTTTTAGACAGTGTGGTTTGGTCCTTTTTTAATGTTTTCATATAATTTTTTTAACTGGATACTACCCTTAAATCAAAAATTGAATGACAACCATCCTCGCATAACTACGCCATTCTATGTATTAGCAGTATGCCTAATTCAACCAATTAAAAAAGATAATGTCAAAATAAAATAACCTTAAAACAACACAGTAGTGAAGCTTATTTTTAACAGTTAATAAAATCAAATATAAACTGAGATCCAAATAAAAAATCTGATATAGTTGAAATAAAAGACTGGAAAAGTCTGGCGAATTGGCCCGGAGCCATCTCCAACTTTTTATATTTATCTTAAGGTATTGTTTCAAGTGTGCCAGCGTTAAAATAGAATACTGTCCGAATTTACAGAACTCAGGAATTCAAACCAGAGGCGTACAATACACTGTTACCTCGTAATACTGAAATCTAATGCAATTTAATTTATATATATATATATATATATATATATATATATATATATATATATATATATATATATATATATATATATGCCCTTACAACGGCAAGCCTTAGTTTGACCGAAAATGCAAAGAAGCTGTTGCTTCTAAACATCTTGCATATCGACAATGGCGTGAAAATCCTAACACCATAAATCGTAACACCTTTATTCGTGCCAGGAACAGATGCAAAGAAATTATCGACGAAACCAAGGAGACACACAATCAACGCATTAGAAACAAACTCCTCGCTTGTCTCAACATTCCAGGTCCTTTTGGTCAGTCGCTAAAGCAGTTAGTCAAAATATCACCAAATCCATCATACCACCACTCACACGGCCACTTGAACTCTTTGCTTCACATTCTACTATCGAATTCCAAGGAAAAACACCACCTACTATTCCCACAGTACAGGATGTGGCCCGCTTAATTTTTTCCAGACCCGTGCATGTTTGAAGTACACGTCGCGCTAATACTTCACATCCGTATGAGGTTCAGCTTGTTACTCGTCGTACAACGCTTTTCAAGCAGTCTTTTATATGGAGAACATTATCCCTTTGGAATAGTTTGCCCAGGACTCTGTTTCCCACCTAGTACAATTTGCAGCGATTCAAGAACAACGTGAATCGCTTTCTCTCCGCACACGTGTCGCTCCTGTAGCGCTTTAGAGATTTCCCTGTAGCACGTGTGCTAGACTCATATATATATATATATATATATATATATATATATATATATATACATATATATATATATATATATATATATATATATATATATATATATATATATATATATATATATATATATATATATATATATATATATATATATATATATATATATATATATATATATATAAATACCACTTCACAATTAATAGTTTGAAGAAAAAAGAAATAAAATCAAAATTAAAAGAGGAATTAGACTCGACTCGATATCCTTAAAGCTGTTCACGTTTATTCTAGAAGACACACATCATTAAAGTGGGAAAATAAAGGAATACTAATGGACGGCGAACGACTAAATCACTTAAGGTTTGCAGATGATGTCACTCTGATCGCCAACACAAAAGAATTACAAGAAATGCTGATGGAATTAAATAATAAGTCTCGAGAAATAGGTCTAAAAATCAACTTCACCAAAAACCGAATATTTGAACAACGAAAATGAAGATAAGTGCCAGGAACCATTAATAGAAGGTGAAAGAATATGAAAGGTACAAACATTCATATATTTAGGTCAAAAAATCGAAATATCAAAAAATAATTTAAAGGCTGACTTGGATACAAGAGTCTCATTAGTCTCATTAGTTTGGTCTGCGTCAATATACTTTTAAATTGGACATCCCAAATACAGTAAAAGCCAGAGTATTCGATCAATATGTACTGCCGGTAGTAACATATAACACTGAAACGTGGGATTTAAATAAAAGTATAGGTAATCCAAAGAGCAGTGGAGAGGAAAATGCTAAATACTAGACTCCACGATCGTATTCCTAACATCGAGATTCGAAGAAGATCAAAAGTGAGAAATGTAATACAACGAATATGTATATTAAGGTGAAAATGGGCGGGGCATATCGCAAGGTCGAATGATAACAGATGGACACGTCGTATAGTCGAATGGAGGCCTAGAGAATACAAAAGATGCAGAGGCAGATTACAGACAAGATGGACGGATGACATAAAAAGATTAGCGGGACACGATTGGATGCAAAAAGCAAACAAAGCTCATTGGAGACAATTTGGGGAGGCTTACATCCAACTATGAATGGAATAAGCTAATGATGATGATGAATAAAGTAGATTCGTGTTTGACTATCGGGAATCGGTCTAGACTGTAAATAAAACTATTTTCTTCTTTAATACTCAGTATTTCGTTATCGTTTGATGACTTCTTCAAGAGTCAGAAAATGTGAGTTAATCTTCGAAATCAAAACTCAACGTCTCGATTTTTCTACACAAAAGTTTGTGTAGAAAAATCGAGATGTTGGGTTTTGATTTCGAAGACGACGACGAACAGCTCTCTTCTGAATAGACTCCAATAAATACAATGTATCTTTGGGAGCACAGCCCCAACATGGGACTTTGAGCTTTTTACAGAGTTAACAGTTACCTTTGCTATGCATGCAACATGTATATGTCAAGACATATTTACTCCCAAATGAATGCCCAACAAATTGAATGACGATGTTAGACGAATGGTATGACCCGACATGACTATGTCGGGTTCAGCAACGCTGATTTTTTTAGAAAAAAAACTGCCGCCTGAGTTTTTGTAGCGTTAAACATCGTCAAGTAGAGCCTTAATATTTTTAGCCATCAAATAGATATGATTTCAAATAGTGATACCATGCCATAAAAATATGGCAATGAACAATGCTGTTCTAGTATATTCGAAAGAGATATTAGACCTGTTTTCAATAGATTGCTTCCGGCTCTGCACAACTTAGCGTTCCGTGCGGAACACTTATAAGATCACTTCAGTGTCTGTCCGTCCCCGATTTTCTCCGAAACTATTTGACGTAGAAAGTTGAAATTTGACACTAATATAGGAATTGATGGCTCCATCAAAGCCGTGTAGTTTTGAAAGTTAAATTTTGGCTTAAAGGGTTAATTTTGGGGGATGAAATCAAAAGTGAAAAAAAAATTACCAGGTCATCGAGTGGAGTGTCAAATGAAAGCTTGTGAAAACACGAGTCCAAAAATATATATAATGTAATACTTGCGCAAATTGCCAAAAAGTGCTGTCTCCCCCTTATCTTGAAAAGTCCTGTTCAAAACATTTTGAAAAAAATCAGGAATATTCTGCAATGGGTGTTGATTGAACGAAAATTATTACGAGTGCATTACCTTTAATAATTTATCTAGTATATAAAAAACCAAAATTTCAAGGACATCAGTTTTCAACAAAGATCGGAAACAAACTTTGTTGAAAATTCATTTGGGGTGTGTTTTGTGAAGTCATTGATCATTTTATATCTCCGTAACAAAAATTTTTGTTTTAAAAACAATCAACGTACGGATCACTAATTGCGCAAGTCTGACTTGCATTGGCCGGTTATTTTTCTTATTAAACTATATACTGATAGCACATCTTCATCAGGTTCAGGTTAGTTCAGGTTTCTAATTTAATTCAGGAATGTGTGACAAAGGGTTCATAAAGGCCAATTCTGATAATATATCTGCTGTAATTGTTGGTTCTTGCTGGTTTCCTTAAAAATTTCTGTGTTCTAACTCTATATATTATATTTATATTCTGATATGAACGATTAATAAATACATTATTATATTAAAATGTTTACATCGAAGTGATGTTCACAACAGAAAAAATTTGATGTTGTTATGATTAATACGTCGTGCTGTTTGGAACCATTGATTTGGACGTTTAACATCTTGTGGCCCATTTAAAATTATTTTTCGGAAGTTGTTTTTAACTTTCGTACAAAATGGCACGAAACAGGCACGATAACTTTTTATATTAGAAAATTTTCAGTAAATTTATCAATATACTGATGATAATAACAAGAATAAATTGATTGAAAACTAAAACACTCGTATCAGCTGTCTGTAATGTTGAGGAGAAATAAACATTGTGACGTCACACTTGCTCAGTTTTTTTTTCGGGAACTGTTGGCGCATCATCGGTACTAAGTTTAAAAATTTATTTTCAATTTAATATAACTTTTTTATTATAACAAAAAAAAAATAAAGATGGTTTTGCTATAAAACTCTTTCCATTTATGACAGTTTTTTTTCCAAAACCCCAATTATATAATTGATGATGATGATGTTGTTATTGAGTCCAGGCGCATCGACTACAGACGTCATTTAGCGCCCCACAAAGTATTGTGTATAATATTTTAAACTCTAAAATGGATTTCTTGGAGGAAATTATTGATGTTTCCTTTGATCTGTTCGTAGGAATCTATAACGCGTTTTAGCTTTGAAGATATGTTGTGTTTGTCTCTCGTACTCTTGTAATGCGCAGTCTCAAATATATGTAGGACAGTTAGGGGCGCGTGGCAGCCTGAGCATATAGGAGATGGTTCCCTATTCATGAGATGGGAGTGGGTGGCGTGTGTATGACCTATCGTTAGTCTTCTTCTGTGCACCTTGTCCCTTCTTCCTATGTTGGTAGAGTCGAGTGGGGGGTAGACTTCAGGCTTAATGGACCAAAGCTTGTTATTAGGATCTTGTAAGTCCCAGTCTAGTTGAAACAGTGTTTTGTGGAAGGAACTAAGATACTTGTTGAAGTCCGAGTAGTGATTTTCTGCCATGATTAGAATGCCCCACTCGATGGAACGTTTTGCAAAATGGTCTGCTCTGTCATTACTTTTATTGCTGATATGACTGGGGGCCCAGAGTAGTGTGATGTATCTGCGTTTCAGTGATGCAGTGTATAAGAGATCATAGATGTGTCTGATATAGTTGTAATCTAAGTTTCTTGAACTGATGGCCGATAGGGTGCTGAGGGAGTCTGAGATTATGGTTTCTTGTAGGGTGTTATTAGGGCTAGTAGTTCGGCTGAAAAAATGGTAGCGTGTTTTTTGGGGGTTTGAACATTTTTATGATGTTGAGCCATCTGTAAAGATTTGTGTGTGGTTAGGATAGTTTTTGGAGATTGTTTCCAGCATTAGTTTATTAAGCGTTGCATTGGAGAAGTCAGTCTTGTTATATTGTCTCATGGTTAGATTTACAATTGGTTGTGGAGAGAGCCATGGTGGGAAGGTGGAGAAAAGGAGGTATTCGTATTTTGGTTGGAGAAATTTGTATAATGTAATTAGGTTGCTGATTCTTGTAGGAATTGAATTTGGGGGGAGGTTTATGTTTGTTCGGTGGGAGTCAGTTAGGTTTAAGGAATATTATATAATTGTTATTGGTTTCAATATTTGCGAATCTCTGACTAAAACCTTCAAGTAAATTATCCCGCATGCATCCCAAACAAGGAACTTCGATTTCCGTGAAATATTTATTTAAGGATAAAATTGTTAGAATCGCTTCTGATATTATACACAGTGAACTACTGAAATATTTGGTAGTTTGTTCAAATGATTGTAAAAGCTCCAGTAACGGTTTTATTAAGTCCCACCGATTTGGTTTCAAAGAAAAAGGGAATATTCAGCAACAAGCAAGCTGATCGCTCTTCTTTATTCAAATCACCAATAGATTATATTTGTATGTGGAATTCCAACGTGTAGATACACCTTGTACCATTTTCTTTACTCTAATGTGAAAATCCTCAATTTGTTCTAATTTCATTCTAGAAGGAGATGAGTGGTTCAAATGAGTTACAATTCTTCTTCCAACACTTATACAGTCCAATACACATCTTTGCACTTTTAGAAGGTCGATTACCACCAGTTGTTTGGTATGTATCAAGCATGATTCATTATTTACTCCTAAGTCTCTTGCAACTTTTTTAATGTTAGCTCCACAGCCTCTAATAAATAGGTAGAATCTTGTGTTATTTATACTGTTTTCTTCGAGCACCTGATGTAAGGTATTCTTGTGTTATTTATACTGTTTTCTTTGAGCACCTGATTTAAGGTATTCTTGATGTTTTCGCTAGTGCAACTGCCTTCTAGGCTTCTGATATTAAACACAAAATCTTTTGGTTTAAAATCTTTAGTTAGTCAAGCATTTTTCATATGTTTCGAGAATAAAGCTTTGGCTAAAAAATGGTCGGTTTGGAATATTATGTTTCGCCTCAAGTAGAGCAGGAGGCCTCTTGAACCCTAAAAAATAAATATTTAGAATTTTTTTGCGTTTGCGACTTATTTTTTTGACGAAGAAAGAGAAAGAAAATTATTATATTATTAAGTAATTTATTGTTACCTTTATCCTTTAAGTTAGAGATACATTTTACTCTACAAAAGCAAATAACAACAAACGAAAAAGGCTGTGTGTGCACAAATTTTGCTTTAGGATCATTTATATTCCATTGTTTGGTTGTCCCAAAATATTTTGTAATATTAACTTGTTTTTAATTCCCAGAGGTGGTTGATGGGTCTGCTTCGTCCTTAACTTCATTGACCAAACTAGTGGGATGTTTAAATTTTAAATGTTTCCATAAAGATAAAGTACTAGCTTTTTTTCCCTAAACGTTCTGTAATTTTTACGCTACACAACCCACATACTGCTTTTAATTCATCTTCCTCATTAAGTAAAAAGTAGTTTCCAGACATTGTTCATTTTTAGTGTTCCGTATGAAACACTTATAAGATTACTTCGGTGTCCGTCTGTCCGTAGCCCGTCCGTCTGTCTGTCTGTCTGTCACACCCGACTTTCTCCGAAACTATTTGACATAGAATGTTGAAATTTGGTACTAATATAGGAATTGATGGCCTCATCAGAGCCGTGTAGTTTTAAAAGTTAAATTTTGATTTAAGGGGTTAGTTTTTGGGGGTGAAATCGGAAGTGAAAAAAATTTTTTTTTTACTAGATCATCGAGTGTGATGTCACATGAAAGCTTGTAAAAACACGAGTAAAAAAATATATATAATGTAATACTTGCGCACACATTTCTTTGTATTATTTTTAAAAAATAGCGAAAAATCGCTGTCCCCCCCCCCACCTTATCTCGAAAAGTACTGATCAAAAAATTTTGAAAAAATTCTGGAATATTCTATATATTGAACGAAAATTATCGCGAGTGCATTACTGTCATTTTATACCACCCTAACAATTTTTTTTATTTTAAAAGCAATCAACGTACGAAAACACTAATTGTACAAGTTCAACTTGCACTTGACAGGTTATTTTTAAATCCAACAATCTTTAAAAAATCTTCTACCGTAGAAAATATGGGAATCATATTTTTATTTCTCTCGGGAATTCATCGTATTACCGCTAAATACGGGGTTTAACACAAAGCAACCAGACGCATAGTCAACTAGGCGCTGATTTATTGCCTCTTCACAATATTGCCAAGTCATAAAAAATTACCTAAAGTTGACAGTACTGGCAACAAATGTTAATAAAACGTAAAAGAACGAGCTTAATATAATATTGCCGGAACCTACCCAACCGGATACCCGGTTTTACCGGATCCTACTTAGCCGGGTACCTGGTTTTGCTGAATCCGGATGTACTGTCCGTTACATCCCTAACAAGTACGTACTACAGTCTGTCAAGTAAGAACGTGTCCGCGATAATTCATTTTTGGTAGATGCGATTCTAGCTATTCAACAAAAAATCGGTATAGAGAACCTTCGTCTATGTCTTTGTCTTTCAGTCGATTCCGAACTTTCGTCGAAATCTCGTAAAATCCAAAATGAGTAACTTGTTTGCGAGTGGGTTCGAGGCAATCTTTCTTTGTTCCCTTCCAAGGGGGCCTAAAATGACACATTCCGCGTCCGCTATATATATTAAAAAGTCGGTAACGTTTGTGAAGAAGTGGGTAAATCATTTTAACGAGGCGAAAAATGTCGATGACTTGCCAAAATGTGACTCGGTAGGCAAAGTCACTAAGACAGTCGAAAAAAACGAATTGTGTCTTTGTTTTCACGGACCTGAAATTGACGCTGCGTCAAGGGTTTGAATAAGTCCCATGAGACCATTCCACAACATCTTCGTGCTCATAATGTCAAATTCCGAAGCACGTTGAAGAAACCTTTGCTGGGCGAAAATCACGTCGCGAAGCGGGTCGCTTGGGCCCACGATAAGATATTAGAGTGGCCCTTACAATCGCCGGACGTCAACCATATTGAAAACGGTTGGTCCTTCGTGAAGAGAAAGCTCAGAGGAAAGACTCTGAGGACTTTGATTCAGTTGTCTCGCGAAATTCGAAAAATTGCCGCGCTATTATTTATTTATTTATTTATTAATTTACGGGTAACCCAGTATAATAAAAATTGGACAAATAAAAAATCAACAATAAAAAAATTTACCTATACTGACCAACCAACTAACTAACTCAACTAGAGTAATAAAAACAAAAAAAATTAAACAAAGAGTAAAGAAGTAAAACTTAGAGTAAATATAAATGAAAGCCTAGAAAGCAACAACCGAAAGATAACAAACAAGAGACTTAGGCACAAAACACAATGCACAAGCATCCACAAGTGTCATAGCTGCCGCAAAGAGTTATCCCACAATATTCGCCTGAGGCCGCCAAGTGACAGATTAAAAAAATCAACCACAGCCATATTGCCTCTGGCGTGAAGCCGTGCGATGGGGAAATGTAAGGCATAGTTGGATCTATGAACAGACTGTGAATACGTGCAATGACTCCTTGTATTTCTGGGTGGAACAAAAAAAATCAATTTGAGCAAAGAGATCACAACAGTTCCTCATTAGACCGTCTCACAGATAGCCTAGGGAGCCGGATCACTGACCTCATGGCTGTTGCAGAAAAATTTGAATGGTGAATTTGAACTTCCTAGAAACAAAACGCAAGAACCTGTTCGGCACCAATTCAATTGAGTGAATATGGCACTTATAATAAGGTGACCATACCGGGGAACAGTATGTCAATAATGATCTCACCAAGGATTGATATAATAGTCTAAATGTGTCAATGCTAGAGAAATTCCTACCGGCTTTGCAGATAAAACCGAGCATTCTAAAGGCTCTATTGACGAGGTAGTCATAATGCAAGTGATAACTTAATTTTGGGTCAAGGATTACACCCAGATTTTTAACCTCATTCACAAACTGTAAAACCCGTCCATCGATGCTATAGGGGAATGCAACAGCAACACCAGCTCTACAAAAAGACAGTACCTGACACTTGTCAACATTGAGGTCCGGGCTATTGGACTTACACCACACAGTAAAGGAATCAAGATCGTTCTGCAAAAGGCGACAATTCGTTAAAGAGCTCACAATTTTATAAATCTTGCAGTCATCTGCAAAAAGTAAGAAAGGACATTCTAAGCAAGTACCTATATCATTAATAAAAACAAAAGAGGACCCAAATGACTGCTCTGAGGCACGCCCGAGGTCACAGCAACATCCTCAGAGACTGCACCCACTATACGAACAGACTGAACCCTTCCAGACAGATAACACTGGGGCCATCTTATGCAGATTAGGTAGAAAACCTCAACAACAACTTACCTCGAAGATGCCAGGCTGTTACTGATGCAGGAGGCGATTGGACAACTTAGTAAGGTAATTAATCCGTTGGTAGCACACCAAAGAATACATTGATTGCAAAAAAATTTTTTCGAAACACAGTTTTTCAACAATACGAGCGGTCACGTTGTTACGTGACAGACTGTATTTATCCTAACCATTAATAAAGTTATATTTATTTCTGGTATATTAGTTTCATACGCTACTGAATTTAGACTCAACAAACACGAATGTCTCCAAACGCGATGCGGCTAATTATTGTTTCCAGAATATTTTCAAATTTTTCATAGTTCTAAAATTATACCCCGCTTAGTGATGCTACGTTAAAAACTAAGCGTCCAGTAAGCATTTCCTTATTACCTATTTGAATGGGCTAGAAAAACACTAACACTATTAGCTTCGAAAATAAGCTTACAAAGTAGACAATAATAGTTAAACTCATATTGGCTTGGCTTCCGTAATTAGGAACAGAAATTCAAAAAAAATTAAGTTATATATTTACCAGGTGTTTTCAATAACGGATAAAATATAAATGAATACATTAGTAGTACATAGTACAGCTTGTGATGAATTTTACATACTATTGAAATACAGGATCCTATCTGCAATCTTTATTTACTCTAATAACAATAGTTTAAGGATAAATCCAAGGAAGTCGGCAGTGATGTGTTTTGGAAAAAACAATGATTGGGCTTCGACTAATCTTGATGTAAGAATGGCCAAGGAGAGAATTCCTTTTGTTACTGAATATAAAAATTTGGGATTATTATTTGATAGTAAGCTCAGGTTTAGAAAGCAGATTTCTTTGGTAGTTCAAAGGGCACATTGTTCACTACGGAATTTGTATAAGAATCGGCATATCCTCAATTTGACCTTAAAAAAATATTTGTGCAAGACTCTTGTCCTTTCTTACGCTAATTATTGTAATTTTGTTCATGGTCCGTGTCTGGCTTTAACTGCAAAAATTTCAAAACTTCTGTGTACGGTTCATTAGGCAGGGAGAGGGATCATGTGAGTGGCAGGCTGAAGGAGTTTAAATGGTTGCGTATTAAGAATAAAGGAAGGCTGGGCTGCTTTCTATATAGACTGTTGAGGACCGAAGTGCCGGAGTATCTGTGTGGAAGGCTGCATTAGCGAAGCTCGGTATATCAGCCTAATACTAGGTACAACGACCGCTTTCAAATACCTAAGTATCGTACAAATGCGTTTAAGCAGTCTTTCTGCTATACGTCTGTTAAACTTCTGAATGGTATTCCTGGACGTTTGCTTGCTCTGTCTGAATGTTCTTTTAGAAGACAGCTGAAGGAAATATTATTTTTGAGTTACTCATTGTTAATATGAGTTTCTTTCGGGAGTTGAGGCAGTGTTCTCCAGTTAGTTACTTTCTGATGTTACGTTGCCACGGCGGTCAACATTTTCAAAGGCGATGTGGCAGTGATCGAAGGTTTCTTGGCTATTCACAGTGTCAACTGTGCTCGACGATGCAGCGCTGTCTGATTTTGTGTGGTTCGGAGTAGGCGTGGCCATTTGAACTCTCGGCCAATCAGGCGCCAGCGACACTTCCCTGTTTCTTAATGTTTTTGTTTGTCGTAATTACGGGCGTCCAAGTTTTGCTGAGATTAAGCCCTTCGTCTTTTTTATTGAAATTCCGTTTGGGTTTGTGGATTTCAATAGCCTCTCTGTATAACCGTGGGTAGTAGCTCGATACGTTGGCTAGAACTTGAATTTGGTCGAACAGTATTTTGTGGTCTTTCTGGACCAACGTGTACTCGGCTACGGCAGATTTGTCTGTATGCCGGCAACTCCTTTTGTGTTCAGCTAGCCGTGTATTAATGCTAGGTTTAGTTGTACCAACATAGACTGAACCACAGCTGCATGGGATTCGATATACGCCTGCAGCGAAAGTGGATCTTAGACTTTGTTTTGTTGTCCGTGTTGGCTTGTATGTGGTATTAATGTCGTGCCGACATAGTAATTTTGCAATGTGGTCTGTTACATTTTTCACAAAAGGCAAGACAACTCTTTCTATTTCTTGCCGAGAGTAACCGTTATTCTGTAAGGCTGTTCTTAGATGCTCTAATTGATTTGGAAGGTATTTTGGTTGGCATATTCAGATTGCTCGGTCTGTCAAAGTTTTTATTATCCCTCTTTTTTTGGTTAGGGTGATGATTCGAGTCCTTGTTTAAATATGTGTCAGTGTGTGTTGGTTTAAGGTACACTCTGTGACCCAAGAAAAGCGATTTGTTTGTCCTTTTCCTTCTCCATGGTGAATTGGATTCTATTGTTAATTGAATTCAGGTGTCTGAAAAACTCGTCCAGATCTTGTTCCCCATGGCTCCATCTAACAAATGTATCATTAACATATCGAAACCAGTGAGATGGCCGCTTGCTAGCTGTTTCCAGTGCATGTTGCTCGAAATTTTTCCATAACGAAATTGGCTACAACTGGACTTAATGGGCTTCCCATTGCCAGTCCATCGGTCTGCTCGTAGAAGTTCTGGTTCCACTGGATATAAGTATTGCTTAAGCAGTGCTTGAACAATGCCTTAATATCCTCTGGAAAGTGGTGGCCGATGTACTATAGAGTCTCGCCAATAGGTACCATCATGAAAAGTGAAACCACGTCAAAGCTTACTAGTATATCAACTGTGTGTTAGTGTGATGTCTGTGATTTTTTTCAGAAAATGTGTCGAATCCTTTACGTAGGTATCCGATTGGCCGATGAAAGGTTGCAATATTGTTGTCAAATATTTTGCGATATTATATGTAGGTGAGCGAATTGCGCTGACTATTGGTCTTTGCGGCACGTCGTGTTTGTGGATTTTTGGTAGTTCATACAGCCGCGGAGGGAAAGCTTCAGTTTTGCATAATTTTGATTGCAGTGCTGGTTCAATTGATGATTTCTTAATTAATTGGGATGTTTTTCGCAGAATGCTCGACGTTGGATTTTGTGAAAGTTTCTTATAAGTGGCTGGATCTAAGAGATTTTCAATTTTGTTATTGTAATCGTCTATATTTAAAATCATTGTCGCATTTCCCTTGTCAGCTGGCAAGACTCCGATGCTTGTGTCTGCATTCAAGTTCTTAGTGGCTCGTTTTTCATTTCCACTTATGTTGCTTTTTGGTGTTTTAGCATGATTTAGAATCCTCGACGTCTCTAAGCGGATTTCTTCTGCAATTTCCGACGGTAATGTTTTTATTCCTGATTCTACATTAACTATTATATCTTCAACAGGCATCATTGGAGATGTTATCGCAAAATTTTCACCTCTGGCAAGAACTGTTATCTCGTCTTGTGATAGTTCTCGTTGGGATAGGTTGATGACCGTGCGTGGTGCGGTGCTGGCCTCTTTTTCTTGTACAGTGACTCAGATTTGTTCTTCTGTCTATTTGTTGTCGATGACAAAGTTGATTCCATTGTTGTGTATGTTAGCCGGTCAATTTTGTTCCAGTCGTTGAAATATAGTGAGTTTCCCAGATTCAGATGAAGGTTTATCAGTTTTTTTGTCCAAATCTGCTAGTTTTTTGTCTCATTTCATGAATGCGTTCCCGGAGTAAAGGATGTTCTGTGCGGGCAGTTATAGATTCTGTGTGTTTGTCCCGAGTTGAAAGATCTCCTAAGTTTAAGAAATTTTGGAATTAGATCAGCGTCGCGGTAGCGCAGTAATTTCTTACTCACTGTTATTATTATTATGACTTTTTGATTGTTATTTTTTATAGGGTAAGATGAAGATCTCGGTTTGGTTGTATATACATAAGTATTAATATCAATTCCTGTGGAATTGCAACGTTTTTTTTCTCCTTTTTTAGATGTCAAGCTTTCGTGCCATCTTTTTGGTGGTAGACTGGGAAGTCTCCTTGGTTCTGGTTTTTCATCTTTTGTCCGTCTTGGCCAGCTATTAACTGGCATCTTACCTACGTGGTCCCTCCAATATCGACGTCTTGATCTTGCGAAACGGACGATGTCTTGAATCTTGAGTTCTTCTCGTATAGTTGTGCTTCGTATCTGCTCTTTCAGGGTTATTACTTTGATAGTACGCAGCGTTTTCATATCTATAGCTCTCATGAGGCTTTTTGGTCTCACCACGGTTCTATTTATACACACTGTGCTTTCTGTAGACATGTAGGCATTTTTCCAACAGATATTCTCGATGCTTTATTTACTTCTTTATATAGATTTTTTGAGCTCGATAGCTGTAGCTGTGCAGTGCATGTTCTGTGCTACTATTTTGTTGTAGACGGCTAATTTACAACTAATGGGGTCTTTAGCTATAACCATTGATTCTGTTTTTTCCACTGATATTCTCATGTTGTAAGTTTCCGCTGTGGTTTGGAAACGATGTATAAGTTGCTGTAAGCCATTCATTTTCTGCTGTCAATATTGCATCATCAACAAAGCACAATATTTTTAGAGTTTTTTGTCCCATTTTGTATCCGCTAGTGGCCCAATACACTCTATTTATTATTTTGTTCATTATTAAATTAAAAATTGTAGGACTCATGCTATCGCCTTGTTAAATTCCATCTGATATTGACACTTCTTCAGTTAGTCCTTGCTGTGTGTTTATGCATGGCCTATTGTGTTTGTTGAACTATTCTATCACTTGTAGCACCTTTCTCAACCATACCCTATCGAATGCTTTTTTAAGAGCAACTAAGCACAGAAATAAAGGTTTATTGAATTATAATGATTTTTCAGTTAATTGTCGTGTTGTAAATATAACATTCTCTGTCGATCTATTTTCTCTAAATCCTTACTGTTCCTCGCTTATTTTCACCTTTTTTGTTATTTTTGCAGTCACGATCTTGGTCAGTAATTTACTAGTGCTATTTATCAGGGTAATGGTTCTATAATTGTCGGAGTCATTTTTATTTCCTTTTTTGAATATTGGCATCGTAATACTGTTCCTCCTCCTTCAGGAATTTTCTGGCTTAAGATTATCTCTTGAAGTAAAGTTGTCAAGACTTTTTCTATTCAATACCTCCATACTTGAGCATTTCGTTGGTGATGTCATCAGGCCCAGGACCATTTCTGTTCTTTAGTTTTTTCAGTGCTTCATGTATTTCCTCTTGAGATGTATTCTCTTCTTCATCTAATGGCCCTTCTTCACCATCTGGTTCCACCTGGTTGTCGTCAGTCTCTTCTTGCTGGCTACTGAATAGTTTGTTCATGTGAGTTTTCCATTTGTTAGGTGATATAGAATTTACTTGTACTTCTTCACTGACGGCTCTTTTTCTACTCCTGAGTACATTCCAGATTTTCTTGTATCCTCCATAAAGATCGTGTTCCACCTCTGTGGAAAATTTCTCCCAATATGTCTTCTTTATGTTTTTTATTGCTTCATTGATTCTGTTTGTAACCTGTTTGTACGCTTCATATTCTTCTGCTGTTCTTAGGTTTCTATACTTGATATAAAGTAATTCATGCGTATAAATATGTGTGTATAAATAATGCGTAATTAATACATCTCTCTAAGGAAGGCATGCACTTGATTACCGATTTAATTTATCTAATATAGAAATATCGTAAATTATATCAAATAGATTAAATTCGATAGGTAGGGAAAATTAAGTCTATATTAATCAGGTAAACCATAAATTTAACGACATAATTATCAGTCATATCTAAGAAAATTTAAATGACTTTCTTTTAAAGTTTAAAAGGTGTTATAAAACACTGTTAAAGTAAAAATGAGCATATAGTTAAAAACACGCTGTCTGAAAACAATATCGGACATTTTTTACTGCGCAATGGGAATAGTGTGGGTAGAAATCGACATTAGATTGTGAAACAAGGAGTTCAGGTTAACAACCATTTAATTAATTAGTTGTAATAATAGAAGTTTCAGTATAATACCTTTCTTCTTCTTCCGTTATATACTAGGATCACATCCTGTTGCCTGTTGTTTTAAACTTCTGTGGATGATGATTCCCAAATTTCGAACCATCAATTGGATGGTCGCCTTCCGTTAAGTCTTTGGTCCTTACATATTCTTGCTAATCTGTCTTCATTGATTCCTTATGCATCGTTGTGCCATCCTTTCTTCCTCCTCTTCATCAACTTCACCACATCTTGCACCTGACATCTTCTGCTCACCTCGCACCCAGCAATGTTATTCCCAACATTGATTGAAATACTCTCATTTTATTTTCCTGTTTAGATGCATAATTAGACAGCTGTTTGAAAAATCTATAGAATATGACAATCCTATGTACATGTGCTTCGTAGATCTAACTAAAGCATTTGAAAAAATCAAAAAAGAAACGGATACACTGAAAATACTAAGCGAGAACAAAATTGTTCCACAAATAGTAACCATAGTCAATGACATAAACACAAACAGAATATTAATCTAGAGAGAAATAACACTACCGGTTAGCGTCAAATCAGGAATAAGACAAGGAGACTCACTCAACACGGTGTGCCTGAAACAGGTTTTAATGACTTCGGCGATCACTCCAAATTTTCCGACATATTTATGTGATATTATTGCAACTGTCTATAATAGTATACGAGAAAATCATTAATTTGTGTTGTGGTAGAAGTCTATTGGTGCTCTGGAATCAAAATTATGGCAATTTTAAGATTTTTTAGAATTCCAGGTCCAAAATCTGTTAAAACATATTTTACTTATTTTTTCGTATTTTTTAAAATTTTTATGACTTTAGTTCTATATCATCTAGAAATTTCTTCAAAAAATAATATTAAAGGGTTTAACTTCTAGTTTCATAATCCAATATGAACATGTTACGTAAAAATAATAATATGATTTATCTTTAATACAACATTGAATGGCTTCCCTCTTTTTGAGATGAAGAAATATTCTAAATGTTCTTTCGGAAGCAGAGTATCACTTACATAGTTTTTTAAATTTTCAAAATTATTTGAGCGACAGCAGAAATGAGGCTTTCCCCATGTCAAGTCCATAGTATATTTTGGACAATACCTTGCAACTATTTCTTTTGTTTCCACTCTAGATTCACTATTTAAAAAATTAGTATGTCCTGGTTTTCGCGCTAAATCACACAAACTGCATTCTTTGATACCTCGTATTTCTATGTAATGCTGTGTAATGTTGAATAATTAGGTAACTCGATGGATCTAATTGTTTCATTTTTTTAACAGCCTCATAAACTAAGATTTTACAAGAAGTGCAAATTACTGTGGGAAGACATTTATCGTCTGAGTCGAAATTTATGACTTAAAATATTATCTTTTAAAAATCCAGCAATTTTATTGATCGAATCTTTTTTTTTTTCAAATATAATAAACATAATTTTTCTTGATTTTCTTCATGGGTAAGGGCACTATCTCTTGGTTCTTTGAACATTTTGTTGAATTAAATAATAATATACTAAGGCAAAGAAATTGACAACTGTTATGTTATTTTCTACAACTATACCTAGTCAACTTAAATTCAACTAATAACATTATTGACCTCACTCAAACTAAAATCTATCATATATCTATCACATGCACATTTATACAATGTCGAGAAAATAACTTTGATTTTTGACCTGAAATTTTAAGAAATCTCAAATTATCACCATTTTGGTTCCAGAGCACCAACAAACTTCTAAAACGTTTCAAAGTAATGGTTTTAACGTATACTATTATAGACAGTGGCAATAATATCACATAAATATGATGTAAATATCTTTTAAATAAATTCAATGAGCATTATTAACGTCGAAAATTTAGTTTATTTCAAAATTTTCCATTTTTAATTGCACTTTTTTTTCAAAACGGCTCTGCAAAAAATTTTAAAATTGTTCACACATGCTCTGTATTACTATACTCATCGATTACCGTCGGAAAATTTGGAGTGGTTGCCGAAGTCATTAAAACCTGTTTCAGTGAGTCTCCTTGTCTTATTCGTCTTATTCCTGATTTGATGTTAATAGGTAGTGTTTTTTCTTTGTTGGTTAATATTCTGTTTGTGTTCTCGCCTAGTATCTTTATTGTATCCGTTTTTTTTTTTGACTTTGTCAAATGCTTTAGTTAGATCTACGAAGCACATGTACAGGATGGTACAAATTGGACACTTTTGAAAGTAAACCCCTTTATCTAAAGGAGATAGACGAAAACTGATGTCGGTCAATTTTTATGATAAACTCAGTGGTGAAAACCGCATATCGATATCTAGTACCGTTTCAGATATACAGGGGTGTTTTTCAAAAATCTGCATTTTGGAAAAATGTTTGTAATTCTTTTCCTATTGAAAATTTTCGATTTCTGTGTCAACAGTGTAAGTTACATTTTTTTACAACTAATATTTTAATAGTTATTGACGCAAAAATATATTTTTTTAAATGGGATACCCTTTTTTTTTTCCTTATCCGAATAGAGCTTTAAATTACCATTCTAAAAATATAGCACACTTTATATTTTGCTTAAACGTACTTTAGAATATAAAGGTTTTCAGGTTTACGCGAGTTTTAAATGCACATTTTGTGAAGTAGGCTTTGGAAGGAGCGGCAATATCAATTGTTTACCGATAGCAGTCAAATCGTAAAAAAAATTCCCAGAAGTAACTCTAAGAGTCATAACTACAATGAAATTTACTAAATGCTATAGTACTTTAAACTATGTAGAAAATAAAGCAAAACAACAATTAAACAATTTATTTCGAGTAGAGCAAATTAAAACAAACCAATTTTCTATAAGAGATGTTCAAAATGTCGACCAGTTTCATTTACACATAGGCGGCACCTTTTCTGGACAGTTCTTACCGAGTTGATTAGTTCAAAAGGAGTGAGAGCTGCAAAACTTTGTATTACTGTGACTTCTAACTCTTGCCTGGTGTAGGTCTTCTAATCTTCCCCAGAGATAGAAGTCCAAGTGTGTTAAATCCGGTGATCTTGCCGACCAACGGTTTGGACCTTGGTTGGCTATCTCGTTATTATCGAAATTGACCGATAAAAAATTACTCATAACTGCCTCGTCGTGTTGAAAAAATATATTTCTAAGGTCCATTAACGGCAGTTCATCAACAAGAGGTTTTATTTGCTGCCTTAAAATTTCTAAATATCTCTAAGAGGTGAGTGTTCCTTCGTAAATAAATGGACCTATAACCCTGCCTCTAAAAATTCCTGCCCACACATTAAATCCAAATCTGCCTTGATTTCTTTGCTCCACAACTAAATGAGGATTTTCTGGTGCTCACGTATAAGAATTGTAACGGTTAAAAATACCTGCATTACCTACATAAGCTTCGTCTGTCCAAATGCGATTTAATGAAAAATTCGGAATATGGTTACAATTCTCCAGAAACCATTGGCAAAAACCATACGCCGTTGAAAATCTCCGTCTCTAAGGTGATGAACTTTTCTTGTCCTATATGGCCTGAATTTATGCTTCTTCAAAGTACGATTTACGTTAGTTCTTGGTAGTCTGGTGGATTCTTTTAACTGTCGGGTTGAAGTGTTGGGATTATTTCTGATAGTTCCTAAAACTACTATTTCTTCTAACTCCTTATCCCTGTTTGATGCATAATTTTTGAGTAGTTTCTTTTCAAACTGGCCACTATTAACTCACTTATGTCCCAATCGAACGAATATGTCCTTAAAGGGTTGACCTCTCTCTGGATACCGTTCGTAGTACAAATTACTAGCCGCTTCCGAATTTTCTCCGGTTTGTATGAAACACACTATCATATCCCCCATTTTCGTAATTTTCAAACTTCATTGCGATTTATTTGACAATTCAATAACTAATCCTGAAGTAAAATTTGATAACTAGGAGTAAACAATTGAATTAAACCATATGGCCGCTCCGTAAAAAGATTAATTCACAAAATGTGCATTTAAAACTCGCGTAAAAAGTGAAAACCTTTATATTTTGAAGTAAATTTAAGCAAAATATAAAGCATGCTATATTTTTAGAATGGTAATTTAAAGCTCTATTCGGATAAGGAAAAATATACGGGGTATCCCATTTAAAAAATATATTTTTGAGTTAACGACTATTTAAATATTAGTTGGAAAAAATGTAACTTATACTGTTGAAATCCACGTGAAAAAATGCTTTGAGAATGTTTTTACAGAAATCAAAAATTTTCAATAGGAAAAGAATTACAAACATTTTTCCAAAATGCAGAGTTTTGAAAAAAACACCCTGTATATCTGAAGCGATACTAGATATCGATATGCGGGTTTCACCGTTGAGTTTATTTTGAAAATTGAGCCTCAGACATTGACACCAGTTTTCGTCTATCTTCTTTAGATAAAGGATAAACGTGTCCAATTTGGACCGCAAGCAATGTTGGGAATAACATAGCTGGGTGCAGGGTGAGCAGAAGATGTCAGGTGGAAGATGTGGTGAAGTTGATGAGGAGAAAGACAGGATGGCACGACGATGCATAAGGAATAAATGAAGACAAATTAGCAAGAATATGTTAGGACCTAACGGATCCACAGAAGTTTAAAACAACAGGCAACAGGATGCGAGTCCTAGTATATAACGGAAGAAGAAGAAGAAGGGTATTATACTGAAACTTCTATCATTACAACTAATTAATTAAATGGTTGCTAACCTGAACTCCTTGTTTCACAGTCTAATGTCGATTTCTACCCACACTATTCCCATTGTGCAGTAAATAAAAACCAATATTGTTTTCAGACAGCGTGTTATTAAATGCATGTTCATTTTTAGTGTTCCGTACGGAACACTTATAAGATCACTTCGGTGTCTGTCTGTCTGTCTGTCTGTCTGTCTGTCTGTCTGTCTGCCTGTCTGTCTGTCTGCCTGTCTGTCTGTCTGTCTGTCTGTCTGTCACACCCGATTTTCTCCGAAACTATTTGATATAGAAAGGTGAAATTTGGTAACAATATAGGAATTGATGGCCTCATCAGAGCCATGTAGTTTTTGAGAATTAAATTTTGACTTAAGGGGTTAGTTTTGGGGGGTGAAGTCGGAAGTGAAAAAAAAAATTTTTTTACTAGGTCATCGAGTGTAGTGTCAAATAAAAGCTTGTGAAAACACGAGTAAAAAATATATATATAACATTATACTTGCGCGCACTTTTTCTTTGTATTATTTTTAAAAATTCGCGAAAAATCGCTGTCCCGGGCCTTATCTCGAAAAGTACTTATCAAAAAATTTCGAAAAAATTCTGGAATATTCTCCACGGGGTGTAGATTGAACGAAAATTATCACGAGTGCATTATCTTTAATAATTTATATGGTATATAAAAAAAACAAAAATTTCAAGGTCATCCGATTTCAGTAAAGATTGGAAACAAACTTTGTTGAAAACTCATTTGGCGTGTGTTTTGTGAAGTTATTGATCATTTTATACCACCGGAACATAAATTTTGACTTAAGGGGTTCGTTTTGAGGGATGAAATCGGAAGCGAAAAAATTTTTTTTTTTTACTAGGTCATCGAGTATGGTGTCAAATGAAAGCTTGTGAAAACACGAGTAAAAAATATATATATAATGTAATACTTGCGCACACTTTTCTTCGTATTACTTTTAAAAAATCGCTGACCCCTACCTTATCTCGAAAAGTACTGATCAAAAAAATTTTGAAAAAATTCTGGAATATTCTCCACGGGGTATAGATTGAACGAAAATTATCACGAGTGCATTACCTTTAATAATTTATTTGGTATATAAAAAAAAAAAAAAAAATTCAAGGTCACCAGTTTTCAGTAAAGATTGGAAACAAACTTTGTTGAAAACCCATTTGGGGTGTGTGTTTTGTGAAGTCACTGATCATTTTATACCATCTTAACAAAAATTTTTATTTTAAAAACAATCAACGTACGGAACACTAATTGTGCAAGTTCAACTTGCACTTGACCGGTTTTTATTTACTTTAATAGTGTTTTATAATACCTTTTAAATTTTAAAAGAAAGTCGTTTAAATTTTCTTAGACATGACTGATAATTATGTCGTTAAATTTATGGTTTACTTGGACTTAATTTGCCCTACCTATCGAATTTAATCTATTTGATATAATTTACGACATTAGATAAATTAAATCGGTAATCAAGTGCATGGCTTCCTTAGAGAGATGTATTAATTACGCATTATTTATACATAAATATTTATACGTATGAATTACTTTACCAGGTGTACGAGTATGAAATGCAGATTTCAGACAACAGATGGTGCACCAATGCAGTTTGTGCTATAAAGATTTGACACTGCGCCATTTTGTTGTATATCATCAGCAAGTGTCAGACGCGCACTAGTGACAAATTGGAAAAGTGTGTGCATAGTATTGTGTTGTTGTGTTCAATATGTCGAAATGTATACCGAACAAAGAGCATTCGCGGACAGCATTAATTTTTTGTTTTCATTTGAAGAAAACTGCTGTTGTATCATACCGATTACTTCGAGAAGCTTATGGTGAACATGCTCCATCGCACGATACGTGTGAACGATGGTTTCGGCGTTTCAAAAGTGGTAACTTCGATGTTGCAGACAAGGAACGCGGAAAACCGCCAAAAAATACGAAGATGTGGAATTGCAAGCATTGTTGGACGAAGATGATTCGCAAACACAAAAACAACTCGCCGAGCAATTGGGCCTTAGTCAACAAGCTGTTTCCAATCGGCTACGGGAGATGAGAAAGATTCAGAAGACCGGTAGATGGGTACCACACGAGTTGAAAGACAGGCAAATGGAAAAGCGCAAAAACACGTGTGACATTTTGCTCGCTCGGTCCAAAAGAAAGTCGTTTTTGCATCGTATAGTTACAGGGGATGAAAAGTGGATTTATTTTGTGAATCCTAAGCGTAAAAAATCATGGGTAGACCCAGGCGCACCATACACATCGATTGCAAGACCGAATCGCTTTGGCAGAAAGACGATGCTCTGTGTTTGGTGGGACTAGAGGGGCGTGGTCTATTATGAGCTGGTTTTAACAGACCTAGGGAACGGTTAATACTAAACATTACCCACAACAATTGATCGATTTGAACCGTTCGCTGCTTGAAAAAAGGCCAGAATATCGAAAGAGGCAACACAAAGTCATTTTTCTTCATGACAATGCTCTATCACATTCGCAAAACCAGTTCGCGAAACTTTGGAAGCACTCAGCTGGGATGTTCTACCCCATGCGGTTACTTACCAGACTTGGCTCCTCCCGATTACCACTTGTTTGCATCGATGGGTCACGCACTTGCTGAGCAGCGCTTTGATTCGTACGAAGATGTGAAAAAATGGCTCAATGAATGGTTCGCAGCAAAAGGGGAAGATTTTTACTTGCGTGGTATTCACAGATTGCCCGAAAGATCGGAAAAATGTATAACAAGCGATGGAGCATACTTTGAATAAAGCACTTTTTATCATTCTTCCGAATTTAACATGTTTTTTTTACAAAAAAAATCCGCATTTTATACTTGTACACGTGGTATACAAGAACGGGATAGAAGAAAAAATAGCATTAAATCCCATTTTAGAAGATGAAAATGTAGACGATATTTGGGAAAAATTCAAAACAATTGTAACAAGTAGTCATTAAAACCTGTTTCAAGCACACCGTGCTGAGTAAGTCTCCTTGTCTTATTTCTGATTTGATGTTAATAGGTAGTGTTATTTCTTTGTTGGTTAATATTCTGTTTGTGTTTATGTTATTGGTTATGGTTACTATTTGTGCAGCAATTTTGTCCTTGTTTAGTATTTTCAGTATATCCGTTTTGTTTTGACTTTGACAAATGCTTTAGTTAGATCTACGAAGTACATTGGTTTGTCATATTCTATACATTTTTCAACCAGCTCTCTAATTATTCGTATAGCATCGATTGTGCTTCTATTTTGCCTAAAGCCCTATTGTTTTCCCTTTATATGGATTTGCTGTTCTATACGGTTTTTTAAAATTGAAGTTAGTAGTTTTATTTGTTCGCTGGGTAATGTGATACCTTGATAATTGTTTGGTATTTTTCTATTTCCTCTCTTAAAAATGAAATGGTGTAACTATCCTTAGTTGGTACCATTTCATCCTTCATAATCTTGTTAAAAAGTGTACAAAATATGATGTTCTGTATACTTCCACCATATTTAAGTAGCTCATTATATATCTCATCTGACCCTGCGGACTTTACATTTTTCAAATTTTTCATGGTGTCTTCTACCTCTTTCAAAGTGATCTGTATTGGGTTTGTCCTTGATATTTCCACCTCTGGAGTGAAGTTTTCCTCTGTTCTGTATACTGCCTCAAAGTCGCGTTTCCATTGGTTCTATATTATTGATTCATATATTCTCATTAATTTGCTTTTTCTGGCGCTGCAGCGTTCTTCATAGAGTCTTCTGAATGCCACAGAGATGATATTCTAGTTCCTTGGTGTATTTCTTCCAATATTCAATAAATAATAATAAAAAGGACAAAGTTAAATTGCCTACGTTTTGTTTTTCAAATTTAAGCGATGCGTAAAAATAACACAAATAACTTAGAAAATATGTCCCCCCATAATTTATCTTTAGATTCACAAACAAATTTAAAGCGGTGTTGGTGTTCCACACAGTCTAATATTAGATAGTTAGGACGATATTGCGACAGTCGATAAGATTTTTGGGAGTGTAACTTATACCGTCGATTACGTTCTGCTAGTATTGCGTCTAGATTTATAATAAATCAGGGTCATTCCATGGGGAGTTCGATATACTTTTTGTAGACAACGTAACTGATTTTAATCAGTTTTCTTGGGTTGATTTGGCTGGCACTGGTAACTTCTGAAACAATATTTCTTCAATATTGATTTTTGGACGAGATACAACGTTAAAAATTGAAAATTATTGAACAGGACATTTTTTGGAGAATTGTAGATACTTATATGGGGTGAAAAGTCCCGGGACTTTTGAAAAAAAAATAATGTTTTTGCCAAAGACTGATTTTATAATTTAACATAGCTTCCTTCAAGAACGATACCCTTATTTCAGCGATCTCCCACATTTGGATACCTTTTATATAGTACGATTTGTCGAGCTTTCTAAAATAAACCTTTTTATATGGAGACACCTTTTCAAATTTGGAAAGAGATAATAATTGCTGGGGGCCAAATCTGATGAATACGGTGGATAAAGAAGCAGTTTATAGCCCAATTGGTACAATTTTACCATCGATTTTATGGTGTTGTGAGCTAGTATATTATCTTAGTGAGACAATACTTTTTTTCTTCGCTAAATGTGGTCCTTTTTTCGTGATTTCACCAATTCAGTGGTCAAATAAACCAACGTAATAGTCACCGGGGATTATTCGTTCCTTCTCAAGATAGTCGATCAGTATTATTCCATGCGTGTCCCAAAAAATACTTGCCAAAACCTTTCAGGCTGATGTTTGTGTTTTTGGATACTTTTGTCGGCTTTCCAGCCACTCTGCAGACTGCCTGTTGGTCTCGGGCGTGTAGTCTTAGATCCATGTTTTGTCCATTGTTACGAATCGATGCAAAAATTCCTTTGGATTACGCCGAAACAGTGCTAAACAGCGTTCTGAATCTTCGACACGTTGCTGATTTTGATCAATCGTGAGAGTGGGCGGCACCCATCGGGCACGGCTTTTTCATATGCAAGTATTCATGCAAAATATACTTCACGTTTCCGGTTGCTATCTTCACAATGTCAGCTATCTCTCTCACTTTCACTTTGGGGTCATTCAGAACAATATGGTGGATTTTTTTCGTGTTTTTTGAAGTAACTGCCTCATTTGAATGTCCGGCACGTGGTGTAACATCGGGGCTTGTAGGACTGCGTTTAAGTTTATTAAACCACCGACATATAGTTGCTTTTGACGGACCAGATGTGCCATAACACTTCTCAAGCCACTCTTGGGTTGTGGCTGTATTTTTTCCCATCAAAAAGCAAGTAGCAAGGGACACATTTAAGATAAAAATTCAAAATAGATATTTTTTCAAAATTTTTACTCCCTTTGGTATGTATTCGTAGGTGGATTTCTCAAGTCAACGCCAGAGAACCTGGTTTCAGCAGGATGGCACTACATCACATATTTTTTGCTCCTCGTACAAGCTGAATTTCGTTATATTCCTACTGTGTGCGTAAATAGTTTTTTTCTGATGCATAGTCACATTTTGCAAGTGGGTAAAAGAACATAAATGGGAGCAAAGTAAAGGGAGTTCAAAATATTCATGTTGTGGTAGTTTTTAAAACTGTCAACCACTTTTAATGATATTAACTGGACGAATAACTCCCATGTTCGGCGCGATGTAGGCCATTATTTAAATATTAAGCTTCCAAACAGATGAGTAAAACGAAATAAACCTGTATCTTGATCCTAACGTTATCGGATTCTTGTCTTTGTGATATTTACCCCTGCGATTACGTGACAAGTTTTAACCGAAATTAATACCAATAACGCAATGGCCATTCGATGCCATTAACCATACGCACGGAACCCTAGATACATAAGCGACGCTTGTGTTTATAATAAGACGGTTGAAATTTTGAAAATTTGTAGATCGGACTTATATTTTTAGTATTGGGTTCTAAAACAGCTTTTTATAGATTTTATTCAGCCAAATTATTTTATTGAGTGCGTACTTATTATTTAATTAAAAGTATTGTTCCAATATAAAAGATACATTGTATAGTCTCTAGGAAGAATTTTGAACTGTTCTATTACTAAATATAAACTGGTTTATAGGTTTTACATGGTGGAATCTATGAACCTTTAAAAAATGACAGCGTTCTTTTATGTGAACCTTTTAATGTGTTTCTATTATTTCAGTCCATTTTAATAATTTATGATTAAAATAATTAATTATCCAAGAACTACATTAGACACCCAAGACCTCCAGAGAATATTATTCTATACTTTAATTGATATTATGTAATGCCAAATGGGGCCCCATGTCTTCTAAAATATAGGTTATTTGTTGAAATTTGCATATTATTGGCCAGTCAACTTTAACAAGAAAAACTACAGTCGGTCAAGTAAAAACGTGTCGCCTATAACTTGTAGTTGGTAAAAGAAATTCCTTTTTTTCTGAGGTTATCGTTGGAACCTCTGCAGACAATGCTTTATCGAAAGAGATTCATTTTTAACCTTATTTATGGTTAAATAGTACATTATGGAACATGAGTGCTGCATATGCTTCCAGCTTCGAGGGCATTCGTTAGCAAGTGGGGTGAAACGATACTTTCAGTTAAAAAATGTTGATCTACCAGAACGTGGCTCGAGAAGAAAAGTGTCAGACAAACACGAAAAAAATGATTATTAACTTTGCGTCAAGGGGCACAAAAACTGACAACACTCTCAAAAGGTATGCCATTCCCCAATTCAGGATTTGGTCTCATTTTTATTGTATATGAACATTGGCTGCATAAGCTGTCCAGCCACAATGACACAACACAAGGGTGTCGTATTAACTCCATTTTCTCCGCTTGTGATTGCGTCAATTTGTTTCTTCCTTTTTGACTATAAGACTTTTTGTGTTGTTTTTTTCTGAACGGTGAAAAATCCATTTTCATCAACGTTAAATATTTTTGAAGAGAAAATGTATTTTTGCAAAATCTATTTTGAATTTGCGTAAATTCACCGTAAAAGTCAAAATCAACTAATAAGGGGCAATGATCTAGCTGTTCTCTTGCGTTACCATTTGAGATGTCGAATTTAAATGTAAATTGTAACCTTCCGAACGCAGACCAAGCTAACAAGACTCTTCTATCCAAGTCAGCCTTTAAATTATTTTTTGACATTTCGATTTTTTGTCCTAAATATATGAATGTTTGTACCTTTCCTATTTTTTCACCTTCTATTAATAGTTCCTGGCTGTTATCTACACTTTCGTTGTTCAAATATTTGGTTTCGGTGCAGTTTATTTTTAAACTTATTTCTCAAGACTTATTATTTAATTCCATCAGCATTCCTTGTATTTCTACTTTTGTGTTGGCGATTAGAGTGATATCATCTGCGAACCTTAAGTGATTTAACCGTTCATCGTCCATTAGGATCCCTTTATTTTCCTACTTTAGCGATTTGAATATATCTTCTAGAGTCAAAGTGAACAGCTTTGGGGATATCGAGTGGCCTTTAATTTTGATTTTATTTGTTTTTTCTTCAAGCATTATTTGTGATGTGGCATTTTTATATATGTCTTTAAGAAGAGTTGTGTACCCTTCATCGGTTCTGCTGTTACTTAAGGACTGCCCATATCTCTACCGAATCAAATGCTTTTTCGTAGTCAACCATTGCTATCCACAAGGTGACCTTATATTCATTTGCTTTTGCCATTAGTAATCTAATTATTTGAAGATGGTCGAAAGTGCTGTCTAAATCCCGCTTGTTTACGTGGTTGATAACTGTTGTTTTTGTTCGTTAATCTATATGTTATGATTGTAGTGAGGATTTTGTACAGTACCGATAACAGGCTGATGGGTCTGTAATTCTCCAATTTAAATTTGTTTTCATTTTAAATATAAGGCATTTACCTAAGGTATTGGTATTTTACTTTCTATAAGGCACCTGTTAAATAGAGCTTGAAGAGATTGTATTATCGATGCTCTATACTTTATCATTTCTATAGTTATTTCATCGTCCCCTGGTTCTTTGTTGTTCTTCATATATTGTAGAGCGTTCATTATTTCATCCGTTATTACATCGGGAATTTCTTTAGATCCCACATTTCTTACTATCACTGCATTTCCTTCTTCTTTCCTGGATGGTGGCGATATTTTCGTGTCTTATAGTGTTTGATAATATTTCTTTGTAGCTTCTTTTATCTATTTGATTTGTGTAATCTCTTGGTTGTCGTTATTTATAAGTTTTATTATTTCATGTTTCCCTTCATTCATTTGTTTGTTTAGGTGTTTTAAACTTTTCACTTCTTTCAAAGTTTCTTCTATTTTCGAGTTTCTGTACTGTCTGACGACTTCTCTGATCTTTTTCTTTATTTTTTTTTGTCTATTTCTGCCAATTCTAATCTGCAATTTGTAGAATGATTTCTTAATAGTTGTCTCTGTTTCATGAAATTTTGTGTCTCTTTACTTACTAAGTAATTATTTCTTTTCAAATAATAGATAAAAAATTCTTCTACTATTTTCATTTGTTATTAGACTAATTTTACCTGAAATGTGAAAATCTGGAATTGCTGAAGGAAATCGTGTATTTGGCAAGACAGGCCTGCGCCTCAGCTAGTTAGTGCAATGGCGGCCTTTCAAGGGTGGTTTAATTTTGAAGATTTGGATATATCGTATGAAATGATTCACACTCATCTCCCGGCTAACGATTTGAAGTGGCGGAACACAATAAAGAAACGATTGCTGAGAGAACAACACAGAGACAAACGACTCGCGTGGGCAGAGGTAACACAGATCGAGACTCGAGCAATGTAATTTTGTCGGATTCCAAATTTACAAGGACGCACTAGTACCTTCTGTCAAATGTTAGTTTGTTGATAAAATTGAGGAGTGGATTCTTCAAGAGAATAACGACCATAAACATTGGAATAACAGGTGTAGTTAGTGGAAAGGGGAATTCGGTATTGTCACACTAGATCGGCCATCCCAGTCGCCTGATGCAAATCTAATCGAGACAGTGTGGTCATACATCAAACAAAAGCTTCGTATTAAAAATTTGTACACAGTGCAGCAGCATGGCAAGTTTGGGCAATAGTAGATCTTTTCCCCAAAAATATGCGGAAAATCTCGTCGAAAGTGGGCCCCGGAGATGCTAGACGATCATCGACGCTGATGAGGAATGGACGTAATACTGAATTACTAACATTTTAATGGCAGTCCTTTACTGTCGAATAATGTAAAAAACCTTTAAATATATACATTTTGTAATGAACAATGAGCGACTCGTTCTTACTTGACCGCCTGTATAATATTAACCTCTTAACACCCACGAAATGTAATAGTTTATGCTACTCAAAAACCACACAAATCCTTGAAATAAACACTGCATTAAGAGTCTGTATAAACCAAAACTATTGCCAATTTGATGAAGAATATTTTTCTGCCAGAGAAGGATCATTATGGGAAGTCCTCTGAGCCCTAATTTAGCGGAGATATTTATGGACAATATAGAAAATAAAATAACGGAACATCAGTTATTCAAGAAATGTTTATACGTGAATGATATCTTAATATGCTTTAACAGTACACAAAGATAAATCAACATTTTCTTAGAATATATCAATAGGATACATAAGAATATAGAATTTACACTAGAAATAGAAGCGAAGAAGTCAACCAAAACATCCATAAGTTTTCAGTTTTCCATAAACCCTCACACACAGACACGACCATTCACAACAACTCGTTACACCCCCATTCACACAAACCAGCAGCTTACCACAGCATGATTTATAGATTAATAAATGTCCCTTGAATGAAACGGACTTTGAGAAAGAATTGAACATTATTAAATAGATAGCAGTTAACAACGGATACTCCCTAACCATTATTCAAAATATTCTCAATAGCAAAATAAAGAAAAAAGCAATATCACAAATATACCCGATAGCTAAAATTAAACATCGATAGCGTGTTGATACTCCTTTATGATCCCGATAAAATACTTCAGAGAAGCGACTCTGCCCACGCCAGCCTTGGTATTTCTTCCAACTCCCATTACTGGAGGAAATGCCTTGTCCTTAACCCATAGATCCTACCTCAAAATCCTTTTTTGATCCCTCCTTATTCTATCCCTCCTACCAATCCGCATTGGCCCGCGTGGTAGGAAATCGGCCATTACTCCCTCTTATGACTACGACTTTAGAGAAAAGGCCCTCAGTCTACGGCAGTCCGAAATTCTCCAGCTACGGTAGCAGTTGGACAAAGCGACGGATAGAGGGTGCTAAGAATCCCCGGACTGGATAAGGCTACAAACGTCAACAATTGCTTTACCTTTGTACCTATAATAATCGAACATTGGAATCCCCCGAAAAGCTAGAGGAATTAGAGGAGGAGCTTAAATATATCAAATGGGACATAGTCGGAATTAGCGAAGTTCGGCGAAGATGTGAAGACCAAATTTAAATCAAAATTAAAATCGAGAAATGTACTGTACTTCAAAGGAGATGAAGCAAACTGTCTGTGTTGGCTTCCTAATAAACAGGAAACACGCGATGAAGATTGCAGACGTCACAAGCATAAGTTCAAGGGTTGCAATCCTTATCCAATGCTATGAACCAATAGTAGATAGTTCTGAAGAGGATTTAGATTCTTTCTTTGACGACATTTCTAAGACTATGGAATACACCAAATGTCACTCACACTTTTAGTTGGAGACTTTAATGCCAAATTAGGAAAAAAGGACGACGAAGCTGAAAGGTGTATCGGCAGTCATGGTTTTGGGGGAAGAAATCCTCGAGGAGAAAAGTTAATAAACTTTTCACTCCAAAATAGCCTATTCATCATGAACACGTTTTTCAAAAAACACCCCAATCAAAAGTGGACGTGGATAAGCCCAGATGGAACCACGAGAAGTACGATTGATTTCATATTAACAGATAAGAAAAGGATAATTCATGTGGAGGATTTGAACAAGTTTTCAATTGGAAGCGACTATCGATTGGTAAGGTCAAAGATAAGACTAAACATAAAACAAGAAAGAGAAAAACTTACAAGGAAGAATATCAAAAACGGCAAGTGGAAGCAGATTGAAATCCAGCAGAATTCTCGAAGACAGTAGAACAAAATCTGCAGCCGTTGGACGTAAATTTTGTGGAAAAACTAAGTGAACCGAGCAATAAATTATTAAAGAAGCGAAGAGAAATGGCAAGCGGCAATACACAAGATCATAGAGCTCTCAACAAAGCAGTATCAACATCAATAAGAAGAGATTTTAGAAAATTTAACACCGAACAAGTAACAAAAGTAATCGAGGAGAATAAAAGTCTAAAAGTTTTGAGATCCAAATTATCTACGGGAACAGAAATTATACAAAAACTAAAGAACGAGGTGGAAGAGATAGAGATAGGGAAGAGATTATGAATATTGTTGAAGGTTTTTATAAGTAGCTTTATAAAAATATTAATAACGATACACCATATGAGATTCCACATATTCAAAATCAATATTCAGAAGATATTCCCGAAATGACAGAAGATGAGATCATAGAAGTCTTGAGTAAAATGAAAAATAATAAGTCTCCAGGTGAGGATGGTATTGTGGCTGAAGCCATAAAGCTGACTGGACCTACTGTCATCAGGGTCCTTACAATACTGTTTAACCTATGTCTTACTAAGTCTATAACACCAGCGCAGTGGAACAACGCTATTATTATTCTCCTCTTGAAAAAAGACGATTCAACAGATCTATCAAACTACCGTCCTATAAGCATCCTCTCCCATGTTTATAAGATGTTCACAAAAATATTGACAAAACGTTTGACCTCAAAGCTAAACTTCTACCAAACACCCGATCAAGCTGGATTCCTAGCAAGCTATGGTGTGAATGCTCACTTTTTGACTGTTAACTTAATTGTGGAAAAGTGTGCCGAATGTAACAGGCCTTTAATATTAATCTTCGTAGATTATGAGAAGATCTTCGAGTCAGTGAACCAGGGTATGTTTTTTAAGGCTCTTGCTGAATGCCGTGTAGATTCAAGGTACATCGAAATCCTAAGACATATCTATTGACAGACAACATCAACAGTTAAAGTACATAGGGAAACAAACAAATCCCAAGTCGAAAGAGGTGTGCGTCAAGGTGACACTGTTTCCTCAAAGTTGTTTATCACCCTTTTCGAACACATGTTTAAAAATCTGAATTGAAGCAACATGGGCATAAATATAAATGGAGCAATGCTGAATAACGGGATAAACATCGAGCATGAAATTAAACTGAGCAGAGATAATCAGACTCATGAACTACAATGGAGGGTCACTCTAGCTTGGGCCGCATTTGGCAAACTATGAGAAACGCTGAAATCAGGCATACCTATTTGCCCTAAATGAAAGATCTTTAACCAATGTGTGTTACCTGTGCTTATTTATGTAGCAGAAACTCTAACTTTGACAAAGAAGACAATAAATAAGCTAAGGGTAACTCGAGCGGCAATGAGCAGGCAATGTTGGGTTTGTCTCTTCAAGATAAAGTCCCAAATAAAGAAATTAGGAACCGAACGAGAGTGATGCAGTTGAGAAAGTTCTCTCTTTGAAATGGAATTAGACCGGTCATCTAACCGGAACGCAAGATAACAAATGGACTAGGAAGGTGTTGGAATGGCGACCTAGACAAGAAGCGTGTAGGAATAGAGGAAGACCTCCCACCAGCTGGACAGATAATCTGAGAAGAGTAGCGGGAAACTGGATCCAAAAAGCCCAAGACCTGTTTAACTGCAAAAGAGTAAGGGAGGCCTATGTTCAGCAGTGGACGCTAAGGGCTGATATTAAATAAACAAACTATAAATCAATTACATATATCGGAAATACTTAAATACTAAAATTGCCTCTATATTAAAGAGAAACAATCTTAACATTGCATTCAAAACTAACAACACATTAGGAAAACACATAAAAACAACAAAGATAAAATAAGTAAATATCAGTCGAGTGGGGTCTATAAATTAAACTGTGGCTCATGCCAAAAAAGTTACATAGGTCAAAGAGGAAGGAACTTTAAAACTGGAATTAAAGAACATAAAAGAGATTTTATAAATAACAATAACTCAAGTGCAACTTGGACTTGCGCAATTAGTGCTCTGTACGTTGATTGCTTTTAAACCCACGCATCAGGGACGCCTTCCGACTCCCACCTCACGCCAGCCGTCAGTTCCCGAAACCATCCGACCCGCTGCTCTCGGATGAAGACGATGACCCCCCTCGCCCGCCGCACATTGGCACCAAAACCCGAAAAGGTGGCCAAAATATGAAGGTGTCGAATTATATGAAAATTTGCATATCTGGTTTTTTGAGGTGGCTATTTAAGAATCTAACATAAAAAATGTAAATAACAAAATGGCGGGTCCAATATGGCGGACAAGATTGATAAAAATTGTAATATTTTCATGAAATTTCAACTATAGGGCTCCTCGAGGTGCTGATGAAGAATCTGAAATTAAAAATGTGAAAAACAAAATGGCGGATCCGATATGCGGACATAAATGATAATTTTTGTCATATCTTCATGAAATTTCGACTATAGGGCTTTTCGATGTCGTTAATAAGAATCTGAATTTAAAAAAGTGAAAAACAAAATGGAGGATCCAATATGGCGGTTTGAAAAAAATAAGTTAATGTTTTAAAGTGAAACTGTTTGTTATTAATATATAATGATAATATGAACTATATAAAAATGTTATTACAAGAAAAATCAATATTCTTCATCTGATGAAAGTGTTGATTCATCATCACTGTTCTGAATGTCAGAACTGGGAGCTTTTAGCAGTCCAACGTTTTCAATTTTTTCGCTGGTAATTTCCGCAGGCTTGATATTAGCGGATTTGATGATACCAAAAGCCTCTGAAATGCATCTTCCATATTCTTAACATGATTACATTTTCGCGCAAAGTTCTGCCGATATTTTTTTATAAATTTGTTACAAGATTCTTGGGCCTCTTCAGATATTTGTCCGATTGATAAAATCGAAGCTTGAATAATGCGTCCGCTGTGAACTGTCGTTGGCGCGTAAAACCAGAGATATAAACTTACATATAAACGAGCTGTTTCTAGAAAGTGTTCCTCATATCTCGAAACATCAATATCGAAGCCGCAAGTAATAACTCGTAATACAACGTAAAATTTCTTAATTAACGTCTCGTCTAGTCCAGTTATTGTTGCCGTAATTGCCGAAGTTTCGAAGAAACGACGCGCAGTATTTCCGTCATTTGTACTTCCGTATCCCTGTTTCAGCTGATCTTTTTTACATAAAATTTATTTTTAAAAAAATGTGCAAGTGCGGGCAGCTGATTTTGCTTCTATATTATTAAAAAATAGTTAGAAAACACCATAAAATTGGTTTGACAGTGGGATGTCGTGGGACTTTTAACTTATGTATATTTTAATTTTGACGTTTGAAACTAAAAGTTCTAAAAAAATGATATTTTAAACTTTACAATAATTAAATGATAATCAAATTTTATTGTAATCAATTATATCGTTTAAATGTACTCACTTTCATTCGGAGAATCCATTTCACGAAATTAAATTAACTTCAAATACAAAACATTTGAGCGCAATTGAATCTGCCTGTCTAACTCAAACAGAACAAGCTCAGAATCTGGCCTGCTTGATTATTATAACCCGTCATTTCGAATAGCGCAAGTATCAACCCACATACCTAGAGCCTGAAAAGTCCCTCAATCGAGCATTCATTTTACTGACTTATGGCCACTTTTTCGGCATTCGGTCCCAATGTGCGCCGTGACAAGAAGATTGTCTCAATCTAGCTTAAGTTATAATTAGTCTTAGTTTAAGTTAATGTTACGCCCGAATTTAAGTTAGCGTAAGTCTTAGGCTAAGGTAGTTTTAGTCTTAGTTTTAAGTCTTAGCATTAAGAAATTCATGTATATATAACACATTTCCTAGGTTAAGTTAGTATAGGATCACTAGTATAAGAGCTTAGGTTAAGTTAGTATAAGTATACAATCATTCTTATGAAAAATGTACTATCAAAATTATAAGAAAGAGGCTTTGCCTATCTTAGTGTTCAATAAAGATAATGAGATTGCTTTTAAAATAAAAAATTTTGTTACGGGGGTATAAAATTATCAATGACTTCACAAAACATACTTCAAATGAGTTTTCAACAAAGTTTTTTTTTAATCTTTACTGAAAACTGATGACCTTGAATTTTTTTTTTATATATACCAGATAAACTATTAAAGGTAATGTACTCGTGATAATTTTCGTTCAATCTAAACCTCGTGGAAATCTACTAGAATTTTTTAAAATATTTTTTTGATCAGCACTTTTCGAGATAAGGGCAGGGACAGCGATTTTTTCTCGATTTATTAAAAATAATGCAAAGAAAAGTGTGCGCAAGTATTACATTATATATATTTTTGAACTCGTATTTTTACAAGCTTTCATTTGTCACCCCACTCGATGATCTGGTAGTTTTTTTTTTACTTCCGATGTTACCCCTCAAAACTAAACCCTTAAGTTAAAATTTAACTTTTAAAACTACACAGCTATGATGAGGCCGTGTAGTTTTAAAAGTTAAATTCCTAATTAGTACCAAATTTCAACTTTCTATGTCAAAGGTGGGCCGAATATAACAAGCCTTTAATATTAATCTTCGTGGATTATGAGAAGGCCTTCGAGTCAGCGAACCAGGATATGTTTTTTAAGGCTCTTGCTGAATGTCGTGTAGATTCAAAGTACATCGAAATTCTAAGACATATCTACTGACAGGCAACATCAACAGTTAAAGTACATAGGGAAACAAACAAATCCCAAGTCGAAAGAGGTGTGCGTCAAGGTGACACTGTTTCCTTAAAGTTGTTTATCACCCTTTTGGAACACATGTTTAAAAATCTGAATTGGAGCAACATGGACATAAATATAAATGGAGAAATGCTGAATAACTTGAGATTCGCCGATGATATAGTCCTGTTAACAGATCGCGCAGATCATGCTAATGTCATGCTTAACACCCTAAAAGAACAGTTCCATAAAATTGGCCTAGAGATAAATTTTTTAAAGACCCAGTTTATGTCAAATCTAGTTTTTACCAAGCCATTATCAGTAAATGGGATAAACATCGAGCAAGTCAAGACATATAAATATTTGGGACATGAAATTAAGCTGAGCAGAGATAATCAGACTCATGAACTACAATGGAGGGTCACTCTAGCTTGGGCCGCATTTGGCAAACTACGAGAAACGCTGAAATCAGGCATACCTATTTGCCCTAAATGAAAGATCTTTAACCCATGTATGTTACCTGTGCTTATTTATGTAGCAAAAACTCTAACTTTGACAAAGAAGACAATAGATAAGATAAGGGTAACTCAAGCGGCAATGGAGCGGTCAATGTTGGGCTTGTCTCTTCAAGATAAAGTCTCAAATAAAGAAATTAGGAACCGAACGAGAGTGATAGATGTAGTTAAGAAAGTTCTATCTTTGAAATGGAATTAGACCGGTCATCTAACCAGAACGCAAGATAACAGATGGAATAGGAATGTGTTGGAATGGCGACGTAGACAAGAAGCGTGTAGGAATAGAGGAAGATCTTCCACCAGACGGACAGATAATCTGAGAAGAGTAGCGGGAAACTGGATCCAAAAAACCGATTTAACTGCAAAAGAGTAAGGGAAGCCTATGTTCAGCAGTGGACGCTACGGGCTGATATATGATGATGAAAATTAAATAAACAAATTATAAATCAATTACATATATCGGAAATACTTCTAATAAAATTGCCTCTATATTAAAGAGAAACAAACAATGTTAACATTGCATTCAAAATTAACAACACATTAGGAAAACATATAAAAACAACAAAGATAAAATAAGTAAACATCAGTCGAGTGGGGTCTATAAATTAATCTGTGGCTCAAGCCAAAAAAGTTACATTTACATTAACGATCTGCTGAAAAAGACCGGGAATCCAATCTACAGCTTTGCAGATGACGGTACGCTTGTCTCTTCATTCACCTTGAACGTTCGGACATCGGCTGCTCAGGCGAATATCCGCAGACAGCAGGAGGTCGTTCAACTTAACAAAGACTTGAAAGACATTTTATCTTGGGGTGACAGTAACCAAGTGGAATTTAACGCTACAAAACCCAGACGGCAGTTTTTTCTAAAAAAGTTAACGTTGCTGAACCCGACATAGTTATGTCGGGGTACTCCATTCCCCTAGCATCGTCGCTCAATTTATTGGGCGTTAGTTTGGGAGTAAATATGTCCTGGCATGAACATGTTGCAGGCATAGCAAGGAGAGCTTCTCAAAAGTTTGGAATATTATTTAGAACCAGAAGGCTTTACACCCCACAACAACTGTTAATTCTTTACAAAGCCCAAATTCGACCAACTATGGAATACTGCTCCCACGTTTGGGGCTCCGCTCCCAAACATACACTGCATTTGTTGGATTCTGTTCAGAGAAGAGCGGTCCGTCTGATTGGGGACCCGGAATTGACCGGCGGCCTTGATTCGCTGGGACATCGAAGAACCGACTTGAGTCTGTTCTACAAGTATTTTCATGGAAAGTGTTCGAAGGATGTAGCCCGCTTAATTCATCCCAAAGCGGTGCATGTTAGAAATACACGTCGCGCTGGTGCTTCACATCCGTATGAGGTTCAGCTTGTTACTCCGCGTACAACGCTTTTCAAGCAATCTTTTATATGGAAAACGTCATCCCTTTGGAATAATTTGCCCAGCGCTGTGTTTCCCACCGAGTACAATTTACAGCGATTCAAGAACAACGTGAATCGCTTTTTCCACACTCATGCCGCTCCTGGAGCGCTTTAGGGACTTCTCTGCAGCACGTGTGCTAGACCCATAAAAAAAAAAACATAGGCCAAACAGGAAGGTACTTTAAAACTAGAATTAAAGGGCATAAAAGAGATTTTATAAATAACAATAACCGGTCAAGTGCAACTTGGACTTGCGCAATTAGTGTTCTGTACATTGATTGCTTTTAAACCCACGCATCAGGGACACCTTCCGACTCCCACCTCACGCCAGCCGCCAGTTCCCGAGACCATCCGACCCGCTGCTCTCGGACGAAGACGATGACCCCCTCGCCGCGCCGTGACAAGAAGATCTAGGTTAAGTTATAATTAGTCCTAGTTTAAGTTAATGTTACGTCCTAATTTAAGTTAGCGTAAGTCTTAGGCTAAGGTAATTTTAGTCTTAGTTTTAAGTCTTAGCATTAAGAAATTCATGTATATATAACACATTTCCTAGGTTAAGTTAGTATAGGATCACTAGTATAAGAGCTTAGGTTAAGTTAGTATAAGTATACAATCATTCTTATGAAAAATGTACTATCAGAATTCTAAGAAAGAGGCTTTGCCTATCTTAGTATTCAGTAAAGATAATGAGATTGCTTTTAAAATAAAAAATCTTGTTACGGAGGTATAAAATTATCAATTACTTCACAAAACATATTTCAAATGAGTTTTCAACAAAGTTTTTTTTTAATCTTTACTGAAAACTGTTGACCTTGAAGTTTTTTTTTTATATATATACCAGATAAATTATTAAAGGTAATGCACTTGTGATAATTTTCGTTCAATCTAAACCCCGTGGAAATATACTAGAATTTTTTAAAAAATTGATCAGTACTTTTCGAGATAAGAGGAGAGACGGCAATTTTTCTCGATTTTTTAAAAATAATGCAAAGAAAAGTGTGCGCAAGTATTACATCATATATATTTTTGAACTTGTGTTTTTACAAGCTTTAATTTGACACCCCACTCGATGACCTGGTAGTTTTTTTTTTTTACTTCCGATGTCATCTCTCAAAACTAAACCCTTAAGTTAAAATTTAACTTTTAAAACTACACGGCTTTGATGAAGCCATCAATTTCTATATTAGTACCAAATTTCAACTTTCTATGTCAATAGTTTTGGAGACAGACAGACGACGGACAGATAGACACCGAAGTGATCTTATAAATGTTCAGTACGGAACACTAAAAACAACTCGGCTTATGCTGACCATCTATTAACAAATAATCACATTTTCAAACTTTAGCATTTTATACACAGGAAACAAAGGTAGAAAGCTGAATTTTTAGAGATTAAGAAAAGAAAAAAGGTACGTAATTTTCTAAATGATCAGTTAGAAATAAACAAATTCTCTTTTGTTAAACTTATGGGTTTTAAATAAACCGTTAGAATAACAGACCATATAATAATATAAGATCCATTATAATTTAGAAATTCCACAAGATTTTTATATAAAGAGCCAATGTATTAAAATTATTTTTTTTGTACATCAGATGAAGTAGCAAAGCTACTAAACATGTCATGTGATTGCTAACATACAGTCAACATCAATAAAGTGACAGTCTAAAAACTAAGTGGTTTTTTACAAGTTTTCAGGAAATATAACACAAATACTGAAAATTACTTATAAGAAATCACGAATTCAAGTGAAATTCAAAACAATACAATGTTGCCTTTCATTTAATAATTCCTTCTGAATGAAACAGAAACTTGAAGAAAGGTTCGGGGATTCCTTGAATATCTCAACCTTAAGGCCGCTCCCTGATTACTCCTTCAGTTTAAAGTGTAACAACACACATCACTAACAAAATTATAACACGACACCCCCAAATTGGGGAATTAGGTTAGGTTAGATTTAGTTAGGATAAGGTTGGTTAACTCTATTCACAAGAAAATTAACCTTAGAGTTATAAATCATCAATCATCTAGACATATAACAAGCTCAGAAATGTAAAAGGAGTAAAGGGTTTTCCCAGTTCACAAGGAGTTTTAGTGGGTATGCCAACCCTTCAGGTTGGAGAGCTCCACATACCTAGAGCACTTTGGGGCACCCTTATGGTGACGCAGACTGCTCCAGAATCCATAAGGCGGATTTCTCCTTGATAAAAAAAAACCAAGCACACCGAGAAAAATGATACCACACCGACAAATCAGGGAGCGGCCTTAGTGTCACTTCGAGAAACAACTATGATTACGGGCTTTAACAGTACACCAAACAATTCAATTTTATAATCAAAAGAAGAAGAAATCTGTTCTTAAATAAACCCATTTTCGGTGTTCCAAATAGGTCTTATACTGTGTCACAGTAAACAAAACGTTTAACTCGCGTGGTAATGTTTGTTTGTTTAAACGTAATTAAGCCTATAAACATTCGTTCTGGCTGGTAATTTAACCCGCGACACTTAATATACCTGACTAATTTAATTACGTTGAAAACAAAAAGATGTTTTAATGGTTACTGGTGTGGTTTTTATACTTTCATTATATATAATTAATAACGCACATAAAGCATTTTCGTTTTTTAAATTATAGTACTGTAATTAAATACACAAAAACTGTTTTAGTGAAAGCCCATACAGATTTAAAAACATGATTAATAATCAAAGAAATATTGTTTTTGTAATTTAACACGTAGCCTGAAATGTTTTTGATATAGCTACTTAAAACACATTTTTTTTTTTTTGCAAAAATTCGACTTTATTCATCAATATAGTCTTCTTCAAGAGCGATACAATCAGTCCAACTCTTTTCTAACATCTCTATATCTTTATTGTAGAAGGATTTACCTTTGCCTTCAAAATAGACCTCCGTTTCGACAATAACTTCTTCATTGGAGTCAAATCTCATTCCCGCGGGCATTTTTTTGAGGTCTGCGAATAGATAATAGTCACTGAGAGCCAAATTTGGATAATACGGTGGATGAGTAAGCAATTCGAACTTCAATTCATGCAATTTTGCCATCGTAACCATTGACTTGTGACACGGTGCATTGTCTTGATGAAAAACCACTTTTTTCTTTTACATTTGGGGCCGTTTCTTTGCGATTTTTGTCTTCAAACGCACCAATAATTTTACATAATATTCACTATTGATGTTTTTCCCTTCTCAGCATAGTCGGTGAAAATTATTCCATGCACATCCCAAAATAAAGAGGCCAAAACCTTCCCACCCGACTGTTGTGTCTTTGGTCGCGGCGGTTTTCACCGGCTGCTGTCCACTAAGCTGACTGCCGATTTGATTTCGGTGTGTAGTAGTGGATCCATGTTTCATCAATTGTCACATATTGCATGAAAAAATCCTTTTTATTGCGCTTAAACAAGTCCAAACAGCGCTCAGAATCATCAACACGTTGTTGTTTTTAGTCCACTGTGAGGAAACGCGGTACCCATTTCGAACAGAGCTTTCTCATGCCCAAATGTTCATACAAAATATGACCAACATGTTTTTTGATATCGTTAGGGTGTCAGCTATATCATGCAATTTCACTTTACGGTCATCCAAAACAATTTTGTGGATTTTTTTGATGTTTTCTGGTGTAACCACCTCATTTGGGAGTCCAGAGCGTTCAGCATCATTTGTATGTGTACGACCACGTTTAAAATCAGCATACCAGTAAATGATGAGTGATTTTCCAAGGGCAGAGTCCCCGTAACACTTATGAAGTCACTGGTTTACTTGAACGGTATTTTTTCCCATCAAAAATCAGTGTTTAATCAACACATGAAATTCGATTTTCCGTTGTTTTAAAAATTACAAAAGTAGCGTCACTAAAACCAGTGTAACTTGTAAACTAATCGTCGAGATGTTTATGAAATTTTGACACGTATCGTTTGAAGGTTGGTAGTTCCTAAAAATCATATGGATTTTTTTGAAAAGGGCGACATCTGTGTCAGACCAAAAACTTTTCAGCCTACGTGTTATAAGGTGTACACAATCAGAATACTGTAGGACTGCGGATGAAGATGGATAGTCTGCAATAGCCTAAAACTCCTAAAGTGAGGGAGAGAGAAGATAGGATCAACGCAACCGTCTGCAGAAAGAGAGGACTTATCTAATACACAAATGGATCTAAACAAAAAGAAAATGCTGTAGTAGTTGCTTACTGCTCATAGACAGGAACAAAGTTATCAATGTTGCTGGGCAGCTACGCATCCTTAAACAATCTAATATCTACAACATCCTTATGTGTGGCTGGAAGATGGTGGATATGGAAGATCGTATCCATTTATTTGGGTAGTATAACCATCTTGTTCTCTTTGAAATAGGCCAGGGTGAGCTCCCAACTGGTAAATGAGTGTAAAGGCTTGTTAGCGAATTTGGCGGACAGAAATAACTTACTTCTCGTCTGGGTACTTAGCCATGCGAGTGTCCAGGGAAATGAGATGGCTGGCACAGGAGCCAAAAAGTGGGCATTAGCCAATCCGATGACTCGTGAATTCTTTTTGGGAAATCCGAAAGACAAGTTCATGAGAGACTAGAATGCGGCACCAGGGATAATCTAATAACGAAACCTAATCCTAAATAAAGCTGGTCTCTGCTGAAAAAAAAAAATAGGAAAGGCCTGAAGATAGCGACAGACGACACATTTACCTGAATGTGCACTTAACCCACATTGGGATCAAAGACCATTCAGATTGCAGAGTGCTTGGAGGAGGGAGAAATAGCTTTTCCTCTAACTATATTTTGTACGGCAATTACACAAGCTGAACAAACTCATCCGGTATCCCCAGTAATTATGATTCTGGAATATAATAAACGGATTTAATTTGGAAGGCTGCTCGTCTCCTTTAATGTTATTAGCCTCCCAGAACCTTAGAATAATGCAGGTACACAACAGACCCTTAAGAGGCGTGAGGCATTGCCTTGAAATGTCGTCGCGAGAAAATATTAATCAGCGTCAAATCAGGTCAACTTATGTTGATAATGAGTTTGAAGTACCTGATGTTCCATTCTGCTAAAACTAGGTTCTCTGATCGTAACCATCAAAATATTGTAAAGCGGTTGTAAAGAAGCTACATCTTCACATATCGCTCCAAATTAACAATTGTTGTGCGGCCCCTATCATCTTCAAAGATGTATGGATCGATTAATCTATGGACTGATATTTAGGCCCCAAACCGTTTCGTTAGGTTAATCTGAAGACTTTTGATGCTTTAGTTTAAGATTTGTCCTACTCCACCTGCAGTTCTGTTTATTAATGTGGCGGTGGAAATGTGTCTCATTTGAAAATAGAGTGATGGGTAAATGATGAAAATCGTTTAAACTTTTGATTAACGCAATATCAGGTGACTTTTTCCTTTATCAGCTATATATCATGGAAGCGCACACAAAAATCTTCATGAAGAATGCACTGTAAGCAACTCTTGGGCATATTTATAACAGTTACGTAGTGAGAGGACAGGGTTCGCGAGAACGGACACACGAACGCACTCTACGTTTGGACCTCATCTTAATGTTCTTTGTCGCTCTGCTATTATATTGTATATTTATTTCAGAAACGTAACGTAGACAGTGTTTTGTTTAATATATTTTTAATATTTTCTGTAAGTAAATGTTTATAAGTAATCTATGATGTTACTTAGACCGGTTCACAATTTAATAACATTAGTATTATTTTTCCAAATTTCTAATTAACCTTTGTATTCAAAAACATTTTATCAAAATTGAAACTTAAAACTTAAATGTTCTTTTCGTAACATTAGAAAAATTTAGCACTGAACATAAATAAAATGAACTGTACAGTATTTTTTTATATTTAAAATTGTATAATTAATTGTATAATTAAGAGTTTTTTTTCTTTTGTTACAGGTGTGCAATGCAAATTCGTAAATTCGGGCGGACGCTAGTGAAGATGGATTATTATAACGAAGGATTGAGGTTTATAATTATCAATTTTTGGAAGAATTTATGTGTATTTAGTACAATCAAAGAAGAATGAAAGAGAAAGAGGTAATTTCTAAAGGTTATAATACAACAATAAATATATTTTTTTTTTTGTAGAAATATTTCAGTATAAATCCATTACGCAATGTGTATTTTTAAATACTGTTCAATCCCAGACGCTAAATATTAGAGCATTGTACCGTATTGTTTTATTATTCTAATTATTTGTTCCTTTCAGGATATTTTTATTTTCCTACTGATTAATTTGTTTTAGCTAATTTATTTTGAAAATTTTTCAATTATTTATTTGCTAATTTACTTATTTTTTTTTAGGTTTTATTTATTTCTTTATTGTTATAGAAGATAGGTATTTGTTTACTAATTTAACTAGCTTTTCAGGATATATTAATCTGTTTACTAGTTTTTTTTCAGAATATACTAATCTGTTTATTAATTCTTTTCAAAATATATTGATTTGCTTATGAATTTATTTATTTATTCAGGTTATATTTATTCCTTTTTTGAGAGATATAAAAAAATCCTTATGTTACTAGATGAAATATTTCTTAGAACAAGAACGAAGTAGAGCACATTTTTTTGAAAATATGGATTCAATCTTCTCTTTTTATAATTTAAAAATAACCGTTTTCTTTTCAGGATCTCTAATTTGAGAATGCCTTAAGGTTAGAGCTCTATACTGTATTGTTTTATTATTCTATTATTATTTGTTCCTTTCAGGATATTTTTATTTCCCTACTAATTAATTTATTTTAGCTAATTTATTTTGAAAATTTTTCAATTGCTTATTTGCTAATTCACTTATTTTTTTAGGATATATTTATTTCTTTATTATTATAGAATATAGGTATTTATTTGCTAATTTAACTATTTTTTCAGGATATATGATTTGTTTACTCATTTTTTTTCAGAATATATTGATTTTCTTACTAATTTATTTATTTTTTTAGGATATGTCTATTTGTTTGCTAATTTAATTATTTTTTCAGAATATACTAATCTGTTTACTAATTCTTTTCAGAATATATTGATTTGTTTACGAATTTATTTATTTATTCAGGATATGTTTATTCTTTTTTTTTTGGGGTTATATTTATCTGTTTACTAATTTTTTTAGAATATATTTATCAGTTTACTAATCGTTAAATGGTTTATATATATATATTTTATATACTTAACTAAGAACACACACTTATATGCGTACTGGTTGTAGTGTTTTTCTAGCATTTTTTTTAAATAACTGACCAGGTTAGCTTGGTACATTTTTTTTTAAAGTGTGAAGAGTCAAAGTCAAAAAATACTCATGATACTTGCAAAAGTGTTTTTTTTTTTCCCAGATTTAGCAGAATTAGTTTTATATTGAACTGTGATCAACAGCAGAGTTATTCAGGATTACGTAACAATAATTAGAATCTTAGAATACGGAAATTTGTAGTTGTGGCACTCGATAAACTGTTCAAGGTGTAGATTTTCACGAAAGCCACAGATGTGTCGATATCTAGAAATCTAACGATTTTTCACTTCATATTTTATATTCTGATAAGTTATGAGCTGACCTATCAGCACTGGAAGGGAATACATAGGGTAAGTAAGTAAGATAAATTGATAATATCGTTTCATTTATTGACCATTATTATTATATTATTGTTAAAAAAAAACTCATTAAATTTAAACAATACTGGTTTTTAAAATTTATAAAAAAAAAACTGTTTATTTATATACTATATATATATATATATATATATATATATATATATATATATATATATATATATATATTACATATAGTATATAGTTAATGAAATGGTATGATTAAGCCAACAGTTTTTTTATAAATTTTAAAAAAAACAATATTATTTAAATTTAATGAGTTTTTATAACTAAAACCGATAGAAATATTTGCTTGGTTAACAATAATATAATAATAATGAAATAAATGAAACGACATTGTCATTTATTCGGCTGTAAGTTAGCGGTAATAGGTTCATATTTTACTGAAAATGTTTTTTTAAGGGGGGAGGCCTGGCCTGTGTGAACGACCATTTTTTTGTGAATCATTTATTGAGAAACTATAATATTTATACTAAAAAGAAAAAGTGCATAAAAAAGGACAACTTTTTGGCTTCAAAAATACTTTTTAAAAAAATTCAAAAAGGCGGAGCAGCAGCTGCTCAGAATGACTCCTTGAATTTACGCCGCGCAACGCCCAGGTCGCTAGAAACAAATTCATTAACGTATGACTATACGCTTTGCATGGTTTTAAATTTACCAAAAAAAGTCAAAAATTGCGAATTTGAAATTTTTTAAAAAATTAACCCTTTTTTTATAAAAGTTGTAAAAAAATGTTTATAATTTAACTTTTTATAATTTTTATACATTTATTCAAAGGTCAATAGGTCATGTATAAAATTTAAAGGAAATTCGTGAATGACTTTTTGAGGTACATTAGACGGCGTGGGAAATTTTACGTTTTGAGAAAAAAAAAGCGAACTACTGAAGCACGCTGTCCCTCTGCTGTTCACCTGTTCGCGCTTCCTTACGAACGCTATCCAAACGAAAATATATTGCTATTTTTCTCTTCAGTGATACCGTATGTTACCAAATTTGTAAAACTTCGTGAAGACATTCTTCAGATATTAAACTAACTTTTTTTATAAAAAAACAAATCGTCAAAAAAAATTTTTTTTACATAGGCCTTCCCCCTTAGCTAACGTTTCATCCATTTACAAAGCTACTGGTCGGTAGTTGTTTGGTAAGAAATTTTTGCTCCGTAGGTTATTGGCTGAATTCTAGCACATTTCCAGCAGGAAGGAAATTTTCCGTTTAGAAGCGACAGCTGCTTTGCATTTTCGATCGAACCAAGGTTATATGGGGCTCTCCGGCCGGAGTGGCTGGGATACCCACTAAAAACTCTTTGTGAGCTGGGTCTGCGGCCCGTTACTCCTTTTACAATAGCACGGTTTTTCTTTGTATAGGTGTAAATGTGTTTAACTTTAGGATTAATTTCTACTGATTAGATCTAAGCTACCTTAATCTACCTAATCTAACTATAAACTAAACCTAAGTTCCCGTATATTTCGGGAGTATTGTGTTACAGTAGTGTTAGTGGTGTGTGATGTTTACATGTCTATTTATTTTTGGATAAGAGTCGCTCAACTACACTACGGTCTCATCTCTATATACTACGTAAGTCCGTCTTGATAGTCGAGTCAGTGTAAATCTATTCGTATACTTTATCTTTATAAGGCGTAGAGTAATAAATAATACTTTAGTATACCCACGATAGGGTAATACACTAAAATTTTGTGTATTATTTAGTACTAGCAGTGCCCACGGCTTCGCTCGAGTGGACTTCATTCACTATTATCGTCACTGCTCATTCCTTATATTACCTAACGTAATAAAATATATCCTATAATCTGGCCAGAAAATATATGTATGAATTAAAAAAAAAACACGTAAATCGGATAAGTAGTTCGCGAGTAATAAGCGCACTAACCGACAGTCAGGCAGACAGAGAGACGTTACATCTATAATTATATAAAATGCACCGTCTCTCTGTCTGTCTGTCTGTCCGTTAGTGCGCTTGTCACTGGAGAACCACTTATCCGATTTATGTGCTTTTCTTTTAAAACATACATATGTTCTCTGGCCAGGTTATAGGCTATGTTTTATTACGTTAGGTAACATAAGGAATAAGCAGTGACGATAATAGTGAATCAAGTCGGAAAAAAGTTTGCGTAGGGCGCGTTCTCTTGCAATACATTGCCTAAACCATTAAATATGGAACAATATCATGTAGCAAAGAATATCTATAATATATATAAAATGCAACGTCTCTCTGTCTGTCTGCCTGTCCGTTAGTGCGCTTATCACTCGAGAACCACTTATCCGATTTACGTGATTTTTTTTTAAAACATGCATATATTCTCTGGCCAAGTTATATGCTATATTTTATTACGTTAAGTAATATAAGGAATAAGCAGTGACGATAATACTGAATCAAGTCGGAAAAGAGTTTGCCGCTAGCACATTCTCTTGCAATACACCGCCTAAACCACTAAATATGGCACAATATCATGTAGCAAAGAATATCTATAATATATATAAAATGCAACGTCTCTGTGTCTGTCTGTTAGTGCGCTTATCACTCGAGAATCACTTATCCGATTTATATGTTTTTTTTTAATTCACACATTTGTTCTCTGGCCAGGTTATCTATAATCTTCTATAATATATATAAAATGTAACGTCTGTCCGTGTGTCTCTCTGTCTGTCCGTTAATGTGCTTATCACTGGAGAACCACTTGTCCGATTTACGTGCTTTTTCTTTTAAAACATACATATGTTCTCTGGCCAGGTTATAAGATATATTTTATTACGTTAGGTAACATAAGGAACAAGCAGTGACGATAATAGTAAATCAAGTCGGAAAAAAGTTTGCCGCTAGCGCGTTCTCTTGCAATGCACTGCCTAAACCATTAAATATGGAACAATATCATGTAACAAAAAATATAATATATATGAAAGGCAACGTCTCTCTCTTTGTCTGTCTGTCCGTTAGTGCGCTTATCACTCGAGAACCACTTATCCGATTTACGTGTTTTTTTTTTTAATTCGTACATTTATTCTCTGGCCAGATTATTTATAATCTTCTATAATATATATATATATATATATATATATATTTATATATATATATATATATATATATATATATATATATATATATATATATATATATATATATATATATATATATATATATATATAAAGCAACGTTTCCCTGTCTATCTGCCTGTCTGTCGGTCCGTTAGTGCGCTTATCACTCGAGAACCACTTATCCGATTTACGAGCTTTTTTTTAAACATATATTCTCTGGCCAGGTTATAGGATATATTTTATTACGTTAGGTAACATAAGGAATAAGCAGTGACGATAATAGTGAATCAAGTCGGAAAAACGTTTGCCGCTAGCGCGTTCTCTTGCAATACGCTGCCTAAACTATTAAATATGGAACAATATCATGTAGCTAAGAATATAATATATATAAAATTTGATCAATAATGTTATCCAATGGCCATATTTTCTTTTCTTCTCCGATAACGTGATTTACACATGTTTCCCAGTTCTTCTTCACATTACGTATCGCATCACCAAATAAGGGCTTAACATCCATCATTTTAAATGTTGTATTGTTTCTTGTGACTTCCCCCTTTATTTGTGCCCATATCAATTCTATCGGATTTAATTCACAATGATAAGGAGAAAGTCACAGTACTGTTATACTATGTGAAGCTGCTAGTTCATCTAGAACGTACCTTTTAAAAAAATTTTTGTTAATACTAGCTAAATCTAAAAGTTCTCTTTGACTGCGTTCTGATATTTTCTTAGCGTAACCACTCCAATAGATCCATTTTTCTAAGTACTTGTTTGTTGGTAGTTTTTCTTGTGGTCTGCAATGGTAACTCGCGTTGTCCATAAAAATAATTGAGTTGACTGGAATCAAATCTAACATTTGAGAAATCTATTCTTCAAAGACGTCAGTATCCAGTCCTCATGATAATCCGCGCTGCATTTAAATTCAAAGGTTAACAAGCCACCTTCAACAAATTCTTACGAACTTCCGGTGTGTGTGATAATGAGTTAACGTCCTTTTCCGGAGGGCGGATTGAAACCCGTTGACCATCCCTCTTGATGGGCCTGACTTCGAATTTTAATATTTTCATCTTGCCAGCATTTAGCTACCGTATATCCTTCGTTTAACCAAGTGTCATCTAAATAATATATTTGTTTCTCTTTTTGTCTAGCTTTTCAGATGTTTTTTAAGTAATGTCTTCTCCAAGAGAAAATATCATTTCTGTCTATTAAAATAGATTTCCTAGAATGCTTTTTCCATTGGAAACCAAGTTATTTTAAAATTTTCCACAGTGTGTTTCGGTCCATTTTGGGATAATCCGGGTCTTCTTGGACCCTAACAAAAATTTTATCTAATGTTAGAATTTCCTTCTTGACTTGTTGAAAAAAAAAAAGGCACGTACTTTACGCCTTATTTCTTGCTTCAAATCTCCTTCAATTTCAAATGTTGGTCGACCTGGAGATTTCATCGGCGAATTTAGCGGTTCGTTTCTGGATTCTTTTATTATTTTATATACAGTTGATTTTGCAACACCCAGCAATATAGCATACTGTTCCATCGTTTCCTCAACCTATAATGTTTTTATGTTTCCATGATTTAAAAGATTTAAGAATCATTGTCTTTTTGTTTACTGATTGCAAATTCTCCATCTGATCTCACTTCATATGCTTGTACTCTGAACAACACCAAACTATGTACTGTTAATATTACAATTTAACCATATCACCCTCAATAGATTAAAAGAAATTACCTCATCCCAGTCTTAATGCCTAATATTTATGCTTATTTTCTATATATTATATACCAGGTATACAAATATGAAATGAGGATTTTTTTTCAAAAAAAAAAAATGTTAAATTCGGGAGAATGATAAAAAGTGCTTTATTCAAAGTATGCTCCATCGCTTGTTATACATTTTTCCCATCTTTCGGGCAATTTGTGAATACCACGCCAGCAAAAATCTTCCCCTTTTGCTGCGAAACATTCATCGAGCCATTTTTTCACATCTTCGTACGAACCAATGCGCTGCTCAGCAAGTGCGTGACCCATCGATGCAAACAAGTGGTAATCGGAAGGAGCCAAGTCTGGTGAGTAAGCCGCATGGGGTAGAACTTCCCAGCTGAGTGCTGGGAATGACTTTGTGTTGCCTCTTTCGGTATTCTGGCCTTTTTTTAAGCAGCGAACGGTTCAAATCGGTCAATTGTAATAGCCCACGCCCCTCTGGTTTCACCAAACAAAGAGCATTGTTTTTCTGCCAAAGCGATTCGGTCTTGCGTCGATGTGGATGGTGCGCCTGGGTCTACCCATGATTTTTTGCGCTTGAGATTCTCAAAATAAATCCACTTTTCATCCCCTGTAACTATACAATGCAAAAACGACTTCCTTTTGTACCGAGCGAGCAAAATGCCACACGTGTTTTTTGGGCTTTTCCATTTGCCTGTCGTTCAACTCATGTGGTACCCATCTACCGGCTTCTGAATCTTTCCCATCTCTCCTAGCCGATTGGAAACAGTTTGTTGACTAACGCCCAATTGCTCGACGAGTTGTTTTTGTGTTTGCGAATCATCTTTGTCCAACAATGCTTGCAATTCCACATCTTCGTATTTTTTTGGCGGTTTTCCACGTTCCTTGTCTACAACATCGAAGTCACCACTTTTGAAACGCCGAAACCATCGTTCACACGTATCTTGCGATGGAGCATGTACACCATAAGCTTCTCGAAGTAATCGGTATGATTCAACAGCAGTTTTCTTCAAATGGAAACAAAAAATTAATGCTGTTCGCGAATCCTCTTTGTTGGGTATAAATTTTGATATATTGAACACAACAACACAACATTATGCACACACTTTTTCAATTTATCACTCTTGCGCGTCTGACACTTGTTGATGACACAACAAAATGGAGCAGTGTCAAATCTTTATAGCACAAACTGCATTGGTGCACCATATGTTGTCTGAGATCCGCATTTCATACTTGTACACCTGGTATATTATCACAATTTCTTGGAAATCCATATCATCCCCAATAAAATAAATTAAATTACCTACCTAACCCCAGGTATAAGTCTTAATGCCTATTATTTCGGCATATTGACTAAGTAAAAGTAACAAAGGTAAAAGTAGCAATCTGATAGTAGGTACGCCTATGGAATTTGTTATATTGAGTGATTTACTACTCCACGTCTTTTAAAGATAGAGTATAGTATGTCCGTGGGTCGTGAGTAACGATTACCAACGTTTGCGTTGTCCCTGAATGCGTTAGCTATCTCAGGGTTAGGGTGAGCTGTCGCTTTCTCAAGGAAGTGAAACTGGGCATTTCGGGTGAATGTTTGTGGACATTTCAAATTCCCTATGCAACTGGTTGTTGCTGACACAAAGGTCTAACCAAGGGAAAATTAGAAAATATTCCTTGAGTTTTTCCCATTTAGCAGATTTGTAATGTCAAATCTTGTGTGATTTAAGCGCCTCTCTGTTACTGATTGGTAGTATACTCGATGTTAATATTATATCATCAGAAAAACTTAAAACGAAAATCGCTAAAGAGGGCTGACGAATAAACAGTTGCTTTTTGATTTTGAGGAATACTTAGCAAAAATAAATTAGTCAAGAACTAAACTGCCAAATCATTACAGGAAACCTGCAACACATTTTTTTTCCATTTTCAGTTTAAATCTAAATTACTTGATTTTTTTAGATTTTATATCATAAATTCACAATTAGTAATAATTGAAATTGCTTGTTTATTTTAATTATCTAGTATTCTTTCACCACTCCTGTTCCACATACTTTAATATCAGTAAACAGCCAGCATTCTCTATACTTAAATGATTTATTTCAGAAACCAGAATATTATAAATATTTATCGCTTAACACTTACTATAAGATAATTTTTCAAAATACATTGAACTTTTCAGAGAAACATAAATTATCTTATGGGTAAACGTTAATATCACCAATTATTGATAAAATGACGAAATGTGACTAGCTCTAAAATTGTATTAACGTTGAGTTGGGAGACGGAGGACATCTTTACCTGACAGTATTAGAGATATCAAAAAAATCTAATGCTGCCCGGTAAGATGTTAACAGTACTCCCCAATCTTCAGTTCTTTTTCTTCAATCTTCTATAGCGTCGGAACATGTTTCATCTCACGTCTCATCCAGCTTGTAGGGATTATTTAGTTTCCTCTTAGATCTGATATCTTTAGAAAAGGTAAACAGCATTCTAAAGATTACTAGTTCAGTCAAAATGAATGATAAATAAGGTCCAGGAAACGTCTTTTTTTTTTAAAAAAAAAACAGGGGCCTTCAGATTTTGTTAACTTTAAAAGATAATACTCGTAGAATAACTTTATAGTTCTGTACCCTTTGTTAAAAAGAGAACCAAACTTTACCTAAATGAAAAAAAACCTGCCAAGTGCAAGTCGGACTTGCGCAATTAGTGTTCCATATGGTGATTGCTTTTTAAATAAAATAAAATCCTTACCTAGGCTAGTTAATTAGCTCCCTGACATGTATATATCTTAAGATCCAATATGTATTATCACGTTTTTTCTTAGCCCATAATGTATAATAGTTATAGCATCTTAACTACCTAATAGCCAATAAATCAATCTAACATAATCTAGAATCTAGTCGTGAAAGTGTAAAACAAATATTTACTACCTCAAGATTTATTTAGTTATAAACAAATAAAATAAAATTATGTTGTCTCGGTGCCTATCCCTTAGTCTCCAGTCATCATTGAAATTTATTTTATCTATGATTGGCCAAATGCAGTAATGTACTGAGAACTATATACGTATTTTACCGATTGCACCGAATACGTATTTATATTTTGTAGCTTTTAGTCTCGGTGAAATTTTTAACTTTAGTACTTTTCGAGATAGGACACCGATTTTTGGCCATCTTTTAGAGATAATATGAAAAAAAGTTGGTCCGAGTATTACATCATATATATCTTTGAACTCGTATTTACACAAGCTTTCATTTGACACCTCACTTGATGACCTTAGAGAAAAAAATTCTCACTTCCAATTTCCTAACCCCTTAAGTCAAAATTTAACTTTCAGAACCACAGTGCTCTGATTCGACCATCAATTCCTAGATTTGTGCCAAATTTCCAATACCAAAGTGATCTCATAAGTGTTCCATATGGAACACTAAAAACACATTGGTATATTAATTTGGTAACAAAAGTAGATTTATTTCTCTATGTAAGACTAGTAAGACTATATATTTAAGAAAGCTACTTGGTTTTTATTTGGGACTAAGACAGCCAAATTCTGAAGATTTAAAGATTGGTCAAAACGTCTGTGAAAGACAAAATAGATTTCTCTCAACTAACAAACTCAATTCTGTCAAATTTTACTTTTTTGTTTTAAGAACTCGATTTTGGAAATATTCACATAGAAGTGAGGAATCAAGTCGCAAGGGCGACGATATTTTCAAACGATTAAATATGGCTAAGTAAACACCTAAGAATTAAATAAAATCTTAAAAGTGCACGATCACATCTGGATTTATGCTAACAGAGATATCGGAAACCCGACCCAAAACAACAAAAATACAATAAATACCCAAAACAATAAAAATGAAAATAGTCCACAGAATAGCGGAAAAGACCTTATTAGAAATAGAGAGAAACGACAACATTAGACAGGCATTTAATAAGCTGTAGTTAATCAACTTTATTTAATAGGTTAACATACGAGTTCATGCTCGGTAAAATTTAAATTGCAATTTCTCACGAAGTAGTGTAAGTACGACAATAAAATTTTTATTACCTGTCGTTGTATTGTTATTTAATTATTTGAAAATAATTTTATAGGTGTACCAAGCAGTTGAACAATAAACAGTAGGAAGACAAATGCAAAAAATATGAAATACATCTTTTTCTCGTTTGAAATAATTAGAAAGAAATATTTATACTTAGAACCCACATTTCCATCTGTTCCCATTGTGTCAATATAAATGGTGGATTCAAGCCAACGATAATAGAAAGCGTCACTTTCTTGACCACTTAAAGCCAGCTTCGGTAGTGTACTATCTTTAGTGACGGAATATTAAACCACTGGTTCGATTCCGGTAGTCGGCTGGGTGTTGTGTGCGTGTGTTTTTAGGTAGTAGTTAATGCAGAAATGCAACGACGCCCGTAGTATAATTACTGCGTTGTCTTAAAAGTGCCGTGAAATACAAATGTATCTTTTAGCATTTGGGCAACGTTGTCCTCAGAGACACAGTAAGAAAAAGGTAAAAATCAAAAAAAAAAATCAACAATTCAATGATTCACATGACGTAAGTTATATTATAAAATTACGTTTCTAACCAAGTTTCTAAACATCGTTATACGAGGCTGGTTTGAAAAGTCCGTGCAAAAATAAAAACTACTTATGTGTTTGGGGTAAACCTTTTTTATTTTTCGACATAGTCTCCTTTTAGGCTTATACACTTCGTCCAACGATGTTCTAGTTTGTTGATCCCTTCCAAATAATAGGATTTGTCCAAGTCTGCAAAATATCCATTAGTGTCTGCAATCACCTCCTCGTTTGAATAAAATCTTTGTCCCGCCAGCCATTTCTTCAAATTGGGGAACAAATAGTAGTCCGAGGGAGCCAAGTCTGGAGAATAGGGGGGATGTGAAACGAGTTGGAATCCTATTTCCATTAATTTTGCGACCACAACTGCTGAGGTGTGCGCTGGTGCGTTGTCGTGATGGAAAAGGACTTTCTTGTGGGCCAATCGCGGGCGTTTTTCTTGCAGCTCGGTTTTCAAACGGTCCAATAACGATGAATAATATTCACCTGTAATAGTTTTACCCTTTTCCAGATAGTCGATGAGGATTATCCCTTGCGAATCCCAAAAGACAGTCGCCATAACCTTTCCAGTCGAAGGAACGGTCTTCGCCTTTTTTGGTGCAGATTCCCCCTTGGTAACCCATTGTTTAGATTGTTGTTTGGTCTCAGGAGTATAGTAATGTATCCATGTTTCATCCACAGTGACGAAACGACGCTTAAAGTCCTCCGGATTCTTCTGGAACAGGTGCAAACCATCCTTGCAACACTTCACACGATTCCGTTTTTGGTCAAGCGTGAGCAATCGCGGCACCCATCTTGCGGATAGCTTTCTCATGTCCAAATGTTTATGCAAAATATTATATACCCGTTCAGTCGAGATGCCCACAGTACTAGCAATCTCACGCACCTTAACGCTTCTGTCATCCATCACCATATCATGATCAATGATTTCTGGAGTCGTAACCTCCACAGGCCGTCCAGAACGTTCAGCGTCACTTGTGCCCACCAACCACTTATAAACTGTTCTAATCGAAGGTGCAGAGTCACCATAATGTTTATCAAGCTTCTCTTTAGTCTCCTGAGGCGTTTTGCCTTTCATAAAGTAATGTTTAATCACCACACGAAATTCTTTTTCGTCCATTTCTTGAAAATCACTCGACTTCCTTGATTCACACGAATGCCAAACACAAAGAAATAGACCAATATGGCTGAAACTTGGTGTGCGTTCATTCAAGAGATGCTACTAACTAAACATGACCTCGATACGCGCCGGTGGTGCCATCTCTCGGACTTTGCACGGACTTTTCAAATCAGCCTCGTATATAAAAGGATTATAGAATAGGGCTTGTAAAAGTGTTCAGGTTCTACATCATCGTGTCACATGAAAATGAGACATAGTAGTACTAATAATAGAAACTATATAAATTTTGTCCATATATATATATATATATATATATATATATATATATATATATATATATATATATATATATATATATATATTTTTAAGGAAAAGGAAAATAGGACTCGTTTAATATCTTAAAGATAATTTAAAACATATGCTAAATATTATAAAATTTTAGCGTGGAGATCCCTTACAAAGTTAAAAAGACTTAAAAAGAAGAAAAATCTCCACGCGTGACTATGACGATTTGACACGTCACTTATGACTTTTTTGGATAAAAAAGAGAACTTTAATGTCAACCGAAATATACATACACACACACACACACACACACACACACATATATATATATATATATATATATATATATATATATATATATATATATATATATATATATATATATATATATATATATATATGCACTAGGGTTATTCAGGACTACGTAACAATAATTAGAATTTTAGAATACGAAAATTTGTAATTATGGCATTCGATCTAAGGGGTAGATTTTCACGAAACTCATAATTCATGAGAGTGTTAATATCTCGAAATCTAACGATTTTTCACTAAGGTCATATTTACATATCAGCCTTCGAAGGTTTTTGGGACACCCATATATATATGTATATATATATATATATATATATATATATATATATATATATATATATATATATATATATATATATATATATATATATATATATATATATATATATATATATATATATATATATATATATATATATATAATTGCCGGTATTTGCGGTACTTTTCTCCACGTGGTGGACTTTATCGAGATAGAGATACAGGAGGAGAAGTCTATATATTGTAAACAAGCCATAAACTAGATCGTTGTGACAGTGACTATCAAATTCCAAATTTTCAGAGGTAGGTATCCGACCATCTCGAGATTGTATGTGAATAACCCAACCTCGAGATTGGGTAAAATATGTTGATGAGCTCTAACCAAGCATGAGAGCGAGAATATGGTTGTCTATTGTCAGAAAGATACAAACCATCAATAACTTACAGTAATAAGGGAGCCACAAATGGTAAATTTACTAAAACTTTAAATCTCCCTTGAAACGCTCCATAAATTGAAGACTAAATATACAGGGTCTTTCATTAAAAATTCATACTATATATTATAAAAATAATAAAAAAAAGTTCCTGAAATATTTCCATTGTGTTAAATTTTATCCACAGTCCTGTACATGCTCTCATACGACTAGAAATATTATCAATTATATCTAAAAAAAAAAAACAAACTAAAAATAAAAAACCGTTTTTTTTTGATTAAAATGTATACTTCTAGCATAAAATATAAATAATGAATGAAAATACAAAACATAAATTACGACTAACCTAAGCTATTGTTATGTTATTATTACTTTATCTATTTCTACTCCATGGTATGTCATTAAAATTAAATTATAGCCTTTTCACTTCCATTATGTAAAAATTGCTACATTTTTATTAACAATACTATTACCAGCCAAAGAAAACTTTTTATTTCTTTTCTCTAAAGGGCACTTTAACTTTATAAATCTATAATATATATAAAATGCAACGCTCGAGAACCACTAATCAGATTTACATGTTTTTTTTTTTAATTCATACACATGTTTTCTGGCAGGTTATAGGATATATTTTATTACGTTAGGTAACATGAGAAGTAAGCAGTGACGATAATAGTGAATCAAGTCGGCTAGCGCACTCTCTAGCAAACTGTTAAATATAGATCAATATCATGTAGCAAAGAATAAAATATATATAAAATGCAACGTCCCTCTGTCTGTCTGTCTGTTAGTGCACTTATTACTCGAGAACCACTTACCCCATTTATGTGTTTTTTTTAATTCATACATATGCTCTCTGGCCAGGTTATATAATAATAATAATCTATATAATATATAAAATGCAGCGTCCCTCTGTCTGTCTGTCCGTTAGTGCGCTTATCACTCGAGAACCACTTATCCGATTTACGTGTTTTTTTTTTTAATTCATACTTAACACGAAGGCTGAAAAGTTCTTAGTCTAGCTACTTAAAATACATTTTTTTGCAAAATTCTACTTATTCGTCAATATAGTCTCCTTCAAAAGCGATACAATCAGTGCAACGCTTTTCCAACCTTTCTATACCTTTCTTGTAGAAGGATTTGTCTTTGCCTTCAAAATAGGCCTCAGTTTCGGCGATAACTTCTTCATTGAAGGCAAATCTCTTTCCCGCAAGCATTTTTTTGAGGTCTGTGAATAGATAATAGTCGCTGGGGGCCAAATCTGGAGAATATGGTGGATGAGGAAGCAATTTGAACTTCAATTCATGCAATTTTGCCATCGTAACCACTGACTTGGGACACGGAGCATTGTCTTGATGAAAGAGCACTTTTTTCTTGTTCATTTGGGGCGGTTTCTTTGCGAATCTTGCCTTCAAACGCATCAATAACTTTGTGTAATATTCGCTATTAATGTATTTTTCCCTCTTCAGCATAGTTGATGAAGATTATTTCATGCGCATCCCAAAATACAGAGGCTTCTCAGCCGACTGTCTTTGGTCGCTGCGGGCGGCTTTCACCGGCTGCTGATCACCTAGATAACTGCCGATTTGATTCCGGTGTGTAGTGGTGGATCCATGTTTCATCCATTGTCACATATTGCATGAAAAAAATCCTTTTTATTGCGTCCAAACAACACTCAGAATCATCAACACGTTGTTGTTTTTGGTCCATTATGAACAAACGCGGTACCCATTTCGAACAGAGCTTTCTCATGCCTAAATGTTCATGCAAAATATGACCAACACGTTCTTTTGATATCTTTAGGGTGTCAGCTACCTCACGCAATTTCACTTTACGGTCATCCAAAACAATTTTGTGGCTTTTTTTATGTTTTCCGGTGTAACTACCTCATTTGGGCGTTCAGAGCGTTCATCATCATTTGTATCTGTACAACAGCACACCAGTAAATGATGAATGATTTTCCAGGGGTAGAGTCCCTATAACACTTCTCAAGCCATTGCTTTGCTTGAACAGTATCTTTTCCCATCACAAAACAGTGTTTAATCATTTCACGAAATTCGATTTTTTCCATTGTTTTGAAAATATCAAAAGTAGCGTCACTAAAACCACTGTAACTTGTAAACTAATTGTCGAAATGTCATGAAATTTTGACACGCATCGTTTGAAAGTTGGTACTTCCTAAAATCATATGGATTTTTTGAAAAGGGTGACATCTATGTGTCAGACCAAAAACTTTTCAGCCTACGTGTTATGTTCTCTGGCCAGGTTATAAGATATATTTTATTACGTTAGGTCCACGCAATCGGAGCCGCGGGCACTGCTAGCGTTTAATAAAAATAAAAGAGGTTAATTGATTTATCTATCATATTATGCACCAGTAAAGATGAGGGTGTTTTTTTAAGGTATCTACCTAGTGATGAAAATAACATCATACAAAGAATTGGCAAACCACCCTTAGTATAATGCCTAGTAAAGGATATTTATTTTATTTATTATAGCAAGGGAACACGGGAGCAAATTTTGAATGTGCGTCAACTGATAGAGAAAGGAATTTATCTCTGCTTCATCAACTATCAGAAAGCTTACAAGGTGAAATGGGCGAAACTATGTTCGATTCTGAAGAAAATGGGAACTCCGCCACAGTTGTTAAAGCTAATACAAACGCTTTACGAATTCACCATAGCCGGTGGTATCGCCGTTGGAGGAAAACGCATCCAGAACCTGCGCAGATGACACCTTGATTATAGCCGCAAATGAAAGTGAATTAGAGGTCATTATGCAAAAACTGACAAAGATCAGTAAAAGCTACGGATTGGAAGTAAACAACAACAAAACAAAAATAATGATCATTGGTAGAACGAATGATAATTAGCCTCAACATCTACTAGGGTAGATCGTAGACTCCTATTAATACCTTGTGTCAGTGTCACTCAGCAATGCGTAGATCACTCTCAATTGCTCGCTCTGCAGCCACAAAATTAGTCAAAATATGGAAAAACTCGACCATCTCGCGATCGGCTAAGTTAAGGCTCGCAAGAACGCGTTTATCTCCGATTGCAACATATGTATCGGAAACATGGACGATAGAGAAAACTAGTAGAAATAAAATTGCTGCCTTTGGGATGTGGGTGTATCGTCCAATTCTCAGGATATCGTGGGTGGAACATCGAACTAACCAATTTATTTTACAAGGACTAAAAATTACCAAAAGACTGAACTCGCTTATAAACCAGACACACTTGAGATATTTCGGCCACTTTAGCAGAATACATGAACGGTTATACAGGGAAAGGTTGACGGCAAGCGCTGCAGGGGTAGATCACCTTCACGTTGGATGGATCAGATGAAACAGTTAACCCGGAAGTCATTGCATGAAGCATCAGAGCATGTACGGAATCGAGAATAGTGGCAGATGATAGTTCAATCCATTTATTGAGTACAAAGTCACCATACTCTCTTGAGGATGAAAGGACTTAGGAGGAGGAGCATGAATAGCATAAAACCGTTTAAGGAAATTTTTAATAATGTACCTTTGTTCTTTCTCACGTTTGGCCAATGTAATTTCATGTTTGACTGACGGGCTTAAGCCAAGTCAACACAAACGCTATTACCATTGTGTTTTAAGGAATGACCTGACAATGTTATATGTTTTCAAAAGCACTGACTTCTTAATGTTTTTGTGTATGTTTGTGTTGAGTCCTAATTGTACTAAGTGTGGTGTGAATGTTGTTGGTGTAAGGCCAGTGGCTGACATGACGAGGGGGACAATGATGACTTTTTCTTGTTTCCATAGCCTTTTTAACGTGGCTTGGTTTGGCTCTGGTGGTTATGTTTGTCCCGCATCTGTGTCGGTTGTATTTGGGATTGATTTCGGTGGGTCCAGGCGGCGAGTAATTTTTTTCTTAGTGATTTCTTTGTCAGGTTTTGTGATTTTGTTATAGCAACGCATAACGTGTTCGTTGATTTCTGTGGTGCAACTCATGCGTTGCTTTGACTTTCCTACCTTGGTGAGTGTCGGCTTACTCGCTGGCACAACCCTTTTGGCAGGTCCATTTTCTTTTGCCCGGTCTTCACTGTTCTGGTCGAGCTGCCATTTTCCGCGACGTCTCGACCATTACGTCGCTCGCTCGATGCTTCTTTTATTGGTTTACTGTTCTTTGGGGTGTTTTCAGTGTTCTGTGGTGTCAGAAGCTCAAAGTGTCCCGACATTGGGTTGCCTGTTAGTAGAAGGTAAATAGTTGGTGTGTTTTTTTGTGCTTATTATTGTTGGTCTGTCTTTAAAAGTTATTATTCTTCCTTGTTTTGAGAATATATCAGCAAAACAGCACAACATGACTCAGGTACCTTGGGATCGTACCCGTACTATGAGAATCCTGGGATTCCCCTAACCCTTGAGAGATTATATTTATTTTTAGTTCTTCTTTCTCACCTTTGGTCAATGTGGTTCCATGTTTGGCTGGCGGGTTCAAGCCAAGTCAGCACAAACGCTGTTACCATTGTGTATTAAAGAATGACCTGATAAAGTTACATGTTTTTAAAATAACTGACTTATGAATGTTTCTGTGTATGTTTGTGTTGAGCCCTAATTATACTAAGTGTGGTGTGAATGTTGTTGGTGTAAGGCCTGTGGCTGATATGAGGAGGGAGACAATAATGACTCTCTCTTGTTTTCATAGCTTTTTTGTTTCTGTTGCATTTGGAGATTTTTTCTGTGTATTTAGTTTGGATGTTTGTGTCGTTGGGGACAGCTATGACAATTAAATAGGCTACTTTTTTTTTTGCACTGAAAAGTAATATCAGGGCGGAAACTGTTTTATTTGTGTGGATACTGATGTCCCAGTAGAGCTTGTAATCTTTATTGGGGATCTGTGATTTCTATGAGTTTGTATGTTGTGGCTAGTGCCTAGTGAACCACTTTTGCCGCTGAGTCATGTCTGGATGTGTATTCCGTGCCGGCTAATATTTTACATCCGCTTGTTATGTGTTCGATCGTTTCTTTATACTGGTGGCATTTCCTATATCTGTCTTCTGTAGTAGTTGGGTCTTTGATGATATGCTTTTGGTAGTTTCTGGTTAATATGACTTTATTCTGGATCCTGTTTCAGGGAATAGCTGCCCATCTTGTAACCAGGTGTATGATTGTTTCTTGTTTACGTGGTGTTTATTTTTGTTATTATTACTGTTCTATTGGCATAGGCGGCAAAGCCGTTGAAGCTGGCTACAACAGATAGAAACAAGCTACAATAGATTTCAAATATTAAGTAAATAGTAATAGTTCACAAATGAAATGGTTCTAAAACATGATTTATACGAAAAGGGAAGAAATAAGGATGTGGTTAACGAGGAGAATACTATAGTCCCTGAGCTAACATCTACCATAAGTATTCTTGAAGGTATTCACTGAAATGGCTTTCATCACGGCATGTGAAAACTAGTTTCATACACGATACACTCTATTCGAAAGGAAATGCTGTCTGCATATCTTGTAACTTCGCGAACTAACTTCCAATTAGGTCCCCGTAGTATTTCATCATCACTAAAAGTAAACATGTTTAAATGCACAGAGTGATATCCATGAAGAACTTTCTAAGTCTCTATTTGATCACCACGAAGCCCCCTTTCAATCAATGTCGTAAGTCCAAGAGATTTTACGCGCTGATCATAAGGGAAGTCTCGTATGATAGGAGATAAACAAGTTGACTCTGTTCAAGTGGATCATAAGGATGTTATTTGTATTAATTTTCTAGATGAGCCTTATGTCAAAATAACATATAGGTTGAAAAGTTTTTGGTCCGACACATATATGTCGCCCATTTCAAAAAAATTTATATGATTTTTAAGAAGTACCAACCTTCAAACGATACGTGTCAAAATTTCATGACATTTCGACGATTAGTTTACAAGTTACAATGGTTCTAGTGACGCTACTTTTCATATTTTCAAAACAATGGAAAAAATCGAATTTCTTATGTTGGTTAAGACCTTTTTTGATGGGAAAAAAATACCGTTTAAGCAAAGTAGTGGCTTGATGAGTGTTACGAGGACTCTGCACCTGGAAAATCACTCATCATTTACTGGTATGCTGAATTTAATCGCGGTCGTACAGACACAAATGATGCTGAACGCTATGGACGCCCAATTGAGGTGGTTACGCCGGAAAACATAAAAAAATCCACAAAATTGTTTTGGATGACCGTAAAGATAGTGGGTCATATTTTGCATGAACATTTGAGCATGAGAAAGCTCTGTTCGAAATGAGTACCGCGTTTCCTTACACTGGACCAATAACGACAACGTGTTGATTCTGAGCGCTGTTTAAGCACAATAAAAAGGATTTTTTCATGCGATATGTGACAATGGATGAAACATGGATCCACCACTACACACCGGAATCAAATCGGCAATCAGCTGAGTGGATAGCAGCTGGTGAAAGCCGCCCGAAGCGACCAAAGACACAACAGTCGGCTGGGAAGGTTTTGGCCTCTGAATTTTGGGATGCGCATGGAATAATTTTCATCGAGTATGTTAAGAAGAGAGAAAAACCATCAATAGCGAATATTATATGAAGTTATCGGTGCGTTTAAAGGCAGAAATTGCAAAGAAACGACCCAAAATGAACTAGAAAAAAGTGCTCTTTCATCAAGACAATGTACCGTGTCAAAAGTCAATGGTTACGATGGCAAAATTGCAAGAATTGAAGTTCGAATTGCTTCCTTATCTCCAGATTTGGCCCCCAGCGACTATTATCTATTCGCAGACCTCAAAAAAATGTTCGCAAGAAAAAGATTTGGCTCAAATGAAGAAGTTTCGCGGAAACTGAGGTCTGTTTTGAAGGCAAAGACGAATCCTTCTACAAGAAAGGTATAGAAATGTTAGAAAAGCGTTGGACTGATTGTATCGCTCTTGAAGGAGGCTATGTTGATGAATAAAGTCGAATTTTGCAAAAAAAATATGTTTTAAGTAGCTAGACCAAAAACTTTTCAGCATAGACGTTATAGTTCCAAATATTTGGTTATATATTAACATTGCCAGTGTTTTCCTGGTTATATACTTATACTATATATATATATATATATATATATATATATATATATATATATATATATATATATATATATAAATATAAATTTTATTCTCGCACACTATATTTCCTACGCTTTGTCTCCCGTGTTTATAAACTCCTTTATCAACTACAATGTACGTAAGTATATTAAATTACTTCATAAATTATACACTGACAGACTAAATTGGTACTTTTCATCTCATGCAAGGCATTTTTATAGATGGTGACATTATACTCGCTGCCGTGAAAGGTAATAAGAAAATAATTTTTATGCGCTTTTGTTCTAACATAACAAATTTACGGGTTTCCTCAGATTTCGCTAACTTTATAAGATAATGGAATAACTTTATAGTTCTATACCCTTTGTTTAAAAGGAAACTAAACTTTACCTAAATGAAAAAAAAACTGGACAAGTGCAAGTCAGACTTGCGCAGTTAGTGTTCCATATGGTGATTGCTTTTTAAATAAAATAAAATCCTTACCTAGGCTAGTTAATTAGGTCCCGGACGTGTATATATCTCAAGATCCAATATGTACTTTCAAGTTTTTTCTTAGTCAATAATGTATAATATTTATAGCTTCTTAGCTACCTAATAGCCAATAAATGTATCTAGCTCAATCTAGAATCTAGTAGTAAAAGCTTAAAACAAACATTTAATACCTGATGTTCAATTGTAAACAAATAAAATAAAATTATTTTGTCTCAGTACCTGTCGATTAGTCATCATGGAAATTTATTTTATCTGTCATTGGCCAAATGCACTAATGTAAATGAGTATATAATACTAAAGTTAATGAGTATATTACTGCACCGTATTTTAAATAGCTGCCGGAAAATGAGACTCAAAGAAAATCTGAAAGCGTCCTTAAAATTGATTGAAGATGAACTGTAGATTCCAAAATCAACCGTGCACAATATTTTAACTACTTGTAAAACTCAATGTTCCTTAAAATAATCGTTACTGGTGATACAACATGGTTTGTTTGGCCTTTGTAGGATATTGATTGATTTGATTCCTTTCTCTTTTTCCGTCTTCATTTGTCGATGAAAAAAGAGCAGTGCGACACTACTGAAAATGTTGAAGCGTCAGTGCCCACGACCCTCAACAGTGTCCCCAAAAACTGATATAAAAGGATATAATGGACTTTGTTAAACGTTAGAACGCCAAATTTATAATTTTTACAGAATGTATTATTTTTTTAAATTTTCTTTCTTAGAATGTTGATTTCGTGGCAGTGAGGTTATTACAATTTTATTTGAAATTTTTATCCCTTTGTGTACTTTTTTTGTGATTTAAAATGCTATATTTTTTTTAAACAATTGCGCTACTCAAAATCAAATCATATAATATCATCAAATATCAAATTATTAATAACAGTAAATAGTTCTAATATATAGAACATTCTATTAAACAAAAGAAGCTCGTCCTCTACTTTTAGTTTAACGAACTATTTTCATTAGAAAGAATATTCCGAGGAAAATACAGCTTAACTCGGCTTTAAACATGTGTTAAATGTATAGAGAAAGATCAAGATATCCGGGAAAACAAAACTTAAATAAAATAACAGGCCAAGTGCAAGTCGGACTTGCGCAATTAGTGTTCCGTACGTTGATTGCATTTAAAATAAAAAATTTTGTTACTCAGGTATAATATGGTCAATGACTTCACAAAACACACCCCAAATGAGTTTTCAACAAAGTTTGTTTCCGATCTTTGTTGCAAACTGATGACCATGAACATTTTTTTATATACCAGATAAATAATTAAAGTGATAATTTTCGTTCGTGGAGAATATGTCAGAGTTTTTTTCAAATTTTTTTGATCATTACTTTTCGAGATAAGGGAGAAAGATAGCGATTTTTGACAATTTTTTAAAAATAATACAAAGAAAAGTATTACATCGTGTTTTCATACGCTTTCATTTGACACCCCACTCGATGAACTGGTAATTTTTTTTTCACTTCCGAAAACACGTCATTGTGTGATTTTTCGAGTCTTGACAGAATAGTTTTTAAAAATAATTTTGATTTTTTTTATTATTGTTGAGTATAGTCGTTAAAAAAAGATGTACAAACATATATATAGAGTGCCCCTTATGTATTGAATAAGCAGCATTTATTAATTAGTGTATCAAAATTTTTTTAAATTAAAGTTATACAGTGTTATACGGCACACATGCTGACGCTGACAATAAAATGTTTTAAACTGTCAGTTCGAAGAAATTATGCAATCTTAAATTTTTTTAAATGGAAAGAATATTATTTTTTTTTTGAGTCCTACTAAAAATTCTAGATATTATTTGTCTAACATATCATATGTCTAAATTGAACCGTTTTGGAATTATTGATATTTGAAATTAAAGAGATCAAATTTAAAAAAAAAATAAGCTGGCTTTTGTCAAACATTTACTATTTTTGAGTTCTACTTAAAATTCTAGATATCATTTGTCTAACATACCATATGTCTAAATAGGGGGGGGGTTGAACTGTTTTGGAATTATTAATATTTGAATTTAAGGAGATCAAATTTTAAAAAAAAATTAAGCTGGCTTGTGTCAAACATTTACTGTCAGGTAACGACTTAACGCGTCAAAAAATGATTTATTAATGACAGCGTTTATTGCTGCATTTTGTGAAACTGCAATTTGAGAGTAATATCATTGGTACATTTAACAGAAAATAATCGCTTTGTTAATGATGGTTGGTTACGGAGACAGTAGGAGAATACAACAGGAGGTGTGTGATCTTTTTAACGCAGAATATCCGATTCGAGAACCTATTACCCAATCCGTATTTAGCAAAACATTAAAACGATTTAGACAATCAGGTCATACAGCCACTTGTCAGCGTTGCCTAGACCACAACATAAGTAAAGGTACCTTAAGTCGTATAGTGAATGAAGAAAAATTGCGTCCATACAAATCTATTCTTTTGCAAGAATCATCTGAAGTAGATTACGACAGACGCGTTGAATTTTGCGAGGTCATGATGGACGAATCAATAATGTTCCTAACATAATTCATAATATTGTTTTTTCTGAGGAGGCGACATTTTGTCTTAACGGAAGAGTTAACAGGTACATAACTGCCGGTACTGGTCTACTGAGAATCTCCACTGGATAATCGACAGTCATTCTCAAAGCCCACAAAAGATAAACGTGTGGGCAAGGATTTGTGGACGTCATATCATTGGTCCCTTTTTTACATTACAGGACGGCGGTATTTACAGTTACTCCAAGAGCAAGTTATTCCAACTTGTGCAGATCTTTTTCCCGATGAAAATAATTTGGATACCCCTAGCAGGAATCTGTGATATCAACAGGACGGAGCACCTCCTCACTATGAAATCAATGTTCGTAGATATTTGGATGGGATATTTAGTAGGACTCAAAAATAAAATAATATTCTTTCCATTTAGAAATATTTAAGATTGCATAATTTCTTCGAACTGACGATTCAAAACATTTTATTGTTAACGTCATCATGTGCGCGGTATAACATCCTATAACTTTAATTTAAACATTTTTTTGATACACTGATTAATAAATGCTGTGAAATCATTATTCCATATATATGAGGCACCCTGTAGATATATACATATACATCTATACATATACATATATATATATATATATATATATATATATATATATATATATATATATATATATATATATATATATATATAATAATATGGAGAGTTTGCATACAAATCGTATGATAAAATCACAGAATCTCGGTAGCACATGTTTTCTTCATTGCGTCTAATACACGTTTATGACGATACGCCTCTCGGACGTTAATTTTGTGGACCTGTTTGTGATGCTATATTTTACTAAAATAACTAAAATAACACTTAAAAACCACCGCTTAATCACGTGACAAATTTTATTCGATAGAAATACAAAATAAAAACTCCATATTTACTTATCCATCACATCAATAAATCGTTAAATAAATAAGCGAAAAGCAAACAATTAAAATAGTTAAGTCAATATTAAAGTAGTTTATTTATAAAGTAGGTAAGTACAATAAACTGTTTATCCACTGCCTGATTCTAAAAATAATCCGGTACAGTTTTTTTATCAGATTGAAAAATTCAACTTGGGAAACCTTGACCTCTCGTCTCACTTAATTTCTTGGCATGTTTGAATTTTTTGTTCATTAACCATTAAAAATACAAAATTAAAACTGTATTTTTTTTTGGTTATAAGTAAATAATTAATTATATAAATAAATAATTTTGTTTCCCAACTGAATTAATTCATTTTCAGAAAAATATATAAATATGAAATGGTATAACATATTAATAATAAAATGTATAAATATTACGTTCAGTGTAGATTGATACAAATATATTACCATTTTTGCCAGAAGCAGTCTACCAACAGACAAAGTATGTCATTCATAACATCGATCAAATCAATGATCCATTAGAAACTTCAATGAGTGCATCACTACTTATGCAAAAAATTACTTTACTACGTTGCCATGCAACACTATTAAAAAACTCGATGATCGCATGTGGTCTGATAATAAAACATGCTGTGGATACGTAGTTGTCACTTAGATTTATTAATTGGCATAGTAGGTTACAAATGCGCATTTAGAAAGTATTCAGCTTTCTTATAATAATGTTTTTCATTTATTCGCGTTTAGCTAAAATTATGCACTTTATGAGATTGGACTTTTAATCACATTAAAAAGTCCAGTAAATTTTGGAAGGATGATAACACTATATATTTGACCAAGTCGTTTGCATGCTGTTCAGCCAGCCAGTTTTCAGGCCAAGTTAGATGTGTGATTACTTTTTAATGTAAACACGCGGAGCCTTGATTTTTACACGTATAGACAAACTTAGCGTTTGTCTATATGTGTCTAACGTATAGACAAGGTTCTATTCTAGTATTAGCAAATGTTAAGATCCCTCAAAAAGTCGGTGTAAATTACATCAACGTGTTTTTTCGATACTGTAGATCTTGTTTTCAAGAAGCAATGCTGGTATCTTGAAACGAGAAGTTTGGCTTGTGACAGGATAGAGTTATACACTCACATTTCAAATACCTTCGGAAAATAACGTAATAGAGCTATGAGAAAAAAGTAGCGTGGGAGGTAGCAACTTGCCCCTTTGACAGGTTCATCTGACACAGAAACTATTCACCATTCAGATATATTGGGCCGTCGCTACTGGCCCATTATGGCGTAAACGGTAACACCGTAGGCGTGGTACTGTATCATTAGCCAGTTCAGTAGGACTTGCGCTCAATGGTTGGCAGGATTCGATGTTGGCCCGAGAGGCCTTTTTTCTTGCATCTAAAAAATGGCGTGAATGGTAGCAGCTCAAATTTTGTTTCATTTATTTCGCTTTGACGAGAATATAGCAGAAATAAGGTTGGCAAGAGTCGCCCGGGGGCGTGTTCTCTGAAATCGGCTCTTTTAAGGGCATTTTTTGACCCTAAAAGAGCCGATTTCGGGAGAAAACGCTCATGGGCGACTCCTGCCAATCTTATTTCTGCTATATTCTCGTCAAAACGAAATAAATGAAACAAAATTTGAGCTGCTCCCATTCACGTCATTTTTTTGGAGTCAGGAAAAAAGGGTCCCTCGGGCCAACATCGACTCCTGCCAATTATTGAGGGCAAGTCCTACTGAACTGTCTAATGATACTGTACCACGCCTACGGTGCTGCCGTTCACGCCAAAAATGGCATATTCGAATTGGGCCTTATTGGATAATGGGCTAGTAGCGACGGCCCAAAGTATCTGAAAGGTGAACAGTTTCTGTGCCAGATGAACCTGTCTAAGGGGCACGTTGCTATTGCCTACGCCATTTTTTTTTCCCATAGCTTTTGGTCCATAAAAGAAGAAATTAGCTTGTAGTTGCAAACATTCTGTGGACTGTCTGAATTTAAAATCGGATTTAATATGCCGTAATTATATCAGTTTACATTAGTACATATTCATTTGATGTCAGCGAGACTGTACTCTCTTAATATAACTAAAAGTAGATCTATGCTCTAAAAATTAACTGTTATTTAATTTTATTCAAGGTTTCAACAAATATATTACTTAAAAATCTGTAGCTCATACAAAAAATAAATAAATGAATTATTTCAAAAAGAAAATATAAAAAAAAAATATATGTAACTTTCAAGAGGCGGCCACCGGAGACCCGAGTTCGAATCTCGGCTCGGAAAATAATATATTAAAAAAAAATTTACAACGTGACTGTCGCCTTTCTCGGGAAGGCAATGGCAAACCACCGGTAGTATCATGCCTAGTTAAGCCTTCCCACTTTAGCCGTTCGGAACCAACAACTGTAGGTCCCCTTGGTCTGATAGATACTAACCACAGGTAAGGGCAAGAGGGTCCGTATCGGATATGGCCCTTCAAGAAGAAGATGTAACTTTCAAACAAAAATTTTTTGAACAGACCTGAATGTTTCAATTATTCCATCACCTGTTACGAAATTAACACACAGATTTTTTTATATATTTTTTTCGTTATAACAGCACCCATACATATATATATATATATATATATATATATATATATATATATATATATATATATATATATATTCATTACAAAAAAGAATATACAGCATAATGCAAAAAAAAAATGATCAGTGCACTGTTAAAGAAAACCTTTAAAAGCAAATTCAAAAATGAAAAAGATATGGTATAAAACACCAGATAAATTTAGATGTTGGCTCTTTTTTTGTAGGAAGAATTTATTAAATATCCTATTGCTTTTCCTCTTTAAAGTATGCCATATAGTTACACAGTTTCGCAATTTCGGGTTATGCCATTCGTTAAGGTCCAAAAAACTGAGGATAACCACAGGAGCTCCATGGTTCATGAGGAATAACCAAATTCATAGAGACCTCAGTGTGCCAAACGTAAAGGCACACACGAGGAAAGCCCAACTGAAGTTCATGGACAAGGCGTCCCAGCACCCCAATCTAACCATCACTGACGTCTTCCGAATCCCCCCGCAAGCCCGCCGCCAAATCCTTAGACCCTCAAACCCGTTCTCGGATAAAGACGATGGCTCTTCCCAGCCACCATGACAGAAGACTGTTAAACTAGGTTAAGTTAACATAAGTCCTAGGTTAAGTTAACATTAAGTACTAGGTTAAGTTAGTATAAGTCCTGTGTTAAGATAGCATAAGTCCCAGGTTAAGTTAGGTTAGAACAGTCATGTAAACAAACAAAAGGCTTAGGTTAAGTTAGAATAAGCAATCACTCACAACATGTATTAACATCTGTCAGTAATAAAAGTAAGAGGCTATGCCTTACTTATAAATCAATGAAGAAAATGGAAAAAATGGAAATGGTCCGGAAAATTTAACTAAAGAAAATGTTTGGTTTTTATAATCGACTCACGAACCATATACTGTATTATAAAAAGGAGGGATTAGACCCCTTTTTACATTTCGAATGTTTTTTTTTTTTTAATTTCATTGCTACAATTTTTATGCCTTCTGTTAGAAACAAAAAAAACCTGCTCTATTAGGTTATATACTTTTGAAGTATTTTTTTATGTAGACTTATTTATTACATCTACTTTTTACGTTTATTATAATAATCTATTTACCACAATTTTTTGACCCACAAACATGTTCACTACGTAAATATTATTTTGAAATGTGTGTATATAAAACCACTGATAAAACTGAAGTCGAAAACAATTTTATCTTTCGTCAAAAAACCACATACGCAACACATATTCATAATAAGAATTTTAGGAGAGAATATTGGACAATCAGGGAATAATTTTTTCGGGTTCTTTAAGACTTAACTATAACACAGCTGTCCTCTAGTTTCTTTTTTTAATTCTGTACTTAATTATCAAGTTAATGCCAAAATTCTGGGATACTCTAGTCACAATTCCAGAAGCGATGACGGACTGGAGAGACTTGTGGTGGAGGTTATATCGCTGGTAAACGCTCAAGAGTATGCTCACCAAGCAGATGGCTGGATCCAGTGAAGAATCTAACCGGAGTTCCAGCACATGTAGCTTCACATCTGGCACAAGACAGGGATGGGTGGAAGGATGCCATGAGTCATTACCTTCACTCATTTGGGCACATAAAGTTTCGTCCGCCTGCATTAATTAATGGTCAAATATGAAGAAACTCTTTACCTGAATATATACAGTTTCGTCCGCTGCTGATTTTGGGGAATATACATTTTCGTCCGATTTACCTGGTTTAAAATATACCTAAATATTAAAATATGAGTACATACGAAAAGTTTATTAGAACAAATATAATTGGATATAATTAATATTCTTAAAAACTATAATAACGTGGATTTAATATTACATATTGCAGCATAGAAATTTGATTATTATTAAATTTTACAATATTTTTTGTATAAAATTTTCTCGTTTCTGTGTCTTACTGTTTAAACGTTTGAAACTATTTACCTATTTAACCTGAACTAACATGCATCTCCACTTAACTTCACCACTTAACAATTTATCCTCTCAATTAAATTTATAATTATTTACAATTAAAAAAACTTTGCCTCGTTTAGATATACTTGTTTGGACGTTTATACCTTCCATGTCCATTATTTATTCAATCATTCGATAAATTGATGTGAAATGAAATAAACCTTAAGGAATAATGAGTTATGATTAAAGCACCCCTATAAGCTTAAATATGTCATAATTATTTTTGTTTACCTGCGTTACCCTCGGACGAAAGTGTATATTTGAAATTTAAGACGCCAGACGAAAATGTATGCCTTAATTTATGCAAAAAGGGATTACGGACGAAACCTTTAATTACCGACTCATTTTGATCATGACATTTCAGCCATGAAGACTGAGAAGAACGCAATTATCAAGAACATAAAAAAGTGAACTTTCACGTGTTTGAATTGTTGCAGATATCGAAAAAAAAATCCAACCATAAAACAGCAAAGGGGTATCAAAGCAGTCGTGGAAAGAATTCGCAAAAATCCGTTGTATAAGCAGAAATACCAACATTTTTGCTTAGGCTGCTCCCTGATTTGTCGGTGCGGTATCATTTTTCTCGATGTGCCTGACTTGCGCGGGATGCGTAAGCGCGGAGCAAGTCAGGTGGGTTTCATTGAGATATAGGCGTTCGACATATTTTCGTTATAGAATCGGTACCGAGCACACCGAGAAAAACGATACCGCACCGACAAATCAGGGAGCGGCCTTAATTGTACCTTTTTTTTTATTTTATCTGCATAAAAGACAGAACTTGAAAACTATGTAAGAATATAAGAAATACATTCCAATAGGTTGATTTAAAAAATTCAGCTATCTCATAACTAATAAACATACAGTCTATCAAGTAAGAACATGTCCGCGATAATTCATCTTTGGTAGGTGCGATTGTAGCGATTCAACAAAAAACAGGTAGAGAGAACTTTTGCCTATGACTCATTTTAGTAAAAGGATCAGTCGCGTCCCGTAAAATCCAAAATGAGTCACTCGTTTGCGCGTCCGTTCTAGGCAGTCTTTTATTTGTTCCCATCCAAAGGGGGCCTAAAATGGCACATTCTGCGGCCGCTAAATATATTAAAAAGTCGGTATCGTTTTTGAAGAAGTGGGTAAATCATTTTAACGAGATGAAAAATGTCGACGACTTGCAAAAACGTGGCTTTTGTAGGCAAAGTCACTCCGAAAGTCGAAAAACGAATTGTTGTCATGGAACCCGAAATTGATGCCGCGCCAAGGAACGGCAAAAATTAGGAAAATCGGGTTTTAATGTGTCCCATGAGACTATTCGACAACATCTTCGTGCTCATGATGTCAAATTCCGAAACGTTAAAGAAACCTTTGCAGGGCGAAAATCACGTTACGAAGCGGCTCGCGTGGGCTACTAGAGTAGCCTTCACAATCGCCGGACGCCAACCCTATTGAAAACGTTTAGTCCCTTGTAAAGAGAAAGCTCAGAGGAAAGACTCTGAGGACTTTGATTCAGTTGTCTCGAAGATGCCATATGATTATTGATTCAGGAGGCGATTGGACAACTTACCAAGGTAATTGCGCCGTCGTTAGTACATCAAAGAATACATTGCTGGCAAAAAATGTCCTTGAAACACATTTTTTCAAGAATACGAACGGCCACGTTCTTACTTGACAGACTATATATTCTTTTTCAAATCAGGTCTCATTAGTGTCCAAACAGGGTTCCATTCCTGAAAACCTCATCCGTTTAAAGTATTTAAATTTTAACCAGGTGAATGTTTTAAAAAAAAAGAACGTCTGATTGAAATGCAATACATCGAAAAACCTGTTGTCTTCTTGGGTAATAAAATTATCATATAAATTTAACTTGTTTCAAGCCCACAGAATTTATTGATGGAATTCGAGTTCTGAGAAGATTTTCGGGAGTGTATCAATTAAACTTTCCCATAATTTTTAGTAGTGGAGGTCAAACGAATTAAAAAATAGGCGTTTCTCTTAAAAAAAATTTTTCCAGTAACTAATTTAGCAAATATATTTAAAATTTAATCTATAGTTTCTGTAAAAAAATAAAAATACACTATCTTGTTGGCGGTGCCAATTAGTTGAACGAAATAGAGTTAATATTCAAAAAATGTGTGATTTTATCATAGCAATTCCAATTACGCTGTAAGATTGATTGAAGGTAAATGAAGGATTACAAAATCAACTTTGACCAGCCTTCTAGATAATCGCAGGAACCCAAACTTTCCGAAAATTAATATAACTGGCCATGGCAAGTATTTGTGATTTCCTTATTTTCCCTCGACTTGTCAATAAAAAAAAATGGAATGAGACACTATTGAAAATGTTCTAGCGGTAATAACTAAGACCCACTCCTCAGTTCTTTATGTTTGGCGATAATTAGCAGTTTTACCCAACTTATTAGCGTTACGAATTCTGGGGCTTATGTCTTTGTAGACAGACTCATCCAACGTTATTTTATGGTTTTCTCACACCATTGTTGTAATATAAAAGTAATAAGATAAAATTTTGTATCATATCTTCCTTAAATGTAAATCGATTGTTCTTTTAATCGCTTCAAGGTAACATTTTTAATCGTTTTTAACAGAACAAATAAGAAAATATTTATTTATTTTAATAATCAATATAAACAGAATATTTACATAGTCCGCTAGGTTACTAAAAAACCAAAATCACTTATTTTAAAAATTCATTACTAATTTAAATAATACCTAAAAAAAAATAGAATATTAACTTTAAGAATTACGTGGTACAAAGATAAAGGAGAGGATATATAAAAGCGATTTTTGTTCTAAAATGAATCGTTTAGACAGTACAGGCCATAAAACTAAAAATGCCGTTTTTAAGATGCTAAGGGGTAAATAAAACTATTTTTTTTTTTAATGTTCCAAATCAAAGTCAAATTTTTGGGAAGACTGATTACAGCTAATATATATATCAAATCTATTATCAGTATGAGATTGGCAAATATTGGCAGTTAGTTCTATAGATGATCTATAGATAAAAACGGTGGTGATATTGGTCCCAGATCGCCCCGGGGCTCTAAAAGAAAATTTACGTTCAATGTTCAATTTTGATTCTTCTTCATTCCCGTAGTTTTCTGTTACCCATAAATTCATCACACTTCTTTCAATTTTTTCATTTTCTTTAGCAGCTTTATACTTTCCAAATAAAGTTCTTCTTGCCTATATTTTTTTCTGTCTAGCATTATGTGAATTAACACTCTTTATTCTCGTCTTTCATCACATGTAGAACTTTTTTATTGACCTTGGAATATTATAAATATCAGGAATCTAGTTGCCAGCAGCAAAGTCCTGTTTTATGATTGGATGAATTTGATCATATAGCTATAATGCATGTCATAGATAAATAGGACCTGCACCAACTTGGACGAGGTTTGATTGATCGTTTCCCTTGTGGCAGCTCTGTAGTCAAATACTCAGATTTCGGGTCCTAATTCCGCCATATTCCTAACTAAAGCCTTTTTTATGTACAATTCAACTTAAAAAAATTAAATGTCTATTTGTGTATCTCATAAAGGGGTCTGGTCCTGATGGTTTACCTCCTGGGTTACTAAAGGCATGTAGCTTTGTGTTATCGCGACCATTATGCATGTTGTTTAACCGGTCCTTGGAGGAGGGTTACTTTCCTGAGTACTGGAAGACCAGTTTTGTCACCCCGGTAATCAAATCAGGGGACAGAGCACATATCGCAAACTATAGGCCAAAAAGTATTTTGAGTACTGTTCCTAAATTATTTGAAAACCTAGTAACTAAAGTATTGGCATCTAACTTGGGACCATCTATAAGAGATGAACAGTTTGGTTTTCAGAGAGGCAAGTCTGCTAAATTGAACTTGATTTCCTATACGGATACCTGTCGAGGACCTTGGAGAGTGGATCTGAGATACATTCCATCTATACCGATTTCTCTAAGGCCTTTGATAAGGTCAACCATGGTGTTCTTCTTAAGAAGCTCAATAACCATGGCATATCGGGTCCACTGTTGGGCTGGATTAGGAGTTAATTGTGTGGCAGAGTTCAGGTGGTTCGAGCTAATAATTTTAAGTCTGTCAACATTACTGTGCCCTCGGGAGTGCCTTAAGGCTCCCATATGGGGCCTCTGCTGTTTAACCTGTTCTTGAATGATGTGGCCGACTGCTTTCGGTTTTCCAGGTTCCTGCTTTTTGCTGATGATTTGAAGTTGTATATGGCTGTTGGATCGATTGAGGATTATGTGGGATTGCAGGGTGATTTGAATAGACTTAGTGTCTGGTGCCAGTTAAACGGTATGGTTTTAAATACTTCTAAATGCCTTTCTCGAGATCGCGCAATCCATTGTTTTTTGATTACAGCATAAATGGGACTTCCCTCGTGTCCGTGGTTAATGTTAAGGATCTGGGGGTTAAGTTTGATTCGGCACTGAGTTTTATTCCCCATATAACCGAGGTAACGTCTAGGTCTCTGAGGATGCTTGGGTTCATTAGGCGTTGCTCATCAGAATTTTCATCCATTACCTCTATAAAAATGCTGTGTACTGCTTGTTGGTTGGGCCTCTCTTGGAATATTGCTCATGTGTGTGGAACCCACCTTTTGCTTGCCATGCTTGGAGCTTGTTCAGAGGAGATTTCTACGTCATATTAATTTTAAATTCTTTTACAATGATTCTTTTAGTTAGTCAAAACTGACATCTGTATTAAAGTTGAATACCCTGTCTAACCGGAGAGTTCAGTGCGATCTTGTAATGTTCTTTAAAATTTTAAATTCCATTGTAAATTGTATCCAGAACTTTTATCTCAGATTAATTTGTATGCACCCTCTAGACATACTAGATCTACGTTGTCCTTCTTCAAACCTTATCATGAGACAACCTACGGAGCTAATACCTTCATGACAAGATCTATGGGCATTGCAAATAACTGCCCATCACTGGACTTGTTCTCCAGCTCCTTGTCTCTTTTTAAGAGGCAGATCGGGGTTCTATTCTGAATTTCTTGGTTTAATTCTTAAGTTTTAAGTCGTTTTAAGTGTCATTTATTTATGTAAACTTTTGTATTTTGTCTTTATGAGTTAATGGGCCTGTCCCGTAAATAAATAAATAAATAAATAACTTATTATCGCATCAAGAACCATAAGAAAGAAAGATATTGCTAAAATAAGTAGATTACAATCTCTATCTAATTTACAACAATAATATAGAAAGTTTTTAATGAATAAAAAAACTGTTTTAAGATGATAATCTTTATTTTAAATACCTTTTATCTAATAAAACTTTGAAGATTCTTTTACACATTAGAACTCTTAAAATTTGAAAAATAACCTTAAATATAGTTACAAATGGACCTTTCGTGTCGAACTCGCCTGTCATAGATTTTGTAAACATCAAATTAATAGAAATCATATAAAATTGCTTTAGTTAAAGAAAGCTAATATTTGACTTTTTATCATAATAGAGGTAGTAACTCTGACGTAAGTCAAAAGAAAAGCATAAAAAGCAAGGTTATGAAAACCTATAAAATTCTTTATTGACCTATTCATTGTATTTACTTGTCTAAAGGCGAACAATGTTTTTGTAGGTGTTGTCATAAATAATTGTATGTATGGGTAGTTTAGAAAACCATCCCAGACTGTATGTTTGGCAAATATCTGAGCCATCATTGTTATTAACAGCGGCAATGAAAAAATACTTTAGCAGCTCATAAAAGTGTTGAAAAATTGGAAAAAACAGTTGTAAATCTGGAACATGAACTACATTTTGTTATGACGTAACTGAATTATATATAATACACCAACAATCTATACAAGGTGATTTCTAAACTGGAGCATTTTTGCATATTTTTAAATTCAAGGTGAGGAAGATTGAAATCTTATATAGTTTAATCTTTTAAAAACATTAATACCTATGAAAAAATATCTTTAATATAATTGTGTGAAATACAGTTCTTGCCTAATTTCTCTAGTGTCGGTAAAAGAATTTGACGTTTTTATTATTACGTATTTAATAAAAAAAATGTGTTAAGAAAGAAAATAGGAAAACTAGGATTAAAAATATATAAAAATCATTAAGCAAGTCCATAAAAGAGTGTTAGTAATACCACATTTCATAAAGCCGAAGTATTTACTTAACAAAAAATATTTACTAAGTTGGGAATGTAGAATCTTTGGCACAATGATACTACTCAGTATATATCACCACTACACCAAACACTTTATTTTTGCACTCGACGCGCGTTTCGCTAACCATGAAGCTAACATGGTTAGCGAAACACACGTCGTGTGCAAAAATAAAAAAAGTGTAGTGGTGATATATACTGAGTAAAAAAATATTTAGCTCGTATTGATGAAGTCTTGGCTTTGAATGACTTCTAACTTCACAAAATACCGTCTGTGTTATGTTTTTGAATTAGACATAGAATATAATTTACTTACTTCTGTAATATCTCTCATATTTCTCGAATTTACACTGTTTTCAACCTGTTTTTTAATACGAAAATAGTTTTGACAAGTATTGCAAAAATGAAGTTGTAATAAGTACCGATATCAAATTTTATTACCATTAAAAACAAAACCCATTAAGAGGAAGGAAAGTATATTTTTAGGTAATCATAATCAATTGATTCTCACGAAAATATGCTTTTCTCAAAGTTATCCCCTAATACTTAACAAATTTTGGATCAAAAGGATAATCGTTGAATATTTGTAAATACATATTATTTGGAGTAATAATATAATTCGCGAGTTATACTGCGAAAACTAAACTTAAGGTTCTTTCGATTAGGTGTTCAGAAGCTCATCTCAAAAACTGTAATTTTTGGACCATACTTTTAATAGTTTCTTTTTTATATATGTTGACGCTCTATCACATTAGCTGCATAGGTACTAAAAGAATCTTTTTAAAATAACACTATTATCACACTATCCTAATTAACTACATTCTTTTTCATGACTGTTTATTGCAGAAACAACCAATGGTGCTAATGACTCTCTACCGAGGAATTTCCGAGGGGAGGCAAATAACAGACGACCAATCATTAAGGCAAATTGTTTATAAACAACACGACTACCGCCCACTCTTGATCACGGAGTGATGACGCATCATCCGTTTATATTTGCATTCATTTAAACAAAAGACTGAATGCAACCAAGTGTTTTAATCGGTATCTTGAATTCCAAATTTACAATATGATCTGAGTAAGTAAATAAAATTGTTAGAAATTTTCGAATTATTCTATGTTTATGATACTGAGGATATAAAAATTTATAATTTGAGTAAGTGTTACAAATAATAGAAAATATCTTTAGTCAGCCTAAACAAAATAATAATTTTTTTCATCGAAAACAATTTAATTGCTCACCCTGGTTTATAGTCTTATATTAGTGGTTTCCCCCCATCCTCACGACTTTGCGCTTCGCAGAAACGATTATACTTCCGATATAACCAGGGGGACGCGTGTAACTCCTAGCCAGAAACCATTGTGAATAAAGTAAATATTTAACATGCCGCTTGTCATCTATGAATTACAAAACTAGAAGATGTTTCGCTCCATATCGGTATCCATCAACTAGCCTAGGTGAAGAGGCTATGGCAACACAGTCATTACAGCAGGAGAGATTTAAAGAGCAGACAAAAATACAATATACTTCAGCTGCACACTGTGTATACCGCTAAAACTTTTAAACCAAGAGCTTCTATGACTTCAAACTAAAAAAAAAAAAAATGAATATGAGATAAACTTTCGTAACGTAATTAAACATCAAGATGAAGAAGCTGACTTGCTAGATTTAGAAACTCTTAGACTTAAGTTAATAGTTAAAATGGTAGAACAACAGCTTTATGTACAGTGTAAAGAAAAACTCCAACATGAAATACGCTACAAGAACACTGATTCGCCACAAAAATTAACATTTATAGTCGATTACACCACACCTCCCTTAAGCAGAGAATAACTACGTGTTCCTTAGGTTTGAAATATCTAATTTTATGGCTCTAAATCCAACTGGATTTGCTAATTTAAGGAAGCCTTAGCTGGTAGGTTGGTAAATATTCAACAATTTGCTGAAATACAATTCTCATGATGGCGCCCAACAGGGGTGTTATTAATTTTTATTTCCTCCCTAAAAAAAATATTGTATTTGTGAAAAAAAATCACACTACGAGATTTTCGCATTTTTTTGACAGATATCTATAATCGTCACAAACCAAATGAGACATCGATTTGAAATTTATTAGATACATAGTACTTGAGATGGAGGAATTTATAGTTTTGAAACGATATTGTTTCAGCAAAAAAGGGTGAAAGATGTGAGGGAAGTCAAAACATTCAGAGTTTCTATTTAGGGAATTTTTTCCTGGTTTTTGATTAAGTGAATAAACACATTTTAAGCAGCATTATTGATAATCAAAGTTATAAGGGTGAGGAAAGGAGTTAGAATGAACATATCGTATCTTTTCCAATTTGAGCAGACATACATATTTAAAAGAAATGACAAACATTTATTTTACAACGTACAACAAAGAGGGAAGTAGTGAGTAGATAAATTAACCAACTTCTTTTATATCTTACCACTGCGAAGCTGATGAAATATATGTATATCCAAACAGCTCTCTGAAACAAAAAAAAAAAAAATTAATAATTAAAACTAATTAGAAGAGATTTTTAGGATCAATTATTCTCTGCTTTATACGTGGAATCTAATTACACACATTTCTTGTGTTTCTCCGGTGTTAATAAAAGTCTTAATAAAATTTGCTATTTCTGATGTGAAGATTATTTTTTTTGCATTATTTTTATCAAAAAAAAAAACATTTATTAACTTTGACTACTGATAAGTCAGGTTTCTCTGATTAAATATTTATTTATGCCCGCCTTGGAAACCGCTTCTTCTCCTAATTATCTATTTATTTAATGTTTTAAGAAAGTTGTTACATATGTGATATTTAAATTTATCACACCTGTTTTTACTGGGCATGTTGAAAAATTGAGGACACTACCAGGTGCGGCGGCGACGACAATGACGATGATAGAACTAAATTTTGGTAAGGTAATAATTAATGTCTATATCAGCAACTGATAAATTAAATGAGTAAACCCTTTCCAACTGCCACGAAGAGGAGATTAAAAACGAAAATCAAATGTACAATTATATAAGACATTTTGCAAATACTTGTAGTCTTTCTAAGTTAGTAGTTGCGACTATAGATAATGGAATTAAAATTACATTTGCAAGGTAATTCAGTTATGGTCCTAGCCTAGTCTCCAGAGGAGCTACAGAATAAAATTAAATGTGGTTAAAGGTTTCATCACAGGAAACCTGAACACAGTAGCGATAGTCCGACTCGACACCTTTGATCTCAAGGGCTTCGAATTTGTAATGATCATGACTTGTCGCCATGTTGCTAGTATGATGCCAGCGAGTTTTTGTAATAATCAAATTCCTTCTTTCAAGAAAAATCCTATTCTGTAGAATAAAAATGAATTTTGCTGATTGAAAGGAAGAAAAAAACGAGATAAATGTTTTTTTATCAAATTTTTATTAAAACAGTTATACAAAAAACAGGGATTAAGGCAAAAAATACAAGGAAAAAATACATTTGGCTTCAACATTATACTTATATTTCGGCGAATCCCGGTAATTTAGAGAGATTGAAAATAATTATAATTATTATTTTAAGATGAGATTCTCTTTTATGTGAACTTAAAAATGAAATGATCACACTTTTTGCTCCATTTCGTTAGTTAAATTTAATAATAATTTTCATGCAACTAATGACTTCTCGTGCCTATATACTACTAATTTAAAAAAATTAAATCCATGTACTGATTTATTCAAATTCATTCGTGCTGGAGAATTACTACTTCTGCGTGCCCAGATTGAGTTTTGAAAGTTTGGTTAGCGAATTTTAGCAGATAATATAACTTAACTCTAGCAAACATGAGTCAACTGTTTACAATTAAAATGCATCTCAAATATGAAAACACAATTATCATCAACTTTATAAAATATATTGCATAATAGAAATAAAGAATTATGAATAAATTGCCTTTTAGGATCTTTGAGAAATCTAAAAAAAGTAACTCTTTTGGAGATATCACGTATATTTTTATAAGCACTAATCACATAACCAAAACTTCCTCTTGACACCTTTTTTATAATTATTTTCAACTATAAGGAGTCATTTACTTTTTGGAAAATTATTAATAATGAATTTCGGTGCATGTTATAAAAAGATTCTACTTGAAATCCAAATTTAAATATAATCTGCGACCGCTCTGGCAGTCATGGTGTTGGTATAATAGGGAACGCATGCGTGATAAAAAAACAGGACCTAAATATTTTCTTGAGCGTCGGTACTGTGTTTTATGTTTACTGTGGTTTTACCCAGTGATGTAACAATAATTTAATATTAAAGATAGAAAATACAATATACACGAATTTTAGATAACAGAAGAGTAGTACTGTTAGTGCAGATTTTAATCATTCTGAATCCACTAGGTTCCTTTAAGTAGAATGGAGTGGCATCGATGCTTAACACTCGATGATGCCTTGGTTGGTGATATCTAACAGATCGAGATATGTCCTAGATTGGCACTTGTGTAGTGAGCATGCCTTTGTACTTTTAAGGCGAATTTCTAGCAGGAAGGAAATATTCTCTTTCTGTAAGATAGATTGAAAAGTCTACAGAAAATTAGTGTTAGTTCGTTCGCGCATTTGCTGAGTACTATGGTAGGTATTCCATTAGCGCTAGAAGCTTTTGTGGTGTTTAGTTTCATTATAATATGTTTTATGATATGCTGTCTCAAGACACTATCGGACATCCTTGACTGCACTGTGGGAATAGTTAGTGGTATTTGTCCTTGGAAATCGACAGTAGAACGTGAAATAAAGAGTCCAGCTAACAAGTTGACTTCCTCAACTTGTGTTATTGAAATAGTATTATTTGGCCGTGTAAGTGGTGGTATAGTGACTATATTGACTAATGGCCTTAGCGACTGGCCAAAAGGGCCTAGAATGGTTGGGGCAGGCAAGAAGTTTGTTTTCAATTCTTTGATTATGTGCCTCCTTACTTTCGCCGATAATTTATTTGCATCTGTTCAGGGTACAAACAAGGATGTTACGATTTATGACCTTAGGATTTTCGCGTTATTGTCGGTAGGCAAAATGTTTAGAAGCAACAGCTTCTTTGCGTTTTTGGGTGGAGTCACGGCTTGCCGTTAAAGCGTGTTTATTCGAAAAAGGCATCGGAACCCTCCTTATCACAGTCAGATGGATCGTCGGGCCTAAAGTAAACGTCTAACGAAGGGAACGGTCGAAAATATTCAATGAGTTCTTGTCTTTTAGCAAATCTGTAGTGTCAGATCTTGCGCGGTTTAGGCGCCTTTCTGCCACTACCGTAAGAAACGGATATTATTCGTTCGCTAAGCTACTAATTTCCTCTCTTTATTATTAACAAAATTTATAGTACTGCACCGCCACTGGATACCTCGCAGTATTACACTTACAATTTGAATTTCTTGTTACTTTTGATAGTCGGTGACATTACCTACTTGCAATTTTGTTGAATATAAATGTCTTTCTTTAATTAAATTTGATAGTGTGCCAAGTACGACAGCCTAAGAATAAAATTATTGTATTATTTGATGGGTATGTTTATTTCGCGCGCGGAGATAGGAAAATTAAAATATTAATTTTATTTAAAGCTCAGTAATTTGTTAAAATGGTGTTTGTGTCATCGCGTCATAACGAGATGGATATATTTTTTAGGTCAACAAAAATATTTATGTTAATTATGTGATTATGAAAATTTATTTTGTACTTTGTAAATGTAACATATAATCTCTAATTGTTCCAAATATTTTTTAGGTTTGCATTTTTTTAATAATAAATACTAACTTAATCTAAGCAGTACTAGTCGATATATATATATATATATATATATATATATATATATATATATATATATATATATATATATATATATATATGACTATATCAAACGCACGGTTTGAATAAAACCTAATTTTCGGGGTTTTTATCTTTTAAAACGCTAAAACAAAATTATAGGTAAAAATGTTGTCCGTTTAGAGGAATAGGGTGCTAAAAAAGACGATGATCTGCAACTGTATATTTTCATAATAAAGGAATAAATAGTTCTCGACCAATTATAGAATTAATTTACCATAAATACTCCACTCAATCATTAATAATAATTATAATAGCGACGTTCTTTCTCAGGAGGACAAGTCGTTCAAACACAGATGACACAAAATACATTACAGAAATAAAAACATATAAAACCGTTAAATCTTTAACAGAAAATACCTATTTAAGGGGTTACATACACCTCAAATTTACAAAAATTCATTTTTTTTACAGATTTTTATTCTCTATATTTCTAACAATTATTCAAAAAAAAAAATTAAGAAAATTCCATTCCATTACAGAGTTATAGCATTAAATGTGACCTGGCGTCGAATTACTCAATCAATTTTTAATATTTTTTAACTTTTTTCTTAAATCTTAATTAATTTTTCTGTAAAATGTCGAGAGGTTTTATAAATTTCTTTAATAGACAGTTTTTTATAAATAACATAGGCCCACAAAAAAAAATATTTGTAAAAACTTTTAAAACCAATACATCTAAGTGTTATGTATTTTTGGGTGCTGAAACTGTATCCGGTATCAGTTTTTTTTGTTTCACCCACAGTTCACTCACAATATAACATCAATTAAATTTCAAAATAGAGAAAATTTCATACATAAAAAAAATAAAAACTTAAACCGTACTTTTATTTAATTAGGCTACAATTTTTACTCACGATAACATATTTCTCTTCAATGCGAATATTTTTTTTTGTATTTCGTTTCTCTTTTCTCTGGAAAGTTTCTTGTTGTTCTCTATGAAGTGACCAACAGTAATCATCCATCATGTTGATATTCCACCATCCCTGGCACCGTTTCTCCATCTCCTTTATGTCCTGATGGAACCGTTCCCCCTGCTCTTCACTCACATCGCCTAAGTTTTCAGAAAAAAAGTCAAAATGGTTGTGCAAAAAGTGGACTTTAAGGTTCATCATCAACTCAGATTTTTGAACTTATCTATCATATTAGCTACGATAAGTTCATAGTTAGGGTTTTTCACATTGCCCAAAAACTTAGTCACAACTCCTTTAAATGATATCCAAGCCTCCTTTTCCTTTGTAATCATCCTTGCTTCAAAGTTGGAATCGAACATCATTTTACGAATATCAGGCCCAACGAAAATCCCTTCTTTCAGTTTGGCTTCTGATAAATGAGAAAATATTTTACACAAATATTTAAAACATTCACCATCTTTAGGCAAGGCTTTCACAAATTGTTTCATTAAACCTAACTTGATGTGTAGTGGTGGTAGACGAATCTCTTTTGGGTCTACTAAAGTTTTATGCAAAATGTTCTTCTTGCCAGGTGTTAAATTTTTTCTTACGGGCCATTGTTTTTTGGACCAATGTTGATCCCTTGCTCCGCTGCCCCACTCACATATAAAACATGGAAACTTTGTAAATCCCTTTTGTTGACCAAGGATCATGGAGACAACTTTTAAATCTCCACATAGCATCCAATTGTGAGCTGGATAGTTAATTTTCTGTAAAATCATGTTCATTTTCGTAAATTTCCTTCATATGGACTGAATGAGCAACAGGCAGTGAAGCATAAGTATTTTCATTATGTAACAGAACACCTTTTAAACTAGTTTTTGATGAGTCTATAAAAAGCCTCCAATCTTCCTTCTTGTACTCAATGCCAAATTCCTTCATTAGACTACCAATATCATGGCAGTAAACCAAATCCTCTTCCTGCTTGAAAAACTGGGCAAATTGTTTATCTCTTGTTCTATAATGGTAAATAGATGTTCCAGATTCCAATAAATGTTTTTCTTTTAGTCTAGAACCAAGCAATTCTGTGGTTTTAAATTTTCTAGAGAACATTGAAACTCATCATCATCCGCTCGACTTTCATTAAATTCGGGACTGGACTGTAAAACGTTATCAATAGATTGAGGTGGCTCAGGGACAGGAAGTCCCGGTCCATGTCCTACCGGCCAATTAGCTGAAGTAAAGTTAAGATAGACAATTACTTTCTTATTTTAGGAGTTATTTCCAGAAACATCAACGCTGCAAAAATAACAATCATTTGGATGATTTTCTTGCTGTCTCCATACCAAGGGTATTGCAAATCTAAAAGCTTTCTTTTCTTTCTTATACCATTTCCTAAGATCCTCGACACAAACATAACATACTTTGTGAGGAGCCCAACATTTTTCTTGATTACCGATTTCTACACCAAAATATGCAAAGTATACTTTTTTTTACAAAGTCAGTAATGTTTCTTTGATGTTTTTTAACTACAAACTCACCACATATATAACAAAAAGTGTTGGGAGAGTTTTTACAACCACGATTAGCCATATTTTGAGTGTGAATGAAAGCACATGGGTTAAACACTGCAATGCGAGGTTATAGTAACTGGAAGAAAACAAACAGCTGTGACATTTATCGGAACTGCCAACCTAATAACATTTGATTTTACTGCTAACCTTATAAAATTCTGATTTTATTGCCAACCTAGTAACATTCGAATGATAAAAAATAAACTTTTCACATTTTGAATATTAAAATGTGAAAAATTGTGGGTGATACGCCTTTTTTATTGTTATTTTCGGACTCAGCACACCAAAAAAACATAGGAATCAGGTAAAATTATAAAAAAAGTTTTTTCATCGTTGGCTTGTGTAATTAAATATAAATATTTTGGTCAAAAATTGCATACTTATTTTTGAAAAAAAAATCACTTCGACAATTTTTAACTACTACATTATTTTACAAGATTAATTTTTATTTTTACACATTGGATTATTTTTTGTGAAGTGATAACTTAACAGGATATGCAGACAAGGTGGCGCCATAGTTTTCATCAGTAGTCCATTTAATCCGATAAAAAATAATATTCACATTTAAAACATATTTAAAAAAAAAGTGTTTTTCTATAATATAAAGTACAATAAAAATACATAATCGCCATTCTATTGTATTGTTCACTTAATATCCTTTAAAATATTTTTTTTTTAAAACATACTTTTTTCAGCGCCCAGGTGTCTGTAACACCTTAATTTATATTTTGCATCGTCATCATTTTTTTTATAACATTTATCTCCTTAGGTATATCTGCCTTATATATCCCATGAAATACAAGTTTGTACCTTCAGAGCTAAAAATATAAGATATTTTATTGCCTATGAGATCCTCCGAGTAAGAAAGGGATTTAATACTTTTATAGAGAGTTTTTTTATAATTTAAAGTATCAATGACAATTGGTGCCCATAAAAATTTTCTTATAATCTCAGAACAAATTTTACCATTAAAATTAGAAATTAAATTAATGGAAATCCAGAATCCCATCGGAAAGTTATATATATTTTTTTACATATATATATATATATATATATATATATATATATATATATATATATATATATATATATATATATATGTATATGAAAGAATCGCTTTGTTAATGATTGTTGGTTACGGAGACCGTAGGAGAACACAACAGGATGTGGGTGATCTTTTTAACGCAGAATATCCGAATAGGGGACCTATTACCCAATCCGTAGTTCGCAAAACATTAAAACGATTTAGACAATCAGGTCATGTTAAGGAACGTTTCCAAATCTGAACCTCCAAAAGTTAAAACAACAAGCGATGATAAAAATTTAGATGTTTTATTGGAAATTAGAGAAAATCCTCATATAGCCACTCGTCAGCTTTGCCTAGACCACAGCATAAGTAAAGATACCTTAAGTTGTATACTGAATGAAGAAAAATTGCATCCATACAGACCCATTCTATTGCAAGAATTATCTGAAGATGAGTAGGATAGACGCGTTGAATTTTGCGAGGTCATGATGGAACGAATCAATAATGATCCTAATATAATTCATAATATTGTTTTTTCTGACGAGGCCACATTTTGTCTTAACGGAAGAGTTAACAGGAATAACTTCCGGTACTGGTCTACTGGGAATCCCCACTGGATAATCGACAGTCATTCTCAAAGACCTCAAAAGATAAACATGTGGGCAGGGATTTGTGGTCCCTTTTTTATCGATGGAAAACTTACAGGACAGTGATATTTACAGTTACTCCAAGAGCAAGTTATTCCAACTTGTGCAGGTCTTTTTCCCGATGAAAATAATTTGGATACCCCTAACAGGAATCTGTGGTATCAAAAGGACGGAGCACCTCCTCACTATGAAATCAATGTTCGTAGATATTTGGATGCGATTGTTCCTAATTGATGGATAGACAGAAGAGGTACTGCAGAATGGCGTGCAAGTAGTCCCGACCTTACGCAATTCGATTTTTTATGGGTCATTTGAAAACCAAAGTGTACCGAAGTCGATCTGAAACTGTAAAAAAAAAATCAAAATGGAGTAATTTCTTCGAACTCACTGTCAACGTCACCATGTGCACCGTACAATACCCTATAACTTGTATTTAAACATTTTTTTGATACACTGATTAATTAATTAACAATGCTGTGGAATCATTATTCCATACATATGGGGCACCCTGTATATATATGAATATGTAACTTAACCGTTTGTATTTCTAAAACTGGTTCAACATTTTTGTAAGTTATTCTGTAATCTGGTCTCTGTCCCTCCTATAAACTATTTGCAAAAATTGGAAATAATGGAAAAACAAGAATACTGAAATAAAATTATATTACAATTTATAAGCAATCGCCCTTTTAGTCCCTTACCTTATCCCTTCACTCAATATATATTTTTACTATAAAAAATATATTTTATAATAAATATCCAACAGCTTAAGAACCAGGAAAGATTCTCATAATACTATTAAAACATATAAAGATGATTTTTTCAGGGTTTTCAGTACCTGGAAAATTGTTCATAATTATATTGAAATTATAAAACATTATATTTCACCCCCTTCCCCTATTAGAATGGAAAGTAAAGAAAAAATAACCTAATTTGTCAGTTACATCAACCAAAAAACTTGGAAAAACTCTCAAAATTCTAATCAAACTTTACAGTATTTAACGACCCCATCTGATTAACTCCGTTCTTGGGTTCAAATTGAAATAAAAAAATAATCTAATTTTTGAATTCCTCGACTCAAAAAACCTTGAATAGGACATTACATAAAGCTACTCACACGAAACAACCTCTCCAATTCCCTCCATCACTTCTTTCACCCCTTTTATGTTTTACCATAAATATTTCTGCATAATAGTTGTTTATTATCTCAACCAAAAAACAGAAAGAACTACCACACAAAACTTGTCAACTCCTAGCCCTTTCTCCAAGAAGCTGTCATGCCAACAGACCGACAGACCCATAGACATACCGATGAAAATGAGTGACTATGTTCTTCGTGATCTAGGAACCCTAAATCGTGAAGAAAAGCAAAATTCTTGTATCCTGATGTTTTCACGAATACACTTTCCGTTTTTTCTTTCCGAGGAAAATAAAAATTGGTAAAGTTATTTACCTAGTAAAAATATGAGATTTTATTTTCATCTTCAACGGTCAACAGAAAAAGTTAATAACTAATATTCAGATCTCATACTATTTCTAATAATACTACAAATCATAAAGAACTAAGGTGACTCTCAGGTTTGTCGAAACCTGAGAACCCTGGGAACGACATATAGCCTCCTCCACCATCTTTACATGTTTTGTTATAAATAATTGTGCTTAAAATTTTCAATCTCACGATCAAAAACCAGGATAAATGCAATACTACTGAAACTCAACAAAATGTATCGATCCTCATATGCACTGTATTTCAAAAACAGCACCGTTTTAGACACTTTTTCTCAGCATTTTTCCACAATTTTTTTGGCGAAGTTTAATTAATGAAGAATAATATTCTCCATTCGCCGTTTTGTCGTATTCCAAGTAATCTAAAGAAGTTGTTCCAAAAACGAAAGCAACAACTTATCCTATTTGAATAAGCGAAATGTCTTGGGGCGAGGTGAGTTAGCATGTTTGTACTCGTCTGACCGTTCCTTGGTCTCTGAATTATAATGATAGACCCACGTTATATCCATAGTTACCGTTTGATTTAAACGCTTGATGATGAATTTTTTTCAAAACTTGAATGTTGTGACCCTCAGTCGCTAAACGTCTGAACACCAGCGCCGTTCGGACATTTAGCTGGTAATTTTCTTCATACCCAAATCATAATGGACAATGTGAAAACCACGTTCGTATGAACTCTTTAGAGCCTCTGATATACGTTTCAGTCCAGTTCATTGATTTTCCAAAATCATTTCATGGATAGTCTTAAGATTGTCTTGGAAGACATAGAAACGGGTCTCTCAGCACGGTGTTCGTCACTGATGTCAGTTTTTTCTTTTTTTGAAATCTACATCCCAATTTTTGATAATGGTGTAGGAAGGATATTGTTCAGAGAATTAAGCCTGTCGTAGTAAAATGCTTTAGTGGACAGTTCTTTCAAAGGTACTTTCATGGTGTGAAAAGTCTCGAGACTTTTGAAGAAAAAGCAATGTTTTTGCCAAAAATAGATTTTATTCTTCAACATAGTTTCGTTCAAAAGCGATACACTTATTCCAGCGACCTTCCAACGTAGTATAGTTTGTCAAGCTTTCTAAAATAACCCTCAGATTCCCATTCGAATTCTTCATTTGAGCCGAATTTCTGTCCCTGGAGCCACCTTTTCAAATTTGGAAAGAGCTAATAACCGCTGGGGGCCAGATCTAGTGAATACGGCGAATGAGAAAGCAAGTCATAGCCTAATTGGTCCAATTTCACCATCGATTTTATGGAGTTGTGAGCTTGGTGAAACAACTTTTTTCTTTGCTAAATGTCGCCTTTTTTCTTGATTTTACCATTCAAATGGTCCAATAAATCAACCTACGAGTCTCTCCGGTGATTGTTCGCCCCTTCTCAAGATAATAGGTCAATATTATTCTATGCAGATACCAAAAAATACTTGCCAAAACCTTTCCAGTGGATGTTTGTGTTTTTGGACGCTTCGATCACTCCAGCAACTCTGAGGACTGCCTGTTGGACTCATGTAGTGGGGCATCCATGGTAGTCACTCCAAAAAACGCAAAAAAAATCCATCATATTATTCTGGATTACCGCGAAGTGAAAGTGAGAGAGATTGCTGACCTCATGAAGAGATCAACAGAATGCGTGTGACATATTTTCCATGAATATTTACATATGAGGTAGCTATGTGCCCGATGGGTGCAGCGCACTCTCACGATTGATCAAAAACAGCAACGTATCGAAGATTCAAAACGCTGTTTGGCACTGTTTCGGTGTAATCCAAAGAAGGTTTTGCGTCGATTCGTAATAATGGGCACAACATGGACTCCCTTGGACCTCTAGAACGTGATGCATCATCGGTACTTGTACGACCGCATTTAAGTTCCCTAAACCATCGATATAGAGTTGCTTTCGACGGAGAAGATGTATCATAACACTTTTCAAACCATTCTTTGCTTCAGACTGTATTTTTTTCCATTAAAAGGCAATGTTTAATCAATACACGAAATTCTTATTGTTCCACCACTTTGCAAAAATTAAAAGTAGCGTCACTCAAAAAGCTGTAACTCGCAAACTAATAGACAAGTCTTCTGTGAGTTGGCACCAACTGATAATCATATGATTTTTTATTTGTGCGGCTATCTCTCAAAAAGTCTCGGGACGCTTTACCTCAAGTTAGTATAACCGATTGATTTTGTCGATCATATCTTCTTCAAAAATTCGTTATTAATAGCACAATAAAAGCAGAACCACCATACTTGACAGACGTATTTATTAAATGTCAATCTACTGTCCATAGTAAGTGCATTTATTTTTGACAATGGGAAGTGGTCTAGGACGGCCAATTATGAAGAATACAATATACCATTATTACCATTATTTCCACCAGTTCCTCTACGGATCACTGTTATTTTGTTCAGAATCAACTGAACAATATCAGTTAATAGTGTTTACTGAAAAACACCATTAACAGAGTTTTCTATGTTATCCCTTGGAAAACGTAGAATTCTGGTTAGTTCAACGTTTTCTTACAAATTATGAAAAAATAAGATTAATTTTTTTCAAATATTGAATTTAGTAAATTTGGATGTTAGTTTATGTTGGGAATTTGGAATCTTTGACCCAATGACACTTCTCAGTATATATCAGCACTATACCAAACACATTATTTTTGCACTCACTGTCAATCATCGCACCTGATGAAGCTAACATGGTTAGTGAAACGCGCGTCGAGCGCAAAAATAAAGTATTTGGTGTAGTGGTGATATATACTGAGTAGTTGGATGTAAGTACTTCTGGTGTACACCAAATGTTTTCAAACATTTTATTGAAATAAGGCAACAACAAATATTTTGCTGAATTCTCTTTTATATGTAATGAGTAAGAATTCCATTACATTTGAGGAACAATGTAATATTTTTCATTTATCATTGTCTTCTTTATTTAGTTGTTAAGCAGTGGTAAATGTAAATTAGCAGTTACTAGACGTTCAAACTAATAGCTATAATTTTTTTCATTATTACTATAATTTTTATTGTGACATTTCATTTTACATATATTAACTAATTAATTTATATTACTGGAAAATCCTGTATCTTTAAAAGAATTATCTCGTTTAAAACAAAGTTTCATAAAAAAATCTATGTAATTAGTAAAAAAATTGAATCTATATTATTCAACTCATCGTAACTAAACTGAAAATACCTTTGCAAATAACGATGAAAGCATTATATTATGTATGATATTTCGGTGAATTATTTTATTAAGTCTTAACTGGTAATCTCTTCTCTTCAATTCAATTCAAAGTCACGACCTTCACGATGATAATAACCCCCCTAAAGCTGTGTGTCTGGCACCTGAGAGTTTTGTTTTTCGTGAAGGTTTAGTGACGTTGAAATATAGAATGAATGAATTGTTTGAGATGTTTAGCAAGTAGAATGTGTTCATTAATTGTTGGGATAAAAGTAGGATTTAACTGTAAATAATTTTATTAATAGCCCAATAATATATAAAACTGGTATTTGCGTAATTGGTAGGATCGTAATGTTGTTTATATTTTTTGCGTTACATCTATGTCCCATTAAGTACCTGGGCCTTAGATACAACAAGCGGCTAATATGGAAAGTACAGGTCATCATCTCCACCACAAAAGCCAACCCACTCCTCGGCAAACGTTATTCTCTTCTAAATAAGTCCAGTAAATTGTCAACATGCAACAATTTGACAATTTACAAAATGATCATCAGAGCCAGCCTTACCTACTCAAGTCCGGCATGGCGTCAAATGTCGCGCACCCACGGATCCGCCCTCCAGTTTCTTTCAAAATTGAGGTCCTTCGTATCGTCGCCAACGCCCCATGGTGCGTCCGAAACTCCCAAATTTATCGTGATCTTCAAATGTGCACAATCAGGAAATTCCTGAGCAACGTTCAGCACAAATTCCTGGACAGAGCCACTCACCACCCCAACCTCACAGTTGGAAGAGCTTATGGACCTCCACCTAACGCTAGAAACCACTACTCACCACAAGACTGCCGGATTCAATAATATCAGAATGGAACAAATAAAACCAGTTGGGATCCATACTATCAAATAGCGCACCGATTTCATGAACTAACTATGTATTCCAGAAATCTCGTATAGTTGATGCTGCTCCGTAAGGAAAATATCCCGCTAATCCAAACAATTTTCATTCCGTGTCGGCTCTCTGCCACCTGTTCAAGCGTTAAAAAAATTGCCGTAAATAGAGAGAGAGACAGAGAGAGAGAGAGAAAGAGAGGGATAAACGAACTCCTAAATTTTATCTAACATATTCAAAATGGTTGTGAATATAATGAAATTACAGACGTTGCTTTCAAAGATCTTACAATAGCTTATGATACCGTCAACCAAGTCACCAAGGGATTTTTAAATGACTTCTCTTATTAGAGAAGGAGAAGGATGTTAGGGAATACGCATCGATAACAGGGACCATTTAGTGCCATACAAGGTTCTCTTAAAGATTATATTTTGGTATAAAAATCTCTTTATTTTAAATTAAATACACTTTTAATTTATTCTGGTTCGAATTTGAGAGCGTGGTTTATTGGATGGATTAAACTGTATGTAATTTTTAAGAGGACAAATTTTTGGAAATACAAAATATGTTTCATTGTTAAAGGTAGCTTCAGAATAGAAAGAAAGAACGAAAATTATATTTGAAATATCCATCACACAATCAAATATCCTCCAATCACGACTGAAATCTAGAAAATATTTTTTCAGAATTCCTGCAGGCACGCTATCAGAGTACATTGGTAGAGATATATTCTAATTATGGCAAAGCTATAGCTGCAAGAACATAGATAGTAACAGCCTAAGATAATCTTTAGGGCACGGAAACTGCTGTTTTTCAATGAGGGCTCAGCTGCTAGCCTGGAAGCGGAGTGTGAGAAATCAACGATACAGACTCAAGAAAAAATGGTTGTTTTCACTAGTTTTGTTAGGCGGTTTTAATGTAATTCTAACTTCACATCATTATAATGGGTTGGGATAGAGAGCTATTAAGCTAAATTATATAGAATAGTTGTCTAATACCTAACATAACATTCCTATTCATAATAATATTACGAGTATTAATATTTTACGTCTACTAATAAAAGCTAATGTAATAATGTAATGTAATTCTTGTTTATTCAAACATAAAATGCAAGCATATCGGTGGGTGTTTGTTATTTTAACGTAAATATTTAGAACACATCGTGTGCCTGGTAATGAAAAAATGTAAAAAACACTTTGTTTATTAGTTTCATAGATGTTTTATGTAGTTCGGTTAGCATTAATACAAATTAAATTCTTTTCGAATGAAACTTAAATATTTTAAAACCCAAGGGAATCAGGAAAAAACTTAATTTTTAAATAAAAATATTTTTAATCGTAAGTAGTAAAATTTATGGAAGTTACGTAAAGGTTTCAAGATATATGGAAAATCAAATGTAAACGAGACTATTTTTTTTATAATTTTTTTATTTGGTTAACATCCTTGGTATTTTTCCACATGATCTCTTTTCGAACCGCACTTTTCAAAGAGTATCGGAAGTTTTGTAGTGTCGTTATCGTAAAATGAAGAGTGTTGTGTCACGAGCCAATTGCCTCCGAAGGCTTCCACTTTATCGTCGTCAGCAAATCATTGGCCACCCAGAGATTGCTAAAAGTATATTAGTGGAGGTAGTTATGTAGAAAAATAATTTTAGTGTTTAATGGAAAGTTATGGTGTATGGAAAGATAAAAAGAGAAAAACTATTTTAAATGATAATTTATGTTTTTCAATAAATTTTATGAGTTTTATGAAGCGGAAAGTTATTACTAATTGCTAGTTGTTCACTTATGTTTAGTTATTTTTTGAAAGTCGGAATTAGTGAAAGTTCTGAAAAAATCTACCAAAGAGATAATTAAATTCAGTGAATTTACATGAAAACAGACGATTTCTATTAAAAACAAATAAAATATAATTCGTTATTGATCGACTTTCGTCTCTAAGTGACTCATTTGGGAGATTTATCACCAATAAACAAAGTCTTGTTATAACGAATCAATCCCGAAGTTAATTTTCCAAAAATTGGAACTTGGAAAGTTTTGTTTCTAACTACTTCATTAGTTGTATTATCTTAGGGGACCGTTAGTCTGTTAAACACAGCCGTAGAAATGGCTGCTGATTAAAATTTTTATTAAATAGTACCGTTTAATTTCGTTTGAATATAAAATTTTGCTGGTCTCAGATCTATCTAGAAATGTGATTTCTTATTTGGTGATATTAAATAAACATTAATTAACTCTTGATTGATGAAAACCATAAAAGTACAATAATATTGGAATTTTTATATGTAAAAAGACAGCAACCGAATTAATAGAATTCTTAATGCCTATTATCAGGCTGAGACTGGTTTTTTTTATTTGAGTTTTTATAGGCAAATGAATAATCGACGGGCAAAGTTAGGTTACGCTGTGTTCGCTGTAATTAACATAAAATATTAAATCTTATAACGTCTTCCTTTATATATCAATAGAGAGATTTTTCAACGCTTATTTTTCACATGTTTTTTTATCCTTATCGGTATCTCAAGCATGCCCAATATTAACGCGAAGGAATTGCAAGGTTAGGTTAGTATTCATCTTCTATAAACTTAGGGGATTTTTTTTTCATTTATTTCATGGTTAAGCACACCAGTTATTAGTATTACATGGGTCAACACAAGTTTCTAAATTAAAGCTGCGTCTAGCAGGTTTCTATCACTTCCTTCAATTTTCCAATATGCGATAAAAAAATTTCATTTGAAATTAGCACTACACTGTAATGCCATTGTGACAAAAATTGCAAAATCCCAACATAATCTGAACACTAGCTAACTGTCGTCAGTGTTATTTGCAATAAAAGATTATCATTTCACTGTATTTTCTTAGAGGTTTGTATACCTAAGTAGAAAAAAAAACATGCCCTATCATAATAGCGATAAGAATAATGAACTTTAAATAACCTCTCTTATAAGTTCCTAAATAAGGGAAATCGTTACCCCTAATAAAAGTTTCTCTTATTGTGTTTCAATACTGCGCAATCTCCAAATGGTGGGAGCATGCTTCAAATAACGATAACAGCTGAGTCCTTATATTTAATTTCCTCTCTTTACTACTGCGTAAGTTGCAAAAGGTGGGCGCATGCTTTAAATAAAGATAATAACAGTGGCCTACCAAAATAAATGTTGCAAAAGCTCTCTAATAATTTATTTAAAAATTGTGAAGATAAGTCCATGAGCTCATAAATAAAAATTTTAAAAAAATTATAAAATAATACTTTTTCGTACATTATGGATCATAAAAATTTTTATATGTTTTTGCATTGGCAAAATATACCGGACGAGTTACGAAAAAGTTGTTTTTCAGTAATAAAATGTTACAACATTTGATGAGAATGAACTTATAATGAGTATCTGTCCCATGTAACTGCCATTTTGAAATCTATTTATACATTAGATACGTTTTATTGGACATGCGTCAGAGTTATGTTTTCTTTATGTTTAAAATTATTTTAAACACTAACAATTATTAGGCTCTCACATTTTCTGTAAACATATTTATTTTGAATTCATATGGAAGTGTCATGTTCGTAAAAAAATCACTTTCGGATATGCTTGCATATATTCAATTTTCAGACACTAAAATGACGAAAAACAGTATTATTTCCGGCGACTTGTCGATCTGTTGCTGTAATAGCTCTAGAACGAAGTGATATACGGTCATCATCAATCCGATCTTTTATAACGTTCTTCGCCTTCCGGTCTCAGTTTCCATCCTCTTCAGACTTCTCAATCTCCGGGTCTTAGATTTCTCTCTCACATTGCCCTCTTGATACTTCCAAACCATGTCGCTCTTGAACTCTCTCTTCTCCTTTTTTCGCTTGGTGCCCCCTTTAGAACCATCTTTGGTATTCCCATACCATATAACTTGCAGTTCATTACATCCCTTATTCTTTCATTTTAAACTCTATCGGTTTTTTAAACTTCAGCCGATATTTGCCATTTCGAGTGCTATCAGTCTTTGTTCCAATCGTTTCGTCAATTACCAAGTTTCACAACCGTATAATACGATGCTTTTAAATACTGCATTATAAATGAGGTGTTTTCTCTGTGATGTTATGTTCTTCAACTACAGAACTGAGTTTAGGTGTCTTATGCCTTTCCTTTACTTATTCTACTCTCCACTTCTTTTTCCGTTCTGCCGTCTTTAGTTCCTAGATATATATATATATATATATATATATATATATATATATATATATATATATATATATATATATATATATACTCTTCACAAACATCAATGACCTCATCAGTATTTAGAGTAAGGCTTCTCTACTTTCCTCCCATACACATATATTTGGTTTCCTTGCAGTTAACTATTAATTATTTTTAACAGTTTTCATGATCTTCAAACATTTGTTATAAATTCAATATATTCCTTGTCCTGAGCAATAACCGGCTGATCGTCGTGCACAATGTTGTTTCGTCGGTTTGCTGTATTTCCATTCGTCCACATGCTCTTCGCCATCTCTCTGATGCTTCATTCGGATAAATTTTGAATAATGTAGGTGTATGTAATGTATACGGTACGATAATATGAAATAGGTAATTTGGATGATGGAAGCTTCCTTCCAAGCCCTTATAGCACTTTATCGCCATGATATAGATCTCCGAGCAGTTTATGTCTGTTCCAAGTTAAAGCAGCACAGCCTAGGTCGTAAGACCCTTGTGGATACCCATTTACTGTAAACGTTTCCTCAGGTGACAGTGGCCATTGATAAGTCCCACCACTAGTTTAGTTATGGCGCTTGTTAAACAAAGTACGTCAGTTGTTAATTTCTTCGAGGGGCTGCCAGTGTCTTTAGTTAGATGTTGTGAGCCAACGATCTAGCTGTTGCTAATATGATCATCTGTTTTGTTGTCTGTTTGTCGTCTTTACTATCTGCTTTGGTATACGAAATGCTGGTTCTGGACCCGTGTATGGTTTTATATCTCAATCTTGCTAATTCCTCCGCTTTTTCATTACCTTTTATCCCCAAATGTCCTGGGACCCATAGTAGTTTACCCCTCTTGTTCCTGAAGGATAGTTCTAACAGGTTACGTTCACACTCTGATAGGCATCTAAAGCCTTTAAAATAGCTTGACTGTCAGGGAATATATATTTCTTGGTGGCGGTTGTCCTGTCTAATATTCTCGTGAACAAATGTTTGTCTTGCGTAAATTTCTACCTGGAATATTCTTGCGCTTGTCCTTAGTGGAGTGCTAAAGCTCCACTTGGGCTATTCTGTATACATGCCAGCCTCTATTCCGCTTGAAGTTTTTGATCTGTCTGTGTAATAAACCAGATCAGTGGCCTTCGTCGGAAACTCCACCGCTATCCATAAATTTGGTACAAATGTAAAATAATTTTATGCCCCACACAATGGAACTCCTATAAATCATGTTCATGATTTTTTTTTTTCCATTTGGTACGGATTTTCATCAAGTAATGCCTTAAATTCTTCATCTTTAAACTTTTTCGGCTAGCCTGGACGTTCTTTGTCTTCCGTGTTAAAATGACCATTTAAGCTTCGAAACCAGTACATGTAAATGTTTTTATCGATGAAATATAATCACCATAGGTTTCTGACAGCAATCTTGACTTTCAGCAGCGCTTTTCTTCGAATTAAACAAGAAAAGTAACGCTTCTCGCAAATGGTATTTTGTCGGCACGTAATTCGACGTATTTAATGGTCAAAAAAAAAATATATTGTTTACACTTTTGCACCATGAATATAGCAATAGTATGCCCCGATGTGACATAATACAAGTTACACCCTCTCTTAGAAATCTCTCAAAATGAATTCACAATCCTTATAGGAAATGCGGCAAGAAACAATCCAGAGTTCAAGCAGTATACTATAAGACAGTGCCGTTAGGGTATTCGTTACGCCATAAATGCTCTAGTTTTCCTAAAGTAGTGAATTTTGGAAGATTTTTTCTAAAGTTGTGAATTTTTGGAAGATTTGAGATTGAGATGGTAAATTTCTTACAGAGCTTAACACAAACCTAATTACTACTCAAGTTATTTGAGTTTAATTTGGAAAAATTAGTTCTGTACTAGTTGTTTTGACGTCTATTATACTATTACTACGTTGTAGTCGGAGTAAAGTTCATATGATTATTAATTTATTGATGATCTCTGTCTCTTTTTTCGTGAGACCCCCATATGTTACATGTTGTTTGATTACTGGTTACAAGCATAAAATAGACATTTATAGATGATCAAAGATGGAAGATATTAAAATGATATGAAGGTTAATAAATTTATTTAATTATATTTATATTATATTATATTATATTATATTATATTATATATATATATATATATATATATATATATATATATATATATATATATATATATATATATATATATATATATATATAGCTATATATTAGCTATAATTAACGAAATGAAAAACAACAAAAAGCCAGGTGAAAGCGAAATAAGTGCTGAAATGTTAAATGCAGGAGGCGAACAACTGCATGAGAAACTATTTCTACTAATAGAGCAAGTGTGGGAGCAGGAGGTAAGGCCAAAAGAATGGTCCAGGGCCCTTATAAGTCCACTACACAAAAAAGTGTGATAAAATGCTATGCAAAAATTATAGAGGAATAGCTCTGCTAGATACATGCTATAAGATTCTGGCAAAGGTATTGCGGAAGAGATTGAACGGGTTTGCAGAAGAAAGAATGGGGGAATACCAAGCGGCGTTCCGAAGTCACAGATCCACAACAGATCAGATATTCACTGTTAAAGAAATTCAAACTGTGTTATGAGCATAAAATAGCGTTACATATCCTGTTTATATAGACTTCCGGCAGGCTTATGATAGAATTATAAGAGACAGAATGTATCAAGCATTATTCCATTTAGAAATACCAACAAAACTAATCAGATTAGTTA
>CM032456.1:111576547-111639047 GCA_019049505.1 Pachyrhynchus sulphureomaculatus | reverse complement strand
ATTTAAGTCAGATGTGCTTTATACGCTGAAAGTACAGGTTTTGGACCAGTATGTTCTCCCATCCCTTACCTATGGAATAGAAACTTGGGCTCTAACTAAAGTATAGTCCCTAGACTGCAAGTAATCCACGCCATGGAGAGAAGAATTCTAACAATTAAACCTAATCATTGCATACCAAACGTAAAAATAAGACGGCGATCCATGGTAACAGATGTAATAGAAAGGGGATGCCTTTCCTCTGAGTTTTCTCTTAACATGGGACCAAATGTTTTCAAGATGGTTGGTATCCGAAGATTGTGAAGGCCACTCTAGTATCTTATCGTGGGCCCAAGCGAGCCGCTCCGGGACGTGATTTTCGCTCAGCAAAGGTTTCTCCAACGTGCCTCGGATTTGACATCATGAGCACGAATATGTTTAATGATCTCATGGGACATATTCAAAGCCAATTTTCTTAATTTTGCCGCTCCTTGCCACAACATTTATTTCTGATCCCGTGAACACAAAGACGTGATTCGTTTTTCGACTTTCGAAGTGACTTTGCCTACAACGCCACGTTTTGATAAGTCGACGACATTTTTTCTCTCGTTAAAACGATTTACCCACTTCTTCACAAACGATACGGACTTTTTAATATATTTAGCGGCCGCGGAATGTGTCATTCTAGGCCCTTTTGAATGGGAACAAAATAAGACTGCCTCGAAGCGACGCGCAAACCAGTGACTTATTTTGGATTTTACGTGATTTCGACGAGAGTTCGGAATCGACTGATTCTTTTACTAAAATGCGTCTTAGACAAAGGTTCCCCCTACCGATTTTTTGTTGAATCGCATCTACCAAAAATGAATTATCGCGGACCTGCTCTTACTTAACAGATTGTATATATACATATACACACGTATATATAATGTGCCGTTGAAATGGGACGACATATTACTTACTTATGTGTTTATGTTCCAAATACTAACTAGAATTTCAAATAAACGTAAAATTAACACCATCAGATGTAGAATAAAAAACTAACATGAAAACGTACAAGTTCATATATTTCAATATGCCCAGTTTAAGGAGCAATAGAAGTTATCTCTGAGCGGTAAATTATTTTTTTTTACGTAACATTGTAACGCCTGAATTAATTATTAATTTGTTGTTAAAAAGTTAAATTTAACTTTTGTTTGCGAGATAATTACGAAATTAATAAATTTACCACTTTTATAATTGTAGCTTAAACCCGAAATATTTATGCATATTTAAAAAAATGTAGCCTTATCTGACGGGACAGATGAGTTGTGTTATATGATATCCCAGCTCCGATTACGCCCCTGCACGGCTCATTTACATAAGTTATTTTTGATATCTTTGGGTACTGTGTCTGTTTAATATTAATAAAATATAATGTCATAATATGTAACAGCCTAACAGTATTTGTAGTTAAATGACACGTTATCTTATTCCTTAGATATATAGTTTTATCAACATTGACGTCGTCAGATGTTTTCTATTTTTGTTGTAATACGTAAGTCAAACATTGTCGGGCAAAAGGCGCAGTAAAGAATATCCATATTTTTGATGATGACAGTGACATGACAGCAAGCACGATTTTACTATTGATTAGGTCAAAAAAAATAAACATCCAGTAAACAAAAAAAAACTCAATACATGAACTCTTTAATTCCAAAAAACTCATAAAGTGAGATAATTTTCAACTATGGCACGAACCTAGAATCCGATCTACAGCTTTGCAGACGGAAGTATGCTTATTCCTTCATTCACTTTGAATGCTCGAAGATCAGTTACTCATGCAAATATCCGCATACAGCAGGAACCGAGTAGAATTTAACGTTACAAAAACGCAAGCGACAGTTTTTTCTAAAAAGTTAACGTTGCTGAATCCCACATAATTATGTCGGGGCACTCCATTCCTCTACCATCGTCACTCAATTTGCTGGGAATTTTTTTGGAGCAAATATGACTTGGCATGAACATGTTGCCAGTATAGCAAAGAGAGCTTCTCAAAAGCTGGGAATGTTATTTCGAACTCGAAAGCTTTACACTCCACAACAACTGTTAATTCTGTACAAAGCTGAAATTTGACAAACCGCTCCCATGTTTGGGCCTCTGCTTCCAAATATTTACTTTATTTGTTGGATTCTATTCAGTACAGGCCTGTTTGCTTGATTGGAGATCCAGAACTGATCAGCAATCTCGGTTCCTTGGAACATCGAAGAATGGTTAGAGACTCGAGTCTACTCTGCTGGATGTCGCCCACTGAATTTCTCCCAAAGCGGTGCATGCTAGATAAACACGTTGCTTGCGCTAATGCTTTACATCCCTACAAGTCTTTTCAGACAGTCTTTTACATGAAGAACCTCATTTCTTTGGAATGACTTGCCCAGGACCGTGTTTCCCACCGAATACAATTTACCAAAGACGTTAATAGCTTTTTCCGTATACGCGTCGCTCATCTAGCGCGCTAGGGATTTCCCAGCACTACGTGTGCTATGCTCATAAAAAAATGGCGGTAATAAATAAAAAGGTATAAGAGAAATAAAAATTCGTATCTTTTGTAATTTTACATACATTTCTTTTTTTTTCCTGTATTATTGCCAAAGGTAATAATTTAATTTACAATTTTATAGCAACTTAAAGTAGAAAAATCTCCCTTCGAGATCCTGAAAACTAAATTTACATCGGTGTGTTAGATTGAAAATATCTCTCTAAAGTAGTTCAATTTGCAGCTCATCTATGGAGTACTTTTAATTATTCAGCTTAATAACGTTTCCTAAAAGCTGTACAACTCATGTGCCAAAATTACAACGAGGGATTTCAAATTCTGACATTTCCCACCCATTCTTTTCCCTCTATTCTCAATTAACAATAATTATATTATTTAAACTCAATTAAGTCACAAAGAAGAAGTAACAAGGTTCTGTCCCACCATGTATTGTTAGAGAATTATTGTCCGTAGGTTACAGAATTTTGTGGCATGCGGGCAAAATTTAATTAGACCTTCAGAAAAAACTCGGTTTGTTAATTTAAGAGTGATCTTACACGAAGCTCTACGACAAGCTGCTTAGTTATTCTAAAGTGAAAATAGGGACAATAGTTCACAATAGAACTAGTCATAAAGTTAAAATTGATTAAACCAACCGAAGTTTCAACCAAATTATAATTGTCGATAGGCAAAATAACAACAGGCCAGATGTCAGACAAATTGACCGCCTTGAAGTGGATATGTGTACTTGGGATCCCTAATTAGTATTGTCGGTACAGTAACGGGGGAGATCTATCGAAGGTGTGCTCTTATAAAAGTTGCTGTGCAAAACCTCAAGAAAATCTGGCAAGACGACCACATATCCAAACAAGTGAAAATCAGACTGCTAAATTGTCTTGTCTTTTCTATTCTCACATATAGTCGTGAGTCCTGGAAAGTCGGAAATAAAAAAACTAGATGCCACAGAAATGTACTGATGGCGAAGAATGCTCATGATATCGTGAAACGCACGATGGACCAACGTCTCAATTATATCACAGCTCAATGTCCAGCAACGTATTTCACACATTTCACACACTGGTCTATGAAGTGCAGGATAGAGAAATGTGGAGAACATTCCACAACGCAACAAAATGACCATTACATTTCGTGGAGGGAATTGAGACTGAAGAGAGAGTTTCAACCAATGAAAATAGTTTTTGTTTATTTGCTTTAGGGAATACTATTCCAAGTTGAAATAATTTCAGAATAGAAATCCTTAAAATTAAGGAAGTAGTTTTTAGCAACGCTGCGAACAGAAGTTCATAGTTAGCTCGAAAATTCAAATCCAGTTAATGAAGAACTTCTTTGGGCAAATTAATTTATTATGTAAGGTATTGTACTATAAGTTTCTCTTGTCAACTGCAATTATTTAATAGTATCTTTCCAAACTGCTTACAAATTGTGAAAGTCATCTATCGTAAGTATTTATGTGACGTTAAAACCTGATATGGCGTGTTTTTCAATTGTAATATTTTAGCATGACCTTATGAGAAACTCCAATAGGTTTCGATAATCTTACCGAGTGAGACAATTATTACCAGTAAAAAAAATATCACACGCATTTCACATATGTACAACTTTTAAACATAATAACGAAATAGCTTTTTGAAAAAATTTTATAATTTATTTATTTTATTGCTTAGTTCATGTTTTTAGAAAGAAAAAAACTGGTCAGGTGTAAGTTGGACTTGTGTAATTGGTGTTCGGTACCGTGATTGCTTTTAAAATAAAATATGATTCTTACCTAGGCTAAGATAATTAAGTCCCTGTCATCTTAAAATCCGATACGTGTTTTCTTAGTCAATAATGGATAATTGTTATAGCATTTTAGCTATCTAATAGAAAATAAATCAATTTAACTCAATCTAAAGGTAAAAGTGTAAAACAAATATTTACTACCTAAATATTTGTGTAATTAAAAACAAATAAAATAAAATATTTTCACTCGGTACATAATGCTTAAAGCAGTAGCTATCACTTCTGGTTCAATTCACAACTTTCGACGAAATAAATCTTCACCATTTTGCGGGCAACTAGTTTTTGTTTATACCAGATAAATTATCAGACATAATGCACTCGTGATAATTTTCGCTCAGCCTACACTTAATGAGACTATTCCAGAATTTGTTCAGAATTTTTTGATTAGTACTCTTCGAGAAAGGGTCGGTGAACTGGAGTGTTTGTCCATTCTTTTAAAAATAATACAAAGAAAAGTGTGCGCAAGTATTACATCATATACAGTCAGTCCAAAAAGTTTCCATACACCACCCGCTTTCTATACTATTTTTCTCTTATGTTTAACTAATTAATTGGAACTATGAGAAAACATGTTTAAATTAATATTTAAAACTTGACTAACGAGGATTAGTATTAAAAACAACTACTGAACATTTTATTTAGAAGTTACATCATTGTTATAAAAATGTAAACAAAATTAATGTCAAAAAAGTCTCTATCACTTAACAATTACCAATAACAGTTTGACGGAGTTTAACGAAAAATAACAACTTCGTTTAAACTAACAATTAGTGAGACCGCCATTGGCCTTGATAATCTCTTGTAATCTTTTTATCATACTTGCAAACAGCTTTCTAGTAACTTCTGCTGGCATGTTCTCCCATTCATTCAATATTCTGTTTTTTAATTCTTCTCTATTTGAAACCTTATGTTTGCGAACGCGCCGTTTAAGTTCCTCCCATAAATGCTCGATGAGGTTAACATCGGGTGACTTCGGAAGTGTATGAAGCTGCTGTCGCACAAAATGGATCATCCATTCTCGCACCAAGTTTACGGTATGTTTCGGATCATTGTCCTGTTGGAAAATGTTCAGATAAACATGCTGATCCATGGTACCATTAATAAAATGTAAATTTCCTACTCTTCCAGTGCACATGCATCCCCAAAGCAGAACATTGCCCCTCCCTTGTCTCACCGTGGAACAAATGCGGTATTTTTCTTTCTCGAAACTTTAGTTCTACCGTCAGACCCAAAAAGGTTAATTTTAGTTTCATCACTAAAGATTACGGATTCCCAAAATTCAGAAGGTTAAGTAACGTATTCCCTAGCAAAAACTAACCACTTTTTGCGATTAGCTTCCGAAATTAACGGCTTCCTCCTGGCTGCGCACCCCTTATAGCCTGCCCTCTGTAAACAATTTCTCGCTATTTGTGAACAAACATGTTTCGAAAACAGTTTCTCTTCTCTTTTTAATTTTGGTGCACTTTTCTTCGGATCTATAATTATTTGTCTAGCAATACTGGCCTCTCCACGTGCAGGCAGTTTCTTGGGACGCCGGACGCCCGGAGCGTGGTCGTACTGAACAGCTGTATGCGACTTTTTAAAAAATTTTCCTATATTTCTGTACGATTTTCCATCTTTCCACACATCAATTATGATATTTCGAACTTGAAATACAACTTCACAATTTCTCTCGCTCATTTTTAACACTACTTTGAAAACCCACTGCAAAATTACTAGCAACAAGTGAGAGATTATAAAGTATGGCCAAAAATTATTCATTTGTTTTTAGTTTAGCGAGCAATAGATAGCTTGATAAAATGCTGCTGATTATATCGTTTTTTTTTTCAGTGCAGTTCTTGAGTGTATGGAGACTTTTTTGACATTAATTTTTTGACACCCCACTCGATGACCTGGTAAAATTTGTTACGTCAGTTCCGATTACACCCTTCAGAAGTAACCTCTTAAGTCAAAATTAAACTGCCCTGCCCTGATCGGCCATCAATTACAACTTTCTATGTCAAATGGTTTCAGAAAAAAATCCGGTCTGACAAACAGACAGACAAGTACCGAAGTGATCGTGTCGTGAAAATTCATTGCGTTGCAATGGGCCGTTACGCAGTCCATTAAAAATATTTCTTTACGCTAAAAATTTAACAGTTAAAAATGCTCTATATCCACGAGTTCGTAACGGTAAAAAAATTGGTAAAGTTAATTGTTTGTCGCACTTATTTGCTAAGTCATATCCAGTTAACAGTTTACAGTTACATGTCTTTTGGCGCCCATCGCAGTAACACAACTACTTCAGTTTGAACGGTTAGTTATCTTTGCTAGGTTGAATAGGTTAATCCCAATGCAATTCAAAAATATATACTGTTCTATTTATGACCAGGATAATTATTTAATTTTCCAGATCTTCAATAAAACATACATAAGTCGCATGAGAGTCGCATTTTTCAACGAACCTACAAACCTGACAAACTTTTTAATTCAATAGTTGCTACAAATTTATAATGTAAATATAAAATTTAATTGTTTTGTGTCATTTTGGCTCCCAATTGAGGGGCTTACTTCAGTAACTACTGTTATAGAATTTCCTATTCAGATTACAAATAATATTCAACACTTTTCCATTTTTTAACTTTTCGAGAAATACTTCATATACGTTCAGTAATACTAAGAAGCAAAAATTTTAACAGTACATTACTTTGGCGCCCGACAAGGGGCTTGGGTTAAAATATATATATATATATATATATATATATATATATATATATATATATATATATATATATATATATATATATATATATATATATATCTATATATATATATATATATATATATATATATATATATATATATAATCATGCCCTGATTCAAAAATTTTCCTCTTACGTACAAGTATTTAAATATAAAAAAAGTTTTAGAATCGATTTCTAAATAATAAATTTTTAGAAAATATCAGATTAAATTGAAGGTTCATTTCCAATTTTGCCAAAAAAAAAATACCACTTAAAAAAGAAAATATTTCGTATATTGAAAGTTAATTCTAACTTACCAAAAAGATTATAAAAAAATAAGACACTCAATTAGTCCACAAAATATAATCCGATTATTAAAACTAATAAAGCAGGGTATCTAATACTGAGGTTAGAACACATTTCAAATGAACCGGTATCCACTAAATCAAACCTAGAGCCACTCGGACTAGAACCGAACATAACTCCCGCTCGACAGGGCTGCGTCGGACGGACTAAATTAAAATTTCGAGACACGGAGCGTAGGAATCGGTAAGAGTGTTTAACGCCGGCGCAAAGGCTTTCGATACGGCTAAAAAGTGGGGAATGGCGGGCAATGTCCACCCAAGGCAATTTTTAAATAAAATCACTTTTGTCATGGCGTTGACCTTTTGAGACCCGAGATTAGACTAATTATAGGTTGTATAGGGTGTTTCAGAATCAATAATAAATAAATAATAATTTTAAAAAAGAAGTAATAATTTTTTTCAGAAATTATTTTTAGTAGGTATTTGCGGTGTCCGAAAAATCTGAAATAAACCCTTCAAATGAACTTTCTGCAATAAGATTAGGACCACATTTTTTAAGCAGGCGTTAAACTAAACTATCTTGGAATTCAAAATTTTTCTATTCATAAAAGTTTGTAGCATTTTTTCTTGATAATTTGCACAATTTCGACAAATATACTAATACTAAACCTACAGGTTAATCCCTCCACACATTTATACACTGACCTCTTAAACCGCTTATTTAGTAGAATTCTCAACTTTAAACTTAAAAACGTATGGCCTCGTTATGTGACATTGTGTATATTTCTTGTTTAATTGGAATCTATGGTCTAGTTTTTTGATTTTTGTATGTATTTTTTAAAATCCTTTTTTTTTTAGTTTGGTTGGGTTCCAACGTTCATGTATTTTTACTTTATGGTTTCTTCTATATCACACTAAAGTTACATGTGTAAAGATTGAGATTAAATAGCGTAGCCAGCGATTCATAAATTTCCTTCTTGTTTATTTCTCTTTCCGTAATTTGCAACTTTAAGACAGAGTGGTTTAGAGATTTGTCTTTTAGTGGATATATTTTCTGCACACGGGCTGCAGGGAAATCCCTAAAGCGCTACAGGAGCGACATGTGTGCGGTAAAAGCGATTCACGTTGTTCTTGAATCGCTGTAAATTGTACTCGGTGGGAAACACAGTCCTGGGCAAATTATTCCAAAGGGATGATATTCCCCATATAAAAGACTGCTTTAAAAGTGCTGTACGAGGAGTAACAAGCTGAACCTCATACGGATGTGAAGTATTAACGCGACGTATATTTCTAACATGCATCGCGCTGGGAGGGATTAAGCTACATTCTTCGAAAATACTTGTAGAACAGACTCAAGTCGCCAACCGTTCTTCAATGTTCCAACGAATCAAGGCCTTCGGTCAGTTCCGGGTCTCCAATCAGACGAACAGCTCTTTTCTGAATAAAATCCAACAAATGCAGTGTATGTTTGGGAGCGAAGCCCCAAACATGAGAGCAGAATTCCATAGTTGGTCGAATTTGAGCTTTGAAAATAATTACCAGTTGTTATGGAGTGTAAAGCTTTCTGGTTCGAAATAATATTCCCAACTTTTAAGAAGCTATCCTTGTTATACCTACAATATGTTCATGCCATGACATATTTGCTCCCAACTTACCGCCGAACAAATCGAGTGACGGTGTTAGAGGAATGGAGTACCCCGACATAACTATGTCAGGTTCAGCAACTTTTTTAGAAAAAACTGCCGCCTGGGTTTTTGTAGCGTTAAATTCCATTTGGTTACTGTCACCCCAAGATAGAATTTCTTCCAGGTAGCCGATGTACGAGCGTTCAAAGTGATTGAAGAGATAACCGTAGTGTCATCTGCAAAGCTGTAGATTGGATTCCCGGTCTTTTTCAGTAGATCGTTAATGTAAATGAGAACGAGATAGTATAGAGCCTTGGGGCACACCAGCGTTGATAGTGAAGGTGTTAGAAAGAAATCCGTCGACTGCTACTCGTACAGAACGCTCTCTGAGGAAACGTGAGAGCCACAAACAGAACTTTTCAGAGATACCAGAAGAGCGTAGCTTAGCCAACAATCCATCGTGTCAAACATAGTCGAAGGCCCTGGATATATCAAGAGCAACCGCTCGAGATTCTTTAAAGTGTTCAATTGCATCATCTATTATAAATCATCGAAGTCTAAATACTTTTGGAAAATGTATATACGTTTTTGTTTTTTTTTTTTTTGTTTTTTTTTATTGGTCTAGCACACGTGCTGCAGGGAAGTCCCTAAAGCGCTCCAGGAGCGGCACGAGTGCGGAAAACGCGATTCACGTTGTTCTTGAATCGCTGTAAATTATACTCGGTGGGAAATACAGCTCTGGCCAAATTATTGCAAAGGGATGACGTTCTCCATATAAAAGATTGCTTGAAAAGCGTTGTACGCGGAGTAACAAGCTGAACCTCATACGGATGTGAAGCACTAGCGCGACGTGTATTTCTAACATGCACCGCTTTAGGGGGAATTAAGCGGGCCACATCCTTCGAACACTTTCCATGAAAATACTTGTAGAACAGACTCAAGTCGCCAACCGTTCTTCGATGTTCCAGCGAATCAAGGCCGCCGGTCAATTTCGGGTCCTCAATCAGACGGACCGCTCTTCTCTGAACAGAATCCAACAAATGCAGTGTATGTTTGGGAGCGGAGCCCCAAACGTGGGAGCAGTATTCCATAGTTAGCAGTATTCCATAGTTGATTGTTAACAAACGCAGCAAGTGAAAAGCTTTCTCATACCCAAAATAATCGTGGAAAATGTGGTGGATACGGCCTATCGGGATGTTTACAATGTCAGCAAGCTCGCATATCTTCAGTCGGCGATCATTTAGAACGATACTGTGCATTTTTGTCACAATCTCGTCGGTCGTAGAGGTTTTCGGACGTCCTGAGCATTTGTCATCTTATATCTAGGTAGGCCGAGGATTCTGAGAACGACTCTCGTGTGTACCATTATTTTAAGCTTTATTTGGACTTATTATAAACGTAATAATGTATAAACAATGTAATTGTTCTAATCAGTATTCACGCCCAATGTTTCTTGTTTTTTTTGTTTTCTTTTCTTTTCACAAATTTGTGTGTATGTAATTCCAATATCACTAGAACTAAAGTCGGTTTGTTTGGAGTTGATAGCACACAACATCGGTTATAAACATTAAAATGTCAAAAACCATAAAGGTCCGAAATTTCTCTACCAATTATTTGTATTTTTAGTTATAATCACCTTTATTTTCTATCTCTGTACAACAGTCCGACCTTTTTCTAAACAATATTTTATTACATGCCTTCTAAACTTTAAAATAAGCTATATAAATCAACGCATTTTAAAGTTTATTTTAATGAGTAAATGATGAAACTAAAAATCTTATTTATATGATAAAGGCCTAAACGAATACAATTAACAATTCTTAAGAACTAGAAATCTAAAGCTTAATGATAATAGGTGTAATAAAATTATTTGGGATTTTAGCAGTTATCTATAATATATATAAAATGCAACGTCTCTCTGTCTGTCTGTCTATCTGTGTCCGTTAGTGCGCTTATCACTGGAGAACCACTTATCCGATTTACGTACTTTTTTTTTAAAACATACATATGTTCTCTGGCCAGGTTATAGGCTATATTTTATTACGATAGGTAGCATAAGCAATGAGCAGTGACGATAATAGTGAATGAAGTCGGAAAAAAGTTTGCCGCTAGCGCGTTCCATTGCAATACACAGCCTAAACCATTAAATATGGAACAATATTATGTAGCAGAGAATATCTATAATCTATAATATATAAAATGCAATGTCTCTCTGTCTGTCTGTCTGTCCATTAGTCCGTTTATCACGCGAGAACCATTTATCCGATTTACCTGTCTTTTTTTAAATTCATACATATATTCTTTGGCCAGGTTATATAAGAATAATAATAATCTATATCTATAATATATATAAAATGCAACGTCTCTCTGTCTGTCTGTCTGTCTGTCTGTTAGTGCGCTTATCCCTCGAGAACCACTTATCCGATTTACGTGATTTTTTAAATTCATACATATGTTGTCTGACCTAGACCATATTATAGATATATATATATATATATATATATATATATATATATATATATTATAGTAATATATATAAAATGCAACCTATCTCTGTATGTCTGTCTGTCTGTCTATGCGTTAGTGCGCTTATCACTGGAGAACTACTTATCCGATTTTCGTACTTTTTTTTTAAAAACATGCTAAACCATTAAATATAGAACAATATTCATGGAGCAAAGAATATCTATAATATATATAAAATGCAACGTCTCTCTGTCTGTCTGTCTGTCGGTTAGTGCGCTTATCACTGGAGAACCACTTATCCGATTTACGTGTTTTTTTTTTAAAGATACGTATGTTCTCTGGCCAGGTTATAGGATATATTTTATTACGTTAGGTGACATAAGGAATAAGCAGTGACGATAATAGTGAATCAAGTCGGAGAGAAGTTTGCCGCTAGCGCGTTCTCTTGCAATAATAACCGCCTAAAGCATTAAATATGGAACAATATCATGCGGCAAAGAATATTTTTATATATATATATATATATATATATATATATATATATATATATATATATATATATATAAAATCTAACGTCTCTCTGTCTGTCTGTCCGTTAGTGCGCTTATCACTCGAGAACCACTTATCATATTTACGTGTTTTTATAAATTTATACATATGATCTATATAATTCGATATAAGCCTAGATAATGGGAGATAAGGTGAGATAATGGGAGATAAGGAGAAATAATGGGAGATAAGTCGAGATAAGCCTTGATAATGGAAGATAAGGTGAGATAATGGGAAATAAGTATAACGGGAGATAAGGAGAAATAATGGGAGATAAGCAGAGATAAGTCTAGATGTTGGAAGTTATGGTGAGATAATGGGAGATAAGGAGAAATAATGGGAGATAAGGAAAAATATTGCGAGATAAGTCAAGATAAGCCTAGATAATGGGAAATAAGGTGAGATAATGGGAGATAACTAGAAATGATGGGAGATAAGGAGAAATAATGGGAGATGAGCAGAGGTAAGCCTAGATAATGGAAATTATGTAGAGATAATGGAAATAAGGAGAAATATTGGGAGATAAGGGGAAATAATGGGAGATATTTTATTACGTTAGGTAACATAAGGAATAAGCAGTGACGATAGTAGTGAACCAAGTCCACGCGAGCGGAGCCGCGGGCCCGGCTAGTTGGAATATAATTAACCAAAGTACTTATCGGTAGGTAGGTGCCTAAGTACCTAAGTATGCATAAAAATATTCTGTGTAAGTATAAAAATAACACAAAAACCTATAATATGCTTAATTCAAATCAGAACAGCGATGGCTACAACTTTCAGTTTTGCCCCGGTCAAACTTTCGCAGAGTCTGTAAATGTGCATTTTCCCTGCGAGAAAAAACAACTATACTAACGTCCACGATGCCCCAGTGCATCAACATCCAACAAGCAAGTCCGTGAAATTGAGGAAACCTCTGCCAACATGACGGGAGTTGGATCAGCAACTATTTATAGACCGATGAAGACTTTAAAAACGCAATAAGAAGAAAAGTACACAATTTTTTTTATTAAGAAAGAAATACCTACACTACATAAAGTTTTGCAAGAAGTCTGAGAAGACCAGGACTTACCAGATTTTAAAAAATGGAAATTATGGAAAATCCTTCATAACCTGATTCTTCGTTGGAAAAAACACAATAGAAAATATGTTCTTATTGATAAAACAGAAGTAATTTGTTGGAGAAGAGAATATCTACGAGCAATCAGAAAATTTCGAGCAGAAGAAAGAATTATTTTTTATTTAGATGAGACTTGGGTTAATGAGGGACAGTGAGAAAATTCTGCATTAACAAAAACATTAAGAGTGCCAAACAAGCTTTTATGGAAGGCTGGTCAACTGGATTACAACCCCCTTCAAGAAAAGGTCGTAGACTAATTATAGCACATATTGGTAGTGAAAACGGATTTCTCGACGGTGGCTTGTTGGAATTCGAATCAAAGTGAACTAAAGATTACCATGAGGAGATGACGGCCAATGTTTTTAAGGAGTACTTCCAACAAATGATTGAATGTATATCAGCAGAATCAGTTATAGTATTAGAGAATGCCCCATACCAATCTCGATTATGAGAACGACTCCCGACAAATTTATGGAAGAAAGCGAATATTCCTCAATGGATAAGAGACAAAAATCTCAAACATAAAGATGGTATGTTAAAAGCGGAACTTCTCAAAATTGCGAAACAAAATAAGGCACAGTTCAAGAAATACGCAGTCGATGAGATGGCAAAGGAACGGAATATCACAGTGCTTAGATTACCTCCATATCATTGCGAATTGAATCCCATAGAGCTAATTTCGGCACAAATGAAAGGTTTCGTTGCAAGGAAAAACACCACGTTCAAACTTCAAGAGGTAACGCAATTATTACTATCAGGAATAGAGAGGATCAAAGAGGATAATTGGAAAAATGCCCTTCGATATGTTATAGAAGAAGAAAATAAAAATGTAGAAACTTAACGAATACATCGAAGAAACTGTGGAAATGGAACCCTTAATTATCAATTTAAGAGAAGTCGCGTCTTCAGATTTTGAATAAGATGAAAGTACTTATATATCGTGAATTTGTATATATACATAAATCTATAGTACTCAGTATATATCACCACTACACCAAACACTTTATTTTTGCCTCGACGCGCGTTTCGCTAACCATGTTAGCTTCATCAGGAGCAATGATTGACTAAAGGTAAACTACAAATCTACCCTATTTATACTTAGCCTAACCCTTGAATTACTAAAGCGGAACTAATGACATAGGCAAGGCCATCAATTCCGGTCAAGTAACCAGTAGAGGGGACTATAAGGAATAGGCCCTCTGTCTTTATTTAAACTACTTTTACATTTTATGATTTCCATACTTCCGTATGCGTTTAACAATCTCCTATATAGATATATTTTTTATCAATCTTAGATTATCTAATGTTACAGTATGATCAGCTTCAAGGGCATGTTCGGCAATGCTAGACTTTTCTGTTCTATTGTATTTTAAGTGTGCTAAATGTTCTTTAAATCGTGTTTTAATTGACCTTTTAGTTTGCCCAACATACTTTTTGTCACAATCATTACAACTAATTTCATAAATTCCACTTTTCTCACAATTAGGAATCTTATCTTTGGGATTTCCTAAGATATTCCTCAGATTGTCTGATGACTTATAGACTAAGGTGAGGCCTACCTTATTAAATACCTTATTGAGTCCCTTGCTATATTTCGGATTATATGGTATGGAGACATACTTGGTGTTATTTTCTTCGCGTGTAAAAAAGGTGGAATTCTGAATATTAAACCTAAACTTATGTCTATTTATTAGCTTATTTACTAAGTCGTCGTCATAACCATTAACTCTAGTTATATTTCTAATACGATTCCTTTCTTTATTAAAGTTTACTCTATTCAGAGGGAAAGTGATTACACGATGAACTAAAAAATGTAATGAGGCTAATTTATGTTGTTTGCAATGAAATGAATCATTAGGAATATATCTATCTGTTACTGTGTCCTTCCTATAGATATCAAATTCTAATCTATTATTATTTTTAATAATTAAAATATCTAGAAAAGGCAATTGTCCTTTTTTCTCAACTTCGTAAGTGAATTTAATGGAATCATACCGGCTATTTAATTTAGAAACAAAATCATCAATATTTGCTTTATTTGTATCAAAAATCGCGAAAATATCATCCACATACCTATACCATACCCTTGGGAAATATTCGAATTCTTGACTGGCCTCGATTTCAAACTTACTCATGAATAAATTGGCTATGAAAGGGTGATAAGCAATTACCCATAGCTGTTCCTTCTTTCTAAACATAAAATTGAAGTGTATAGAAATTTTCGGAAGCTTTTTTTGCTATGCTTGAAACATTCAGGTCCAGGTTAAAAGTACCATAACCAGAGAAAAATAATACTTTAATTCAATTAAAATTCTGTATACTAGTCTGCGGCCGACTTTAGGCACCAAATTTATACAAAAATAAAAATCTAAATTAACTATTCCTGTAATTGTTAATTAATTCTAAACAGATTGTTTAATTTAGAATAATTATTACGAAATATTACTAAAATATTTATTTGTGATTTAACTGCGCATAAAAATTAACCATAAAATCATAAAAAAACATCATATACTTATATTAAAAAACATGGCTGTCCATGTTTAAATTAATACCCGTAACGAACCTTCAAATAACATATATACCTGTCTCTATGTTCTTCTTTGTAATTGTTTAACAATGAGTTTCGGTAATGAAGATGACATTAAATTATTTAGTATTATTTGTTTTAAACTGTTAATTAGCATTAATGCATCGATTAAACAACTGTTAATTTTGTGTGGCCAATGTACAAGGACTAGAGTTTCAAATAAGACATAAGTTACATGTAAAACAAGTTAAGTACGATAAGTGCTGGTTTTAAAATTCAATTCAATTTAAATATTTTATTTCGTCCGTTGATCAGCTTATAAAAAAACCGGTCAAGTGCAAGTTGAACTTGCACAAATAGTGTTCCGTACGTTGATTGTTTTTAAAATAAAATTTTTTGTTAGGGTGGTATAAAATGATCAGTGACTTCACAAACACACCCCAAATGAGTTTTCAACAAAGTTTGTTTCCAATCTTTACTGAAAACTGGTGACTTTGAAATTTTGTTTTTTTTTTTATATACCAAATAAATTATTAAAGGTAATGCACTCGTGATAATTTTCGTTCAATCTATACCCCGTGGAGAATATTCCAGAATTTTTTCAAAATTTTTTGATCAGTACTTTTCGAGATAAGGTAGGGGACAGCGATTTTTTAAAAGTAATACGAAGAAAAGTGTGCGCAAGTATTACATTACATATATATTTTTTACTCGTGTTTTCACAAGCTTTCATTTGACACCACACTCGATGACCTAGTAAAAAAAAATTTTTTTCACTTCCGATTTCACCCCTCAAAACGAACCCCTTAAGTCAAAATTTATTTTACGGTGGTATAAAATGACCAGTGACTTCACAAAACACACCCCAAATGAGTTTTCAACAAAGTTTGTTTCCAATCTTTACTGAAATCTGATGACGTTGACATTTTTGTTTTTTTTTATATACCATATAAATTATTAAAGGTAATGCACGCGTGATAATTTTCGTTCAAAATTTTTTGATAAGTACTTTTCGAGATAAGGCCCGGGACAGCGATTTTTCGCGAATTTTTAAAAATAATACAAAGAAAAGTGCGCGCAAGTATAATATTATATATATATTTTTTACTCGTGTTTTCACAAGCTTTCATTTGACACCATACTCGATGAACTAGTAAAATTTTTTTTTCACTTCCGACTTCACCCCCCAAAACTAACCCCTTAAGTGAAAATTTAATTCTCAAAACTACATGGCTCTGATGAGGCCATCAATTCCTATATTATTACCAAATTTCACCTTTCTATGTCAAATAGTTTCGGAGAAAATCGGGTGTGACAGACAGACAGACAGACAGACAGGCAGACATACAGACAGACAGACAGACACCGAAGTGATCTTATAAGTGTTCCGTACGGAACACTAAAAACAATAATGAAAGAAAAAGCCAGGATATTACAAGGCATTTAAGTGATAAGATGAGGAATAAAATATCAATCAAAAAATAAATATTTTTTGCATCAGATCATAGAACAAAATTTTTAATTACTACACAACAGTTAAATACTCTTTTTTGCACGCAGCTCGCGTTTCGTTAACCACGTTTTTCATGAGACATAAACGAGGTAATTTTAGCGTCTGATAAAGGGCCAAACTCTAAGTATACGAGGTCTGTACTGAGACTGAATAAAAAAGACTGTAAGACATTGACAGAAATCTCTACAGTCTATTGCTATCTGACTGCGTACCTGACTTGCATCAGTGTCAAAGATGATTCAAATTATAGACGGTGGGTGTTTAGAACCAGAAGAAACTTCGTTTTATCTAACTACGTAGTACACAGAAAAGTAATGAGACTAAACAGCTTTTTAACAGTCTAGTATATAATTAATATATAAATTAAATTAAATGATTTTGCATATAATATGAAAACAACAGTGAGCAAAAATTCTTTGAAATCCTCTAGGTATTATACCACAAATTATATATTAAAAATGTTGGTGCCAACGGCATTTTTATACCCAAAAAGCGAGCTTGTTGTATTATTTATAGGTATCGTAAATTAGTTTTCCAACTGTAAATGATTCTTAAAAAATATTTATTGGTTACGCTTGTAGCAGTAAATATAAAAATGTATGCGCTGCGTAGGATGCCTAAAAGAAGAACCATATAATTTTTTATTTTTTACTGTACAATTTATACAAAATTGTTTCAAGTGAAGTGTATACTTCATACCCCCATATTTTCTTTTAAAATCCAAGCCTTAATCAAGGCGCTACGTCATTAGAAAGTCAACGTTTTCTACGCTCGCTAATTTTTTTCTTTCGATAAATTCAACCAACTTTTGCTTATTTTTATGGGTGTTAGAAAAAGATTTTTTATTTCAGTTTTAAAATTTATGACTTAATTTACTGTAAATAAAAATTGGGTGTTTAAATTTTACAATTTAACAATATGTAGCTGTCACAATTTGATATAGATTAGTTTAAAAAACCGGTCAAGTGCAAGTCGGACTTGCGCAATTAGTGTTCCGTACGTTGCTTTTAAAATAAAAATTTTTGTTACGGAGATATAAAATGATCCATAACTTCACAAAAACACACCCCAAATGAGTTTAGTCAACAAAGTTTTTTTTCCAATTTTTACTGAAAACTGATGTCGATGAAATTTTTGTTTTTATATACCAGATAAATTATTAATGTCAATGCACTCGTGATAATTTTCGTTCAATCTGCAGCCTGTCGAGAATATTCCAGAATTTTTTCAAAATTTTTTGGTCAGTACTTTTCGAGATAAGAGGGGTGGCAGCGATTTTTCGCAATTTTTTATTGCATTATATATATTTTTGAACTTGTGTTTTTACAAGCTTTCATTTGACACTGGACTCGATGACCTGGTAAATTTTTTTTCACTTCCGATTTCACCTCCCAAAACTAACCCCTTAAGTCAAAATTTAATTTTTAAAACTACACGGCTCTGATAAGGCTATCAATTCCTATATTAGTACCAAATTTCAACTTTCTATGTCAGATAGTTTCGGAGAAAATCGAGTGTGACAGACAGACGGATACCGAAATGATCTTATAAGTGTTCCGTACGGAACATTAAAAATGAGAATAGTTTGTATGCGATTAGCCCCATTTAAAAAAGTTTTAAGAGTGTGAAATACACCCGATCACCTGGTTTTAAACCATGCATACGTTATACTGACTTTTGCTGCGTTGAATAAAGGAAGACTATTTCAAACAGATATCTTACATTTTAGCGGGGAAAGTTATGCATTTTCAGCGGAAAACTAAAAATCTTGAATAGTTATTGTCGTTAGATAGAAATGAATTTTACTGATAATATTATAAATATTTATTTATTTATTTTTAATAAGTTTGTTGTTTTTAGTGTTCAGGTTAGTTCAGGTTAATAAACGGAATAATTTCGGTATCTATCGGTCGGTCACCGCCGATTTTCTCCGGAACTATTTGACAGCCGTGGAGTTTTGGAAATTAAATTTTGACTTAAGGGGTGTGAAATCGGAAGTGAAAAAAAATTCAAGGTCATCGGAGTGTCAAATCAAAGCTTGTGAAAACAGGAGTTCAAGACGCACAAACTTTTCTACTGTGAATGAAAATGACCACGAGTGGTATATATAAGATAGGAAACAAACTTTGTTTGATATATGTTTTGTACTTGTTTATTAAAACATCCTGTTTAATAAAAAAATGTTATTCGCGGTATCGATAAAAGCATAACAATTGTGGGAGATTTAAACATAAATTTTCTGGAAAGTATTAATAATAACCTATCCACCTATTTGAATAGCATTGGGCTTATACAAATGATAAAAGATGCTAGTTCGGCTAGAGACACAACCTTGATAGACAATTTGTTCTGCAATTTTCATATTTTTTTTATTTATTTCCCGATTTATTTTCAATTTGTAAGTTATAAGCAAATGATTTTTATTATTATGAACAAGTAAGAAACTACCCAGTGGTAGTTTATTTCAATACTATAATTAGAACATAATTAGTTTAAACTTTGAGAATCACTATAACAATACGTATAATTTAAAAACCTAGTAATAAGATCATATGGTGTATGACCCTTGAGTTTTCTTTGTGCTGCTGGTTGTATCATCAAATTTGAAGCAAGTCTCTTTGAGTGAGAACTTAATCTTGTGGAATAGTTTTTGGAGAAGTCTCTTATTTCTGACTTCACTCACTTGACTTGAAGATCACGTGCGAACCACGGCCGTTTACTACAGTTCGTAGCACTTTGGACTGAAACCTTTCCAATATTTCAATGTTCGATGTGGATGCTCTACCCCAGAGCTGAATGCTGTAGGTCCAAATTGGTTTGAGGATCGCTTTGTAGACCAAAAACTTGTTGATTATTGAAAGTGCAGATTGGCGACCAATCATCCAGTACAGCTGTCTAAATGTAAGACCAAGTTGCTTTCTTTTTGTAAAAATATGTTTTCTCCTTGTCAAACATCTGTCTAAATGCATCCCAAGATATTTTGCTTCGTCTCGCTGGGGCAGTTGGTGGTTATTAAGTGTGACTTTACTCTGATTCGCCATTTGTTTAACCACTGCTCTATTCTGTAAAGGTGATTTTGCAGAATATCTTAAGCAAGATTGTTTTCCTTGTGTGTGGCCAAAATGACACTATCGTCTGCAAATGTTGCAGCTAGACTTCTATCACTCGTTGGTAAATCAGCTGTATACAAAAGATAAAGCAGAGATCCCAAGACGCTACCTTGTGGAACACCAGGTTCAATTTTGTAGATAGATGTTAATTCTCCTTGGTAGTTTACAAGAAAGTAGCGATCTGCAAGGTAGGATTTAAGAATGAGGAAATAGGGAAGAGGTAATGCTTTTCGTAATTCGTATAGCAGCTCAGCACATGCCAAACCCTGTCAAATGGCTGTGTTATATCTAGAAACGCTACAGCACAGTATTTCTTGTCTTCTAAGTCTTGTCTGATTTTTTGGGCCACTCGATAAATTTGTTCTATTGTGGCGTGTTCATCCCTGAAATCAAATTGATGGTCTGGAATTAACTGGTCTTGTTCGATTATTGGTTGTAGTCTATCAATAAGTAGCCTCCTCGACAGGTTTTCCAGGTTTTGGTATTAATATAATTCGGCTACTTTCCACTAAGCTGGAAAATAATTTAGTTGTATACATATATAGCATTAAATATAAATGTAAGTATTCTTTTTGCTTTATGAGGCAACTCTGGAAGTATTCTTGCTGTGATCATGTCATATCCAGGAGACTTTTTAGTATTATGTCTCTTTGCAATGGCATTTGTGACTTGTTTAACTGTGAAATTTTCAGATGGCAACTACATTTGATAAGGTGTACTTAAGAATGCGTTGATTTCTTCTTTTCTATCATCTATAGGATTCTGTGGAAAAGACTGAAAAACGTTTTCTAAATGTCTGGCGGCATTCTCCTAATGAGGTAGAAAGTTTTTTTAGCCAACATAAACAAGTTTGTGTCCGAATCCTATCTACTGATTTTGAAAACTCATTTTGTGAAGTATCTGATCGTTTTATACCTCCGTAATAAAAAATTTTATTATAAAAGCAATCACGGTAGGGAACACAAATTGCGCAAGTCCGACTTGCACTTGACCGATTTTTTGTTTTTAGAACTGACATTGTTAGAATTGCTTATAGACTGATACAGTCGGTCAAGTAAGAATGTTTCCCCGATAATTCATTTCTGTTAGATGCGATTCTAGAGATTCGAAAAAAAATCGGTAGAGGGAACATTTGTCTACGGCTCATTTTAGTAAAAGTATCAGTCTATTCCGATGTTTCGTCGAAATCACGTACATTCCAAAGTGTTGTTGTTTGCGCATCGATTTGAGGCAGCCTTTCTTTGTTCCCATCCAAAGGAGCCTAAAATGGCACATTCCGCGGCCGCTAAATATATTAAAAAGTTGGTATCGTTTGGAGGGAAGTAGGTAAATCGTTTTAACGAGACGAAATACGTCGACCACTTGCCAAAACGTGGCTTGGTGGGCAAAGTCACTCAAAAAGTCAAAAAACGAATTGTATCTTTGTTTTCACAGGACCCGAAATTGACGCTCTGTCAAGGAGCGGCAAAATTAAGAAAATCGGGTTTGAATGTGTCCGATGAGACCATTCGGCAACATCTTCGTGCTCATGATGTCAAATTCCGAAGCATGTTGAATAAACCTTTGCTGGGCAAAAATCAGGTCGCAAAAGGGCTTGCTTGGGCCCACGATAAGATACTAGAGTGGCCCTCATAATCGCCGAACGCTAACTCTATTGCAACTATTTGATCCCTTGTAAAGAGAAAACTCAGAGGAAAGGCTCTGAGTACTTTTTGTCTCAGTTGTCTTGCGAGAATCGGAAAATTTAGAGATCATTGCCGCGTGAGTATGCAGGAAATATCATCGACAGCATGCCTTAAAGATGCCAGGCAATTATTGATTGGACAACTTACTAAGGTAATTGCGCCGTTGTCAACGTACCAAAGAATACATTGAAGGCAAAAAATGTTCTCGAAACACATTTTTTCAAGAATACGTGCGGTAACGTGCTTACTTGACCGACTGTAAATTTAAATCGGGTTCAGGTTCCCTAAATTGCTAAAAATATAGTCCCCCATTTCCGTCAATCTGCCAATCTGTCTCTCTATAAGGATCAGTGTCTATAATCAAACATATCACATTTATAAGCGGCCTACATTGCCACTTAGAGGCACATAAGGAATGTAGAGCCTAGATTGTTTAACATTCTCCCTACAAATATCAGAGTAATCTCAAATATACTTATGTTGTGTTTTAGACTTACAATCTGAATTAGGAAGAACCACAAACACATAACTAAAACAGTTTCCTTTTTAAATTTATAATTAATGTGTGTCTATTGCTTTTTTTTCTGATTTTCGATTTAATAATTGTTATGTATTCATTTTTATATTCATAATTCCAGTGTGATTAGTTTATTTACTGTGCATTTATTAGGATCTACTGTATAGCATTTCATAGCTTATAGTCCACTCAGTATCCAGACAAGCTATCTGTAGCTTTTCGATAATTTAATTGTCATTGACTTTCTTTTAAGTAGTACGTGTTTATCTAGCATAAAGACTGATTTTAAAATTATAATTGTTTAAATAAATAAATACGAGGGGTGCTTGGTTGCTTCATATATATAGCGTTATATGTCCTTTTCAGGGTTCTTTTAATCGAGGAATATTTTGTTATTTTTTCATTATTCTCGATTGGTCAAAAATGTAAGGACTTGATAAGGTGGAAAAATAATTAGAGAGATTGCTTCGTATAAGTCATATTACACAGCAGTTTCGACCGCCTGGTCAGCGATGGACGGCAAAAAGTTATAGTGTTTGTCATAGTATCCTACGTGGGCGAAAACGTAAGCAACACGAGCACGATTAAAGTGACCAAATCAAAATAATGCATGTCAGTGTGTTGTTTGGACTTTGTTAGTTTAGTCGTATCGTTGGCGCTGCCCTCGGCACTTTTGTAGGGCACGGCCATGGACAGTCAATTAAATAATATAATTAGTAGGTTCATAACCTTCTCCATTTGTTCTCTATGTTCCAAAAAGTTTTAACCTACCATATTATACTAAAATTTTTACCAAATTAAGACAGATTAAGATAATTTAGCAGTCAGCTAACGGAGAAAACAATGCGTGTTATTTATTGCAAAAAGTAAATATAAATAAGCAATTATAATTTAATTATAGCATAACATTACGTTTAGCTGTAATATTTTAATTTCATAATATTGGCAGAACTGAATATTATTACTAACGGTAGCCATGCATGTACAAATTACATGGTAAAGTGCACCAAAACCATCAGGTAGAATGAATTATGCGAGCAAGATCTGATAGTTGATTTCATATCGGCATAAACGAGTAAAAACAAGATGTTTACTCTAAATGGAAGAATATTATGCAGCCCAACCCTTCAATGAGAAGTTGTTTCGCTTCCTTGTTATGTTAGGTGGCTATATATAGAAAATGTTCAGATGGGCGGAATCTGTATAAAACGACCAACGAGGTGGAATTCGGGTCAGCCAATTTATTAGACAATATCAAAGTCAATGTAATTTCATTTGAAATTAAACTGTAACATGTAATTGGTCCATCGCTATCGGGTCACATGGCTTCCGCACAAACTTAGCAGTGGGATTGCTGTATCTCAGAGGCGAAAACGCAACGTCTAAACAGCGATAGCTGTGTGACTGATGTGTGGTCACATAATAGTCTCGGGAGTCATCAGAAAAGGCTGCTGATAATTATCTTACGTAGGGATATTAGTAAAGTAAAATCATAGATAGTATCTCTCTTGCGGGTACAAGTGAGCATACCAAAGGCAATGACAAGAAAGAAAAGAATACATGGTGTACTCACATGAATGCGTGTACTATAAATTATATATATATATATATATATATATATATATATATATATATATATCTATATATATATATATATATATATATATATATATATATATAATAATATAAATATATATATATATATATATATATATATATATATATATATATATATATATATATATGTGACAATAGAGGTCTTCAGGGATGGTGCAATGTAATACATTAAAATTTCCGGGTTTCAATCCGTTCGACTAATAATGAATTTGCACGACGTTTCGCCAAAATCTCATTTGGCATTTTATATATATATATATATATATATATATATATATATATATATATATATATATATATATATATATATATATATAAATATATATTTATATTTATTTATATATCAGTTTCCGACTTTCAATCTCCATCTTTTTCGGTCGTTCCATAGATCTTTCTGGCCTCCTTCCTCAATCTTCCTATCTTCAACTTGTTCTCGGTCTACCTCGCTTTTTCTTGCCTTCTGGTTGCCAATTTAGTATTTGTTGTGGAATTCGAGATCCTCGTCTATTCTTTGAAAGTGCCCAAATCAGATAATTGTTTGGTTAGAATGTCGTCTGTAATACTGTGTTTGATTCCCCCTGATTTTTTAAATACGTTCGTTGGTGACCTTTCTCTTATAGATATTCCTGCTGCTCTTCTCGAGAAATCTGTTTCCGTTGCGCTCAGCGTGGTTAATGCTCTTTCCTTCAGAGGCCATACCTCACAGATTGTGATGTATGATCTCTGTGTGATACTGTTCACTACAGGTTCATATATCCTCTTTTTGTTGGCTTTATTTGTAGATTTATCCCATGGAATGCTGTTTAGCAGTTTAATAGTATCCCCACTGGTCTACATTTCTGCTTCCATCTCTTTAGTACACTTTCCAGATATACCTTAAAATGGATTCATGATAAATAGCATCCTTGCTTCAGACCTTTTGACGTAATAAATCCTGGTGTTATTTGTGTTCCTGTTTTAATGTTGGTTATAGGTTGGTCGTATAGTGTTTTGACAGTTTTAATTTAAATTAATTTTTTTTAATTAATTGAAACCTACGGGTCTCTTTAAACCTAATTAATGAACATTGAGAAAGAATCTACTCTTTCGAAAAGTAGGTAGGATTTGTGAAATTTCTTATTAAGGCTTACTGATACGCAACCCGCCACTATTATGTTTGAGCATAATTCAGCAGAAATAGGCAGAAGCCGAGCAAGATTGAAAAATGCGAATTAAAGTATGTTCAACTTGTACTGTCCAAAAATTTGACTAATGAAGTAAAAATGACACTGTAAGGTTAAAAACCATGAAAAATAATTTTCTATATCTCATCGTGTGAGGGTAAGATGCAAAGTTGTAGACAATATGAAAGCACATGAGATTTGTAGGAAAAAAACGATTCTATGGCTAACACAAATACACAGAAACTTCATTTTGTATTGAATTTTTCCATGCTAAAAAAAACTTATTTTTGTGAAAAATTTCTCCTCCGAGTTTCATGGATTTCTTTACTTTCAGGGTTCCTAGTTCACGAAAAACATAGTTCAATATTTATTGGCATCGAAATATCGACTCCAAATTTGATTAAACGTATAATATTTGACATAGTGACGGAATCCATAGTTTTTGTGCGAAACCCCTTTAGGATAAGGGGGATAGTTATTTATAGTCAAACATAAATGGGATGGAAAAGGGTATTAGAGGAGTTGTTTCATATACACTCCACAACAATTTTTAATTCTGTACAAAGCTCAAATTCGACCAACGATGGAACACTGCACCCATGTTTGGGGTTCTGCTCCCAAACATACACTGCATTTGTTGGATTCTATTCAAAAGAGAGCTGTTCACCTGATTGGAGACCTAGAACTGGCCATCAACCTTTATTCGTTAGAACATGGAAGAGACTTGAGTCTATTCTACAAGTATTTTCATGGAAAGTGTTCGATGGATGTAGCCCGCTTAATATCTCCCAGAGCGGTGCATGCTAGAAATACACGTCGCGCTATTACTTCACATCCGTATGAGGATCAGCTTGTTGCTCCTCGTACAACCCTTTTTAAGCAATCCTTAATATTGAGAACTCATCCCTTTGGAATAATTTGTCCAGGACTGTGTTTCCGACCGAGTACAATTTACAGCGATTCAAGACCAACGTGAATCGCTTTTTCCGTACACGTGTTGCTCCTGTAGCGCTTTAGGGATGTATATATATATATATATATATATATATATATATATATATATATATATATATATATATATATATATATATATAACATATTAAAATTCCGGGTTTCAGTCGTCTAACAATGAATTTTCACGACGTTTCGCTAAAATCTAATTTGGCATTTTCAAGTGCTCTTGCTGCTACTACTTGATACTGTGATCTTGCTGCTGCTGCCGCTCGAAGGTAACTGTTAGCTTAAGCGCGGCTTCAAGCGGCAGCAGCAGCAAGATTACAGTATCGAGTAGCGGCAGCAGCAAGAGCACTTAAAAATACCAAATGAGATTTTAGCGAAACATCGTGCAAATTCATTGTGAGACTAACGGATTCAAACCCGGAATTTTAATGTATTACATGCAATCATCCGTCAAAATATCTATTGCTATATATATATATATATATATATATATATATATATATATATATATATATATATATATATATATTTTATATGACTCACGCGGAATGCGCCGGCGCGGAGCAAGTTAGGTGGGTTTCATTGAAATATAGGTGTTCGGCATGTTATCGTTACCGAATCGGTACAGAGCACACCGAGCAAAACGATACCGCACCGACAAATCAGGGAGCGGCATTAGAGTGGCTGCTTCGTAGATATTGTGTTATATGCTCTTTTAAGAGTTCTGGGAATCGACGCATCTGAAAATTGCATTATATTTCCATTATTTTTAATTACGTATAATCAAACATATATAGAGTTAATAGAAAGAAGGGATTAAATGGGTTATATCGTATATATCGTGTTTTTCGGGGTTTTGAGAGTCGCATAATCTAAGAATTGTAATATGTTTTTATTATTTTCAATTTGAACAAAAATAGTATGTCAGGCTCCCGTGAACATCTCTGACACCCTTCCTCTGCTCAACTTCTTGTGAATAATATCTTACCATAAAGTATCTATTATTTAAAATATAAATCAATCAAGTGTTGGAAAGTTAAAGTTAATATTTATTTTAGAACTGCATTTTTGCAAGGTAAGTCCTGGGTAAATCACTGTACCGATTTTTTTCTAGTAATGTAGAATATTATTGCACCGAATACCGAAAATAATAAAAACCTGTCAAGTGCAAGTTGGACTTGCGTACCGTGACTGCCTTTAAAATATTTTTTTTTGTTCTGGAAGTGCAAAATGACCAGCGACTTCACAAAACACATCCCAAATGAGTTTTCAATAAAAGAATTAGGACGAAATAAACTTTTATCATTTTGGCAGGCAAATAGTTCTTTTTATACCAAATAAACTAACGTAATGCACTCGTAATAATTTTCGCTCAACCTACACTTTATGTAGACTATCCCAGTTTTTTTTTAAAAATTTTTGGATTAGTACTTTTCCAGATAGGGTCGGTGAACAGGGATTTTTGGCCATTTTTTTAAAAATAATACAAAGAAAAGTGTCCGCAAGTATATATTTTTGAACTCATGTTTTCGCAAGCTTTCATTTGAGAACCTATTCAATGGCCCGGTAATTTTTTTTTCACTTCCAATTACACCCCCCTCAAGTCAAAATTTAACTTTTAAAACTACATGGCCCTAATAGGGCATCAGTTTATATATTTGTGCCAAGTTTCAACTTTCTATGTTAAATAGTTTCAGAGAAAATCGAGTTTGACAGACAGACGGACGGACGGACTTCCAAGTGATCCTATAAGTGTTCCGTACGGGACACTAAAAGGGACGCAAAGGGCTAAACTGTCAAAGCGATCATAATGTTGTCCCACAGGTTTGAAAACAATAAGAAATTGTTTTCTTTACTTTGCATGTATGTTTAGAACCTTTATTATTGGGTTTTTACGTATTTATTGCGTCGAGAAACAATCATTGAGTAGTTACAGTCTGGTGATTTTGGAAGCCAAGAAACTGCACCATCTATTGAAAAATTCAGTAAAAAATTTGTTAATTTTACCTTAAAAAGGCGAAGGATCATATTGTTTGCTTAATACTCGTAGTTAAAGACACATGATCCAGTGACAGAGTCAACAAATCATTTTGGAGGAATTGCAGTAACTAAGTAAATAATTGCTTTAATTTCGAACCCAGTCTTCCTTTTTCAAAACCATGCATGTACCACAAGAATTAAATAATAAATTAAATAATCCTAAGCATTAGGTTGAATAACAATTTATTGATTGTAAGTACTTGTTGAATATATATTGAAAAGCCGACTTCTTTAATTGCAAAGACTAGCGGATTTATTATTGTGCAAATGTGCAAGTCCGCAATTTTAAAATATGCTCACGGCATATTTATGTTTATATATTTGTAACGAACTGGTTTTTCATTAAATTGCTGCTGTTTGATTTAGTACCTTATCTACCTTAAAATAAACGAAATTGATGGAATTAATTATCTGAAACTCATTTTTTTTACTCATTCTGAATGTAATTTCGTTACGTTTAATAACAAAAAGTTTGTACTTACATGGGATGAAAAGTTCCTGGACTTTCCGAGAGATGGCAGCACAAACAAAAACCATATGATTTTCAGCTAGTGTCAACTCTCAGACGATTCATGTAAAATTTTCATGATATTTTGTCCATTAGTTTCCGAGTTACAGCTGTTTTGAGTGACACTACTTTTGTATATACACACACACACACACACACACACACACAAGCAAATAAGTATAAAAAGGTAATAAAATAATATATAAATGTCCAAGACAAACACAAACCTGATACATCCTACTATCCACCTCATACACGCATTCACACCGTCGGACTGATTTGCGCGCCAGCCTCGTTATGTATTATATTCAAATTCAAATTTTAGATTCATCACAAGTTATAACTGCCCTCATTGGATAAAAAAACAACAATCTCCTCGAGGGTGTAAAAAACACCTTCAACAACATTCCCTTATTTTTCTTTTTAAAACTCCGAGGAAGCATATTAAATAACTTGCTCCCACAATAACCGGGATCCTCTTGAAGGCTTCACGTGAATGCCTTATGACGCAAATATCATTCTGCTAAAATTCGCTAACCAAATTTTCAAAACTCAATCTGGGCATGCAAAAGTAGTAATCTCCAGCACGAATGAGTTTGAATAAATCAGTGCATGGATTTAATTTTCTATATAAGTAGTATATAGGCCGAAAAGTCATTAGTTGTATGAAAATTATTATGTTAGTTTTAATTAATGATAAAATGGAGCAAAAAGGGTGTTCGCTTCATTTTTAAGTTCAGAAGAAAGACGTCCCCTTCTTAAAATTATATTTATAATTATTTTCTTTTTCTCCAGATTTCTGGGATTCGTTGAAATATCATATAAGGAGCATAATTGTTGACATTATGCGCGCGAAGCTGAAGGTGGGAATGAGATATTTAAATGAATAACCTGCAAAAACCGTTGAAGCCAAATGTATTTTTTCCTTATATTGTTTGCCTTTTTTCCTGTTTTTTGAATATCTGTTTTAATAAGAACTTGATAAAAAAAGAGGAGAGAATATGGGGAGAAGACCACCAATAGAAGTAGCCTAAAACTGCTACTGTTCTGCCAATCAAACGACTTATTAATTGGGAATACATTTTGGGAACAAGCACTACAAGAAGATATACATATGTAGCGGAAGGTAGGAATGCAAAATTTTATAGTGTACACAAATGAAATGAGAACACTATTTAAAGAAGTAAAAACAATGGCAACAACAACGGAACACAGACTGGTCAGGGTGGATTTGAAATTGGGATTCAACGAAAAGACAGAAGAAAGCGACCATATGAGGATTAAAATTCAAGAATTAAGAAATTTAGATAATCGAAAGCGATATCAAGAAGAAACGGACCAAGTTTTTAAACAACTGAAAGAGAAATACCCTGATAGAACACTGGAACAGCAGTGGGAATTATTTAAACAAGTAATAGGCAAGAAAGCTGAACAGATCGTGGAAACACGAAAACAAACCAAAAACAGAAAAGAACAGATTGGTGGAATGGAGGATTGAAAGCAATGATAAGACAAAAGAAAGAGACATGGAGGAAATACAGCAGCACGAGGTCAGAGGAGGATAGGAAGGAATACATCAAACACAGAGACAAAGTAAAAATATAAGTAAGAGAAGCAAAAAAGAATAGCTGGAAGAAATTTGGAAAAGAACTAAACCAGCAGCACGAAAGCAATAATAGAGTATCCTGGAGTAGGGTAAGAAGAATGAGAGAAAATAATAGGAAGGAAGTGAGGGGCGCAAAAGATAAAACATATAACAACAGAGATACTACAAGTATGGAGAGACTTCTATGAAAAAAAAAATTTAAACAGGAAGACGAAGCCACAATTCCACAAACAAAGGAACTGATGGAGCACCAAATAGAGAGAAATAACTAGGGAAGAGCTGGAGGAGGGAATTCAAAAGATCAAATTAGGAAAATCATGCAGATCGGACGGAATAGACCCGGAAATGATTAAATGGATGGGAGAGGAGGGCAGAACGTGGTTCTGGGAGATGTGCAGAAAAGCATGGAATAACTAGAAAATCCCCAAAGAATGGGAAAAGAATTTAATAGTTCCCATACACAAAAAAGGAAATGAATTCGAATGCGAAAATTACAGAGCGATTTGTCCGGCGTCCTCAGCATTTAAAGTATATACAAAAATAGTAGAAGAAAGTATTAGAAAATTCGCGGAACATAAAATAGGCGAAGAACAGGCAACATTTAGAGGGGGGAGACGAACAGCGGATAATTTTTTCGTAATAAGAAACCTGATAGAAAAAAAGAACGAGGCTAACGAAGAATTGTTTATTACATTCATAGCCTTGAAAGCAGCGTTCGACACGGTGGAAAGGTCAGTAATATGGGGATTAATGGATGAAATGGGATCTCCAAGGAAAATGATTAGAATAGTTATAAACATTTATAATACAGTAATACTGAATGGGAAAAGATCTGGAAAATTTGAGATGAGAAGAGGAATGAAACAAGGAGACAGTCTTAGCCCACTATTGTTTATATTAGTAATGGACAAAATATTGAAAAATACAAGGAAAAGAACAACAAGATCCAACTCGATGGAATGCTATACGCAGATGACATAGTGCTGATCGCGGAACAAAAAAAAATGAAGACATTGATCGATATTTGGAAGGAAAAGATAGAAAAAATGAAGATGGAGGTTAATATAGGAAAATCTAAATATATGATAATAAATCAGAACACACCAATGGATGCAAAGGGGATAAAATGCAAGGGACAACAAATAGAACGAGTAACAGCATATGAATACCTAAGAGTTTTGATATCAGATGATGGGAAAATAGATCTAGAGATAGCAAACAGAATAAGGAAAACCACAAAAATATATATATTTTTTTTTTTTTTTATTGGTCTAGCACACGTGCTGCAGGGAAGTCCCTAAAGCGCTCCAGGAGCGGCACGATGCTCTGAATAATACAATATTTGGGAAAAAAGAGATCGAAACAAAAGTAAAACTTCAAATATACAATAAACTAGTAGTACCAATGCTATTATACGGATGTGAGTCCTGGGTGAGTGTAAACAAACACGAGAGTGCGGTGACAGCAGCAGAGATAAAACAACTGAGAAAAATAGCAGGAAAGGATGGATAGAATAAGAAATGAGGACATCAGGCAGTAACTAAATCAAGAAGACATAGAGAAGAAGAAAAACAAGAGAATATTGAACTGGTTTGGACACGTAATAAGAACGGATAACAACAGAAAATGGCGAAAAAAAGCATTGGAAGCAAGGACGGGAGGGAGGAAGAGGAGAAGGAGACCGAGAAAGACATGGATACAACAGGTGGAGGAGATAGGAAGGAGAAAAGGAAAAACACTAAATGAAACGAAGATGCTGGCCGGTGACCGGAAAAACTGGAAGAGATGGGTGGAAGAATGAACAAGGACGCCCTAATGGGCAAAAAGATATAGAAGAAGAAGATAAAAAAAATGTTTCTAAAAAGACTTTTCTCGTTGTTTCCTCCTTTCAATTAGCAAAATTCTTTTTTATTCTACAGAGTAAGATTTTTCTTGAAAGAAGGAAATTGAATATTTCAAAAATTCGCGGATTTCATACCAGCAATATGGCGACAGGTCATGTGATCATTACAAACTCGAACCCCTTGAGATCAGTGCCGAGTCGGACTGTCGTTACTGTGTTTTATGTTTCCTGTGATTATGTTCTAATGAACGTTTTTTTTGTTGAATATGTACAAGGAGTTTTAAAATATATATGGAGATTACGGTCAAAATACGATTTTTCCGGAAAATGTCGCGGCAAGTGGCGTTATAAGGTAAATCGAATATTAAACGGATTATTCTTTGTTGGGATAACAAATACGCTATGAATGTCCACTGCTTGGCCCCATATGATTATATTATAGGCCAGTGCTGAATATACAAAAGCATAGTAAACAATAACTAGAATGTTTTTATCCTTTAAGGAACTTTTTAAGGAGTTAATAATATAAAGCGCCTTACTGAGCCTAGAGCACAACATGTTCACTTCAGTTAAAATACGAGTCGTCGTTCAGACCCAAGAAATTGATGGTCTTTTGGGGGCAAAGCAAATGCCCCTCGAACTGGAGAATAACATTAACTCTTATTGTTGCGACTTCCAAACACACCATCTTTGAATAGTTAATCATAAACCAATTCGCGTCACACCAGCCAGAAAAGTCCTGAAACATAGTAGATGCATTCCCAGATGTTTTTTCACCGCACCGGTCACTTACTACTATCGTTGTATCGTCGGCATAGATGAATACTTTCCCCTTAGGTATGTACCCGGGAGATCATTAACAAATAAAAAAAAGATAAGCAGGGCCAACGAACTACTTTGTGATGTACCTAAATTCGGATCATAATTGTTCTCAACGTTTTGTTTGTAGATTCCGATTTTGGAACACCGATAATGGAATGAATTATACGAACGCAATAGTGACAATAATCATTTTTGCAATGTTAATTTTTGAATATACGTTAGTTTTATAGGTCAATAAGTCGTCTATTTTAAAAATACATGTACATATTTTTGCATTTTTGAATCGATTTTTAGATTTTGTATTAATATAAGCAACATGAAACGTAATTATGTTAATTTTTTTGTGTATGAGCAATCGGACTTTTAACTTAAATTGATTTTAGTAGGTAAGCATTTATGAGCGTGACATAAAACTCAGGTCGATAGGATTGGCTGGTTTTGATTGGTAGTGACTACTTATTATTTTTTACCACATAGTGATGGAGGTGTAACATCGTTCTGTTACAGTAAATTGAAGCTAGACACCAAACAAGTTTCTAGCGCTGATGGAATACCTGCCACAGTGTTTAACAGTGTGAACTTGTTGGCTGAACTCTTTGCTTCACATTCTACTGTCGATTTCCAAGGAAAAACACCACCTACTATTCCATATTGCAGTCAAGGATGCCCGATGTTGTCTTCAGACAGCGCATCATAAAGCGTATTTTAATGAAGCTAGACACCAAGAAGGCTTCTGGCGCTGACGGAATACCTGCCATAGTTCTCAAAAACTGTGCAAGGGAAACTAACACCAGTTTTCTGTAGACTTTTTAACCTATCCTACAGAAAGGGAATATTTCCGTCCTGCTGGAAATGTGCCACGGTTCAGCCGATACCTAAAAAAGGTAAGAAGACCTTGTCAAATAACTACCGACCAGTTGCACTGCTTTCAATAATATCGAAAGCCATGGAAAAGGTTATCAATGAGCATCTTCTAAAATATCTTGAACGATTCAATATTATTAGCGATCACCAATATGGTTTTCGTAAACATAGATCAACAGGAGATCTTCTGACTTATGTAACACATGTTTGGAACAACGCAATTGAACACTTTGGAGAATCTCGAGCGGTTTGCTCTTGACATATCCAAGGCATTCGACCGTGTTTGGCACGATGGACTGTTGGCTAAGTTGCGCTCTTATGGTATGTCTGAAAGGTTCTGTTTGTGGCTCTCATGTTTCCTCAGAGAGCGTTTTTTACGAGTGGCGGTCGACGGATTTCTTTCTAACACCCTCACTATCAACGCCGGTATGCCCCAGGGCTCCATACTGTCTCCTACTCTCTTTCTCATTTACATTAACGATCTGCTGGAAAAGACCGGGAATCCAATCTATAGCTTTGCAGATGACAGTACGCTTGTCTCTTCATTCACCTTGAACGCTCGGACATCGGCTGCTCAGGCGAATATCCGCAGACAGCAGGAGGTCGTTTCAACTTAACAAAGACCTGGAAGAAATTCTATCTTGGGGTGACAGTAACCAAGTGGAATTTAACGCTACAAAAACCCAAGCGGCAGTTTTTTCTAAAAAAGTTAACGTTGCTGAACCCGACATAGTTGTGTCGGGGCACTCCATTCCCCTAGCATCGTCGCTCAGTTTGTTGGGCGTTAGTTTAGGAGCAAATATGTCTTGGCATGAACATGTTGCAGGCATAGCAAGGAGAGCTTCTCAAAAATTGGGAATATTATTTAGAACCAGAAAGCTTTACACTCCACAGCAACTGTTAATTCTTTACAAAGCCCAAATTCGACCAACTATGGAATACTGCTCCCACGTTTGGGGCTCCGCTCCCAAACATACACTGCAATTGTTGGATTCTGTTCAGAGAAGAGCGGTCCGTCTGATTGGGGACCCGGAATTGACCGGCGGCCTTGATTCGCTGGAACATCGAAGAACGGTTGGCGACTTGAGTCTGTTCTACAGGTATTTTCATGGAAAGTGTTCGAAGGATGTAGCCCGCTTAATTCCTCCCAAAGCGGTGCATGTTAGAAATACACGTCGCGCTGGTGCTTCGCATCCGTATGAGGTTCAGCTTGTTACTCCGCGTACGACGCTTTTCAAGCAATCTTTTATATGGAGAACGTCATCCCTTTGGAATAATTTGCCCAGCGCTGTGTTTCCCACCGAGTACAATTTACAGCGATTCAAGAACAACGTGAATCGCTTTTTCCGCACTCGTGCCGCTCCTGGAGCGCTTTAGGGACTTCCCTGCAGCACGTGTGCTAGACCAATAAAAAAAAAAAAAAAAAAAAAATCGCGAGCGAACCTATCATTCACAAAGGAAACATTCTCTTCCTGCTGAAAATGCGGTACAGTTCAGCCAGTACCCAAAAAAGGCAAGAAGACCTGCCAAACAACTAACGGCCAGTGGGCTTTCAATAATATCGAAAATTATGGCAAAGACATAGCTTAGCATCTTCTAAAATATCTCTTTGGTAGTCGAATTTTTGCGATTCAAGAACGAGATTTCACCGATGCGATAGTCACGTCCTTTCTTCACTTAACATAAGATAATTGTGGTTATAAAATTAATCTATAGATACGCGATCGGGTTAGTTTAAATTAACCAATTGAATTACTTGCTTTTCACGTAACTTGTTATTTTTTTAACGTTATATTAAATTTCCTAGCACCTATGTAATCTGTTTTTTGTAGTAGCTTAGGAAGCGTTTGTTGTTTGGAAAAAAGAGATAACTGTTAATGTAGATTTGATGTACAAATGAATGGAGACTTTAAATTTTATTTTGATAATACCTTTAGCTCCTTTAATACTAAGACTGTTTTTTTTTGTACTTATTTTGTCTTCTAACTTATGTAACACATGTTTGGAACAATGCAGCTGAACATTTTGGAGAATCTCGAGCGGTTGCGCTTGATATATCCAAGGCATTCAACCGTGTTTGTTATGACTGATTTTATGGTAAAGTTTTGTTTATGGCTCTCATATTTCCTTAGAGATTGAAGACCGATAACTCTCCAGAAACCTTGATTTGTTGGAACATCAAAGAACGGTTGGCGGCTTGAATCGATTCTACAAGTATTTTCATGGAAAGTGTTCGATGGATGTAGTCTTTTATATGGAAAACATCATCCCTCTAAAATGATTTGCCCAAGATTGTATTTCCGACCGAGTACAATTTATAGCGATTCAAGACCAACGTGAATCGCTTTTTCCGAACACGTGTCGCTCCTGTAACACTTTAGGGGTTTCCTTGCAGCTCATGTAGGCCCAGAAAAAAAGCACGTAGGTTATGTCCATAAAACAAACACAATGGCCGTTTAACAATTACTGCTAGACAAACAAAGACAATTATTTATATACATGGGGTAGAACCTCAAACACATGCATTGAACAATTCCTCTGTCGGTCTGTGGCCTTGAACAGCCTCCGATAGAGGGCAGGTACGCCTTTAAAACTAGGCTTACAACAGCTAGAGATGCAAATTATAATGTGGTACTTAATCATTACTCTAGTACTGTGATAAATATCTTGAATTTTGCTCATTGTGTTCTGTTCTAGCTTGGCTGATGGGCGAAACGCGTGCCGAGATGAATTGACAGATGAGAGAACAGTGACTAACTGCTGAAATGTGGATTTTGTTCAATTTTAGCAATTCGTATTGTTTTTAAAAATATTTTTTCTGACGTTTAATTTTGATTTTGAACGTGAAATAGGTATTTTTTTTCTTTAATTTTACACAGAATACAGAATAAATAAATTGAAATTAGTTAAATTACGTCTATTTTGGTATTAAATTATATTAAATGTCTCTAGCCATGGAATTCGTGTCTGACAACAATCCGTTACAAGGTGTGACGCTGTGAGTCCAATAAATGACGTGACTGTGGCGACAAAGCGACATTTAAGATAATATGTACTATTATATATTTAATTTATTCACAAAAATGTTATATTTCGTATGCCTAGTTTAGTTTTTAAATTGCGAGAGTGCTAACTTACTTATTAACTTACAAGTCTTGTGTTATACTTACATGGGATGAAAGGTCCCGAGAGATGGCAGCACAAACAAAAAAACCATATGATTTTCAGTTGTCTGTCAGTGTCAACTATCAGAAGACTCGTGTAAAATTGTGTCTATTAGTTTGCGAGTTACAGCTGTTCGAGAGATGCTACTTTTGAGCTTTGCAAAACGATGAACAAAAAGAACTTGGTGTGTTTATTAAACATTGATGGAAAAAAAAATACACCAGAACCCAAGAATTGCTTGAAAAATGTTATGGCACATCTGCTCCGTCGAAAGCAACTATATGTCGATGGTTTAGTGAACTTAAATGCAGTCGTACAAAAACGGACGATGCACCACGTCCCAGAAGTCCAAATTAAGGAGTCAGTCCAAATACACAAAAAAATCATCCATTTTGTTATAAATGACAGCAAAGTGAAAGTAAGAGAGATAGCTGACATGAAGATATTAACAGAACGCGTGAAGCATATTTTGCATAAATATTCGCAATTGAAAAAGCTATGTGCTCGATGGGTGCCGCGCACTCTTACGATTGATCAAAAACAGCAACGTATCGAAGATTCTAAATACTGTTTGGTACTGTTTCGGCGTAATCCAAAGGAATTTTTGCGTCGATTCGTAACAATGGACGAAACATAGATCTACCAATACATATTATAGTCCAACAGGCATTCTGTAGAGTGGCTGGAATCGCATGAAAACCGACCGAAGCGTCCAAAAACACAAACATCAGCTGGAAATTTTTTAGTAAGTATTTTTTTGGATGCGCATAGAATAATACTGATTAACTATCTTGAAAAGGGGCGAATAATCACCGGAGTCTATAACGATAGATTATTGGACCGTTTGAATGGTGATATCAAGAAAAAATCGGTCAAGTGCAAGTTGAACTTGCACAATTAGTGTTCCGTACGTTGATTGTTTTTAAAATAAAAAATTTTGTTAGGGTGGTATAAAAGGATCAGTGACTTCACCAAACACACCCCAAATGAGTTTTCAACAAAGTTTGTTTCCAATCTTTACTGAAAACTGATGACCTTGAAATTTTGGTTTTTTTCTATACCAGATAAATTATTAAAGGTAATGATAATATTCTTTCAATCTATACCTCGTGGAGAATATTCCAGGATTTTTTCAAAATTTTTTGATCAGTACTTTTCGAGATAAGGTAGGGAACAGCGATTTCTCACGATTTTTTAAAAGTAATACGAAGAAAAGTGTGCGCAAGTATTATATTATATATATATATATATATATATATATATATATATATATATATATATATATATATATATATATATATATATATATTTTACTCGTGTTTTCACAAGCTTTCATTTGACACCACACTCGATGACCTAGTAAAAAAAAAATTTTTTTTCACTTCCTATTTCACCCTCAAAACGAATCCCTTAAGTCAAAATTTATGTTACGGTGATATAAAATGATCAGTGACTTCACAAAACACACCCCAAATAAGTTTTCAACAAAGTTTATTTCCAATTTTTACTGAAAATTGATGACCTTGAAATTTCTGTTTTTTTTATATACCAGATAAATTATTACAGGTAATGCACTCGTGATAATTTTCGTTCAATCTACATCCGTGGAGAATATTCCAGAATTTTTTCAAAATTTTTTGATAAGTACTTTCGAGATAAGGCGGGTGGACAGCGATTTTTCGCGATTTTTTAAAAATAATGCAAAGAAAAGTGCGCGCAAGTATTACATTATATATATATTTTTTACTCGTGTTTTCACAAGCTTTCATTTGACACCACACTCGATTACCTAGTAAAAAAATTTTTTTTTCACTTCCGATTTCACCCCCCAAAAACTAACCCCTTAAGTCAAAATTTAACTTTCAAAACTGCACGGCTCTGATGAGGCCATCAATTCCTATATTACTACCAAATTTCAACTTTCTACGACAAATAGTTTCGGAGAAAATCGGGTGTGACAGACGGACAGACAGACGGACAGACACCGAAGTGATCTTATAAGTGTTCCGTACGGAACACTAAAAAGGTCGAAGTTAGCGAAGAAAGAAATGTCGTTTCAGCAAGATAATGCACCAGCACACAACGTCATTAAATCGATTGATGAAATTGGACCAATTGAATTGCTTCTTCAACCGCCATATTCATCCGATCTAGCCCCTACCGATTATTACCTCTTTTTTCAAATTTGAAAAGGTGGCTCAAATGAAGAAGTCGAATAGGAATCTGAGGGTTACTTTAGAGAGCTCGAGAAATTGTACTATATGAAAGGTATCCAATTATTCTAAGATCGCTAGAATAAGTGTATTGCTCTTGAAGGACACTATGTTGAAGAATAAAATCGATTTTTGGCAAAAACATAGAGTTTTCTTCAAAAGTTTCCGGACTTTTAGAAAAAAAATTGAATTATACCTGCATTACTTTTCAATGATAATTCATCTTCCATTATCGGCCAAAATCGAATAATACACCCAAGAAGAAATAATAAAAAACGCACATTCTTGTCCCTATTCCTTATTTATAATATATATAAAATGCAACCTCTCTGTTTGTTTGTCTGTCTACTCGTCCATTAGTGTACTTATCACTTGAGAACCACGTATCCGATTTACGTATTTTTTTTTTTAATTCATACATATGTTCTCTGGCCAGGTTATAGCATATATTTTATTACGTTAGGTAACATAAGGAATAAGCAGTGACGATAATAGTGAATCAAGTCCACGCGAGCGGAGCCGCGGGAACGGCTAGTGTTTTCTACCAATTATACCCTCTTAAAAATTGAACTAAATTCAGACACAATTATAGTTAACAGCTCGTCTAGAAGTGAAGCCTGGTCTGTACCGCCACCAAGAAAGCTAAGCAACTATTGGGCAAACTATGTCCCATTATAAATCGCTCCAGTAAGTTGCAAACAAGAACCAAACTCTTAATCTACAATACCATTGTAAAGGCAGGTCTTACGTACGCCTGCCCTACATGGTGCCAGCTCTCCAAGACAAGAAGAGCCCAACTCCAGGCAATGCAGAACAAGGCCCTGAGGATTATCACAGGAGCCCCATGGTTCATGAGTAACAACCAAATTCACAGAGACCTCGATGTGTCCTCCGTAAAGGTACACATAAGGAAAGCCCAATTGAAGTTCATGGACAAAGCGTCTTAGCACCACAATCAACCATCAGTGACGCCTTCCGAATCCCCGTGCCCACATGCCCGTCACCAATTCCCGAGACCCTAAGACCATGACAGAAGACTTTAAAACTAGGTTAAGTTAACATAAGTCCTAGGTTAAGTTAACAGTAAGTCCTAGGTTAAGTTAGCATAAGTCCTAAGTTAACATGTAAGCTGAAAAGTTTTTGGTCTAGCTACTTAAAACACATTTTTTTGCATAATTCGACTTTATTCATCAATGTATTCTCCTTTAAGAGCGATACAATCAGTCCAACGCTTTTCTAACATTTCTATACCTTTCTTGTAGAAGGATTTGTCTTTGCCTTCAAAATAGTCCTCAGTTTCGGCGATAACTTCTTCACTGGAGCCAAATCTTTTTCCCGCGAGCATTTTTTTGAGGTCTGCGAATAGATAATAATCGTTGGGGGCCAAACTAGAGAATACGGTGGATGAGGAAGCAATTCGAACTTCAAGTCATGCAATTTTGCCATCGTAACCATTGACTTGTGACACGATGTCTTCATGAAAGGCACTTTTTTTTTGTTCATTTGGGGCCGTTTCTTTGCGATTTCCGCCTCGAAACGCACCAATAACTTTATATAATATTCGCTATTAATAGTTTTTCCGTTCTTAGACTAGTCGATGAAAATTATTCTATGCGCATCCCAAAATACAGAAGCCAACACCTTCCCAGCCGACTCAACTGTTGTGTCTTTTGGTCGCTTCGGGCGGTTTTAACGGCTGTTGTCCACTCAGCTGACTGCCGATTTGATTCCGGTGTGTAGTGATGGATCCATGTTTCATCTTCTTTCACATATGGCATGAAAAATCTTTTTTATTGTGCTTAAACATGTCCAAACAGTGCCTGCTCAGAATCATCAAGACGTTGTTGTTTTTGGTCCACTGTGAGCAAACGCGGTATCCATTTCGAACAGAGCTTTCTCATGCCCAAATTTTCATTCAAATTATCACCAACACGTTCTTTTGATATCTTTAGGGTATCAGCTATCTCACGAAATTTCACTTCATGCTCATCAAAAACCATTTTGTGGATTTTTTTATGTTTTCCGGTGTAACCACCTCATTTGGGCGTTCAGAGCGTTCAGCGTCATTTGTATCTGTAAATTCAGCATACCAGTAAATGATGAGTGATTTTCCATGGTTTCCTTAACACTTATCAAATCATTACTTTGCTTGAACGGTATTCTTTCCCATCAAAAAACAGTGTTTACTCAAGACACGAAATTCGATTTTTTCCATTGTTTTGAAAATATCAAAAATAGCGTCACTAAAACCACTGTAACTTATAAACTAATGATAGAAATATCATGAAATTTTGACACGACACGTATCGTTTGAAGGTTGGTACTTCCTAAAAATCATATGGATTTTTTCAAAAGGGCTACATCTATGTGTCAGACCAAAAACTTTTCGGTCTACGTGTTAAGTTAGTCTAGAACACAATCGTGTAAACAAACCTATTTCCTAGGTTAAGTTAGTATAGGATCACTAGTGTAAATGCTTAGGTTAAGTTAGAATAAGCAGTCATTCATAACATGTAATAACATCATTCGATAATAGAAGTAAGAGGGTATACCTCACTTATAAATCAATAAAGAAAATGGAAAATGGAAACAATTATAGTTTAAGGCGATGTTTAATTTCTAATTACTGTAATAATTGGTGTAATAAGATAAATAGTTTAATTGTAATGCTTTAAATAAGTAGGTGTATAAATATCTCGTTTGTTGTAACATTTAATAGTAGTAATGGTTATTTTAGGTTTTAAGTCGTTGCTTGTTAATTATCGGCAGTTTACTAGCCTAGGAATTTTAATTATTGAATTTGAATATTACGCTTGAAAATAAATGGATAAATAAAAGGATTGTTGGTGTGGTAACATTTATTTTTTCCTAGATTTTAAGATCATGTTGCGACATTGTTTCCACTTATAATTTATATTTTTTTACTTTACTTTACTTATTTACTAACGTTTAAGCAGTGTAGTTTAAAACAGTGTTTTGAATTTTTGAACCGTTGATTTTACAGTGTGCATTGCGGGTTACCTACTGGACCTATTTAATTTGCATTGAATGCGTCCGATTGGCTAAAGATTTGTATCCGGGAAGTAGCCATCTTGAAGACGTTAATTTTAAGGAAGGGAGAAAAATATTTAAGGGTCCGGATGGCATGAATATAGGCTTTTCCAGCCGAAATGTAGTAAAGGCTTTTTTCCCATCATAGAGTCGCAGTGAGCTCTCCTTTTGATCATGTAGCCAGAAAGGGCTTTTTTTAAGCCGCCCAGTAGGCTTTTTTTTTATCACGTTGCCCTACTCGTTTATTAGCGATGTAGTAGTGCAGAAACGGTTTTTAGTTTTCAAGTTCAAGGCCTTTTCCTTGAAATATCCTGCTTATTCCCAGACCTTTAGGGGTCAAGAAATGTTTAGCAGCCCAAAGGGAACTGGGGTAGCCAAGGTGGAGACATCAGTTTTATGAATATCTCACCAGGACAGGCCAAAAACTCATAGAAAAACCGTATGTCATCAGTATATCAATCCATAGACCTAGTTTCCTGCTGCCAAGTGCGTTTTACATCATCTATTCAGCACGTGTAACTCGTGAAGTTAATTCCACGAACTTTTAACATCGTGTATAGCTAAGCCTTTGATTAGAATCCTGACTCTATATAATCGTACCATCTACTAGATTAAGAGATTTTATTTAGTAGTAGTAATTTTAAAGTGTAGCGAAGTTAGAACTTTTAATTTTGTCATTAATAAACCCTTTTCTTTATTTAAATCTAGCGTTTCACTGAATCACCCGTTTTATCTTTCAAGACACAACGGTTTGTACCATACTAAATTTTTTTTAACAACTACATAACCCTTTAGTATTTTTTCATTTTTTTGAGCTGAAGTTAGAATCTTTTTATTTTAAAATGAATGGTGCCCAAAATCTGTACAACCAAAATTTTAAACAACTACAGAGACTATTTTCAAAAGACGTACAAAAATTATCTCCTATCCATAATCTCTCCAAACAAACTGAGCTAGTTTATGTCTAATTTCTTTAGTTCATTCAGTATTAATATCCAGTCAATCCATTCTTAGAAATTAAGAGATACGTAAGGGGCAAATAACGACTTCTATTTATTAAATAACATATTTATTAAAAGCAAAGAAGTTAAGACGTTTCAAAATTGCGCCTCAAAGTGCGGGCGTTACTAAAAGGTTACAAAATTACGCCCAAACGAGAGGCAATTTTTTTAACACGTTACAATATGAAAAGCAAAATTAAAACTGAATGCGAAAAAATTAGCATAAATTTGTAATTGCGATCTAAAACTGGGAATTTCAATTTGAATGAATATATATTTAATTAAAGAAAACATACAAGCCAAACTGAATCCTAGAGCAGTTGCAAAATATATCTTGATCTTTCTTTTGAGATTTTTAAGCTGAGTTAATAATCTTTTATTTCGTTAGTTATGGTTAACTTCTTTTAACAGCCCTTCATAGTCCACTCCCAACTCCTTCCATAGTCCTTTGTTCTGGGCTAGTTGGTGCCAGTTTTTTTCCGACTTTTTATTAAGTGTCATGTAGCTAACTTTTTGTTGGTCTGCCAACTTTCTATTTATGCAGGCGGGGTTTCCAGTGTATAATGTGTTTTGTCCACCGAGCACTGTCTTGGCCAGCAACATGTTCTACCCAGGTTCGATTTTTATTTCTTGTCTTGTCTTTGTGATCTTTTTTTTTATGGGTCTAGCAGGGATGTCCCGAAAGCGCTACAGGAGCGGTAGGTGCGCAGAAAAAGCGATTTACGTTGCTCTTAAATCGCTGTAAATTGTACTCGGTGGGAAACACAGTCCTGGGCAAATTATTCCAAAGGGATGATACTCTCCATATAAAAGACTGCTTGAAAAGCGTTGTACAAGGAGTAATAAGCTAAACCTCATACGGATGTGAAGTATCAATGCGACGTGTATTTCTAACATGCACTGCTCTGGGAAGAATGAAACGGGCCACATCCTCCGAACGCTTTCCATGGAAATACTTGTAGAATAGGCTCAAGTCGCCAACCGTTCTTCGGTGTTCCAGCGAATCAAGGCCGCCGGTCAGTTCCGGGTCTCCTATGAGTAATTAGACGAACAGCTCTTCTCTGAATAGAATCCAACAAATGCAGTGTATGTTTGAGACCGGAGCCCCAAACATGGGAGCAGTATTCCATAGTTGATCGAATTTGAGCTTCATTAAGAATTAACAGTTGTTGTGGAGTGTAAAGCTTTCTGGGTCAAAATAATATTCCCAACTTTTGAGAAGCTCTCCTTGCTATGCCTGCAACATGCTCAAGCCAGGACATATTTGATCCCAAATTAACGTCCAACGACGATGTTAGAAGAATGGAGTGCCCCGCCATAACTATGTCGGGTTCAGCAACGTTAACTTTTTTAGAAAAAACTACCGCCTAGGTTTTTGTAGCGTTAAATTCCACTTGATTACTGTCACTCCAAGATAGAATTTCGTCCAGGTCTTTGTTAAGTTGAACAACTTCTCGCTGTCTGAGAACACTCACCTGAGCAGCCGATGTCCGAGCGTTCAAAGTGAATGAAGAGATAAGCGTACTGTCATCTGCAAAGCTATGGATTGGATTTCCGGTCTTTTCCAGCAGATCGTTAGTGTAAATGAGAAAGAGAGTAGGAGACAGTATGGAGCTTAGCCAACAGTCCATCGTGCCAAACACGGTCGAATGCCTTGGATATGTCAAAAGCAACCGCTCGAGATTCTCCAAAATGTTCAGTTGCGTTTTTCCGAATATGTGTTACATAAGTCAGAAGTCCTGTTGATTTATGTTTACGAAAGCCATATTGGTGATCGGTAATAATGAATTCCTCAAGATATTTTAGAAGATGTTGATTGATAGCCTTTTCCATGACTTTTGATATTATTGAAAGCAGTGCGACTGGTCGGTAGTTATTTGGCAAGGTCAAGTCATTTTCGGTCAAACCACGGCTTGAAGTTATTCCTAATATCATCCGTTCAATAGCTCAATGTGCTGATCGGTTCGTTAGAGTTGTGGTTTCCATTCCATATGTCATCACTAGAATTATACAGGTATCAAACACTTTCCTTTTTAAATTGATGGGAATACTGCTGTTCTCAATCACATGTTTCAACTTTCCCGTTGCTGCTCATGTTCGATTCTCTCTACTTAGTTTGCTATGATGTCCTAAGTAAACATATTCCTCTACTTTTTCTATAACTTGCTTGCCCATATGTACTTCTCTATCTTTTGGTGTCATGATTTTAGTTTTTTCCAAGTTCGTGGACTGGACAATTTCTACTCATTCAGTTCTCGAAGCATAACTTCCAGCTCATTTATGTCTTGGCTGATCAGCAGAATATCTTCCGCAAGACAAAGATGATTTAGATATCTGTCGTCAATTTTTATGCCTTTTTCTCCAAATTTAGGTTCTTGAAAATGACTTCAAGTGCAAGAGTAAATAGTTTAGGAGATATAGTATCTCCTGGTCTTACATCTTTTTTCACTAAGATTTTGTTTGTGTTGATGTCTTAATTGATAATTACTTCGATTGTTTTATTTGTGGATTAGAATTATATAATATTCAAATTTTAAAATTTTGAACGTCAAGTTTAACTTGTTATTTCATTTGAGTTTAAGAAAAAGGGGAGAGAGGGAAGAAGGACAATTGGAATGAGTGTGCTATTTATGTGTTAGTGAGGTAACTGAAAATTTATTCGAAAAAATTTATATTTTATATTATTTTTATATTTAAATGAGGCCTGTTTGAGTAAATTTTTTAAGCGTTTAAAGATGGTTTTTGGAACTTTATTTTGGAATATTTGTAATCTTTTAAATTCCATCCTAATTATAGTGAACCAAGATAACGCAGTAGGACAGTACGAACAGTACAGTACAGTAGGACAAACTTTAAAAAGATTTTGTGTAGATTTATTTTAGTCTTGATATCAGTTTTACTGTTGGAATTTACCAAAAGATAGATTACATGAATTTTATTATTTTTGTTATTCTTTCAATGTAAACCTTTATCAAAATAAAGTCCCAAGTATTTGATTTCCGAGTGCCAAACAATTTGACTTTTATTAAAAGTAAACGGTTTCAACTCAATTTCTCATCCAGAGCTCGGGTATATGTATATTTTGTTGTAATCTTTTTACCCCTATACTTGGTTGCTTGGATGACTCTATCATCCGCAAACAGGATTCATCACCATCATCATCATCATCATTAGCTTATTCCATCCATAGTCGGATGTAAACCTCCCCAAGTTGCCTCCAATGAGCGTTGTCGTTTGCTTTTTGAATCCAATCATGTAGATAACTTTAATTCGAGTAATTTTGGCTACATTGCATTCAATTGAATAAACCCTGGTCGATTCTTATCAGCATGGAAACACCTATACATCTTGTAAGCCTTATCCGATCCCTGTATGAGAATACAAATGGCAGAATTAAACTGAATAATTCTTTTTCCGATCCCTTTAACGTAGAAGTCGGCGTCAGATAGGGCTGTATTCTGTCACTCTTACTTTTTAACATATAATGAGGTCTGTTTCCGATGGCTGGAGTGGGGATATGACAATCGGTGGAAAAAAGCTAAGTAACCTTAGATATGCGAATGATACTGTTATACTTACAACGTCTACTAGACTAGATCAATTATGGAGCGCTTTGAGATCACTAGCAAAAACTATGGATTGACAATTAATAGAGCGAAAACCAAAGTAATGGTTGTTAGTCGCAATAAAAATATGTCATACATAAATGAAATTGCTGGTTTCACTGTTGTAGAGCATTTTAACTATTTGGGATCCCTCATAACTAACAATGGTGGCTGTGAAGTGCAAGTAAGGAAACGTGTGGCTATGGCTAAAAAACTCGACGATCAAACTCACTAAGGTCTGGAAAGATCCAGCTGTCACAAAAAAACCAGAGTTACGATTGCTATCCAGCCTTATATTCCTCATAGCAACTTACGCATCGGAAACATGGACCATTAAACAAGCTGACAAAAGACGAATCGATGCGTTTGAGATGTGGGCATATCGAAGAATCCCCAGATTCTCATATACCCAACACGGTACTAATGTATCTATTATTGCAAAGCTTAGTATAAATGACCGCCTTTCAAATAGAATTAATAAACTATACCTTAAATATTTTGGTCACATGAAGAAAGTGGTTCTCATGGAAAAGCTTGTAGTAACGGGGAAGGTAGAAGGTAGAAGATCAAGGGACGGTCTTCAACAAGATGGTCCGACCAGATGAGATCTCTTCCTGGTATGGGTATACACGAATTTTGGCGAAACTGGCATACTTGCATTAAATAAAAATGTTGACGCCTGCTCTTCTTATTCTCTTATAATCGGCAGGGTTGGTAATACTGGACTGCAGGAACTGAGATAACTTCACGTGAAGCGTAAGACAGCGGTGTGTTGCCTCGAATGTCATTGCCAGTATCATTATTTTCTTGCCACACCACGTGTATGAGAGCGACACTGAGCAGACTTGGGCAGTTTTAATTTTTAAATTAAGAGTAGATAACAAATGTTGGTTACTAAGAAACATGCAGCCATTCCTTTTCTCACTCGTTTATTGTATGCAGAGTGAATAAATGAATGGTATAGAAATACAGGGAATAATGATTCCACAGCATTAATCAGTGTTTCAAAAAAATGTTTAAATAAAACTATATATATATCTTGATTTTTTTTTTAAATGGAAAGCCCTATATATTATTTTATTTTTTATCCTACTAAAAATTCTAGATATTATTTGTCTAACATACCATATGTCTTAATTGAGCTGTTTGGAATTATTATCATTTAAAATTTAAAATAAAAAAAGACGAAAAAAAAACTATTAATAAATATTTATTTTTAAGGTAATAATTGCTCAAAATGTTTACTGTTAACAGCGAGGCAATGACCCAATTTGTCATAAACAACCTGAACACAGTTTTGCAGAGAATCCGGGGTGATCTATGCTACTTCATATTGAATTCTTTGTTGTAAATCTTCTACAGTTTTAGGTCGACTTCGATAAACTTTATTTTTTAAATGACCCCATAAAAAAATCGTGTGGCGTAAGGACGGGCCTCCTTGCAGGCCATTCTACGGCACCTCTTCTGCCTATCCATCGATTAGGAAAAATCGCATCTAAATATCTACGAACATTCATTTTATTGTGAGGAGGTGCTCCGTCCTGTTGATACCTGTGTGATAGACTTTTCAACCTAGGCTACAGAAAGGGAATATTTCCTTCCTGTTGGAAATGTGCCACAGTTCAGCCGATACCTAAAAAAGGCAAGAAGACCTTGCCAAACAACTACCGACCAGTCGCATTGCTTTCAATAATATCGAAAGTCATGGAAAAGGCTGTCAATCAGCATCTTCTAAAATACCTTGAAGGATTCAACATTATTAGCGATCACCAATATGGCTTTCGTAAACATAGATCAACAGGAGATCTTCTAACTTACGTAACACATGTTTGGAACAACGTAATTGAACACTTCGGAGAATCTCGAGCGGTTGCTCTTGACATATCCAAGGCATTCGACCGTGTTTGGCACGATGGACTGTTGGCTAAGCTACGCTCTTATGGTATGTCTGAAAAGTTCTGTTTGTGGCTCTTATGTTTCCTCAGAGAGCGTTCTTTACGAGTCGCAGTCGACTGATTTCTTTCTAACATCTTTACTGTTAACGCCGGTGTGCCCCAAGGCTCCATACTATCTCCTACTCTCGCTTTTATTTACATTAACAATCTGCTGGAAAAGATCGGAAATCCAATCTACAGCTTTGCAAATGACAGTACGCTTATCTCTTTATTCACTTTTCCGTTAGGTGTATCCAAATTAGTTTCATCGGGAAAAATACCTGCACAAGTTAGAATAACTTGTTCTTGGAGTAACTGTAAATACCGCTGTCCTGTAAGATTTCCATCAATAAAAAAGAGACCAATGATATGACGTCCACCAATCCCTGCCCACCCGTTTATCTTTTGTGGTCTTTGAGAATGACTGTCGATTATCCAGTGGGGATTCTCAATAGACTAGTACCGGCAGTTATCCCTGTTAACTCTTCCGTTAAGATAAAATGTGACCTCGTCAGAAAAAACAATATTATGAATTAGGTTAGGATCATTATTGATTCGTTCCATCATGACCTCGCAAAATTCAACGCGTCTATCGTAGTCATCTTCAGATAATTCTTGCAATAGGTTTGTATGGATGCAATTTTTCTTCATTAGTGTACGACTTACGGTACCTTTACTTATGTTGTGACCTAAGCAACGCTAACGAGTGACTTTATGGGGATTTTCTGTAATTTCCAATAAAACATCTAACTTTTTAACATCGCTTGTTTTAACTTTTGGAGGTCCAGATTTAGAACGATCCTTAACATGACCTGATTGTCTAAATCGTTTTAATGTTTTGTTAATTACGGATTGGGAGTAATAGGTTCTCGATTCGGATACTCTGTGTTAAAAAGATCACACACCTCCTGTTATGTTCTCCTATGGTCTCCGTAACCAACCATCATTAACAACGTTTCCGTTAAATTTACCATTATGATATTACACTTAAATTGCAGTTTCACAAAATGCGGCAATAAACGTTTTCGTCAATAAATCATTTTTTGATGCTTAAGTCATAACCTGATAGTAAATGTTTGACACAAGCCAGCTTAAAAAACATTCTTTTTAATTTGATCTTAATTTGAAATATCAATAATTCCAAAATAGTTCACTTTAGACATATGGTATGTTAGACAAATAATATCTAGAATTTTTAGTAGGACTCAAAAATAAAATAATATACATTTAAAAAAAAATCAAGATGGCGTTATTTCTTCGAACTGACAGTTCAAAACATTTTATTGTCAACGTCAACATGTGCACCGTCTAACACTCTATAATTTTTATTTAAACATTTTTTACCCTGATTAATAAATGCTGTGGAATCATTATTCCATACATACGGCGTACTCTGTATTCATAAATTCTTACGTTAATATTTCCAGAAGTTTATAGCGTTGATGTTTGCCGAGTTAAAGTAAAATGCGTTTATCATGTATTTACATTGTTTCGTTTTATACTGATGTCTTGTTTTACTTTACATTTTCAAACATATACAAATTATTAACATTGGAATTATCCTTGGCGAGTTGCCATTTGAATGTTTACATATTTTTAAATGCATGACCACCACTGCGTATTTTTGTTACAGATCATTTATCATAGGATTATCCGAAAGTTTACACAAAGGAAAAATCTGTCATTGTGTTGTCAGAGTATGAAAATTTTTACTGATTCGCACTCTATAATATCTTCTGTTCCCCACAAATCCTAAAAAAGTGACTCTCCAACACCTTCTCAAAGTGATGATCGGTGACGCAAGTAAAAAATCTTTCTCCTCTCCCCCTCACTAATTTTATACTTAACAAACAGAAATGCGCATACTGATACTGTGATAACTAGAGACCGGATTATATGCAATATAAAAATCTTGAAATATGCATGCAAATATGCATGAAAAATGCTTAAAATATGCATGAAAAGCGTCAAAATATGCAATATTAAATAATAATAAAAGTAGAGATTTTTAGTTTTTTATTTCAAAATCAACATAAAATTAACAAGTTATCGAGGATGTTTAAATTTAATTAACAATTATTTAACATTTTTTTAAATTATTTAACATTTGTATTCTTGTACACGTAAATAATAAGGTATTGTTCCAAATGTTGGGTAGTAAGATTGTGTCTTCGACCACTTAAAATATTTTTATAAGTGGAAAAAGACCCTTCCACATCCACTGAGGTAACTGGACAATATTTGAATTTGGGTGCTATGTTAGCACTTATTGTTTCTGGCAAAAGTTCACCCGTCCCATTAATAAAACTATCAATTTGACACAAAGGTTCAAAGCCTGGGTTATTGCTCAAAATGTTTTCAAACTTTTCTTTAACTCTACGCGGGAATACATCTGGCAATGTGGAGTTTATTTGACGGATTTTATTCATTAACTGAATTGATTCGGTCAACGCCAAACCTCGAGTTTCAAGCTTTTTAATACCCGCAGGTATGTGGGAAAAGTGCGTGCTAATCAAAGCTATGTTTTTTTTAATATCCGACTCGTTAAATGCTTCCTTAAGATTAACGAACTGCCATAGCCTCTGCACTATCGAAGTCATTTACTACACCTTTGATGGCCTCGAAATGTTCATTGTAAAATAGTACAGCTTCAATCCATGTTCCCCATCGAGTTACCACTGGTTCGGGAGGTAAAGGCACATTTGGCAGTTTTTCTTTATAGGCGTTATTGCGAGCAGGTGCCTTAAGAAACACACAAACAAATCAGTTCATTTACATTTCCAAACGTGGATCGTACTTCTTCAGCGAGTCGATGGATTCTGTGAGCAAAGCACATCACATGAATTAAATTTGGGTAAAATACTTGGAGGATTTTGGCTGCCTTGATCATATAGGGAGCAGCATCTGAGAGAAATATAAACACTCTTTCATCTGCAGAAGATTCAGGAAATATTTTTTTAATACCCTCATTCACAAATCTGGCGATCGTAGAATGATTTGTCTTGTCAAGTTTCTTTGCAGGCCACCAAATAGGAAGAAGAAGGCTCTAATCTTAATGCACCCACAATTAAATTCGCAATATAGCGACCACAACTGTCGGTAGTTTCATCAGCTGAAATCCAAATAATGTCATCCTTAAATTCATTACGTATTTCTTCCAGAACATGTTGGTAAATTGTTGGTATGTAATTTTTACGCAGTGTTGATTCGTCTAGTATTTTTTGATTCAAGCAATATTTTCGCAGAAAATCTTTGAATGTAGGATTTTTAAGTTTGTGGAGAGGAATATTACTTGCAAGCAATACTTCACATAAATCCATGCTAAAGTGTTTTTTTTTTTGTTTGCCTATAGAAGTGGAATCACTGCTACTTGCTGCTGTTATAAGTTGTTGTCGTGGGCCTTTTTTGCAATGCTGCGATATGAAGACTTGTCTTGACATGCTGGTCAATTTGAAACTTTTTTCTGCACGAAACATGGTATGGTACACGTTAAACTTTAACACAACACGTTAAAAATTGCAAAAAGACTACACTGATGCAAGCGCGTCAACAATAATGTTAAAACTGATATCTTGTTTTAAAATAAAAATTCGTCTTCGAGAAAATTGTTTATTTGACCGAGCTCAAACAAATATTCTTAGAAACTAACTTATCACTTAATATCCCGACCAAGAAAAAAAGGAATAAAATACCGTCGTAATTTTGGGTATTCCCTTGGCACTATAACCTAATCGATGTTTATACTATTGCAAGTAATGTCCCGGCGATAAGATCGGTTCCAAACGGCGACATTAACAATACCCTGAGCAATTCAATTGCCTAGTAATACCGAGAAATATTGTAAATATAGGGAAAATATGCGTCATTACTAGATTTTGGGTAAAAATATGCAATAATCGGTGAGAATGGTCTAAATATGCAAATGCATATAAAAATTGGCAAATGCATATAATCCGGTCTCTAGTGATAACTAACTGTTTCCGTTCGATCACAGAAAATTACCTATTTAACTCTTACTCCAAATTCGTATATGGTGAGGAGTTTAGCTTGAGTGGACACATACCAGTCTTATATAATTGTCTTGATTTGTTACTCTGTCATCCATATTTAGAAATTGCACGCGATCTAAATTTTAAAGATCCTTGAAACAAACTAGCGCGCTAGTTGTAACCAACGCCTTTTACGAATATCTAATTTATAAATCATTTCTTAAGTAGTTTTTTTATTACATTCTTTTAATTCCAAAAATGTTTTGCCGCATTTATTCATTAAGATGTTGCGGTTTTCTGGTTATGGAAGTAAAAATATGATTTAAATAGTTGTAAGTACATTCTTTGAGAATTTCTGTACCTATTAGGGGAAAAAATTACTCAATAATTACCCAATACAAGTGGTTAATTAAACTAATTAGTAGCCAGAAGGGTTAATAAATAACTCTTGTTATATTAAGCACCTGCAGTCTTTTTCTTTTAACATCTTTTAGTGTCATCATATTATTTTTTTACTTTTTTTTTAATGGGTTTAGCACACGTGCTAAGGGAAGTCCCTAAAGCGCTACAGGAGCGACACGTGTGCGGAGAAATTGATTCACGTTGTTCTTGAATCGCTGTAAATTGTACTCGGTGGGAAACACAGTCCTGGGCAAATCATTCCAAAGGAATGATGTTCTCCATATAAAAGACTGCTTTTTTTTTTTTTTTTTTTATTGGTCTAGCACACGTGCTGCAGGGAAGTCCCTAAAGCGCTCCAGGAGCGGCACGAGTGCGGAAAAAGCGATTCACGTTGTTCTTGAATCGCTGTAAATTGTACTCGGCGGGAAACACAGCGCTGGGCAAATTATTCCAAAGGGATGACGTTCTCCATATAAAAGATTGCTTGAAAAGCGTTGTACGCGGAGTAACAAGCTGAACCTCATACGGATACGAAGCACCAGCGCGACGTGTATTTCTAACATGCACCGCTTTGGGAGGAATTAAGCGTATTTGCTACATCCTTCGAACACTTTCCATGAAAATACTTGTAGAACAGACTCAAGTCGCCAACCGTTCTTCGATGTTCCAGCGAATCAAGGCCGCCGGTCAATTCCGGGTCCCCAATCAGACGGACCGCTCTTCTCTGAACAGAATCCAACAAATGCAGTGTATGTTTGGGAGCGGAGCCCCAAACGTGGGAGCAGTATTCCATAGTTGGTCGAATTTGGGCTTTGTAAAGAATTAACAGTTGTTGTGGGGTGTAAAGCTTTCTGGTTCTAAATAATATTCCCAACTTTTGAGAAGCTCTCCTTGCTATGCCTGCAACATGTTCATGCCAAGACATATTTGCTCCCAAACTAACGCCCAACAAATTGAGCGACGATGCTAGGGGAATGGAGTGCCCCGACATAACTATGTCGGGTTCAGCAACGTTAACTTTTTTAGAAAAAACTGCCGCTTGGGTTTTTGTAGGGTTAAATTCCACTTGGTTACTGTCACCCCAAGATAGAATTCCTCCAGGTCTTTGTTGAGTTGAACGACCTCCTGCTGTCTGCGGACATTCGCCTGAGCAGCCGATGTCCGAGCGTTCAAGGTGAATGAAGAGACAAGCGTACTATCATCTGCAAAGCTATAGATTAAAAGCGTTGTACGAGGGGTAACAAGCTGAACCTCATACGGATGTGAAGTATTAGCTCGACGTGTACTTCTAACATGCACCGCTCTGGGAGCAATTAAGCGGGCCACATCCTTCGAACACTTTCCATGAAAATACTTGTAGAATAGGCTCAAGTCGCCAACCGGTCTTCGATGTTTCAGCGAATCAAGGCCGCCGGTCAGTTCCGGGTCTCCAATCAGACGAACAGCTCTTCTGTGAATAGAACTCAACAAATGCAGTGTATGTTTGGGAGCGGAGTTGCAAACATGGGAGCAGTATTCCATAGTTGATCGAATTTGAGCTTTGTAAAGAATTAACAGTTGTTGTGGAGTGTAAAACTTTCTGGTTCGAAATAATATTTCCAACTTTTGAGAAGCTCTCCTTGCTATGCCTGCAACATGTTCATGCCAGGATATATTTGCTCCCAAATTAACGCCCAACTAATTGAGTGACGATGTTAGAGGGATGGAGTGCCCCGACATAACTATGTCGGGTTCAGCAGCGTTAACTTTTTTAGAGAAAACTGCCGCCTGGGTTTTTGTAGCGTTAAATTCCACTTGGTTACTGTCACCCCAAGATAGAATTTCTTCCACGTCTTTGTTAAGTTGAATGACTTCCTGCTGTCTGCGGATATTCGTCTCAGTAGCCGATGTCCGAGCGTTCAAAGTGAATGAAGAGATAAGTGTACTGTCATCTGCAAAGCTGTAAATTGGATTCTCGGTCTATTCCAGCAGATCGTTAATATAAATGAGAAAGAGAGTAGGAGACAGTATGGAGCCTTGGGGTACACCGGCGTTAATAGTGAAGGTGTTAGAAAGAAATCCGTCGACTGCTACTCGTAAAGAACGCTCTCTGAGGAAACATGAGAGCCACAAACAGAACTTTTCAGACATACCATAAGAGCGTAGCTTAGCCAACAGCCCATCGTGCCAAACACGATCCAAATGCCTTGGATATGTCAAGAGCAACCGCTCGAGATTCTCCAAAGTGTTCAATTGCGTTGTTCCAAACATGTGTTACATAAGTCAGAAGATCTCTCGTTGATCTATTTTTACGAAAGGCATATTGATGATCGCTAATAATGTTGAATCCTTCAAGATATTTTAGAAGATGCTAATTGATAGCCTTTTCTATGACTTTCGATATTATTGAAAGCAGTGCGATTGGTCGGTAGTTATTTGGCAAGGTCTTCTTGCCTTTTTTAGGTATCGGCTGAACTGTGGCACATTTCCAGTAGGAAGGAAATATTCCCTTTCTGTAGGATAGGTTGAAAAGTCTACAGAAAACTGGTGTTAGTTCCCTCTCACAGTTTTTGAGAACTATGGCAGGTATTCCGTCAACGCCAGAAGCCATTAGTCATAAACCAGCCTAAAAAATATTACTTCTACTGAATAAGTATTGAAGTGATAATTTTCCAAATGTATGCGCCAAATAATCATTTTTTTATGGGCATAGCAAACGTATTGCAAGGAAATCCCTAAAGCGCTACAGGACAGACGCCTGTGCGGAAAAAACGATTCCCGTCGGTGTTAAATCAATGTAAGTTGTATTCGGTGGAAAATACAGTCCTAACCAAATCATTCCAAAGGGATGAGGTTATTCATATAAAAGCCTGTTTAAAAAGGGTTTTACCACTTTGGGAAGAGTTAAGCTGGCTACATCCATCGTACGATTTCCATAAAAATACTTGTAGAATAGACTAAAGTCGCCAACTGTTCTTTGATGTTCCAAGGAATCAAAGTTGCTGGTCAGTTTTGGGTCAGCAGTTAGGCGAGCAGCTTTCTTCCGAATAGGATCCAACAAATGCAGTGTATGTTTGGGAGCAAAGCCCCAAACATGGGAGCGGTATTCCATCGTTGGTCGAATTTAATATTTGTACAGAATTGGCAGTTGTTGTGGAGTGTTTAGTTGAAATAATATTTCCAACTCTCTTTCCTATGCTTGCAACATGTTCATGCCAAAACATATTTGTCACCAAATTAACTCCCAGCAAATTGAATGTCGGGGCTAGAGAAATCGAGTGTCCCGAGATAACTATGTCGGGTTCTGCAATGTTAGCCCTTTTAGAAAAAAGTGCCACCTGGGTTCTTGTAGCGTTAAATTCTATTTGCTTACTTTTTTTATTTTTTATATTTTATTTATGTAACAGATTCGGAAAGTGGTGTTTTACAGAATGAAGACGAAAGTTTCAAGGTAATGCGAAAATGTATAGCAGACAAAATACTGACAAACCACCTAATAAATATTCCTAAATTAGGGCTATTGGTTGGGTGCTGCAATTTTAATTACAGCTTTCACTAATGGCTTGAACTTTGTGTGCCATGGGAAGTCTGCAGCCGTCCCGCAACGGTAAAGTTTTAGTTCTCCAACAATTCGGCCATTTAATTCATCAGGTTTTAAATCGTTTTTTCGTAACTTTCATTAATTGTGGAGCCGTTTTCCATATATTGAATAAGCAGAATTTTTTCGCAGTCCCAAAAAGCGACTGTCATCAACTTTCCAGAAGACATTAAAATAAACTACTAAAATTGGACAAAATCTATTTTTCAGCAGTGACTGTTCTCTCATCTGTCATTCGAGCTCAGAACGCGTTTCAACGTATCACGGCTCTTCATCTGAGGTAAGATCGACGGAAAAAGAAGACGAAAACTTAAAAGTACTTATCGCAGTGCTAGCGTAAAAAATAAGTAAGATGTAAATAATTTGTACCTCTGAATGATGTAAGCCTAGTTTTGAAGGCGTCCTCTGTCGGCAACTGTTCAAGGTCATACAATAAACCGCTGACAAGCGGTAATTGTTAGCAACTTCTCATTCTCCAAAATGGCCAAATACTCTTGAGGCATTTCTTTCCCCACCAGTTTCTGCTCTGGTGTAAGTGCACAGTCTTGAAAACTGTAGTTTCGAATATTCCAGCTTTTTTTACCCAGTAATTGGATCTTCATTTCTTAATTTGAGGGCAGCAAATCCTTAACAAGCCTGACGATTTCCTTATTTCTTGCCTCGCATCAGTCTTTATGATTTGGAAATATCCTGAATTGATTTTCGGCCACATTGAAAGTGTTGATACCAAAATTTGGCATGGAAATTGCTAAAAACCTGGGACATATTTTCATCAGTAACTTTTGGTTTATTTTCCTTTTTAGTGAGAAACTTTATTTCTGCGTGATGTTTTAAAATATTTTCAGTCAATTTTCGATAGAAAAAAAATTGCTACAAAACGTTAAAGTAATTAGAATAGCGACAATTATAACCAAGCTTTTTTTTTGTATGACATCATTTTCATGACTAGGTCGATAACTTAAAAAACATCTTTAAATTAAAAGTTGAAAGGGTGGGGGTTTTGCTTCATATTAGGGTTCTGGAATCTGAAAATTCTGACAGTTCATGTATTGCTGCAAAATTGGACACAGAATACATTTTGGACACGGACTATCACATATTTTGAAAACCTTTAATCTAGTAAAAAATAACCGGCCAAGTGCAAGTCGAACTTGCGCAATTAGTGTTCCGTAGGTTAATTGCTTTTAAGGGATTACATACACCTGGGATTTTCATTCTCTATACTTCTATGAATTATTCAAAATAAAAGCTTTAAGAAAATTCCATTCCAGTAGAAAGTTATAGCATTAAATGTGACTTGACGCCGGATTGGGACCGCCACCTGTCTCAATGCACTGTTTGCAATATTATTAAGTCAATTTTTAATATTTTTTAAAATCTTAATAATTTTTTTCTACAAAATGTCGAGAGGTTTTTTTAAATTTTTCTAATAAACAATTTTTTATGATTAATTAAACATAAATTTTTTGGTCAAAAATTGCATACTAAAGTTTAAAACACCGTAAATTTTCTATTTTTGAAAAAAAACCCTTTCACAATTTTTGACTACTACATTATTTTATAAGATTCATTTTTATTTTTGCAGATTGGATTATTCTTTTATGATGTTATTCTGCAGACAAGGAGGCGCCATAGTTTTCATCAATGGTGCATTTAACCCGATAAAAAATAATGTTAACATTAAAAAAAAAAAAAATTCTTATAATTTAAAGTACAATGAAAATATACATTCACCATTCTTTTGTATTATTCACTTAATAACTTTCAGAATATTTTTTTTAAATATACATCTTTTTTGCAGCGGCCAGGTGTATATAACCCTTAAAATAAAAATGTGTAAAATGCTCAATGACGTCACAAAAGACACCCCAAATGAGTTTTTCAAAAACGAAATTCTTTTTCTGATCTTTACTGAAAACTGATGATCTTGAAATTTTTGTTTTTTTAATATACCAGATAAATTATTAAAGATAATGCACTCGTGATCATTTTCGTGCATTCTACACTCTGTGGAGAATATTCTAGAATTTATTCAAATTTTTTTGATCAGTACTTTTCGAGATAAGGGGGGGGCAGTGATCTTTCGCAATTTTTTAAAAATAATACAAAGAAAAGTGTGCGCAAGTATTACATTATATATATTTTTGGACTCGTGTTTTTACAAACTTTCATTTAAGACCCCATCTCGACCTAGTGTAAAAAAAAATTTTTTTACTTCCGATTTTATCCCCCAAACTAACCCATTAAGTCAAAATTTAACTTTCAAAACTACACGGCTCTGATGAGGCCATCAATTCCTATATTAGTGCCAAATTTCAACTTTCTACGTCAAACAGTTCCAGGGGAAATCGGGCGTGGCAGACGGACAAACAAACAGACAGACGAACAAACACCGAAGTGATATTAGAAGTATTCCGTACAGAACACTAAAAATGCCAGAATACACCTTTTTCTGATTCCAGTGTATTAAATTTTTTTTTCGTATTGAGTTTTGAATTTGAAATGAATTTTCTACTGTAATTTAGCTTATAGATATTTTAAGTTAATAAAGGTTAATCTAAAAAATAAACGTAATCAACTATAACAGTTAAAAATATCATCTATCTACGGAAAAGTTTATTTTTGAAAAAATTATATATTCCTAGAAACAGTTAAATGTTCTGGTAGTTCCTGATAAAAATTTAATATTTAAAAAACAAGAAAGATAATAATAAATAAACAAGATAAAGACTAGGTTTCAAAAATTTATATTTGAATTAGAATCTGGTTTTTAACGATGCTATTCAATGACGATTTTACGAAGTGACGAAGGAAGGTCATCGTTTGAACGACTTTTTACTTTAACTAAATGTATTGGTAAAGTTTATATACAAGGTGAATCGTGCTAAGAAATCTATGAAGCATTTATAAAAATAAAATAATGTTTTTTCAAAGGCTCATTTTTTACCTATACAGGGATGTAAATTGATACATTTCAACTGGTAAGTTAGAGCTATAGGGTAGATGTTGCAACTCGGCGAATGTACAGCTTTCGGTAATGGCTTGAACTGTGCTTACATTCTAGACCGGCAGTTGTACAAAAGCAAAATTGTGGTTTCGAGCGTTTTTCTTTAATGTCCTACTTTAAGTTTTGGATTTTCCTTTCGTAAACCTCTTCATTATTTATGAACCTTTTTTCCATATTTTCAAAAAGCAACGTTCCTCCGCAGTCGCGAAAATTGTCGTCATTAACTTTACTGAAGATAATTCAATTTTTGCTTTCTTTGGAAGTAGAGGGTCCTTGCGAATCCATTGTGTCGGCTTTTAATTCCCTTGAAGATCCCGATGGAACACCGTCGTAAGTCACCTGTAACAATTTGCGAAAAAATAACTTCCATCGTTTTCTAAAGCGACCCAACGATCTTAAGAAATTCCTTTTGTCGCCAGTTTCTACTCTGCTGTAAGCAGCCCCTGTAGAACTTTTTTTATCCCTGAATCTTCGTGCACAATATTAAATACTATAGTTTTAGATATTCCAGCTTCTTTAGGAAACAATGGGATGTCCAGTCGTCGATCTGATAATAGTAAATCCTAAAAAATCCTAATAGTCCCTTTTTCCTCAACAGGTCCTCATGTGTCGGTCCGATAGAAACTATTTAGATTAAAATTTCATTTGAAAATAAGATAGTCCGTTGCTGATGTACACGTGGGACTGCCTATCATCACTTTGATCGAGTTCCTTCTTTAGTGGGAACATTTATCACTGCGCAATTACTTTCACTCATTTTTAGGAAGAAAACAAATCGTAAAAGTAGCATAACGTAACGAAGTCGTACAAAATTAAGTCGTATACTAAGAACAGCCACAGTAATTTGACAACCAAGAATTTTTTTTAAATGTCATCAGTTTTACCTATGTTCAAAGATTGATGGCGTTGCTAAGGCAAGTTGATGTTAGCATCGCGTGCTGTCATCTGATAGATGACACTAAAAAAAATTTGACACTGATTCATAGGTTCGTTTGTATTTAGCAACAATTTCAGTAAGTAGTTTGGATGGAAAAACGTGTGAGGAGATAAAGGCGAAATTGGATGCTGTTTATGACGACCCTTCGGCATCAGTGACAACAGTCAAATATTGGTTCAACGAAATTAAGCGTGGGCGAACATCCGTTTTTGATGAGAATCGCCCGGGACGCCCATCAGATGTGATTACCAAGGAAATCATTGAAAAAGTCCACGACATGATTCTCGCTAATCGTCGAATGAAGGTGTGCGAATTAGCGGAGGCCATAAGTGTGTCGACGGGAACGGTAATTAATATTGTGCATGATAAGTTGGCTACGAAAAAGTTGTCGGCCCGATGGGTGCCGCGATTGCTCACCGTGGACAACAAGCAGGTGCGGCTTTCAACTTCGAAGCTGTGTTTGGAGCAATTTAAGCGAAATCCGAAGGACTCTTCGAGTCGAGTTGTTACCGTCCATGACACCTGGATTCATCATTATACACCCGAAACCAAGCAACAATCAAAACAATGAGTTCCTTTCGATGAATCTGCCCCAAGAAAGCGAAGACGGTCCTATCGGCCGAAAGAGTTATGGCGACGATTTTTTGGGATGCAAAGGGCATCATACTCATTGACTTCTTAGATAAAGGAAGAACAATCACTAGACTATATTATAGTGAGTTATTGGACCGCTTCGACAAGAAGTTGAAGGCCGGATTTAGCTTAGAAGAAAGTACAGTTTTACCACGACAGTGCTTCAGCACATTCATCCGGAGTTGTCGCTACTAAACTGCATGAATTGCATTATGAATTGCTGCCACACCCTCCATATTCGCCCGACCTGGGTTCCTGCGATTTCTTCTTGTTCCCAAACATGAAGAAATGGCTCGCAGGAAAAAAATTTAGCTCAAATGATGAGGTCATCGCCCTAAGACATAAGCGTATTTTGGGGAGTTGGATAATTCCTATTTTTTGGAAGGGTTAAAAAATGGCAAGGACGTTGGGAAAAGTGTATATATCTAAAAGGGAACTATGTTGAAAAATAAAAAGAATTGTTTTTGGATGGAATCTTCGACCCTAACACGTGTACTTATTGAACCACCCTCGTATATACATTGTTAAACTCATTTAACAATCCTAATGCTTTCAAAAAGTGAGTCATAAAGTCGAAGCTGCTCTGTTTAATGCCAGTATCGATGATGAATTAGTATAATATCCTTTTAATCAATTTTCTCTTGTGTAGGAATTGTAACAACAGATATTAGCATACTTTGTTCAATGCATTTTTATCGATCGTAACATATCTGTATCAGCGTCTGCCTACAATAGATATTCATGTACCCACAGCATTTTTAAACCCAAACTTGATTTCACCTGTTTCTTTACCATTTTGATATATTACCTAAGCTGAAAAATTTTTTGGTCTGACACATAGATGTCGCCCCTTTTTAAAAAAGATATTTCGGAAGTACCAACCTTTAAACGATACGTGTCAAGATTTCATGACATTTCGACGATTAGTTTATAAGTTACAGTGGTTTTAGTGACGCTACTTTTGATATTTTCAAAACAATGGAAAAAATCGAATTTCGTGTGTTGATTAAATACTGTCTTTTGATGGAAAAAATACCATTCAAGCAAAGCTATGGCTTGATAAGTGTTACAGAGACTCTGCCTCTGGAAAATCGCTCATCATTTACTGGTATGCTGAATTTAAACGCGGTAG